>OY992885.1:27578197-28178197 GCA_963921405.1 Cepaea hortensis
TGTAAAGGATATGCTAAAAAAAAAAAAACCTCAATGGGTCACGTGGTCAGGATCACGTCTGCCGCTTTTAGTTCCCAATATATTTCTTGGTAGCCATTTTAGGCTGGGCCGAGAGTAAGGTCATTGTGTTTAATTCGAATCCTTCCCGACACATTTCGAACTCATAACCACAGGGTCGCCAGACGAACATTTAGCCACTACACTTCCAAACTCCCTACCAAAACACTAGACAAGTCCCGTAGTAAAAATCTGATGTGGACGTGTGAAGTGTTGGGACCATCAGTTTTTAAGCCGGAGTGCACGGGAGATAGGTGGTCAGTCTTTCCGTCTAGTTGCAAGCGACGAGTACAGGCATCGAACCCTCGCCCGACTGCTCTCAAGTGTTTTTCAGTGTAACATCCTAACCGTCACACCAACGTGCCCGTTGATTCGAATTAGAACAGTGTTTAATAGGCACTTGAACCAGTGGGAGAGCTGAAAAATCCATATGCATTGTGAAGAAAACCGAAGAGAGTTGAATAATATGGGAAGAGCATAAACGGAGCTACATGAGCTAGCAAAAGAAAGGACGGCTTTCCGTGGGTTGGTTGAGGACTTATGCACAAATGGGAATGAAAGGCACGAGAAGAAGAGAATAGTGGTTAGTGCGCTGGCCTGCCAAGGTGGTGGTCAGAGATCAATCCCCAGCAGGGAAGGACTCTTGTTTCCAACCACGGCGCTGGATCCAATGTGTAACATAGAATGAGAACCCTTTAACATCCAGAATGTTCCGCCGGCTGGAGTACAAACAGCACGCGCATGTCGTGATTGTAACGGACTTACCAAGTGTGATGAGAAAGGTGAAGATAGGCATGCTTCAGGGAGAGTAACAGGCTTAAATTCAACAATCAAAAACAAGGAACATCTGGTGGATCTTTTCCTCAGGACATGTTGGTGTGCTGGGAAGTGCGTAGGCGGACAGATTGACTGGTTCTGCACCACTTGCTGGGATACTGGTCCATGATAAGGCAGATTTAGTCGGAGCCCGTTGGAATCGTGTGTGTAGTGTAGAAGTACTCACGGCTTGGAGAGAATGGTGCTGCAGGGAGCCTGCAGGGGACTGACCAGCACTCAGGACTCCGAAGAAAGGCCAGATGTACACATAATCAAACTTCTGCTAGTACCATTAGTATTGGGACTCTTCGCTGGCTGTTGAAGATGAGGACGGAACACGTATGAGAATCAAGAAAGGTGGAAATGAAGGGAACTGGGCATATTATCACCCCCTCATTATGTCGTACTCTAGCATTTGTGAAGGATCAACACTACACATAACGAGGTCAGTGGCAGCTATGCGATTGCCTTTTACTCCCAAGCTACTAGAGAAGGACTGTGGAAGATTATGGCAAAATATGGCTGTCCACGAAAGTTTGTCCAAACAGTGCGGCGATTTCATGATGGCATGCAGGCAAGAGTACAGCAAAATGGTGAACTGTCTGAGTCCTTTCCTGTCACCAATGGAGTGAAACATGGATGTGTCCTGGCACCAACACTGTTCAGCCTCATATTTTCAGCTATGTTGACGAATGCCTTCGAGAACAACGACATCGGAATAGACATCATCTACCGCATGAATGGAAAGTTATTCAATCTCAGAAGGCTGAAAGCTAAAACCAAAATTGACAGCGGCACAGTCAGAGAGCTCCTGTTTGCTGATGATTGCGCCCTATACGCCAACTCAGAGGCGGACATGCAACATAATGTTTCAGCTTTCTCACATGCCTGTGCCAACTTTGGGCTCAATATCAAGCTTTGGCAGACTGTACAAGAATGCATGGGACAGAAATGGAATAAGCCTGCAAACAAAGCTGAAAATCTACAAAGCAGTTGTATTATCCACACTGCTACATGCTTGTGAAACCTGGACTGTTTATCAGCGACACGTTAAGAAATTAAACCCTTCCACACAGTCTGCCTTAGGAAGTTACTGAAGATTAAGTGGCAAGACAAGATCCCAGATACTGAAGTCCTAGAAAGAGCGTCCATGCCCAGTATCCACACTCTACTAATGAAGAATCAGATTCGCTGGGCTGGTCACTTGACTCGCATGCCAGATCACAGGCTCCCTAAACGAATTTTTTTACGGCGAGTTGAGTTGTAGTAAACGCTCCCAAGGCGGCCAAAGGAAACGCTTTAAAGACACTGAAAATCTCACTGAATGCTTTTGGAATTCATCATGACACATGGGAGACTGCAGCCAGAGACCGAAATTCGTGGCGTGCATCATTACGCAAGGATGCAGTCACTTATGAGGCAACCAGGACTGCAAGAGCTGTTAAGAAAAGACAGAACAGAAAAACCACTGCAGGAAATCCTCCTCCAGAAACGACAAGCATTCTTTGTTAACATTGTCAAAGAACATTTCGAGCCAAAATAGGTCTTATCAGCCATCTTAGAACCCACGGGTCCAAACTTTCAACCCCACTGGATAAAATGAATGGTCATCATCATTCTTGATGGACAAACAACAACAACAACAACACCCGTGCTATTGCTACCATTGTCCTTACAATTACAATAAATATTACTATAGAAATAAGGAATGTACTTGAGGATGGGGGTGGGGGGGGGGAATAAAGAAAAAGACAAAAGGAGAAGTGAACTTGGTGTATTAAAGAAAGGGAAAGACTGAATGGATGGGGAAAGAAGATATAAAGGGAAAAAGAACGAAATAACTGTAGTAACAGAAAAGTCTTAAAGCGAAGAAATAAATGATAATGATGGTGATGACGATGATAAACAAGTTCACAGTTATCATTTTCTTGTTTGTTTGTTGTTGTTTTTTTTTTAAAGAATACCTTAAAACGTATTCATGTTATCTTTGTTTAGATATGTAAAGATGCATGTTTTAAATCCCTCTGGCCGTTGGTCTGATGTCTGTTTGACATCTCATCTCATCTCATCATGTTCCTGGTGTATTTTGCGGTGTCGAGGTGAAGTATAAACAGCGGGAGAGTGCCCGCTTGTGGGCTTCATGTATCGATATTCCCATGGACTCTGCTATTCCCTGCGTCAATCGTTTACGTGGTCGGCCTCTTCCTCTGTTTCCCTCTGGTCTGTACATCATTGCCTAGTTGTGGTATACTGTTAGTTGGTAACTACTTAGTACTTGTTTGACAATGAGTTTTAAATTGCTTAAAAGGCAAGAGAATGGACTTCATTGCATTGCGTTTTATTCCAAATGGTTCGGTCTCTACGTAGGGCGGCCCGTTGAAGCGTCACACAAAGCACGTAGGAGTTTCTAACAAAACTGAACCGTGAACCTAACAATGTAGCCCTGAATCGAACCCACAACCTTCGGAGCGCAAGTCAGGCGCTGTAACCACTTAGCAACGGAGATTCCCTTGTTTGATAATATAATATCAACAAAACATAGAAGCAGCATGGCCGACCCAGTTCTAACCCCACACAAACACGCATACGCGCGCGCACGCACACACACACACACACACACACACACACACACACACACACACACACATCTTTCCCACCCCCAGATACGTCCGCCTGTCAACACAATTCCAATGTTCCAGAAATACTTACTTATTTTTGCCAGTCATCCATTTTATGGGTATGTAACAAGGATTTCTATGTTTGACAGTGATAGGTAAGTGAACTACAAGCGTGAATAGAGGCAATAAAGTAGCAAACAGCATAAAAATGCCATAGAATCCGCGTGTTATTACGAAAATATTATCCCCAGCTCAGAAGAATTCCCCGGTCAAGGTGTTAATCAAGCTGGTCGCTAAGGCCAGTGTTTTTCAATCTTTCTGCTGGAGCAGATACTTACGCAAATGTTTACGTTGCTCAAGGAACTCTGTGCGATGATCCCAGTGTCTGTCCTACTTTATGTAATAAACCAGATGGGCAGAAATGTTGCATTTAGACGATATCGGTCTGTTTCCGCGGAACCCCTGGCTGCCACTCAGAACCCCGATTGAAAAACTCTGCTCTATGCTGTTTATTTAGGCCGGCCCTATTTATATATTTTGCAAACCTTATTATGAGATATATTCTCTTACCATAGGTACCTATAAACTTTATATGTACCTATGGTGAGCCGTAGCTTCACCAGTGACCCCTAGTCGCCTGTTTTTCTTGTGTGTCAATAGGATTTTAATTATGTTTCTATTTCAATGTCTTTTTCATTTTCAGATCCCGTGTACTTCACCCTTCATTATGGCAACTAATAAAAGAAAAGTGGACGCCGAGTGTCAATGAAGAATGGAGAGTAAAGTACTTCTCTGTGGAAACAAAGGACCGGAAAACCAGTTGCATAATATGCAACTAAAGTGTTGCCATATTGAAAGAGTACACTACAATCTTCGGTGTCACTACGAAACAAAACATCTATCAACGTATTGAAAGTTTTCTGAAAAGTTACGCTCTGAGAAATATGAGTCCATGAAACGTGGTTTTGAAACACAAAGAAATCTCTTCACGAGAAAGTTTGCTGAAAATGAATCTGTCACTCTTACAACCTACAATATTGTGTATAAGATGGCAGAACGAGGAAAACAGTTTACTGATGGCAACTTCACCAACGAGTGTATTATGGAAGCAGCAAATGACTTGTGTCCTGAGAAAGCCGATTTGTTTGGAACTATCTGCCTTACGGCAAGTTCAGTTGTGCGAAGAACAGAAGAATTTCGAGAGAACAAAATGCTGCAGATACGCGAGAAAACTAGGAACGTGTTGTAGTATTCTCTGGCGCTGTATGAGTCTACTGATCTCTCGAGTACGTCACAACTTCTCGTGTTCGTTTTTGGTGTCAATTTGGACTTTTAGATAACGGAAGAGTTGGCATCCGTTTGCAGCATGCATGGAACAACAACAAGGAAAGACATTTTAATGGACGTGCAAAAAGTATAACCTTCAGTGGAATCAGCTTTGATGGAGGAAAAAACATGGCTAGAGTGAGGAAGAGTCTGATGGTACAGATCAGGACCCAGTTGGAAAATCTGCAAATTTTGTGCGCTCTGTTGATACACTGCATCACACATACATCAGCAAGCAATCTGCGGGGAAAGACTCAGATATATCTTGTGTACTGAAACCAGTCGTTTCTTCTGTGAACCTTTTTTGGGGATATGCACTCAATCACCGTCAGTTCCATGCGTTTCTCGAAGAAATTTATTCTGACTTCTGTGACTTGCCTTATCACACATCAGTGATTGTTGCTCAGCTTCGGTCAAGTCCTGTTTCGTTTTTGCAAGCTCAGAAACGAAATAGATGTTTTCCTCACTGAAAACACTCAATCACCGTCAGTTCCATGCGTTTCTCGAAGAAATTTATTCTGACTTCTGTGCCTTGCCTTATCACACATCAGTGATTGTTGCTCAGCTTCGGTCAAGTCCTGTTTCGTTTTTGCAAGCTCAGAAACGAAACAGATGTTTTCCTCACTGAAAACAATGCAATAGAGCTGATCCTCAGCTGCCAGATCCTACTTGGCTGTCAAAGTTGTCATTTTTGGTCGACATCACATCAAACATAATTGATCTGAATTTGAAACTTCCGGGAAAGGATAATCTTGT
Source organism: Cepaea hortensis (assembly GCA_963921405.1). Taxonomy (NCBI): domain Eukaryota; kingdom Metazoa; phylum Mollusca; class Gastropoda; order Stylommatophora; family Helicidae; genus Cepaea; species Cepaea hortensis. Next base: position 27,583,771 of record OY992885.1, read on the forward strand.
CTGTGATCTCTACAGAATCATCAAAAGGATTTCGGAAAAAGCTGTCATTGTTTGTAATACAACCGGAAGGTGAAAACGTTTCTCATTTCAGTTTCGCGCTACAATAGCCGAAGATGTAAAACTCGATGTTCCGAAAAAAAAAATTATTCGTGACTTGAAGAAGCATTTGTTTAGAGAGATTTTCAGATCTTGACAGAATTGAAAGTGACATTCTTCTGTTTCAGAATCCGTTTGATTGTAACCTTGATGATGTGCCAGTTAAACTACAGTTGAAGCTCACTGATTTGCAAACAAATGACTTGTTGAAAGAGAAGCACAGAGAAGTAAAATATGTTGAATTTTACCGCTGCTTAGCTGATGTTGAGTTTCCGAAACTGAAGCAATTTGCTGCTGGTATGACATCACTGCCGGTCTCTCTGGTCTAGGGATTACACTAATTTCTCCCGTATACTCTCGTAAGTAACGTGATGTGAGCGAGAATTGGTAGCGGTTATCTCCGCGTCGGTAATTTAGGGGTATGTGAGCCGGTTGCTTAGAAAGCAATGACAAACTACTGAGTGTAATCTTGCCAAGAAATCAACAATCAGCTGAAAGATGCTGATGTTGACAGCGATGTCCTGTAAAGGATATGAAACAAAAAATTGTATCAGTGTTTGGAACAACTTATATCTGTGAGCAAACATTTTCAAAAATGAAATATGTGAAATCAATACATCGAACGAGATTGACTGATGAACATTTGAAAGCAATTTTCTAGATTGGATACTGCAATTCCAAACCAAACATGGATGAAATCTTGAAAGCCAAATAACAACTTCACAAATCTCATTAACTTTTTCTGCTGCTTAGTTTGTGAGATTCGGATATGTGCACACTAGGTCTGATGTAACTATCTTTGTTGCTAACGTCGCCTTCTTTGATAACCTTTTGTAGTAAATAAATATGTTGGTTGTGTGCATTGCACGCCATTCACCCATGATTAACTTAGTTATTCGTCTTTTTTTCCCCAGAGCGTTCATTCTGGCTTGCAAGTGTTGTTAACGTTAGTTGCATATCCTTTACAGGACGTTTGCAGTCAACACCAGCATTTTTTGCTGTTGTTGATGTCTTGGCAAGTTTGCGTTCAGTAGTTTGCCATTGCTTTCTGAACGACCCGCACCCATACCATCCATAGCGTAAAAAACCAGCGCAATGCGGTCTGCTGCCAAATCGCGCGTATCTATGTTTCGAACGCGGGTAAACGGGGTTACGAACCGCACCCGTAAGACCTTCTTCACGGAGACTGGCGCTAGTATTGTAGGGAATGAGTATGCGGCCTGCGCTCGTCATTTTTTCAATTATCCGGCCCGCCGAGAAAAAAGTTTGGTGACTCCTGGTCTAGTTGGATAAGTTTGAAAGCACTAAAAACAATATCTCCATCTCTTCTTCCGGTGTTATGAAACAAATGATGATATCATTACTACCTGTCGGTTCTAACGTAAGCTCACCCGATATGTCCCACATGATACACATATTCCATACTCACAATTTTTTTTTTTTTTTTTTTGCATATCCTTTACAAGACATCGCTGTCAACAGCAGCATCTTTCAGCTGTCTGTTGATTTCTTGGCAAGATTACGCTTCAGTAGTTTGCCATTGCTTTCTGAGCGGCCGGCTCAGTATCCCGCAAGTCACCAGCGGGGGTCGAACCGCTCCCAGTTCTCTCCCAGTTCTCTCCCACTACGAGACTCTGCGTGATAAACGAGATTACAGAGACAGTGTTGTAACCCCTCATACTCACAATTGGCTTTGGAAAATAGTTCGGAATGTTTGATTACATCTAAATGTATCCACACCAACAGTAGAAAGAAGACCGTGTAGATAATAATAATCTTATACCGTAATTGATTGATTGATTGATTTAGGAACCGACATCACAGCATTCGTGACATTCCCATAAGCGCTCCGTCCCCATCCTCAGCAGCCAGCGAAGAGTTCCAACACTAATAGTTCCAGTAGCAATCTGATTATATGTCCGTCTCGCCTTTCCTCTGAGCGTCGAGCGTCGGCCAGATCCCCTCGTCACACCTCGCTGTCTCATTCTTACCAGACTATGGTGATATACCGTAATTTGATCAGTAAAGTCCACGACGTAATAAACGGATAAATGCAGCTTTTGCTCACACTAAGATAAATCTTAGGAGGACATGCGGCTTAATCACAGATTTATCAAGGATTTGCCAGCGACGTAAATAGATTCCAAATGACGGCGTATTCATTATCGCCTGGTGCAGGGGTGGTCATTGCGCATGCGACCCGGCAACTGATTTTATGCGGCCGCAAGAGCATTTAGAAATAAGAATTTTTACTTCGTTTTTAAGTTAGTTGGTTGAATTTTACAGAATTTCATGTGCCGTTATGATTGTTTTAACACTTTTGATAAAATTTCTTTCTAATTATCTATTTTTTTGTAAACAGTCCTTGACCTTTGTAATGTAATGCTTCTTCTTCTTCTTTCGTTCGCCTTAAATATGTCTATAACTGCAATCTTGCTCTTGTATGAATTTAACTGTCCGTTTTAGTTCACTCAGCAGTCCATAAAGTTTATCTTCTACTGTCATCTCTCTAGGCAAGAAGGTTTGCCTAGACATGTAATTTGGGCAGTCTTTGAGTATGTGCTCTGCTGTCTGCGATGTCAATCCACATGTGCACATGGCTGTTTCACCAATCTTGAATTTTGTATACATGTGGTTGCGTAATCTATTATGTACTGTTCTGAGGCGTAGAATAATGACTTGTTCTGGTCTGATCATTACGTGGTAATCGTCTTGAGCAGGTTTTGGTGGCCTTCTGACTGATTTGATCATTCTTTTCTTTTGGTGGTATGTAAAGGGGACATCAGGCTGTACTTCTTTTGCTCCTTCCTTAGCCACTCGGTCAATTCTGTCATTTCCGGGTACTCCACAGTAGCATGGTATCAACTGTATGGTGACCTTATGCTGACATCATTTCGTTTTCGTTGAGGTGAGTTTCTTGCAAGCAAGAATGCTTACCTTTTCTTGGTCCAAGATGTTTTCTAGTTCTATTTTTTTTTTGTTGCTGACTCCCTCCGCGTTCCAGTACCCTGGCTCCACAGGACATCTGAGAAGGACTTCCAGTATCTGTGGTTAAACCCTTTCGGGGTATAGGGTCCGGCACTGCACCTGCCTGGGGGTCTAAAGCAGGGCGAGCACCATAACATTTAGCAGTAGTCGACATATTTCATTACGCGTTATTGCGTGGCATCCTGATTTCTGTGGTGCGCCTCCTGGCTGGTTGCCTCCGACTTCAGCACCTTTCGTTTGCTAGAGCAGACTGTGGTCTTACTCGAGTTTAGGTGTGTAGGCACGCACACACATGTCTGCGCATGCATGTACGTGCATATACATCTAGAGCGTTCTGGTTATTTCTCGGCGCCAGTGACTCGCCGCCGCCCCTTCTCCTGTTAGTTAAAACAGTTTCGCAACGAGAAGGCCAGGAGTTGGACTTTTGCTCCATAGGTGATGAATGCAAGATCCATTAGGGTATTTATGCAAGGTTGGGCGCTCACCCCAATCCCGCCCCCGGCTACATACAGCAACATTTGGATCCATGTAATGCTAAAATGCAAATCTATCGATTATCATATAGAGAAATATTTATCGACTTGTACAAAATTAATAAGGATATCTTTATGAAAAACAGATATTTCTCCGGTGAATAAAATGATTTATTTTGCAAGAAAATATTAAATTTAAAAGTATTTTGCTGTTATAAATTATTGCAACATTTGCAATTGTTCAAATTAATTTATTTGTTGTAGTTGTCTTGATATATTTCTGAAATTTATTCTGAGTTTACTACTTGTTTTCCGAATATTTTATTTTCACACACAACCGGAAGTAGAGTTTGTTTCATTTCCGTTTTAAAATTTTGTACAATTCTAACTGTTCGAATTTTATTAAAACAATGAGTGTCAATAACAAACGTAAGATTGAAGATGAATGCCGTGTTTTTAATGATGAATGGACAACTAAGTACTGTTTTATAAAAGTTGGTAGCAAATCAGTTTGCTTGTCGTGAGTCAGTAGCTGTCTTTAAGGAGTAAAATTTAAAAAAGACATTATCAAACAAAACATTCGGGACGCAGAGGTGTTTCCAAGACACCAGGGCCGGGTTATATACTGGCCAAGACCTATTGACGCGTCCTCGTCGAGCGTCCTGGGCAACAGGTCCCTTCGGGGTCCTGGCTGAAGTCAATAGGATCGCCGATTTCTCCGAAGTCGGAGAGTGTCTGCCTGTACGGCGAGGAACCACCAGTCTGCACACCAATAAGCCAGACATGGGACAACGGATACTCACGCAAAACTCAGGTCCTGTATGACATCACACTGATGTTGGACAACAGGATGTCTTCATCCGACATACAGGACTTCGCGTTGGAGGTCAAGCCAACGAACACAAGCAAGCAAGCAAACAAAACATTCCGATTTATGATACAATTTAACAGCCGAAGGGAGGGAAATGAAATGCCTGGAGTTGGTGAAAAATTTGGAGAAATAGCAAACTGTTTTCGCTAAACGGTCTTCAATTCAAGATGCTGCAACTGAAGCTAGTCTTGTACTGTCACACATAATTGTTTAACAGAACAAGCCATTTTCTGATGGCGAGTCCATCAAGGAATGTTTGCTAGATGCAGCAAACATTACGTGTCCAGAACAAAAACAAACAGATTTAACAAAATTAATTTATCAAGGAGAACTGTGGTCAGACGTGTTGACAAGATAAGTGACAATTTGATGCGTAAACCTCAAGATGCAAGTAAACAATTTTTTTGGTACTCTCTTGCATTGGATGAGAGTACCGATGTGCATGATACTGCCCAATTATTGATATTTATATGTGGAATAAACACTTCTTTCAAACTCACTGAAGAGTTACTGAGTTTTGAGTCACTCAAAGACACAACCATAGGCCATGACATATTTAATGATGTTTCTAACTGTATTGAAAGAACTGGGTTGGTTTGCAACAAGATGGCAAGTGTTACAACTGACGGAGCTCGTGCTTTAACTGGAAAAAGTAGGTCTGGTAAAGTTGATAAGTGATAATATTAAAGCAGAATATCCAGACCACACATTATTACCCCTTACTGTGTGATTCATCAAAAAGTCTGTGTAAAACTGTTTTGAATATCAAACATGTTACTGACCCAGTTGTCAGTGTCATCAACCTCATCAGATCAAGAGGACGTAATCACAGACAATTCAAGGCATTACTTGACGATTTGAAAGCTGAACATTCCGATGTCCTGTACCACATCAGTGTTCGATGGCTGTCTCGGCAAGGTGATGAAGCGAGTGTGGGAACTCAGAGAAGAAGTAGTGATGTTCCTAGAGATGAAGGGCGTTGAATAAGACTTTAATACTAATATTGTCAATAAAGAGTGGAAGTTAAACTTCATGTTTGCCATTGAAATTATGAACTGAATGTTAAACTTCAGGGCAATGGTGTGTTTTCACATGAATTGAATGTACATGCAAAATCATTTCAGGCAAGGCTCTTACTGTTCTCTAGACAAGCAAGTGAAAAAAGATTTTGTCACTTTCCTTTGGCGAAACAAGAAACCATTTCTGGTGAAATGACTGAAAAGTACAAAGCCCAATTAGAATTGATTAAAGAATTTGGATGGAGATTCCAAGATTTCAAGAACTTAAAACCACAGTTAAATATTCTCAGTTCCCCTTTTAGTGCAGAAGCTGATACAATCACAGAGGACAAACAGTTGGAGCTGCTTGACTTACAAGCAGATCATGACCTGAAACAGAAATTCAAGTCAGATGGTTTGCTGGATTTTTATGGATCTTTATCACAAGAATCATTTCCCAACTTGAAAAACTTTGCAGCTAAACTTTGATCATTGTTTGGATCAACATACATTTGCGAACAAACATTCTCTTGCTTGAAGACCAACAAATCTAAGAATAGGTCTTTATTGTCGGACTTCAACTTGCATGCTGTCATGCGAATTTCAACTAGTAAACTTTCTCCAGATTTCAAGAAAAGTATCAAAAAGTGCAAGCAGTTACATACATCTCATTAGAAATCAACAATTATATTGACAATGTAGTCGGTTTGTGTCTAAAATAAAGCCATTGATAGATAATAAAGAATATTTATTATAATAATAAGTTGTAAAATCTTGTTAACAAATTAGTAAAAATGTTTGTCCATATTATCAAATATAATGTATAAGTGTATAAGTAAAATAAAATTGCAATAATTAGTTATTTATACTGCTTAATAATCTATATATCATTGGCACCTTGCCGTCTTGACAGACGATATATTGTGCTTTAAAAAGGCATAATAGCTTTTACCTATGGCGGTAGCGAATGTGACTGATAAGGCCAATTCGCGCTGTAAATGTCCGTTCACAGTGGGTGCATGTGAACACGTGGTCATTTCCACCATCATGCACCATCTTACGTCTCACACGCTTGATGTGTGACTTATCTGCAATAATTTTCTCCTTTGTCTTTATTCCATTTCTGATCTTTGCCCTCCATGCAACACGTTCAGCGGCGACTTGCTCCCACTGTGCATTATCAATGCCTGTATCAATCATGACCCGCTTACACACATCTTTGTATCATAGTAGAGGCCGACCCTGAGATTTCTTACCCATCTGTAATTCACCAAAAAAGATGTCCTTTGGTATTCTACCATCATCCATCCTCCTAACATGTCCTATCCATCTAAGTCTACGAAGAGTGAGCATGGAATAAACCGTCACACAACCTGATCTTTCCAATACTTCAGTATTTGTGATTTTGTCTCGCCACTTAATGCCAAGAATTCTTCGCAGACACCGCATATGAAAGCTGTTTAAACGTTTCTCTTGGTGTGAGTAAGTTGTCCAGGTTTCATTGCCATAAAGAAGAATACTAAGGACAGAGGCTTGATAGACAAGGACTTTTGTTTTGGCAGTAAGCTTCCTGTTCTTCCAGACTCTTTTCCTTAACCTGTTCATTGTTGTTGCTGCCTTACCAATCCGGATGTTGATTTCCTGATCTAGGGATAATTTGCTATTTACCACTGATCCTAGATATGTAAAATGGTCTACCATCTCTAGTTCGGCGTCGTCAATAAAGATTGATGGTACCCCATGTACACCTTGTGACATAATCTGTGTCTTCTTTTTGCTAATTGTTAAACCAAAATTCAGAACAAGCATTGGAGAATGCAGATAGTAGACATTGCAATTCTTCCTCAGAGTGGCTCGTAACTGCAGCATCATCTGCAAAAAGCAACTCTCTGATCAGTACCCCCCTAATTTTGGTTCTTGGCCTTCGATCTCTGAGCATTGTAGAGGCCACCATCTGAGCGTGAGTGAATGTATACACCACCATCCTGATCAAGAAAGGCATATTTCAGTAGAAGTGAAAAGTATATTCCAAAGAGGTTGGGAGCTAGTACACAACCTTGCTTAACTCCACTCTTGATTTCAAACTCTTCAGAAGTTGCACTATCAAGCTTGATTATACCATTCATGCCTGTGTGGAACGATTCCACAATGGACAGAAGAGTTGGTGGGCAGCCAATCTTCTTTAGTGCCTTGAACAGACCCTCACGACTGACCACATCAAATGCCTTTGTGAGGTCGATGAAGGCAATAAACAGTGGTTGATTCTGTTCATGGCATTTTTCTTGCATTTGTCGCAATGAGAATATCATATCAATGGTAGACCGGTTCTGTCGAAAGCCACTCTGTGATTTGGGGTAGACTTGATCTCCTAGGACTTGAAGTCTGCGCAGAACAATTCTGGCAAATACTTTTCCAACAATACACAGAAGTGAGATACCCCTATAGTTGTTGCAGTCTCTCCGATCTCCCTTGTACTTGTACAGTGTTATGATGCTTGAATCTTTGAAATCCTGTGGGACTTGTCCTTCTCGCCAGCATAGCTCTATTAGCTGGTGGATCTGTAGAGTGAGTGTGTCTTGCCCAATCCTGATAACCTCTATTGGAATCCCATTCTTACCTGGAGCCTTGCCAGATGCAAGTTCATTTATAGCACACTTAACTTCTGTTATGGTGGGAAGTGTGTCCAGGTGGTCAAGAGTTGGTAAAGCCTCTATGGAGTTGAGGTCATCATCTGCTAATTTGGTCTCACTTGAGTAAAGCTCCAAATAGTGCGCTACCCATCTGTCCATCTGCGGTTTCTTATCATTTATGATTTCTCCAGTCAAGGTTGGTTTTCAATGGTGCACTTCTTTTGATCATAGGCTTTCTTTATTCCTTCATACATGCTTCTGCTGTTTCCCTTATCACTTGCGATTTGAATGGACTCACATAACTTGATCCATAATCATTGGCACTCTGCCTGGCCGCCTTTTGCACATCCTTCCTAGCTTGATTTAGCTCACTCAGAGTGTTACGCGTTGGTCTTTCCTTGTTTCATAAGAGAGCTAACTTCTTCTTATCAATTAAAATCTGCAGAGTCTGGCCGATGCCGCAGACCAGTCCTGCCTCTTATGGTCCACAGTGCCGTAAACCCCTACGGCAGTTTTATAGAGAGTTTCCTTAAGTTGACCCCACTTTTCATTTATTGTACAATTTTCTGGTGTATCAGTGAAAGCGTCTTCAAGTTGCTGTTGAAACTGAAAGCACTTTTCAGGATCGTGAGTGTTAATAATATTAATCCTGGGGCTAGATTTGTGTTTAGCTGTGTAGATTATCTTTGGTCTCAGTCTAACACTTGCAACAACCAAAGAGTGATCCGTATCACAGTCAGCACTGTGATAACTTCGAGTCAATGATATATGGTTCAGATGTTGTCTCCGTGTGATGATGAAGTCCAGCTGGTGCCAATGGCCAGATCTTGGATGTTTCCATTTGACCTTATACAGCTCGTTTGTTTTAAAAAAGGATTTTGTAATACATAGGTCATTTCTGGTGCAATTCTCCAGCAGCCTTTGCCCATTTTCATTCATGCGACCGATGCTGTATTTTCCAAGGCACACTGGCCATGAATTCGAGTCCTTGCCCACACGAGCATTGAAATCACCGAGCATATAAATGTAGTCAGATTTTGGAACTGCCTTGATCACGGAGTCTAACTCCTCATAGGACGAATCCTTCACATCATCAGAGAAATCGAGTGTCGGTGCATATGCAGTAATAATGGTGGCAAAACCACAAGAGGTTGCCAAGCGCAGGGATAATAGTCTTTCATTTCCTCCTGCTGGAATGTCAATCATTCCCAGTAGCGAATTCTTCACTGCAAAGCCCACACCGTGTTGCCTTTTTTTCTGCCTGCCCTCTACCCTTCCAAAAAAAGGTGTAATTGTTTTCCCCGAGTGGCCCTTCCTCAGCGAGGCGAGTCTCCTGCAGGCCAGAAATATCAATGTTAAGACGACTGAGTTCGGCATCAATCGGGGGCTGCCCAGCTTGGTGCGGGCGGTAGCTTATCAGTGACACCTGTAGGTGTCTCCCACCGTCAGAGGCAACGCGTGGCGCCCCATGTCTACGCCAACTGACAGGGACTTATAACCCGTAACAGTTGCCTCTCGCTTTGATTCCGAGACCGGTTAAGACCAGGGATGGAGTTATTGCCTCTCCATAGCACAAAGCCTGGGCTAAAATATAGAGATCATGTGTTGCCTATGCAGCATGATCCCTATCTCGGCCTGCCTAGTTCACTCCAGAGGAAAGGTAACACCCCTACATCTGGAACAAGACAAGCTGCAGAAGCTGCCGGATCAGCAAAGCAATGCTCTAACTGTCCGCCTGTCGGAGCTTCGATCCTAGACCAGCCGCCAACCTAGGCTTAGGGCCTGGTCTGCCCTGCCATGACATTTGTCTTTAGGTTGCATTTCCTCGCACCAGGGTAAGGCTTGTACCCTCCCAATTGCGCTCTTCCCCCCAAGACCGTTGGCACAATGTGGGGTGTCGGGTTTGGTAAGCGCCGCTCAACGTTCGGCGCTAAAAGAAAGCAGGTAGTATCGTCTACTGTCATACGGTAGCGAAGTCATATCTGACTAAGACCTGACATGCCTAACCTATAAATAATTAATAATTACTTATTGTGATAGGTTGCTGTAAATAAAATGGACATAATATATGATTATATGTCATAGACCGAATGGAATTCAAAATTGCCTAGTATAACCTGAGACAGTACTGACAGGACAGTGTAAGGGGAGACAGTTTAAACAATATAAAATGACACAAAGTAGTGCAGCTTTGGAGCTGCACTACTTTGTGTCATTTTATATTGTTTAAACTTTCACAGCTTTACCGCAGTTCCACCAAATTTTAAGGGGAGACAGGTTAGCTACAGGGACTATAGTGTATTGTACAGCGACAGATAATCAGGTGTACCGAGAAAGGTCACCGTTGTTGACGTTAAGTGCAGGTGAGCCTGTAACCGGGTCCAGACCCGTGTCCAACGGACCATGCCACGCAACAACTGATTCACGGGGTACTGAGAAGCAGTGATGAGAGAGAGCGAAGCCAAGTTAGTCAGAGGGGATAAAACTAGTGACATTGATGGACGCAGAGTTGAGGTTGCGAATCCCGAGTCCCGAGTGAATAGTTGATAGCACGACTGAATGAGCCTGTGTATACGATTGTGAATGCGATAGCGAATCTGAGTAACGAGTGCACGTTAAGATGTGACTGATTCATTATGTATATATTGATGTGACTGTACAACATAATGAAGTGCACGTGATTCGGACAATATGTGTGGAATCACACTGTTGTATATATATCTAATACAATCCCTGTGGGATTGATTATCTGTGTATTAAACACCCTAGACTGAATAACGAGTTGTGCGAGTGCTCATTGTGTGATTGCATTCGTTTACCTCTGTCTTAGACTTTGAGTTAAGATCCATAACGTGAATGAGTCCATGACACACGCACGCACGCATGCACGCAAGCACGCACGCACGCACGCACACACACACACACACACACACACACACATATGCGGCCCCCCCCCCCCCCAATCGCTTTAGATTTGTCAATGCGGCCCTAAGCACAAAAAGTTTGCCCACCCCTGGCCTAGTAAATTGCCTTTGCATAAAGCTGGAGGCAGTTAGGAAATCACGAGTTATGCGGGTGACGGATTCGCTCTTAGTGTAGGCGCTCAGATACCCATTTTTTTGTATGATCATTTTTGGAGGATAAGTAATTTAATGCTCGTTGTTTCAAATCTGCGTACAACTGAAAACTTCATCACACGGCTACACGCTGATTACAGGAAGCGGCATCTAGAAATATCAGGGATGACATCCCAGCCGTATATTTTTCTCAATGCGCACGTTTAGATTCTAAGTTACATTTCAAATGCGACTACTGATAGTGGAGGCTGCCATCATCACATTCCGGACAAGGCCATAGGTGATCCGATCTCATCCTGAACATTTCCGACAGCGTATAACGATTGTTAGCACCAGTTCTGTGTTGGTTAAATAAATGTCTTGTGCTCTTGACAAAATGTTCATGTCTGACAGCTGCCCGCTTCACTCCCACTCTTCACACTGAACAACAAAAAAGAAAATAAACAGCTTACAATATATCCAATGGCGACTTAATACGTGTGAACGTGTGAATTACGTACATACCCAGAGTAAAGATGTTGTTTGTTTTCTGGTCTTTTTTTTTTCTAAGTCGTCTGTCAACGAAATTATTGACATACAGGGGTCATGACCTTAAATGATGGGAATCCCTGGTGAAACCCATCGACAACTTTATATACCCAATCGCCAAGTTGAAACTCTAAGATCGGTTTTTCACACGATTAGCATTTAGAGAAATTTGTAACTTGGACTGAATGAAACACACTGATTTCAATGAATGCCCTTAGATTTCCGGACAGTTGGCAAGATCCCAGTAGACATGTTGATAGTAAACAGCATTCGCTCTCCCATTTATACTCAGCGGGACCACACAAAGTAGGTTCAGTCCTTTCTCAAGATACAACGGTTATGAAGTGAAGAGATGGGCCTTTGTATGATTGGCTAAGGGAGACTCGGGTGGGACGATGAGGTGTCTTCCTGGTTGCCTTCCCGCTATTGTCCAAATTACAACATTGGGTCGAAACCAAGCGTTCATAGAGGAAAATCACGTGCCACAAGGGAGGACAACCCATCACCCATCCCCTTTGCACACACAAACTCACACACACACACATGTGTTTTCATTTTTCAATTAAGGATTCCAAACTGGCATCAGCTATTTTATTCCTGGTTCTAATAATGTAATTCTAATGTTGTAGTTCTAATAGTATACTCAATTCAGGTCTACCAAATAACAAGTCAAGCTACGGAATAACAGTAGATGGTACTGTCTGAATTTTGGGCGGCGCTCACCAAACCCCATATTGTGCCAACGGCTTTGGGCGGAGGAGCGCATTTAGGAGGGTACATGATTTACCCTGGTGCACGGAAATGCAACCTAAAGACTAAATGTCATGGCAAGACAGACCAGGCCCTAATCCTTGGTCAACAACTGGTCTAGGGTGGAAGCTCCGACAGGTGGACAGTTAGAGCATTGCTTTGCTGATCCGGCAACTTCTACAGCTGGTCGTGTTCCGGACATATTGGTATTACCTTTCCTCTAGAGTAAACTGAGCAGGCCGAGAGAGAGAGAGAGAGAGAGAGAGAGAGAGAGAGAGAGAGAGAGAGAGAGAGAGAGAGAGAGAGAGAGAGAGAGTGATCATGCTACATGGGCAACACATGGTCCCTAAATTCAACCCAGGCTTTGTGCTATGGAAAAGTATAACTCCATTTTACAAGCTAACGTCTATCAAGACGGCAATGTGCCAGTCACAAAGTTTTAATATTATGGTTCAAATATTGTCGTTCTAATATTGTAGTTCTAATATTTTAGTTATAATACTATAGTTCTAATTTTGTAGTTCTAATATTATAGTTCTATTATTAAAGTTATTATAATGTAGTTATAATATTGCAAACCTAATATCATAGCTCAATATGGTAGTCATAATATTGTAATTCTAATTTTGTAATTCTAATATTATAGTTCTAATATTAAAGTTTTTATACTGTCGTTATAATATTGCAGACCTACTGTTTTAGCTCTAATATTGTAGTTATAATATTCTAGTTCTATTGTCGTAACCATAATTTAGCGTACCCTCATGACTATGTTAGGTTGTTGCTTAAGATTAACCTAAAATGTGATCCATGAATGAAATATTGTATGAAAGGAGAGTGACAAGAAAGGTAGAAAATTAGACTGGACAGCGTACCCAGTTCTTAACCCTCTGAAATAAAGGTGGCTCGCTCGTTAGTTCTAATGTTTTGCATATCCTTCAGCTGATTGTTGATCCCTTAGCAAGATTACGCTCAGTAATTTGCCATTGCTTTCTGAGCGGCCAGCTCCATACTCACTTGTGCGACTCGAACCGCTTCCAATTCTCGTGCGCTCACGTCAACCACGAGAGTATTCGGGGTTACGGAGAAAGCTGCTAAGCCCTCGACCAGGGAGACCGTTAGTTCTAATACTGTACTGTAATTCTAATATTATAGTTGTAATACTGTAGTTCTGTTATTGTAATTCTACTATTATAGTTTTAATACTGTAGTTCTAAAATTGTAGTTCTAATATTATAGTTCTAATATTATAATTCTAATACTATAGTTCTACTAATATAGTTTTGATACTGTAGTTCTAATATTTTAGTTTTAATATTATATTACTAACTAGTTATAATATTATAGTTTTAATATTATAATTTTAATACTGTAGTTCTTCTAATAATGTAGTTCTAACATTGTAGTACTAATATTATAGTTCTAATATTGAAGTTCTAATACTGTAATCCAAATAGTGTAGTTCTAATACTGTAGTTATAATATTGAAGTTATCTTCTTCTTCTTTCGTTCGCTTGAAATATGTCTATAACTGCAATGCTGTCTCTTGTATGAAAAGTCAGTACTGTAGTTCTAATATTGAAGTTATAATACTGTAGTTCTAATACTATAGTTCTAATATTGAAGTTATAATACTGTAGTTCTAATATTGAAGTTATAATACTGTAGTTCTAATATTGAAGTTATAATACTGTAGTTCTAATATTGAAGTTATAATACTGTAGTTCTAATCATTGGCACCTTTCCGTCTTGACAGACGATAGTTTGGTACATTGTGCTTCAAAAAGGCTTAATAACTACGATCCATGGCGGTGGCGAGTGTAGCTGGTAAGGCCAATTCTTGCTGCAAATGTTTGCCCACAGTAGGTGCATGTGAAAACATGGTCATTTCCACCATTTTGCACCATCTTACGTCTCTCACGCTCTGTGTGTGCTTTATCTGCAATCATTTTCTCCTTTGTCTTTATTCCATTTCTGATAGATGCCCTCAATGCAACACGATCAGTGACGACATGCTCCCAATGTGCATTATCAATGCCTGTATCAATCATGTCCCGCTTACACACATCTTTGTATCGTAGTAGAGGCCGACCCTGAGATCTCCTACCTGTCTGTAATTCACCAAAAAAGATGTCCTTTGGTATTCTACCATCATCCATCCTCCTAACGTGTCCTATCCATCTAAGTCTACGAAGACTGAGCATGGAATACACCGTCATACAACCTGATCTTTCCAATACTTCAGTATTTGTGATTTTGTCTTGCCACTTAATACCAAGTATTCTTAGCAGACACCGCATATGAAAGCTGTTTAAACGTTTCTCTTGGCGTGAGTAAGTTGTCCAGGTTTCACTGCCATAAAGAAGAGTACTAAGGACACAGGCTTGGTAGACGAGGACTTTTGTTTTGGCAGTAAGCTTCCTGTTCTCCCAGACTCTTTTTGCTAACATGTTCATTGTTGTTGCTGCCTTGCCAATCCTGATGTTGATTTCCTGATCTAGGGATAATTTGCTATTTACCTCTGATCCTAGATATGTAAAATGGTCTACTATCTCCAGTTCAGCGTCGTCAATAAAGATTGATGGTACACCATGTGCACCTTGTGACATAATCTGTGTCTTCTTTTTGTTAATTGTTAAACCAAATTCAGAACAAGCATTGGAGAATGCAGATAGTAGATGTTGTAATTCGTCCTCAGAGTGGGTCGTAATCGCAGCATCATCCGCGAAAAGCAACTCTCTGTTTAGTACCCTGCTAATTTTGGTCTTGGCCTTCAATCTCTGAGCATTATAGAGGCCACCATCTGAGCGTGAGTGAATGTATATACCGTCATCCTGATCACGAAAGGCATATTTCAGTAGAAGTGAAAAGTATATCCCAAAGAGGGTGGGGGATAGTACACAACCTTGCTTAACTCCACTCTTGATTTCAAACTCTTCTGAAGTTGAGCCATCAAACTTGATTATACCCTTCATGCCTGTGTGGAACGATTCCACAATGGACAGAAGAGTTGGTGGGCAGCCAATCTTCTTTAGAGCTTTGAACAGACCCTCACGACTGACCAAATCGAATGCCTTTGTGAGGTCGATGAAGGCAATAAACAGTGGCTGATTTTGTTCCCGGCATTTTTCTTGCATCTGTCGCAATGAAAATATCATATCAATGGTAGACCGGTTCTGACGGAAGCCGCACTGTGATTCGGGGTAGACTTGATCTCCTAGGACTTGAAGTCTGTGCAGGACAATTCTGGCAAATACTTTCCCAACAATACACAGAAGTGAGATACCCCTATAGTTGTTACAGTCGCTCCGATCTCCCTTGTTCTTGTACAGAGATATGATGTTTGAATCTTTGAAATCCTGTGGGACTTGTCCTTCTCGCCAGCATAGCTCTATTAGCTGGTGGATCTGTAGAGCGAGTGTGTCTTGCCCACTCCTGATTACCTCTATTGGAATCCCATCCTTACCTGGAGCCTTGCCAGATGCAAGCTCATTTATAGCACACTTAACTTCTGTTATAGTGGGAAGTGTGTCCAGGTGGTCAAGAGTTGGCAGGGCCTCTATGGCGTTGAGGGCATCATCCGCTAGCTTGGTCTCACTTGAGTAAAGATCTAAATAGTGCTCGACCCATCTATCCATCTGCTGTTTCTTATCAGTTATGATTTCTCCAGTCAAGGTTTTCAGCGGTGCACTTCTTTTGATCATTGGACCACAGGCTTTCTTTATCCCTTCATACATGCTTCTGATGTTTCCCTTATCACTTGCGATCTGAATGGACTCACATAACTTGATCCAATAGTCATTCGCACACTGCCTGGCAGCCTTTTGTACATCCTTCCTCGCTTGCTTCAGCTCACTCAGAGTGTTACGCGTTGGTCTTTCCTTGTTTCTTAAGAGAGCTATCTTCTTTTTATCAATCAAGGGCTGCAGTATCTGGCTGTTTGCCGCAAACCAGTCCTGCCTCTTATGATCCACAGTGCCGTAAACCCCTACCGCTATTTTATAAATAGTTTCCTTAAGTTTACTCCATTTATCATTTACTATACAATTTTCTTATGTATCATTGAAAGCGTCTTCAAGTTGCTGTTGAAATTCAAAGCACTTTCCAGGATCGTGAGTGTTAATAATATTAATCCTGGGGCTAGATTTGTGTTTAGCTGTGTAGATTCTCTTTGGTCTCAGTCTAACCCTTGCAACAACCAATGAATGATCTGTATCACAGTCAGCACTGTGGTAACTTCGAGTTAATGATGTATGGTTCAGATGTTGTCTCCGTGTAATAATGAAGTCCAGCTGATGCCAATGGCCGGATCGTGGATGTTTCCATGTGACCTTATGCATCTCTTTTGTTTTAAAAAAGGAGTTTGTAATACATAGGTCATTTCTAGTAGTTCTAATATTGAAGTTATAATACTGTAGTTCTAATATTGAAGTTATAATAGTGTAGTTCTAATATTGAAGTTATAATACTGTAGTTCTAATATTGAAGTTATAATACTATAGTTCTAATATTGAAGTTATAATAGTGTAGTTCTAATATTGAAGTTATAATACTGTAGTTCTAATATTGAAGTTATAATACTGTAGTTCTAATATTGAAGTTCTAATACTGAAGTTATAATACTGTAGTTCTAATATTGAAGTTATAATACTGTAGTTCTAATATTGAAGTTATAATACTATAGTTCTAATACTGAAGTTATAATACTGTAGTTATAATACTGTAATTCCAATACTGAAGTTCTAATACTGTAGTTCCAATATTGTAGTTCTAATACTGTGGTTCTAATGTTGTTGTTCTGATATAGCTGTCCTAATATTATTGGTGCAATATTTAGTCTACTATTTTAGTTCACCTATTGTATTTTTAATAATGTAGATATAATTATGCAGTTGTCTTTTCCACCCTGTCTACGTTGCTACCTAAATTGAATAGACTTAATCTGCATATCTAAGTATCTTTTCCCAACTCCTTTAGCATACCACGCGCAGCTATTTTACACTTTCACGAGCTATTTCCGGGCTGTGTACTTGTGTATTCGGTGACTTTGTCTTCAATCAGCTTAAATGAGCCATTTGTCCCCAAGTTTTCTCACAAGGATAGGGAGTTTAGATGATTTAAACCCATGCTCACCACAATTACTTGTGTCAGTCGAACTCAGCTTCTGGGTATGTAGATCTAAGAGTTAAAACTTACAGTTCCCCAGCGATTTCACACATAATCAATCTGCCAACCAAGGGATATGCTCTTCAGAAGTTTTAGCAACTAAGAAGAAACAACCTTATTGTAACGTATATATTTCTGCTGTCGACAAAAACACGGAAAATACTCGCAATCTAATTAGACAGGAAATGGAGTCTCCGTGGCGAAGTGGTCAAGCTGTCTGCCTCGGGCTCCGAAGGTTGTGGGTTCGATTCCGGGCTGCATCCTTCGGTTCACGAGTGCATTTTTTGGAGACTCCTGGGGGTCGTCGCTGGAGCTACGGAGTTCGTGCTTTGTGCTACGCTTCCGCGCTGCGGAAAGAGACTGAGCCATGTGGGATAAAACCCGGTGCAATGAAGTTGACCCTGTCGACTTTTAAGCGACTTTTTAAGCGAACTAAACAAACATACAGACATCAATGTGCTGCTATAACCGGTTGGGACATTCTTCCTCGTCTGCCCTTTATATCCTTTGGGAAATAGTCCCTATACCACCCTCACACCAAGCCGTCCTGTCTACTGATATGCCTTGCAACTCTGTCCGTGTTCTCTCCCCATATTATTTATCTGCCTTGAATTCTCTTCTCCGTGTGTTTTTAGATCTCTCGGGTTATCCCTAGT
This sequence comes from Cepaea hortensis, assembly GCA_963921405.1. Lineage (NCBI taxonomy): Eukaryota > Metazoa > Mollusca > Gastropoda > Stylommatophora > Helicidae > Cepaea > Cepaea hortensis. The sequence continues at coordinate 27,602,004 of OY992885.1, forward strand.
GTATGCCCAATCCATCGCCAGCGTCTTTGCCTCATCTCTCGATTCACTGGAATTTGTTTACTTTTCTCCATGAGACCCAGATTGTTAATTCTGTCACACAGTTTTAGTCCCACAATTCAGCGGTGGCACAAATTAACTATTGTACTCGTATAAAGTGGTACCTCGGGTTACGAACTTAATTCGTTCCAGAACTCGGTTCATAACCCGAAACGTTCGTAACCCGAAACATTAAAATCAATGAAATAAAGACAGTCCGTTTCAAAACGAAAGAATCGTTCTTGTTTATTAACATCCCGTCGTTTACCTGACAATATGCAAAGAATACGTATTCTTCACGTATTAAATATAGAGAAAGAAAACAACAAAATAAATTAAATGTAAAATTTAAAAAAAAAAAAGGTTTAGTCTATCTTTTTACCAAGAAAACTATCATGGGAAATTTGCCACTTTCTTTGCTATTCTGAATCATTAGTTTCAGGAGTTTCTTGTCGCTGTTTCTTGGCAGCCGACTGGGAATCTTTCTGCACCAAGAAACTATCAAGGGAAATGTGTCGCTTCCTTTGCTGGAGAATCCTTCTGAAGTGGGCCATCGCGTTATCATTCATCAGGTCTACTGCCCTGTTAGCAACAAGATTGTTTGGATGATGGTTTACAATGAAGTCTACGACATCTGCCCACTTGCTGTAAATTTCTTTAATCCTGGCAGTTGAAACGATCACTGACTCCTCATCATCGGACGACTGCTCCTCCTTTAATATCTTTAGCTGTTCATTCTGAAGATCCACAAACTCATCTGTAGTGAGCTCTCCATTGTGGTCCTCAATCAGCTCCTCCAAGTCGTTGCCATCGAATTCCAGGCCCATATTTTTGCCCAAGGACACAATCTTATCCACTAAAGCTGTTGCGTCTGCCTCTAATCCTTCAAACTCTTCTCTCTCTGGTACACACGGTGGCCAACCTTTCTTCCAGGCAGACTTCAAGGTACAGGTGGAGACATCATTCCAGGTCTTGTCAATGAGGTTGATGCAGTGACGAATGTTGAAGTGGTCTTTCCAGTAATCTCCCAAGAGACAATTCAGTGTCATTAGTGACCTGAAAACACCTTGAGAAAAGCTCCTTTGTGAACAGTTTCTTGAAGTTGGAGATCACTTGCTGGCCCATGGGTTGAAGCATAGGAGTGGTGTTGGGAAGCAGAAATTTGACCTTGGTGAAGTCATACTCCATGTCCAAGTTCTCCCCCCCCCCCAGACCCGGTGGGTGGGTAGGAGCATTGTCCACAAGCAGCAGACATCGAAGGGGCAGATTGTTTTCTTCTAGGTACTTCTTCATACTTGAGGCAAACACTTTAATCAGTCATTCCATAAAAAATGGCTCTCGTCATCCATGCCTTAGCATCAGACTTCCACATCACAGGCAGTTTGCTTTTGTTGTTTTTGTTGTTGGTTGCGTTTAAAGACGCGGGGATTTTCTGAATGGTAGACCAACATTGGCGTAATCTTGCAGTCACCACTGGCATTGACACACAACAGCAGAGTTAGCCTGTTCTTCATTGGTTTGTGCCCCAGCAGTGCTTTCTCCTCCTGGGTGATAAAGTTCCTCTTTGGTATTTTCTTCCAGAAGAGGCCCGTTTCATCGCAATTAAAGACTTGTTGTGGAACATAGTCTTCTTCTTATCAAATTCCACCTTGAACGCTTCTGCTTCTTTCTCGTTAGAACTTGCAGCCTTTCCGTGCCTAATTACACTATGAATGCCACTTCCTTTTTTTTTTAACTTGTACCAAACAATTTCGACAATAAATCACTGTGCAACAGCTTCGCCTTTTCACATATTATTGCCTCACTAACACTGTCTCCCGCAAATTGCTTTTCATTGATCCAGATCAAGAGAATATTTTCAACTTTCTCTAAAATTTGAGGTCTTTGCTTCTGCAGCTTAGTTACGCCTTTAGACTCACCGACTGATTTGAGAAACTCTTTGTTCTTTATGATGGTGGAGATAGTTGATTTTGCCATGCTGTACTCATTAGCAATGTCACACAAACGAACGCCAATTTTATGTTTCATAATTATTTCCTTCTTTACCTCCACTGTTATACGTTTCTGCTTCCTAGCAGCACCACTACCGTTCTTAGAACTCATTGATGGGGTTAACAAGGAAAATAATGAAAGAGATAAACTGAACACAGTGCCTCTGCTAAGAATCTTGTACTGCTGTGTAGTAAGGCCAATGAAAGCGATGAAAGCGAGGCTGCGCACGCGTGCAAAACTGGGCTACTAGGCTTGCGCTAAGCGATTTTGTTACTGCGTGGCTTTCGTTTGTACTGTACGCGATCGTTTGTCTCCAATGTTAAACCTTGCTCTCTCTCTCTCTCTCTCTCTTTCTCTCTCTCTCTCTCTCTCTCTCTCTCTCTCTCTCTCTCTCTCTCTCTCTCTCTCTCTCTCTCTCTCTCTCGCTCGCTCGCTCGCTCTCTCTCGCCTTCGATCGTAACCTGAGGCATTGTTCGCTACCCGAGACAAAAATATTTCGAAGTTGTTGTTCGTAACCCGAATTGTTCGTGACCTGAGGCGTTCGAAACCCGGGGTACCACAGTATAATTTATTAGTAATTATTTTAGATGTTATCCATATTTCTAATCCATATAGTAGTTTAAAAAGTTAGTTGCATACCCTATACAGGACATCGCCATCAACCCCAGCATTTTTTGGGTGTTTGTGATCTCTTGGCAAGTTTATGTTCAGTAGTTTGCCAATGCTTTCTGAACGACCGGCACCCATACCATTTTATTTAAAATTTAAAAAAAAAGCAAAACGGTATGTTGCCAATTTGTACGCAGCCGTGTTTCGAACGAGGGTATGCGACCTGCGTCCGTAGCCCGATAGTCACGGAGCAGGCTGAACCATGTAGTACAGTGGTTCTCAACCGGTGAGGAATTCCCCCCCCCCCCAGGGGGGAATTTTAGAGTTTCCGGTGGGGGGGGGGGGAAATTAAGTATATTTCAAGATCACATTAATACAAGAACCAGTTACTTGATATTTTTTCCCCTCTAAATTGTACGGTTCTGTACTTCTCGCCCAAATGAAATTCGTTTTTTAACGTAAGTAGACCCGCATATCACGTTTTATGTAGATGTCTAGACTTGCTCTAGTATGTGTTATTAAATTTAGCTTACATTTTTATGTATACTGTGTAAGGGTGGGGGGGGGGGGATTTATAGGGAGGAAATTCGAAAGGGAGTGGGATGATGTTCTGAAAATATGGTAAAGGGGGCATGGGCCTAAAAAAGGTTGAGAACCACTGATGTAGTAGAACAGGTTTAACGTTGGGGTTAAATACTCAGTTTGGTGCTAAGTTTATTCTGTTTTCAGCTAGTTATCTGTTGTAACATATAGAGGTCAGCTAGTTAGCTTTTGTAACATACAGAGGTCAGCTAGTTACCTGTTGTAACATACAGAGGTCAGCTAGTTATCTGTTGTAACATACAGAGGTCAGCTAATTATCTGTTGTAACGTACAGAGGTCAGCTAGTTACCTGTTGTAACATATAGAGGTCAGCTAGTTATCTGTTGTAACACACAGAGGTCAGCTAGTTATCTGTTGTAACATACAGAGGTCAGCTAGTTATCTGTTGTAACACACAGAGGTCAGCTAGTTAACTGTTGTAACATACAGAGGTCAGCTAGTTATCTGTTGTAACACACAGAGGTCAGCTAGTTATCTGTTGTAACATACAGAGGTCAGCTAGTTACCTGTTGTAACACATAGAAGTCAGCTAGTTATCTGTTGTAACACATAGAGGTCAGCTAGTTATCTGTTGTAACACATAGAGGTCAGCTAGTTATCTGTTGTAACATATAGAGGTCAGCTAGTTATCTTTTGTAACACATAGAGGTCAGCTAGTTATATGTTGTAACACATAGAGGTCAGCTAGTTATCTGTTGTAACACATAGAGGTCAGCTAGTTATCTATTGTAACATATAGAGGTCAGCTAGTTATTTGTTGTAACATACAGAGTCAGCTAGTTATCTGTTGTAACATATAGAGTGTGACAGGTTGGCCCACCTCTCAGATCGTTTTTTTATGAGATGGAGATAGCCCTCAGTAAACCCCTCTATGTATCCTGTATTCTTTTTTATTTTTATCTATATTTTCAAATATTAGATAAAATCGTCTTTGGTTAGTGTATTTATATACATAAAACTATAGAGAGAGTTAAATACTATTTATTCTTATAGTTAGAAGTAGATGTAGGGTAGAGTTCGTTTACAAGCCAAGAAATCAAGTCAGGCTGAATTTTATATTCAGGTTTGGCTGTGAATAATAATTTGGCCACAGGAAGGGAACTATCCTGGATGAGAAGTTAACTTCCGGTAGCACCCTAACGTCTGCCATTTTCTGACAGCCGGCTGGAGGGAGCAGGAGCTACTATCACGTCAATTGGCTAAAATTGAACACCTGTCTGTGTTTAAACATATTTTATTGCTGGCTCTTGTTAAGCCGAACAACACTCTAAAACATAGAAAAGCCAATGATAGTCTCCACTCCCGATAGGCCAGTCAAAATCTAGTTGCAGGGTGAGTTAATAATAATTTTGTTAAATATTTTTCTGTGTGTCAATCCGCCTGCAAAATCTAAAGGCCATGCCGATCGATAATAGATACTACTAATTAAAACTAGTGTTAGTTAACTAATAGTAGAATTAGGACCATGTTTATGCCATGTGGCTTGCCGACAAGGGTAAAACGCAAAGCTCGTCACATGTGGCATTAAAAACATGGATAAATTACATTACGTGATTCTCGAAATTAGGTATCCGCCTGCGGAAGGACACATGAGTTAGTCAGTAGACGATTAGAGTTAAGATAAATTAATTATGTGCTTAACTTCGGAACTAGCGTATTTCTCTAGATAAAATACTTATTAGTTGAAGGAATTAGTTCAGAGAGTGAATAGTTACAATTAATTATTCTTTATTAATCTCTTATCTTGCCCATAGTCAGATTACTACCATGTGGTCCAATATGGCCCACTTAACAAAGTTCAAACCTTGGGGGAATTCTCCAACCCTAATATTGTTCTTGTGTATAGTGAAAATAATCTTACACCTAGCTAAGAAATCTTCTAGATAATTAATTATGTCGTAATTAATATAAGGAAGACTTGCTAGTAGTACCACTCATAACTCCTTAAGTGAACTTGGGGTGTTTCATTGATTTTAAATGGTTCACTCGTGTACATCGTGAAGTTATAGTTGTTGGGTGTGATTTCATTTCATTCTATGGAATTCATCATGTGATGTTAATTCATCGTGTGGAGTGTAGTTTGTGTGTTTCCATACTGGGAAAATGATGTGTGGTGTTTCATCGATTTAATGGTTTGTTAAGGTATATGTGACGTCGGAGTTGTGGCGTCTGAGTTTCATTCCATTGAAGTCATCCTATATGTACTGTTAGGTCATTATGTGAATTGTGGTTCATGTTTCCATGATTAATCATGACTTAGAATATATATTTGGAATGTGGTCTTTGAAGTAGAGCATTGTGATTGTACATGTTTGATCTAAATGTCAGCAGAGAGAATAGGATATCATTTGTGTGCTGTTTCCATTAGATCAGTGTGCTGTTGTAGATTTCAGATAAGGAATCAAAATGTGTAAATTGAGATAATACACGCTATTAAAATTTATGAGACAAGCATGCCATGCAGGACATGGCCAAAAGAATTTACAATTCTGTCTTGAATGATTATTCACTCCTTCTCACTGTCATTCACAGAGCCTGCACCCTGATCATCTGTAGCCGTAGTCACGACCGGTAATTGAGCTACGAACCACTCACTTGATGCAGCAGACAGTGGAGTCCATACCACGATCCAGTCAGCACTGCCAGCTTACCATCCAGGAGGCTAAGGATTATCAGATGAGTGGCTACCCACCCGTTTGCCACTGCACGGCAATCACAAAATTTGTCTGCTATGGGCTAGAAGTCTATGATATTATCCTCTAGCTGAACATTATCTTGTAGAAATTTCAGGGATCTGCGTATCTCTTATGTGTCAGTGAGTTCCCAGTGGGGCTCACGTAGTGTTCTTTAGGATTAAACGTTATGTTATATTTGTAATTTTAACAATTGCGTCTGTCATTATAGAATTAGAATTAGCATCATCAGATTGTGTGACGAGTGAAAGGACTACATCTATACTTATCATTCTGTCTTATCTCCTGTTGTGTGAGAATACATTAGGCAGTGGGGGCTCATTATTCATCCAGGCACGTTAGCAGGAATAACTTGACATACTGTCTTCGTGTGTTAGTACAGTTAGTCGTCATAACTTTCCGCCTGGCACTGTTTAGAAGTAGTGATCCATTCTGGGACTTTGATAATCATTCTTCTAGAATTGCGAGCCATTTGATTGCTTCTTCAGCAGTGGTTAGATTCTCTATTCGTAGAAGTCTATTTAGTATCTACTTTGATCCAATTCCATCCTAGTAGTATACGTTACGCGACATAGAGGTCAGATAGTTATCTGTTGTAACATACAGAGGTCAGCTCGTTATCTGTTGTAACATACAGAGGTCAGCTAGTTATCTGTTGTAACATATAGAGGTCAGCTAGTTATCTGTTGTAACATACAGAGGTCAGCTAGTTATCTGTTGTAACATACAGAGATCAGCTAGTTACCTGTTGTAACACATAAAGGTCAGCTAGTTATCTGTTGTAACATACAGAGGTCAGCTAGTTATCTGTTGTAACATACAGAGGTCAGCTAGTTATCTGTTGTAACATACAGAGGTCAGCTAGTTACCTGTTGTAACACATAGAGGTCAGCTAGTTATCTGTTGTAACATATAGAGGTCAGCTAGTTATCTGTTGTAACATACAGAGGTCAGCTAGTTATCTTTTGTAACATACAGAGGTCAGCTAGTTACCTGTTGTAACATACAGAGGTCAGCTAGTTATCTGTTGTAACATACAGAGGTCAGCTAGTTATCTGTTGTAACATACAGAGGTCAGTTAGTTATCTGTTGTAACATACAGAGGTCAGCTAGTTATCTGTTGTAACATACAGGGGTCAGCTAGTTACCTGTTGTAACACATAGAGGTCAGCTAGTTATCTGTTGTAACATACAGAGGTCAACTAGTTATCTGTTGTAACATACAGAGGTCAGCTAGTTATCTGTTGTAACACATAGAGGTCAGCTAGTTATCTGTTGGAGTATCAACCGTGCACTCCGAACATGTCCACAGATCCTCAGATTCCTTCCTCATCCCACACCCAACATATGCATTAGTGAACGGATGGTAATAATGCCAGTTCTGTGTTGGTTGACGAGACCCCATCATGCTCCCGATATGTCTCTCGTGTCTGGCCGTGCCAATTACTCCCAATGCTCTCATTCTAGACCACGATGTGGATTCTCTCGCGTTAAAGTCCTTTGCTCTCCACCTTTCTATAATATCGGCACGATCCGTGGGCTGGCCATCTGCGATGGGTGTAAGGCTAACACGTTTATCAGCTCGTTCATTTCCCTCAACTCCTGCGTATCTCTAGACGAAGATGGTGACTCCACGAACAGCAGACCTTAGCAACGATTCCATCCATTGCCTGCGTAAAGAACAGAAGTAATCTTTTCTAACTGGTAGAATTTCAAAAGACAATTATTCTTTCAGCGGGGCGACAGCAGTATTTGAAGATAACGGATTTTAATCTTCTGTGTCGCATTTTTCTGTTATTTATTACGGCCTTTAATATCTTCTTACGTGTCACTTGTCTACATCTTGAGTCTATACTCTCTGTGTAGCAATCGAGCCCGTTGATCTAGTTTAATTCATGGCCACAACACTTTCCCAACGATGCATGATAGCGTGATGAGAAAATTACATTATAATGGAATTCCAAAGCGTCTTCATAATAAAGCTAACATGAACATACAGGCCATAAATTTTATAAGTTGTGTGACCTACAGTACGAACTGTATCATGGCTTATAACTTGAATGAGAAAATGAGAAGGCACATAATGTGCACATTAAGAAGAACAGTTATTACCGGGAGAGGGTGCCTGTTTTTTTTTTTTTTTTAAATGTTTTTTTATTGCTTTTTGTTTAAGTATGATAATTGACATGTTATGAGAAGAAATGGATTGGAGAACTTGGTGACAACTGGTAAGATCGAAGGGAACAGACCAAGGGGAAGACCTAGAAGCAAGTACCTGGATGGCTTGGCCTTGTGGCATGGTCGAGACAGAAACTCGGAGCTGATCCACGACTCTGGTGATCGAATGAGATGGCAGAACATGACCGCCCACGCTTACCGGCGTGGCACATGATGGATGGATGGATGATAATTGACAATTGAAAGACGGTCAATGAATTCAATTATCTGAGCGACTGATTGCAGCCGATGGAAAAAGTATTAGTTACTTGAATTGTAAGACTGCTCATGTCAAAGCTGTATTCTACAAGAAGGATAATATAGCATGTAATGTATCTTTGTCAATAAACGTGAGAAATAGAGGTCTTATCAGTTCTACTTCTTCTTTGACCCTCTTTCGATGGGAGTGTGTAACACCTAGTTATGCATCTCAAAGATCAGCCTGTCCACCTTCAGCATGCATTTGTGTTGGTTAGTTAGTCAGTCAGTCAGTCAGTCAGTCAGTCAGTCAGTCGGTTGGTTGGTTGGTTGGTTGGTTGGTTGGTTAGTTAGTTAGTTAGTTAGTTAGTTAGTTAGTTAGTTAGTTAGTTAGTTAGTTAGTTAGTTAGTTAGTTAGTTAGTTAGTTAGTTAGTTAGTTAGTCGACAGATCATCCTCATTGCACATCGAAACATTCAGTTCATAAGTACTCGGATACACTCCTCAGGAAATCCCGCAGCGTGTAGCGTACCCGTTCTGTATTGATTTATTAATCTTCTTTGGCTGTGTGTGGCCACACCTCTTTTAACTTGATGTTCTAGCAGTCTGACAATGGTTGTAGGTTTACAATCATCACTTGGTTCGGGCAGGTGGCTTGCTTTTCGTAGAGCATTCAGTATAACAGCCTGGTCCATGGCTAGTCCGCCCTCCACAGTAGCCTTACCTGCAAGACTGTCATCCTGCTTTCCTTTAAATATCAGCATGCCCTGACACGATATCAAACTAATTGTGCCGGGTTTGCCCCCTCTAGACAGATTCCATCCAAGCTAGCGGGCTCTATCACCCTGTGGGTAGGTTTTCTTGCCTAACAATTCTGCCAAGACATCGACCTCATGGCCTACTCTTTGTGATTTTCAGCTGCCATAAATTTATAACTACCACAGCGTGCACACGGAAGCTTCCGTTTTTCGTTTTTATTAGAGAAGGCAAGGCCTCACTACCCAGGAGATTAGAGGAACGTGTGATATCATTAGACACCAGTGGTTCTTGAACAAACTCCCAGCTGGGATGGAACCAGGCTTGGTCATGGGAATCCCATGGTAAAAAAGGGGGATTTTCTGAATAGTGTAGGGATGGCATGGGACGGGATGGGACAGGCATAAATTACCATTGGATGGGACAGAAAAACATGTCCCATATTATTCTCATGGGAATCCCATGGGAAGGTCCCATGGGACGAGATGGGATGGGGCATGCATAAATTATCACGCAATGTAAATTATGTCCCATGGACAACCCTGGACGTAACCCAGTACATTCTGGGCCTGAAGCGACACCATAACCTTTCAGTCACGGATCCCCCCCCCCACCCCCACCCCTCCTCCATCAAAAAAAGAAGATGTATCTGAAAACATCATAAATTTGAGAAACTATCCTGATTTGTCAACGACATATTCAGACTGTGCGTGATACCAGGTGATCAATTTGTGAACACACCGTGCTGTATAAGTTATACAGAACCAGCCCAGCCATACGAAAGTTAGAACACGCTACCAATGAAGAATCAGGTTCGCTGGGTTGGTCACTTGACTTGCATGCCAGATCACAGTCTCCCTAACCAATTTTTTTAATGGTGAGCTGCGCTGTGCTAAACGCTCCCGGGGCGGCCAGGGGGACGCTTTGAAGAAACTCTGAAGATCTCACTGAAAGCTTTTGGAATGTATCACGACACTTTGGAGACTGTTGCCAAAGACCGAAATTCGTGGCGTACATCATTACGCAAGGGTATAGTCACTTGTGAAGCTGACAAAACTGCAAGATCTATAACAAAAACAGCTGGGGGGGGGGGGGGGGGGAAACATTCAGGAGATCCTCCTCCTGGAACGTCAAGTATTCTTTGACCACATTGCCAAAGAACATTTCGAGCCAAAATAGACATTACCAGCCATCTTAGAACTCACGGCTCCAAACTTTCAACCCCATCATTCATCATCATCATCATCATTCTTGGTGGACAAACACCAGAACAAAGACGACACAAACAAAAGGTTGCATAATGTATTGCCTGGAAATTTTGCTGTATCTCGCCAAATGCGTACTACACAGTTAAATATAATATGAAGTGAATAGAAAGTCCATTTCGCCGAAATACAAAACACAAATAACCGCCGATACTCGTTCTTCTCTAATTAACTCATATGTTACCAAGGTAATGGCAGATTCGGTACCAAGTATGTAGACCTTCTTTAGTAACCAGAGAATATATCGCAGTGGTGTGATCGATCATTGTCCATAATGTCTCAGTTCATATTCATGCAAACCACACTTTGAGAACTCATAGATGGTGAGCAAAGAGAGAAATAAATGCAAGAGACAAATTAGAGAATTATTAGAAATATAGGAGTTAAGCCAACTCAATGTGTGTTCAAGTCGTGTCCAGAGAAGCACTATATTAAGTTGCGCATTTCTTAGCAGAGTCTGGAGTGGAATCAAGATCGCCAACGTGGTAAGAACACGGAGGATATGATGTCGCAGAATAATATCACTGTCATCGGGACATGACGATAATCGCCGGACATGATGTCCATGGAAGCGCTCGAAGTTATAAAGAAAACCACAATGAAGGCTTCCACGCGGTAATGGAGTGAGTGGTGTTTTCCTTATTTTGTATGATATCTATTTTCTTGTCGTATTTTTAGAGCGAAAAGACCAGAGTGGGAAAGTTCTTAAAACATCACTATTGTTAAATATTTCGTTGTGACTGTCTAGTATAGTTTAGATTTTACAATCTCAACGACAACGAGCTAGAGAAACTGATTCCCTTGCGGAAGCCTGGCAAAGACCACACAAAAATTCAGGGATATCGAGTAATAACCTTGCAGAATACAATAGGCAAGCTGCTGGAGAAGTTAATTGCCAGAAAAATATCAAGCCAGCTAAAGAAGCAAGGTGTTTTCCCACCTATCCTGAAAGGGTACCGTCCCAAAAGAGAAACCTGGACTATTGCAGCAGTTTTTGCTCATGATGTTTATGAAGGTTTCCACTCAGGCATTGAAATCTTTGCTGCAGCGATTGATCTTGAGGACGCGTACAACAGAGTACCACTGGATTTTTTAATGCTTCAGCTTCTTGAACTCAAGGTAATTCTGTTCCTCTTTAGTTGGATCGCTGCAGCCCTCTTCCAACGGAAAGTAGTTTTTAGATGTGGCAGTTGGACTTCGGAACCAACAACAATATATCCTGGCCTACCACACGGATCACCATTATCTCCGGTGCTGTTCAACGCCTACACAGTGAGAATCACCAGTGAGCAGATCACTGGACCGGGGAGGACATTGACATATGCCGACGACGTTTTAGTGTATCGTCAGGGTAAGGATAGAGATCAGGTTGCTGTGGAGCTGATCCACGACTCTGGTGATCGAGTGAGATGGCAGAACATGACCGCCCATGCTTACCGGCATGGCACATGATGGATGGATGGATGCTGTGGAACTGCAAACCGAACTCAAACGCATAAGTACTTAGTGTGCTTAAGCTGGGGCAATGGTCAACCCAACAAAGCAACGGTGACATGGTTCTCTTTGAATAATCATATTGTCAACACTCCAACACCAACTGTTAATCTGCGTTCAAAGACTGTGGAAAGAACGCAGGCAATCAATTACCGGGGGATACGTTTTGATCTAAGCCTTGCGTATAATGAGCAGCTCCATCTATGCCTCCTATACGAGGGGCTGGTCATGTCTGTTTTTGAGTATGCGATGGCGATCCTGACTCTCAGCCGTAAGCAGATAGAAAGAATGGAAAGGATACAGAATGAAGCTATGCGCATTATTCTTGGATGTACATGAGATACAGCATGCAGGGCGATGCGCTACCTTCTTGATTTTCCAACCATTGAAGATGTTTTGCGTATCCTTTATAGGACATCGCTGTCAACATCAGCATCTTTCAGCTGATTGTTGATTTCTTGGAAAGATTACTCTCAGTAGTTTGCCATTGCTTTCTGAGCGGCCGGCTCATTATCCCGCAAGTCACCAGCGCGGGTAGAACCGCTTCCAATTCTCGCGCGCTGCGAGACCCTGCATGGATAAACGGGAATACGGAAAAAGTCGTGTAACCCCTTGGCCAGAGAGACCGGCAACCATTGAAGACAGACTACAAATTTGCAGAGCACGCGCCTACCTCAGAGTTAACGCAACCACACAACATCCACTGCATAGTGAAATTAGGAAGGTGAAGGGCAGCAGGTTAAAAAGAGGGAGGTCGTGGATGGGTCAAGCCGAAGACATTCTTCAACAAGTGTGTTCACTGGATGACTTAGAACCTGGCGAGGAGTGGGTACAAGTGCCAACAGATTTCTGTACGTCCTTTTCAGTTTGCATCCAACTAGACAGAAAATGCAGACAAGAAAATCCGGCTGCTGTGGAGGCGAAATTACAAGCGTTGATCTTCGAGAGTTCGTCGGCCGGTGATGCTGTCATTTACACAGATGGGATGCTCGTTCGACGAATGAGAAGTTCATGGGCCTTTACTGCGCAGGCCTGAGGGAGAATTATGAAGTAGGACTGTGGTGCTTTTGTTTTGTTTTGAGACCACGAGTAGCCTGACTATGGAAGTCTTGACAGTAAGTAAAGCAATAACATGGCTCGAGACACAGACATTCACTAGGACATGCGTCCTTAGCGACTCAATGAGCATGCTCAAGAGGATAGAGACGGGGTGTATCCGAAGAGAGTGGTTGCTGTCTCTGGAGCGGTCTCGGCTGACACAGATTAGTTTCATCTTCGTGCCAGGGCATGCGGGAGTACAAGGAAATGAGCGGATTGACAAGCTCGCAGGTATGGCTAGTGTGGAGGGCGGACGCGCCATAAACCAGGCTGACATTCTAAATGCTCTACGAGAAGTAAGACTATTGCGAGAACCAACTGATGACTGTGAATCTACAACCATGGCCAGACTGCGAGAACAGCAAATTAAAAGAGGTGTGGCCAAACAAGAACACTACGCAGGAAGCCAAAGAAGATTGATAAACCAACACATAACTGGTGTCGTTAGCCGCTACACGCTGCGGGATTTGCTGAGGAGGGGATCCGTGCACTTATGGACTGAATGGTTCGATGTGCAGTGAGGATGATCTGTCGACTAACTAACTAACTAACTAACTAACTAACTAACTAACTAACTTACATTCTCGTATTTTCTGGGAATTTTCTGGAAAGAAAAGATCTGACCAAAGACTAGAAAATATAGAGGTCTAATACAACACAGTCTGTGACTTAGTGATAGTGAACGATGTCTCACAATCCCGACATACTGGGTTCGACGTCAGCCGCAGGGGATGTGTGGGCAGATAGCTGTGATCTGGTTTTCATAATGTTATGAGCGTCGGCCGTTTAGAAAGCAATGGCCACATAAAAACGTAAAATGTCCTAGAAAATCAAGAACAAGCAATAAATGTGCAGATTGATTGCAACTATTCTTTAAAGCTATACACCACATTAACAGTGTCTGTCATGGGACTACTTTTACCGTTAGTCCTGCACATGTTTTCCTAAAAGTTTAAGAGTCTGTAAATTGTTTTCAGCATTAGCCATGTTATTAATAACACATAATACAAACTACATATTATCATCGCGCAATTAACGTTTTCCTATTTAACAAATTGACAGTATTTAATTTATCAAAGCAACGGCCATTTTTAAAAATAATTAAAAGTGCATTTGTTGGGAAATTAACAGTGTTAAGTTTCACGAAACACCGGTATTAGTTTTCTTTCTTTTTTTTTTTTTTTAGTCTTCGTAATGCTTTTTACATTGCATCCAGCTGGATAGTTTACAAAATATCCAGCCCGGAAAACTGGAAACAGCTGGGAAAATCTTAAATTTTGTCACTTGCATGAATTTCGTGTCTTTTTTTTAGTTCACTCATTGATCCACAGAATTTATCTTCCACTGTTATTTTTCTATGCCAAAAGGTTTGATTATATATGTGGTAGCAATTGAAGAGATGTAGATCTGTATTGTCTGTAATAAATTTAAGAGTCTGATACTCCGACCCTTCCATGTAAACTTCAGTTTGGGAAGAAGTGGTCTTGTTTTTTTTTACTAGTGTCAATATCCCGCCCTTTTCCCCGTCTACTCGATCAGATCGGTAGAACTGGTAACCTCCGATTTTGAAGTGCACGTCTTTATTAAGGTGGGTTTCTTGTAAGCAACATACTTGTTGGAAACAGCTTGTTCGCGGGGCCTTGTTTGCCTTGTCCTTTACCTCTTTACTTGTACGCTTCTCCAATGATAATAATGTGATGTGATAGGTGCCGAACTGCAGATGTGCATATTGTAGATAGTATCTCCTTCTGCATCTTTTAGCTGTTGAAAACGCCGCAACACAAAACGAAACCTATTATGCACCTTATGGTGCTTTAGACATATGGTGTCAGACACACACACACACACACGCACACACACACACATATATATATATATATATATATATATATATATATATATATATATATATATATATATATATATATATATATGTGTGTGTGTGTGTGTGTGTGTGTGTGTGTGTGTGTGTGGCTTTGAGAACAAAGTTTTAAGACGCATCTTTGGATCCATTAGGGATACACAAAGTGGAGAGTGGAAAAGAAAAAGTAACAAAAACATTTATGATCCGTTTAAGTCCCCGCTAATGATTGGTATCATGAAGGCTAATGGACTACAATGGCTGGGGCATATAGAAAGAATGGAAGATAATAGGGAAACAAAACTCGCTTACACTCAGGAAATAAACCCCGAGGTAGACCAAGAAGACGGTGGAGAGATAATACATATGCAGACCTACAAGCACTTGGAATCAACGACTGGCAAGAGAAGGTAAACCAGAGAGACGAATGGAGACGGATTGTATTTGCAGCAAAGAACCTCAATGGCTCGGAACGCTGAAGAAGAAGAAGATATATAAATGGCCCAATCGGTACTTGTGGGATTATGCGGTCAGTATCACATCTGGCGCCTTCACTTCCCAAGACGTGTCCAGACACCCAGTTTAGGCGGGTTGAGCTGGCAGCCCTGGTCAGGTTATAAATCCCTTTGCAGCACATTAAACTATCTACATGTCATCATGGTCATATAAGAAACCCGTTGTAGGACGTCGCCCTCATCACAACCGCCTGGTAGATTCCCCATTCTTCACCAGTTCCCATTCCTCATGCGTGTCCATGTTCGGTGTGACTTAAACACCCTGTGTCGCATTATTGGACGGACAATTGCCTTTTCTTCCAGTAACCATGCCTTTCGTTGCTTATCTTCCCAAACCACTGTGACGTGTTATATGTTTTGTTTTTTTTTGCGTTCGCTCGCTTTGAACAACTCAAGCGTAGTCCACACACGTGCGATGCTTCTAGTGCACAGGACTGATTTTTATGTGGCTTATCTTTCCCTGTTACCAGTGTCCCTTGCTATCTGGCGACCCACCCTGACTTCTGAGGTACTTGTTATTGACGTCCCTAAGTCATGGACCAGAAGTTAACATTTTAGTCCAACTGACCGGTGCAGGGGTTGAACCCGCTCCGACTGTTGGCGTGTATGTAATTGACGTCCCCAGGTCAAGGACCAGAAGTTACTACAGTTTCTGAGACATGATGATGTTAAGGAGCTGCATTTTTGTTTTCAATTCAGATCCTGTAACATTGCAGTAACTTTTCTTCCTCTTGATTTTCAACATTCTAAATAATTCCCTGAGAGATTTAAGTTCTAAAGGTCGGATTTCCTTCTGCAGTGATTTGAAATGGTATATAACTCACATCGGCATGTTGCCCCAGGACAGATGCATGTTCTCTAAATGGTATTTTAATTTATTTTCTGGTGCTACAGTCACTTAATGTTATTTAAAATCATATAACGTTAGCTAAAATTGTTTCAAATCAATATTAATATACAAATTCAACCCAACTTCAGTCTGAAAATTTCATCTGCACATTAAAAACATCAGCTGCAGCGAATCTACATACCGCTCTGTCTTTTGCCTGTGGATGTATTCACAATCACTTTCCCCAGACCATCTCTTGACGTTATTTTCTGACTTGTAGCATTGCATTCCCTATTCCCAGTCCATGTATTGATGTTACTATCACTTTCCCCAGACCATCTCTTGACGTTATTTTCTGACTTGATGTTACTTTCCCAGTTCATGTATTGATGTTACATTACGACTTATAATATTGATTCTATTTGTATGCTGGTTGTCTACTCTTCCTTCTGTGGCAGTATTTAACCATGTGAGATATATTTCTTCTAACCTTTCACTTTATACAAGTGTGTATTCAAATAGCGTTCCCTAACAGCACCAATGAGTCTTTGAAATTCCACCATGCTCTTACACTTTTGATTAGTTAGATAGTTCGTCGACAGATCATCCCCATTGAACATCGAACCATCCAGTCCATAAGTGCTAAAATCCCCTCCTCAATAAATCCCGCAGCGTGTAGAGGGCCACGACACCAGTTCTCTATTGGTTGATTAACCTTCTTTGGCTTCCTACATAGTGTTCTTGCTCGGCCACACCTTTTTAACTTGCTGGCCTCGCAGTCTGACCATGGTTGTAGATTCACAGTCATTACTTGGTTCGCGCAAACGACTTACTCCTCTTAGAACATTAAGAATATGAGCCAGTTACCTGAAAGAGTTCAACAATGAGTGGCTTGTATCTTCGCCGACATTTTTGAGTTTTTATGAGCTGTGGTTAGTTTGGTCATATTTACCAAACATTTTGTTTCGTTTTTCCAAGACATAATCTTTGAATACATGCTGGCGGTGGGATGGTTTAGGGGTCCCATGGCCGCCTCTGGCTGGTTAAGAGCAAAGCTCTGATTTTTTTTTTTTTTTTAATACATATTAATTAATCCGAGAGTAGTATACACCACCATGATCATGTGGTAGTGGGTCAGACGTCCTGCCTTCTCTGATAAAACTAATAATCTAGGAGGATCCGTGAGCACGTTAAAAATCCAGCTGCCGTTTGAAATTGTAAAGGACAGGCCTAATTTGTGGCTACTCAGGTAAATATTGTCACATTAGACAACCTTTCTGTAAAGCATGTTTATGCATGTGTTTTTCTGATATACATACGTTGATCCTAACGTCGTTAAGGAGTTTGTTCACTGGATTTCTGTGATATACGGCAGAAGACTAAAACGCTTATTGAATTATCCGAGGGCACAATAAACATGATACTTTACAACGAAACCACAACATATACAAACATGTACAGTAAGTAAAAGACACATTTACACCCCTTAGCCGTACTGGGCATATGGTGCTGGACCCAAATTATATAGACCAATCGTCACTCGGTGGGTGATGTGGATAGTATCACACCGGCGGCCTTTAATTCCCAAGACACACGTTGGTACGTAATTAAGGCTGGATCGACCTGGGAGCCCAGATCAATTTGCATATTCGAACTTATTATCATCGGGCCGGCAGGCGGGCTCTAGGCACTATATTATCACGACTCCAAAGACACATAAATGCTTTATAGAATAGTATAATGTGAAAATAATCGCCAACTACACAGAATCTTTTACAAGAATGAGCAGCGTCATGAAAAACAGAAATCAATTTGTATTACGAGTACTATAAAGCTTAGCAACAATTGGCAAAATTGATGGGAAAAGGGCAAGGGAAAAGCAAAGAAATAAATACGATTGAACGTCTTTAAGTAACAGGAATTTAACGACTATTTGTGTGTGTTTGTGTGTGTGAGTGCGTGTGTGTGCGCGCGCGTGTGCGCGTGTGTGACAATATTGAAAGCCAGAAATGTTGTGTGTTATTTCTCAACTTGGACTACCTGCTTGCAACACACTTGGTCCACTAGCTTGTTGATGCCTTCTTGGAAAACGTTTCTGGTGTGTCTTTAAAACAATTTTGCACCACCTCCATGATCTCGTTGTCATCTATAAACTTCTGACTCCCCATTTGTTCTGTGAAGGGCCCATACAAGTAAAAGTCCGATAGCGCCGAGTCTGGATTGTGTGCTGGATGTTTCAAGACCTCACATTTCACAGCACGTTGTGTATCCACTGAATGCGCAGCCGTATGAAAGCGGGTGTTGTAGTGCAGCAATAATATTCCCCGGCGTTTCGATCGTATTGCGGGCTTCAGTGTGTTCACTAGTACGTCATTGTAAGGAGCACTAGTCACAGGTTCACCCCTTTCTCGGAAATGCACAAATATAGGTCTTTTAATTTCCCAAAAGATGGTCATCGTGACATGTGCAGGTCTTCTACTACGCGGTTTATTAATGACGTTTTGTCTTCCATTTTAATGTCTTCCTCCCCATTCACACACTAGCCCATGACTCAAACAACTATCCCCATACTAAACCATCAATCTTCTGTAGAGTTCACAAGGTTTCACACTCTCTGACTACACCACACATAAAAATAAATAATGTCTCGTTGTTCTACAGTGTAAGTCGATAGTGGGGCAGCCATTTTTGTAATAGTTATTGCGCTCGCGCAAGCTGCCCGATTCTCACGACCTCCACGTGGGTTTTTGCTTATGAGCCAGTTTCTGTCTTGAAGTAAGATTTTTCGTTGTCAATTTTTTTTTTTTGCGTATCCCTTACGGGACGTTGCAGTCAACACCAGCATTTTCAGCTGCTGTTGATGTACTAGGCAAGTGTTACGTTCAGTAGTTTGCCATTGCTTTCTGAACGTTGTCAATACTCTTCTATAAACTTTACAATAAAATCCGTGTGACTTAATGACCTTCCCTCGTACCTGGGTGGCTAGGCCACGTGACATAATCGGGTCATGAACATAGATCTGATCCAAGGCTGGTGATCGCGTAAGGTGGTGAACCATGACCGCCCACGCTTATTAGCATAACACATGATGATGATGATCACAGTACTGAAGGGTTGCGTGTGGCCTGTTCTTCTGTATGGATGCAAATGTCGGACAATGAGTGATGACATGGTGAAGAAACCGGACCACAGCGGAGAGGTGTTTGCTTTAGAAGTATGTTGAGGAAATCGTGGAACGAGAAGAAAACAAACGCTGAGGTAGTTAGAACTGCAGGTGTTACAAGATCACCCAACAAAACTATACGGAAAAGACACATTAAGTTATAAACTGGAAAAGACAAATTTAGCTTTATGTGAGAATATCTCTCTATCGTTCTTTAACTTCCATTGGGGCATAACCCTTCAACCAATTCACACCAGCCCGTCCTATCCTTCGCTATCTCATGCATCTTCGGCCATATCTTCCCCATACTTGTTATATCTGTCTCTATTGTTCATCCCCTTGTGTTTTAGGTCTGCCTCTATTTCTTTCCCCTGTGGATTCTGTGGATACACATGCCTTTCTAGCTATAATATTTTCAAGTGTTCTCAATATATGTTCTATCCAGCGCCATTATCTTTTCTTCGCCTCTAGATCCGCTATATCTGTCTAGTTGTCCGCTAAGATCAGCTGACAAATAATGAGGCATGAATACAAATGGAAAAAAGCATGGACAGGACTGATGTAATCAGTGCAGCGCGGACTCCGCTGGCAGATACTGACAAGACACGGACGATAGCCCGACTACATAAACTGGTAGTAATGCCTGGTCAAGCATGTCGATGCTGTCTTTGTGTTAAGAAGATGAGATATAACCAAGTTCTCATGGGAACAGTGAGCAGAAATACTTTGGCGTGGCTTCTGCAACGGAGGACTGAGCACGAATGGGGAATCCAAATGTTCAGTGACGTCGTTTGCTGCCGTTCTATTGCAGTGGCAAGAAATCACACTTGTGTTGTTATTTGGAGGCGGCATGGTTTACTGATTTGTGTACCAGTCAATACTTGAAGTTTTCATGCAATTTCAATGGCCACATGGGTCCTGATACAATTGTTCTTGTTGTTGTTGGTGGTGGTGTTTTTGTTGTTGTTGTTGCAGCAGCAGCAGCCGTAGCAGTAGCAGTAGTAGCAGTAACAGCAGCGGTAGTAGAAGTTGCAGCCGTAGTAGTAGTAGTAGTAGTAGTAGTAGTAGTAGTAGTAGTAGTAGTAGTAGTAGTAGTAGTAGTTGTTGTAGTAGTAGTAGTAGTAGTAGTAGTAGTAGTAGTAGTAGTAGTAGTAGTAGTAGTAGTAGTAGTAGTAGTAGTAGTAGTAGCAGTAGCAGCAGTAGTAGTAGTAGCAGCAGCAATAATAGTATGAGTAGCAGCAGCAGCAGCAGTAGTAGTAGTAGTAGTAGTAGTAGTAGTAGTAGTAGTAGTAGTAGTAGTAGTAGTAGTAGTAGTAGTAGTAGTAGTAGCAGTAGCAGCAGTAGTAGTAGTAGCAGCAGCAATAATAGTATGAGTAGCAGCAGCAGCAGCAGTAGTAGTAGTAGTAGTAGTAGTAGTAGTAGTAGTAGTAGTAGTAGTAGTAGTAGTAGTAGTAGTAGTAGTAGTAGTAGTAGTAGTAGCAACAGCAGCAGCAGCAGCAGTAGTAGTAGTAGTAGTAGTAGTAGTAGTAGCAGCAGCAGCAGCAGCAGCAGCAGCAGCAGCAGCAGCAGCAGCAGCAGCAGCAGCAGCAGCAGCAGCAGCAGTAGTAGTAGTAGTAGTAGTAGTAGTAGTCCGAACTGAGAGGTGAGTATGAACATTTTCTCTATTAAAATTTTTTTCAATTAACATTTTCTTTAAAAAAATTTTTTTTTTCTAATTAACATTTATTTCAATTTCCATTTTCTCTTCATTGCTTTCATTTTTTCATGCTTTTGTTCTTCTCGTCCTGTCGTCACCTTCTGATGTAGTCATGGGAGATCTCCTTGACTGTATATTGTGTTTGTGAATGTGTTTGTTTGCTGATGATGGCTAATCGCCGCAACGTCATGTATGTGTCTTAACTCTGTTATGTAAAGCTGCACTACTTTTCCTCATTTTATATTGTTTACACTCCGAAGGTGAAATACGTTGACCTTATGACCTGGGCTCCCAGATCGACCTATCCTAAAATGGATACCAGGAAACGTTATTGTAAATAAAGTGGCTGGCGTGACGTTGATCACATGACCAGTCTAGTGACGATTGGTCTATGCACATATGGGTTAGCACCATATAGTATACCTTCTGTGACTAAATGCGTGGAAAAAGGGTCCGTTACTTTCTTTCTTTCTTTCTTTCTTTCTTTCTTTTAATTTACAGGTCCGGCCCTGACAGTCTGAAAATGAATATGATCGACAATGTAAATTTCTTAATTTTCTAGACACGGTCTTGAGAAGACGGCCACGGGGAAGTGAAATCGTGACCCTATCACATTATGGTGTGACATAGTGTATATAAAGGTCCGGCGCTTTATATTTTTATGGCAATATATGTCATGACATTATGATTCTATGATAATAGATATATAAATCTGGCGGGAAAGCATTAATAGATACACTTTTCAAATAGATATGGCAGAGCGACATTATCCCACAAAATCTCAGGAATGTGTCAGTCATACATTCACTTATATGAGCGGAAGGAAATCGCCAGGATTGCAACAATCACATGGACATCTCACTACTGTCGATTGCAAGGAACAATGCTTCCAAGACTCCTCCAACGTCGTCTTACAACACATCTTGACGGAGATCTGCTGCATGGAAGCCAGTGTTGACTCCAACATCGTCTTACAATACACCTTGACGGAGATCTGCTGCATGGAAGCCAGTATTGACTCCAACATCGTCTTACAACACACCTTGACGGAGATCTGCTAGCTGGAAGCCTGTGTTGACTCCAACATCGTCTTACAATACACCTTGACGGGGATCTGCTGCATGGAAGCCAGTATTGACTCCAACATCGTCTTACAACACATCTTGACGGAGATCTGCTGCATGGAAGCCAGTGTTGACTCCAACATCGTCTTACAACACATCTTGACGGAGATCTGCTGCATGGAAGCCAGTATTGACTCCAACATCGTCTTACAACACACCTTGACGGAGATCTGCTAGCTGGAAGCCTGTGTTGACTCCAACATCGTCTTACAATACACCTTGACGGAGATCTGCTGCATGGAAGCCAGTGTTGACTCCAACATCGTCTTACAATACACCTTGACGGAGATCTGCTAGCTGGAAGCCTGTGATGACTCCAACATCGTCTTACTACACACCTTGATGGAGATCTGCTGCATGGAAGCCAGTGTTTACCCAAGAAGCAACGTGGAGCCATATATCTTCTATATATATATATATAAAAGAATGTATGTCTGTGGTTGGGGATGTATTGGCTGCGTTCGATAACGGTCCATCCGATTGAGATTAAATTTTCTAATCGTCTTCTTTTCATTCCTGTGCAACCGACTGTCATAGTTTTTTACTAACTAAAATAGTATTTACTTTAAAAATTTAATAATTAAATTTACATTATCATTTCAATATAGCAAGCGGACTTAACATAAGAAAAGTTATTTCAAGGGGCATCACTTTTAATAACATTCCTATTATTTTATATATAGATTGTTGCATTATTTTCAAAGATTTATAAACGCTTTGTCCATAGTTAATTACAGGCATATGAGTTATAATAAATAGTGATATAATCTTGAAGGTGTTTTCAAAGTTTTCATAAAAATAATGCATCTATTTAAATAGTGAAAATTTTCTAACTCATCTTTATATGTTTAAGGAAGTTATCTACAGTCATGTATGTGATTTAACAAGCGTTTTCATTAAAAATAATGGATTTATTTTAGATACGTTAGAATACAAAAATTTCACATCGTGTAGCACCAGACGGAAGAAAAATGGCAAGCGCAGATCTGACCTGGCTGATCATCAGAAACATCTCCTCTACACTTCTGAACAGGAGCAGGCAGTACATGAGTATGGAGTCCAACAATCTGAAGGGTCGCAACTCTTTCCGCTACAATGGTCTGATCCATCGCAAGACAGTCGGTGTTGAACCAGTCAAGGATGGCAAAGGGGTGCTCTTGGTGACCCGCAAAAGCAAAGGTATTCGTAAACCCTCTAAGACCATGGCCCGTGTGGAGCTGAAGGAGCATCCCCGTCGCACCATCAACACAATCCGCCGAACGCTCAGGTACAACAATTACCGCAAGGACTTGATCAACGCAGCCGTTAGACGGACCTGTGCCATCCTCCAGAGCCAGAAGCCTGTAGTCATTAAGAGCAAGGCCCGAACTGCCAAGAAGGATTAGGCCCTATGTTTGTAAATTAAACACATTCAACTTGAAAAAAAAAAAATACACAATTAACATGTGTATATGCTTGATTTTGGTTTTGTTTTAAAAAACAAAAAGGTCGGCCACGTGTGTGTCAACATCAGGTTTTTCATTCAATTGTATGGAAGGACATTTTTCTTTCATACTTTATGCATACTATGTAAATATGTCATTTGATGTTTGAACGCCCTGTCAGCACGCCTGTTAAAATACTAAAAGGACATTATTTTTGTATACAATTAACGTTTTTAGTTGGTGTGTGGAAGGACATTCTTAAGTTAATTTTTGGTGTGTTGTTCATACTTTATGCATACCTTACACGCAGCACGCCAATACAAATGCAGGTGTTTTTTTTTGTCTGTCTAAAAAAAAAAAAAGAAGCCTATCCTTTGAAGTATGAGATATAGACAGACAGACAGACAGACAGACAGACAGACAGACAGACAGGCAGGCAGGCAGGCAGGCAGGCAGGCAGGCAGACAGGCAGGCAGGCAGACAAACAGACAGACAGACAGACAGACAGACAGACAGACAGACAGACAGACAGACAGACAGACAGATAGATAGATAGATAGATAGATAGATAGATAGATAGATAGATAGATAGATAGATAGATAGATAGATCCCCGCCAGGGCCTGGGCGAAGCCGGGCCGGGTCAGCTAGTATATATATATATATATATATATATATATATATATATATATATATATATATATATATATATATATATATGGTGTTCACTGCGAATCGCAGTTAAAAGAGCAATGTCAGGAACAACAATTTGACCTATTTTAGGCTTTCATTGACCAGAGAAAAACATTCGACTCTATCAGCAGAGATCTATCAGCTATGGAAGATTGGGACAAAATATGGTTGTCCAAAAGGGTTTATCACGGTAGTGCAGCAACTGCGTGATGGGGTGCTGGCTAGAATCCAGAATTACGGAGAAGTTTCTGAACCTCTCCAAGTCATAAACGGGGTCAAACAAGGGTGCTTACTCACTTGCACCTATTCTATTCAAAATCTTGTTATTAGCTACGCTTTTTGATACATTTCATGATGGGGCTACGGGAACTGGCATCATCTGTCGCATCCATTGAACCTAAGGCGAGTTAAAGCGAAAACTAAAGTCAAGTTCCATATCATCGGGGATGTTCTATATGCTGACGACAGCGTTCTTAATGCTGGCTCAGAAGCTGATTTACAGTACAACAGATTATCCGAAGCATGCTCCAGCGTTGGGCTTACCGTCATCGTCAAAGAAAACTGAAGTTATGTGCCAACCAACGCCAGGCAAACCGTATGCTGAAACAACCATTTTGGTAAATGGATAGGAAGTAAGCACTGTGGACAGTTTGTTTCAGGCACTTGGCTCCATGTTGTCTCCAAGTGTCTAATAGACTATGAGATAAACACCGGGATCTGTAAAGCCAGATGTATTTTCAGTAAACTTTACGCGGACGTTTGGATCCGAAGTAGCATCATTCTCGTAACAGATACAGAGTTAGTCCTTTTAGTGTCACTGTATGCTTGCGAAACATGGATTGTGTACAGACGGCATACAAAGAAGCTCAACCATTTCCATTCGGTATGTTTACGAAAGATAATGATCATCAGGTAGGAGAATATGATACCGGATACTGTTGTTCTAGACAGGGCTGGTATCCGCAGCATCAGTACAATCCTGATGTAGACGCAGATTGCTGGGCAGGTCATCTAGTCCGAATGCCAGACCGTCGGCTCCCAAAAATAATCATCTATGCTTAGAATGGCAGACATTCAATGATGAAAGGGGGGGGGGGGGGGGGAAACGCTACAATGACACGCGTAAGATATCATTTAAGGCCTTTGACACAAACCCTGACACATCGGAGGGCGTCGTACAAGACTAGTTAACCTGACGTGCATCCATCCTAGCAGGGGCAGTATCTTGCGAGATATCCAGAAATACGGCGGCTGAACAGTGGAGATAAGCTAGGAAAGTCCGATTAACAGGACCTTCAATAGAGAATATTCTAGCCCTCACTGTCCAAGATATTTTCGAGCCCGCATCGGACTTACAAGTCATCTCCTGACTTACAAGTCATCTCCGGACTTACAAGTCATCTCCGGACTTAACATGTCATCTCCGGACTTACAAGTCATCTCAGGACTTACAAGTCATCTCAGGACTTACAAGTCATCTCCGGACTTACAAGTCATCTCCGGACTTACAAGTCATCTCCTGACTTGCAAGTCATCTCCGGACTTACAAGTCATCTCAGGACTTACAAGTCATCTCAGGACTTACAAGTCATCTCCGGACTTACAAGTCATCTCCGGACTTACAAGTCATCTCCTGACTTGCAAGTCATCTCCGGACTTACAAGTCATCTCCGGACTTACAAGTCATCTCCTGACTTGCAAGTCATCTCAGGACTTACAAGTCATCTCCGGACTTACAAGTCATCTCCGGACTTACAAGTCATCTCCGGACTTAACAAGTCATCTCCGGACTTACAAGTCATCTCCGGACTTAACAAGTCATCTCCGGACTTACAAGTCATCTCCTGACTTACAAGGAGGGGCACTGTTAATAACGAAAGCTAATCCATTCGCAAAATTCAGTCCTGCACTACTAGAAGTAGTATTATGGACTACGCTTGAGTTCAAAGCCAGGGATCGAAAAAAAAAATAAATCTCATAAGCCACAAGCTACCAAACATGACCTCGTGACCAATGAAAGAAAGAGTGGTCTTCATCACTGCCATGGACAAACGATCATATGGGGAAAGGAAAGCATTCGACATCTCAGTATATACAATATTCGAATTCGATTCCACCATTACCCCTACCGAGTTCAACCTCAAAGAGAAGTTATATTAGGGTCCATCACCGGCTCAGATTGATGGTCCTGTGATTGAGTCAGCCGCAAACGCAGCTGCCGACGATTTTACCCTCACAAACTTATTAATTTGAAGGTGATTATAGTTCATGTGGGGTAATGGCCTCAGGGTAAGACAATATTACAGTTTTTTTTTCTACTAAGCCTCTTTGAGTCGGGTATGGGGGGGGGAGGGGGAGGGGGAAAGAGAGAGACAGAGAGAGAGAGATAGGAGGGGGGGGGGGTCCGTTCTTTTTCCAAAATGGCAAATACTAATTACTCTACCCATTTGCTTAATCATAACAATACCTGGTTTTAACGTTATACAATCCGTAAAATGTAAAATTAAAATGCGGGTTTACTTTAATTAACTTGGTTTCTTGTAATCCGAGCTTGCATGCCAGTTATATTCAAAATCTGTGCTTTGCAAATAAGCCGACAGACACATATTGCAAACGTTTCCTGGACCGTTAGGAGAGCTAGAGGGAGGACAGAGACAGATAGACAGGCAGGCAGGCATGCAGGTAAAAATATATAAACTGTTCCAGTAGTAATCAAAATAGAAGAACTGTGAGTCAGTTCAGCATCACTGATGGAGTGCATCACTGAAGATATCATGTTGGCAATTTGGCTTTGTCTCCAAAGGATGTAATGGATAAGGAAGCTACTGTCGCAGATCTTCGCTATATAAATAACAATAACACATTGGTGTGGGATGAACAATAAGTAATAGCTAGGTTGACCTGGCCTCTAGAAAAGAAGGTAAGAAAATCAACACACAACAGAACTCAGCTCACGACAAATAACAAACGAGGAACTGATACAGACGTGACACTAAATAGACGAAGGCAGAAAATAGTCGTACATTTGTTACACTATATAGATGTACGCAAAACAACAATTATCTGTTTACTCCCCGTCTTTCGCATGCAGATAACTATAGATAATTTAGGTTAGTTTAGTTTTAGTCGATGGATCAACATCATGGCACACGGGTGCTACCCACAGGTGCTCCGTTCTCCTCCCAACTCAAACCTGAGTCTGGAGAAACTCACGAACTCTGTAGCACCGGCAAGGATTCTGAAATACTTTGGGTAGATTTTAAACTCGAAATGTTGCCTGGGCAGCGCCGTTAGGCTACTCTTTTTCGATTTCCAACTGCGACGGGATTTTTTTACGTACTCAACAATACACACGGGCGTCCGATCTCACTACCCAGAGACCAGAGGAAATTTTATTAATAGTAGTCCACGAGAAAAAATCCCGGTCATGACCGGGGCTTAAACCCGGGACCTCCAGCACTCGAGGCGGATACCATACCTCGAGACCACGCAGCCCCCTCGGATAACTGTAGATGTTCTATCCATCTAGACAAAGGCTACATTTCCCATAATGATTGTTGTTTAACCTCTACAAAACGTGTTCCATCAGAAGGTATGACTTCCGAGATAGTAGTACTAATCACGATTGAGTATAAGAAAATATAAGGCTACTATAGCATGAAAGTACAGTACTTAATGCGTTGCATTTGTACCCAGCAGACCAATGTGTAAGTGAACTGTGTTCCAGTCAATAATACTTCCCGTGCTAGGTCTCGAGAACATTGTTCACGGCGTATGGTCTTCAGACACTGTCGCTGTTCAGTATTAGTGCGCTGCTACATGCGTTCTGGGATGTTAGTGTCATCTAAACCTGGTGAAAAATAATTGTACATTCTTGGACTTATACAGTCGAGATTTTTGGACCAGAACTGGCAGAGGATTGCTTGGACATTTTCACCAAGTAAGTAACTTTTGTCCTCGTTTTTTTATAGCCATGGACATATGTAACATCCGTTGCAATCTGATTATATGTCCGTCTTTATCTCTGAGTGACGACTGTCAACCAGATCCTCTGACTACCCTTTGCTGCCGCATTCTTTCTAGAACATGCTAGTCATAACTGTTCTTCTGCATTATTCACATCCTCCCAGAGGGCTTTACTTTATTAAGTGAGAGACAAGTGTTATAAGATATGTCTTAGGACCACACACATACCGAACATACATGCTTATTCAACTGTCAATAAGTTACAAGACATGGCGTACTTTCAGCAACGTATAACATCACGCCTTGATGTAGTAAAGAAATGTTTGTGCCTAATGATGACGAAGAATATTTCGTTGTAACGTTATAAACACATCTGTTAGTTTTATTGTCCATGAACAGACCAGATTTAGTATTAAGTATTATCGGGGCAGTCGCGCTGGATTCGCTACTAATATTATAGCTCTGTGTGGCTAAGTGGTCAAACCACCTGCTTCACGTTTTGAAGGTAGTGGGTTTGTTTTTTGGACTCCATCATCTAGTTCACTAGTGAATTTTTTTCCACAGAGTTCGAACGCTGTGTGATGCTTGCGACAAGCTGCTCTGTGGAAAGAGACTGAGTCATGTAGTAAAATTTAACTTGTGCAATAATTTAATGATGGTTGTACTGTCCACTTTATCACTATTTAACTATTTAACACAATAAACTTAAATAAAAGAAGAATAACGTAAACGAACATACCAGCATACAAAATATTAAAATATTCTTCTTCCTCTGGTGCTTCGTCTGAAGCAGGAACTGGCGACCACGAATCGCCACCCCCCTCCCTCCTCTGACACCTACTACTTTCATTAAGCTCATGTTTCTTATATTATCTGAGGACCAGCTGTTTGGTGTGGTGTGTTGATTGGACAGGGCATAATCTACCAGCGCTACACCGTGTCCTCACGTTGTATGGATTGGGATTGGAAGGTCTTCTGGCCTAGGTATTTTGAGTAAGGTGGCATCAGGACAGTATTGCTGCCACCCAACTAGGACTGTTTTCTGCAAGTGCAACTTTGTGCAGCTTCAGAGCATAGAATATCATTTGTGCGCTGTTTTCATGTGGTCAGTGTGCTGTTATAGACCTCAGTATAATGAATCATAATATGCAAAAACAGCCCATGCTGGTTCTTAGTCGATATGAGACGTGTAGGCCATGTAGGACTAGGACAGGGACAAAGAATTTACAACTCTGTCTTGAAGGATTATTCACCTCTTCTAACGTCATTCGCAAAGCTTACACCCTGATGAACAGTAGCCGTAGTCACAATCGGTGACTGAGCTACGCAGCACTCACATTGATACAGCCGAGTGTGGTGTCCTTACCACTAACCAGTCAGCACCTTTCAGCTTACCATCCAGGAGGCCAAGGACCAACAGATAAGTGGCTGACAACCCGTTTGCCACTTCACAACATTCACAAAACCTTTTGTCCTATACAGGCCAGCTCACCTGATCTATGATTTTGACCTCCACTAGCTGATTGATTACCCTACTGTAGTAATTTAGAGCAACTAGGGATCTGTGTATCTCTTATGTATCCGTGAGTTCCCCGTGGGTTTCACATAGTGTTCTTAGAATTAAACAGTATGCATAAAATTTGGTGGAACTGCGGTAAAGCTGTGAAAGTTTAAACAATATATAATGACACAAAGTAGTGAAGCTTTACATAACAGAGTTACGACACATACAGAACGTTGCGGCGGTTAGCCTTCATCAGCAAACAAACACATTCACAAACACAACATACAGTCAAGGAGAACTCCTGTGACTACATTAGAAGGTGATGACAGGACGAGAGGAACAAATGCATGGGAAAATGGAAGCAATGAAGAGGAAACGAGAATTGACAAAATGTTAATTGAAAAGAATGTTAGTCGAAGAAAATGTTTAATAGAAAAACTGTTTATAGAGAAAAAAACAAAAAAAAAAAACTGTATACTCACCTCACGTACGGACCTGTGAATGTTTACGGAAATCTCAGGTGTATTTTTATAACGGTGCTGGATGTTACGGTACAGTGAGCACATAGAAAGAAGGGGGCGGGGTAGGAGGCGTGTAAAATTGACCACGACCCCATTGTGTTATTGGTCTGGGTGGATTGGTGTGTAGGAACACGCGTACTTACATAGACACACTTCAACTGACAAAATGCTAGTGTATGTGGACATGCAAGAAGAGAGAGAGGGAGAGCTAGAGAGAGAGAGAGAGAGAGAGAGAGAGAGAGAGAGAGAGAGGAGAGCGAGGCACTTTTCCTCTCTCTGTCTCTCTCTGTCTCTCTCTGTCTCTCTCTCTCTCGCTCTCCTCTCTCTCTCGCTCTCCTCTCTCTCTCTCTCTCTCTCTCTCTCTCTCTCTCTCTCGTGTTTGTGAATGTGTTTGTTTGCTGATGAAGGCTAACCGCCGCAACGTTCTGTATGTGTCGTAACTCTGTTATGTAAAGCTGCACTACTTTGTGTCATTATATATTGTTTAGAATTAAACAGCTATGTTATATTTGTAATTATAACAAACTGCGTCTGTCATTATATAATTAGATTAATAGCATCATCAGATTGTCTGACGAGTGAAAGGACTATATCTATACTTATAAATCTGCCTTATCTCCTGTTGTGTGAGAATGCATTAGACGGTGGGGACTCATTATTCATCCAGGTACGATAGCAGGAATTACTTGACATGCTGTCTTCTGTTGTAAGTATGGTTGGTCGTCATAACTTTCCGCCTGGCACTGTTTAGAAGTAGTGATCCGTTCTGGGACTTTGAAAATCATCCTTCTAGAATTGTGAGCCTGTTGATCGTTTCTTCAGCAGTGGTTAGACTCTCTATTCGTAGAAGTCTATTTTGTATCTACTTTGATCTATTTTCCATCCTAGTAGTAAACACTACGCTACAGTTGCATAGGGTTGGTGTGAATATGCTGTTTATTATCTGTCGTTTTGCGGACATGAGTATATTTGGATGTTTCAGTAAGGGTGATAGTTGATATGTAAGTGCACTAGCTTTTTGACATCTGATTTCGATTTCTCTGTCCAATCTGCCATCTTCTATGATCAACAGATTCTATGACTCATCAAATATAAATTCCACCTCAAACTGCCAACAAAGTCACGATCTATAAGATAACATGGACTGTGATATCATAAGATATCAACCGTAATGACAGCAATTAAGTCAGAACCACCTGGATACTCATTTAAGTGAGCTCAAAAATACAGCTCCCCCCCCCCCCTTCCCTACTCAATGTTTGTTTCTTTAAATTTGTGATTATCTAAAAGCTAATTACGTTGTCTGTTGTTATTATATCCTGGTCAGATCATTTTTAATCAGGTTTGCTTCCCTATATGCCCCAGGTTTTACCTGGAAGACAGCAGGTATTTGCTACTCTAAATCTGCTCTGGGAAATCACCATTAGTTATGCTAACATTGACATATCTCTTAAGATTACATGAGGATTCACAAACCTTTCTATCTTATAATTTTATCTGTATACCTTGAACACACCAGCAGCAAATGTCTCTTAAGATCATAAGGATTCACAAACCTCTCTATCAGATAATTTTATCTAAAAAAATACCTTGAAAACACCAGCTGCAAATATCTCTTAAGATCACGAGGATTTACAAATCATTCTATCATATAATTTTATCTGTATACCTTGGAGATACCTGCAGCAAATGTCTCTTAAGATTATGAGGATTCACAAACCTCTCTATCATATAATTTTATCTGTATACCTTGGAGATACCTGCAGCAAATGTCTCTTAAGATCATGAGGATTCACAAACCTCTCTATCATATAATTTTATCTGTACACCTTGGACATACCTGCAGCAAATGTTTGGCGCACGACTTTTCATCTGGTTAACAACTACGTTAACTCACCACAGTTTAAAGGGCATCAATCAGGTTGACCAATCCAACAGCTGGGTCAAAAATGTCGGGTGGCAGTTCTTTGGATAAAAACTCATTTGGACTGTGTTTAAAGTTGATGCGGATAGTTCCTACTGGCCTTCCGTAGGTTGGTGGAACACACCTAAACAAGAGAAGTAGATCAAATTAATAAGAAATAAAACACAAAATTCAACAAATTGTTCCATAACGTGACCTGTTTGCATTAAATAACATGACTTTTCTTGGTAATTATTTTCTAACTCTCCATTTGTTGTTCTAAGATGTGGTAGTACAGAGATTAGTGTGCTTGTTTACCAAAACAATAACATAAATTCATTTCACCTGTGGCAGGATTAGACTGTTAATTTGTGTTAAATGCGTGAGGAACTCATTCAAGCTCAGGTCAGAGGAAGAACTGTGAAGGAAGACTGTAGTGCTTTCATTGTGATAACAAGCAGCATGTTTATGGCAGCAACTAAAGCTGTAGCCTCAGCAGTGCTTTTGTAAGACATGCATATAACAATGCAGGCCAAGTGGCGGATCAGCGTGCTCACCAATCTCAGCACATTGATTTTGATCTCTGATGAGACCAAAGATGTTCATCAGAAGTAAAAAACAACAAATCTAAAAGTACAGTATATGGTGACTGCCAGACCAAGTGGACTTCAAAAGTCCTCAACAGAGTCCTTCCAGAATACAACAGCAGAAGTATAGACTTTTCACATTTACAGTATTTTTTTAATTGCAATAACTCCTAACTATTGGTTAAAGAATCTTGCCCTTCTAAGCTTTATGATGTCAACAAGAATCCTAGCATCTTGATTTATGTTAAACTAATGTTTTCCTTAACTTTTAATTTAAAACTCCAAAACTGATTTTGATAAATTATCCTAGGCAGGTTGTAATCAGGGTACCATTCACCACTCGGAATGCCATAAAAAGTCCTGAAATTTGAAGAATATAGAAATTCATGTTTCATATTTAAAATCTTATAAAAATGTATAACTTTAGGTTATAACTATATAATTATATAGTGGACACCCTTGGGCAAGGTGGAGTACCCGTTTAGCCCCCCGATCAGGGTTACGTGAAGCCATGGGTGCAGGTGGTGGATGAAGATGTAGAGCAGCCGACAGATAGTTGTAGGTTATGGTCTACACCTTCACGACGGTAGGCAGAGGATCTCCTTTTTTGAGGAGACAATGGCTACGGTCACTGACCAGTATGGTCACTGCTGGGAAGGAAAGCAATGGCAAACTACCTTCTTTACACATGCCAAGAAAATCATGTTGTGTTCACTTATCGATAATCAGAGAAACGGCGTAAATGGGTGCTCCATAGGAGCAGCCTCGCCCGGTAGGGATAGTCATGCGCACCAGGTGACTCCAGACCGTCAACAGGCTACTAGGTGCAAAAGATTAATATCATTGAAAGTAGGAACTTGGAATGTTAGAACAATGAATGCAGATGGAAAGTTGGAAGACATCAAAAAAGAAATGGAGAGAGAGAAGATTAACATATTAGGAATATCGGAAACGAGATGGAGAGGAGCAGGGATAAGGACAGGAGAGGATTGTAAGATTATTTACTCGGGGGGAGAAGAACAGCAAAGAGGTGTAGCCATTATATTAGATAAGCAAACATCAAATTCTGTCAAAGGATATTGGGCTGTGTCAGACAGAGTTCTATTAGTAAAATTAAACGGAAGACCTTTTAAAATAAATGTAATTCAAGTATATGCCCCAACAAGTGAAAGCAGTGAAGAAAGTATAGAGGCATTTTATAATGACATGGAGTCTGCTTTGAAGAACTGTAAAAAATCAGAAATAAATATCATAATGGGTGATTTCAACGCAAAAATAGGAAAGCAAAGCGATGGATACAGTGTAGGCAACCATGGTTTGGGAGAGAGAAATGAAAGAGGTTACAGACTTGTAGAATGAGCAAAAGAACAAGAATTGGTTGTAGGAAACACCTGGTTTAAACAACATCCTAGAAGATTATGGACATGGAGGAGTCCAGACAGCAGGATTAAAAACCAGATAGATTACATCCTGATGAGCAAAAGGTTTCGAAATGCATTAACAGTTGTAAAAACAGTTCCAAATGCAGACTGTTACAGTGATCACAGATTAATTACTGGCACATTGAGGGTAAAGTTAAAGAAAGTCAAGTATACAGCAGGAAACCCTAAATATGACTTGTGCAAATTGAAAACTGACAAAGAAATACAAGATAATTTTAACATAGAAGTAAAGAACAAATTTGATTTATTGTCTGATCTAGAGATCCTATTTCAAGATGTAGATGATCAATGGGAAATGCTGAAGAATTCAATCAGTTGTGCAGCAGAAAAAACTATTCCAAAAGTAAAGAAAGTTGGCCGTAAGACATGGATGACTGAAGAAATTTTTACAACTAATGGAAACAAGAAGACAGAACAAAAATAATCCTGCCAAATATGAAGAAATTCACAGAAAAGTCAGAACCTTATGTAAGGAGGCTAAAGAAACATGGCTTGAGAAAAATTGCAGAGAAATTGAAAAACAACACAACAGTAAAAATGCGAAACTAATGCACAAAAGAATTCAGGAGATTACTAATCAAAGAACACGTACATCAGCAGGCTGCCTAAAGACAAAAGATGGAAGAGTCATAATAGAAAAAGATCAGATTTTACATGTATGGTCAGATTACGTGAAAAACCTTTATGACGATAGCAGAGACGAACAATATATTGTTCAAAATAACAATGAAGGGCCAGCAATTTTGAAGATGGAGGTTCAGAATGCTCTTAATCATATGAAATCTGGCAAAACCCCCGGTCCAGACAGCGTCACAACAGAAATGATTAATGCTTTAGAAGAATATGGAATAGATAAAGTTACCAGTCTGCTTAATACAATATATGATACTGGAAACATACCTCATGAGTTATGTAATTCTGTATTTATTGCAATCCCAAAGAAATCAGGAGCCTTGGAATGTGATCAACATCGAACAATTAGTATAATGAGTCACATCACGAAGATTTTGCTAAGAATTATCATGCAAAGAGTTAGGAGGAAAATACAACCTGAAATAGGAGAAGAACAATGTGGGTTTGTAGTAGGCAAGGGTACAGTAAATGCTGTGTATATACTGAGAACCATAATCGAACGTTCTATAGAAGTAAACAAAGATCTACACCTTTGCTTCATTGACTACACAAAGGCTTTTGATAAAGTGAGACATGTCAACATGATAAGGATGCTTGAAGATCTACAAATTGATGGGAAAGACCTTAGACTTGTAAAAAACATATATTGGAAACAACAAGCTGCCATAAGAGTTGATAATGAAGTAAGCCAATATCAGCCTATTAAGAGAGGTGTGAGACAGGGATGTGTAATGTCTCCAGATCTGTTTTCCCTGTACAGTGAAAATATTTTCAGAAATATTGAAAATATGGAAGGAATCAACATTGGGGGACGATGCATCAATAACATTAGATATGCAGATGATACAGTCTTGATTGCAGACAATGAACAGGACCTGCAAAATTTAGTAGATGCGGTTGTTACACATAGTGAACAACAAGGGTTAGAATTAAATTGTAAAAAGACACAGATTATGGTCGTCACTAAGAAGAACGAAATACCACAGTGTAATATACAAGTAAATGGGAATACTCTTCAACAAGTGAATAGGTACAATTACCTCGGAACAGTAATAACATCTGATGGGAGATGCCTTGAAGAGATTAGAACAAGAATCGCCATGGCAAAAGTAGCCTTTAGCAAGATGAAAAACATACTGACCAATAAAAAGATGTCAATTGAAACGAGAAAAAGAGTGTTGAGATGCTACATAGAACCTGTACTTTTATATGGATGTGAAGCTTGGACAATGAGCAGCCAGGCTGAAAAATATCTGATGGCTGTAGAAATGTGGTTTCTGAGGAAAATGCAAAGAATACCATGGACAGCCAGAAAGACCAATGAACAAGTCCTTCAAGAAACAAATGAAGATCGTAAACTGATCAGAGACATTAGACGTAGACAGTCACAATTTTTTGGGCATGTTATGAGAAGAAATGATTTGGAGAACTTGGTGACAACTGGTAAGATCGAGGGGAACAGACCAAGGGGAAGACCTAGAAACAAGTATCTGGATGGCTTGGCCTTGTGGCATGGTCGAGACAAAAACACGGAACTGATCCACGACTCTGTTGATCGAGTGAGATGGCAGAACATGACCGCCCACGCTTACCGGCATGGCACATGATGGATGGATGGATAACTATATAAGAACTATTATATATATATATCAGATGAAAAGAGGAGAGTAATGAAAAAATTACAGCTTGTTCAACTTCACAAAAGAATGCAAAAATAAAATTGATGAAAGTAATTATGTAACAAACTATAGAGACAGAAAGTATTTTTATTTCACTAACTCTATCTTAAGATGTGTCCACAAGTAGAATGCGGTTCATGCCTGTAACAGGATAGGTTGGGGTAGGACATATTGATATTACACTGTTAATATCAGGAATATCTCTAGTTAGGCCACAGATGGGTGGCAGCAATACTGTCCTGAGGTCTATAACAGCACACTGACCACATGAAAACAGCGCACAAATGATATTCTATGCTTTCTTCTTATATTTAGATTAAACATGTATAACCACTTAGACGCTCTACGTCAGGGACTATAGTCCTAAATATACATATATTCTAAATCATGAGTGATCATGGAAATACATGAACCACAATTCACATAAGGAATTACCATTACATATTATCAATCAATCAATCATGTGCCATGCCGGAAAGCATGGGCGGTCGTGACTCGCCATTTCACTCGATCATCAGCGTCGTGGATCAGCTCAGTGTTCCTGTCTCGTCCATGCCATGTGGCCAAGCCATCCAGGTATTTTCCTCCCGGTCTTCTTCTTGGTCTGTTCCCTTCGATCTTGCCAGTTGTCACTAAGTTCTCCAATCCATTTCTTCTCATAACATGTCCAACAAATTTTGACTGTCTACGTCTAATTTCTCTAATCAATTGTTTTAAAAAAGGAGTTTGTAATACATAGGTCATTGGTTTTTCTATCTGTCCATGGTATTCTTTGCATTTTCCTCAGAAACCACATTTCTGCAGCCATCAGATGTTTTTCAGCTTGACTGCACATTACCTAACTCACACATACCTAACTGTTTTTGTTTCCTATTGTCAAGGTATCATTATAGTTTTCAGTTGCTGTATTTAATAGATTCACACATACCTAACTGTTTTTATTTCCTATTGTCAAGGTATCAGTATAGTTTTCAGTTGCTGTATTTAATAGATTCACACATACCTATCTGTTTTTATTTACTACTTTCAAGGTATCATAATAGTTTTCAGTTCCTATATTTAATAGATTTACACATACCTAACTGTTCTTTTTTCTCACTTTCAAGGTATCCTTATATTTTTCAATTCCTGTTTTTAATAGATTTACACATACCTAACTGTTTTTATTTCCTATGTTCAAGGTATCATTATAGTTTTCTGTTCCTGTATTTAATAGATTTACACATACCTAAAATTTGCAGAAGCAATTATGATCTATCAACGCAAGCCAGAATTGTGTAAACAGAAAGACATGTTAGTCAGCTTAAAATTACCATGGTAGATAAGTGACATTACTGTGCGAATTTGTGTATATTTCAACTTGAAGGATTTATCTAGTTAATTTCACGTAAGTTGTGTGATTTCTGCAGTATGTACCTGACGAGATGCAGCGAAATATGCCAGGCAATCAATCGTGCAATCTATTGTTTGTGTCTTCGTTATTCAAATACCTAAATGTGTTTATTTCCTATTGTCAAGGGATTATAGTTGTCAGTTCCTATATTTAATAGATTTACACAAAACTAACTGTTCTTATTTCCTACTTTCAAGGTATCATTATAGTTTTCAGTTTAAGTATCTGCCTGTGCTGGTGATTTTACTTTCTT
Organism: Cepaea hortensis; assembly: GCA_963921405.1. Taxonomy (NCBI): domain Eukaryota; kingdom Metazoa; phylum Mollusca; class Gastropoda; order Stylommatophora; family Helicidae; genus Cepaea; species Cepaea hortensis. The sequence goes on from OY992885.1 coordinate 27,640,149, forward strand.
TTGCATCATAGTTTAAGCTTTAATCTCAAAATGGCACCAAATAATAAGTAAACAAACAAAACTGTTGTCCCCAGTTGTGCGATCTTGATTGATTAGTTAGTTAACAGTGGCAGAAAGATCTTGATTGTTAGTTAGTTAACAGTGGCAGAAAGCCCTTGATTGTTAGTTAGTTAACAGTGGCAGAAAGCCCTTGATTGTTAGTTAGTTAACAGTGGCAGAAAGATCTTGATTGTTAGTTAGTTAACAGTGGCAGAAAGCCCTTGATTGTTAGTTAGTTAACAGTGGCAGAAAGATCTTGATTGTTAGTTAGTTAACAGTGGCAGAAAACCCTTGATTGTTAGTTAACAGTGGCAGAAAAATCTTGATTGTTAGTTAGTTAACAGTGGCAGAAAGATCTTGATTGTTAGTTAGTTAACAGTGGCAGAAAGATCTTGATTGTTAGTTAGTTAACAGTGGCAGAAAGATCTTAATTGTTAGTTAGTTAACAGTGGCAGAAAGATCTTGATTGCTAAAGCTCTGTGATTTTTCTGTTATATATGTATGTGCTGACAAAGCATTATTTTATCCTCAGTTCTAAAGAATGGACAGAATACCTGCAAGATTTACCAGTTCAGAAAGGTCTAGTAAAGAGGTCCAGGTTAGTGAGGCCAGTTGCTTCTATGAATTCCAGACAGTCTTTTCAGTGCTATCGAAACTTTACCATGCGTTACGAAGAAAGCAGACAGGGCCATTAAATGAATTGATGTAAATAGTCGAGAGAAGGGTCTGCACTGTGATTTTGCCAGCCTTATGTTCAAGGTCAACAAACCATCACAAGAGAAAGTGTATGAGATCATTTGGGATGCAGTCCAGATTGAACTGGGATTTGTCACAGATGCCCTTCCTTGTAATCATTGGCATGAATCGTGACTTCATGAACAGATATATAGAGTTTGTGGCAGACAAGCTTCTTGTTAAGCTTGGCTTTGGGAAGATTTACCATTCTGAGAATCCATTTGACTTCAGTTTTAGTTTAGTTTAGTCGACGGATCAACATCACGGCACACGGGTGCAACCCATAAGTGCTCTGTTCTCCTCCTAACTCAAACCTGGGTCTGGAGAAACTCATCTCAGTGCATGAACTCTGTAGCACCGGCGAGGATCCTGAAATGCTTTGGGTAGATTTTTAACTAGAAATTTTGCCCGGGCAGCCCGTTAGGCTACTTTTTTTCGATTTCGGAGTGATTAACAAAACCCCCCACAAGTCATACATTCTCTCTGATTGAGAACTTTTAAGTGTGTAACCTTGTGTGTGTTAGCATATTTAGATAGTGAAAAATCATGTACAAATGTGATGATCCAGACATCTTCGACTTTTCTCCTAGCACACTTGTGATTTTAGGCAAGTCTTATTTTTATCACTCAGGCAACACAAGATTTACATAAGGCTAACAGGGACTACTCTGGTTTAGAAGTTTGTAGACCGGTGCGATGTAGTTTAGTCCACCACAGAAAACAAACCACACTGTCTGTGATAGTTCTATGGTTTGGTTATGTATGCTCTTTATTGAAAACCGGTTGTATATACATTTTTTTAAATGACAGTCCATGTCATCTTGATGTATAGTGTCAGAACCTCTTGGGGTTGTATCTTAATTTCTCAGGTGGTGCATGCATTTTATTGACCACATCACCCCCTTGCGCGCAGATTGATGTATAATCATATGGGGCTAGCACCATATGCCCAATACGCCTCACTGCACCTAAGAAAAGTCCTATACTTTTAGGCAATTTGAACATTTTTATTTCTCACGATTATGGTCTCAATGATTTTTATTTTGTTGTCTACATTCTCTGTCATTTTCTTGTAGCTAGTGTCCTGTTTCTTCCCAGTTAGAGTCTCATCTCTGTATATTCTTTATGGCCGTGTCAGGTAAATTTTCACACATTTGTTGAGGTATTTTCCCAAACTCTTTAAAATCACTATTCTGATGGGTGCACTAAATAACCTCACATTATGGCTGCTTAGTTAAGTATCATCTTCACATCTACTAGATCAGTGGTTCTCAACCAGTGGGGAATTCCCCCAGGGGGAATTTTAGGGTTTCCAGGGGGGGGGGGGGGAATTAAGATTATTTCAAGATCGCTTTAATACAAGAATTGATTACTTGATATTGTTTTTACCTTCATACTGTACTGTACATCTCACCTTTCTAAAATTCAATTTATAAAGTAGACCCACAAATCATGTTTTATGTGGACGTCTAGACTTGTTTTAGTATGTGCTATTAAATTTAGCTTCCATATTACGTATACTGTGTAGGGGCAGGGGCAAGATGTTTAGATAGGAAATACGAAAGGGGGGAATGACCTTCTGAAAATATGGTGAAGGGGGGCACGGGCCAAATTTTTAGGTAAGAAATGTGAAAGGGGGGGGGGGTGACGTTCTGAAAATATGGTGATGAGGGGCATTGTACTAGATGCTCCATGTCCCTGAGACTAGCTTTTATCAGATTTTCCTCAATTTACTTCATACTTGCCTAGTAGGCTCAGACCATGAAATCCTCCCTCAAAACCATGAGTTAAGCTTAATAGTTCTAAGCCATTGCTTCAAATACATCAGAGAAGGGCTACCTTCCAGTCTACTCGAGACTGACATACACCATCTCTGGTCTCATCCCCAGACATAACTGCATATACAAAGCTGATGATGTGACTTTCTAATCCACAATTGTCATCTGTTATTTCTCTTCACCTGAGTGTTTGATTTGTACTCTGTATGGTTTCTACCTTTCTTTTTATGGATGTTGATTCTCCTTTTTAGCCACATAAATTACTTATGATGAAATGACTGTTATTGATTCCAGTATTAGATATTCATACATGATAATTAACTTATTTTCATTTTTCAAGTGCACAATAATGTCTGATGTTTTCTAAGCGTCGTTCAATGGGTATCCTTGTTCCCACAAGGGTGCACATTCTGACACTTATGAAACCAGGATAGCAAGTTTTGATTCTTAAGTTAACCTATTGTAATATCTATCTATATGTATGTATTCTAATGGTAATTAACCATACATTTTTAAAATAATATAGTGTGATTTAATTTAAAATTGTCGCTTAATATACAGTAAAATAAGTTTATTGTGTCACTTCAAATCCTGATGAGTTTGAAATCCACTTGCATCAAGTTCTTGATGTGATTGTTATAGAAATAAAATCGTACATTAGTATGATTGTTATTTAATACTACAAGATTGCACTATTTTTACAATAGGCTGTTGTACAGTTTTATCTTCTTGTAGTCTTGATAGTAGTTCGGTAATGTAGTTATGATGTGTTGAATCTCAAATGAAAAATCTTGTAATAATAATGCTTATCGTGCAATGTGATTGATTTTAGGCTTTCCAGTCTTTAGCGCAAGTAACGGGCTATTGTTAGTCTGTACAGTAAAGTCTGTTCTCAGTAAGTATTTGAAAAACTTGGTTGTGCGGATCTCTTTTCTGCAGGTAACAGTTTCTGTCTGACATACAATATTGGATGCAGGACATCATCATCGCATTGAAATAAGATGCCAGAAATCGCATTGTCCTTTGCGTACGTTCTGAGGATATATGGTAGCTTGGCATTAGGGAGTTTTAAAATTGACGGTTTACAAGTGTCTTTAGTGTGTGGAGCGCATGTTCCAGATCTGTACTGTGTTTAATGTTGTTTCGTTGGTAATAAATTTGTGAATATGTGTGTAAGTCTGAGAATCTTGTGATGACTTTGTTATAGTATTTAACCCAATAGACTTCTGACTTCCTTCTTTGTTTTCAGAAGATTTTGTATTTTTTTTAAACAATTTTGTCATCACTCATTTTAAATCCATTTGAAATTTTATGTCCCAAAAAGGCAATTTCTGGAAGAGCAATCTGAACTTTTGCTGGCTTTATTGTTAACCCAAATGTCTTAATTCTGTTAAGTACTTGTCTTAAGGTTTGTAAATGGTTGGTCATATTGTTCGTGTGTATACATATGTCGTCCATGTAAGTGACATTTGAGCTGTCCTATATTCATCTGTACAATAAAATGCCACCTATTGTGAATTTGTATTTCGTTCAGTTTCTTTTAACTTTTCGTGTGTTACTGTTAGTTTTACTGGTCTTATTGTTGAAGGTATGTCAGTATTGATACAATATAATGGAGTCTATAATGGACTTTTTATACTTTTCACTTTGTAAACTTTCTGGGCGTAAGAATCATTCTTTAACAGTCAAAGTTCAATAGTTATAGGGCTGGAAAAGGTTTGTCCAGTTTCAACAACGGGTTTCAACCTTGTTGTAGAACATAAATCACAGAAAAAATTCGTATAGTCGGGATGAATTCAGCATTTAGAATCACACAAGCATTAGATGAAAACATTGGGATGGCATAGTCATAAAGTTTTTTTTTGGGGGGGGGGGGGGGGGGGGCTCGCTCGCTTTGAACGTAGTCCATACATACAATTTTAAAGTAGTGGTGCACTGAATTGTGCGTGTGGGTTAGCTTTTCCTATTAACAATGTCCCTCACCATCAGGCGAACCCACTCCGACTTCAGAGGTAGTCATAAAGATGATTAAGGTAATTTGTTAAAATAAGTACTAGTTTCAACATGGATTGGCTATTGAAGATGATCTTAGCTGACAGCATACGCCTTAGCAGGTTGTAAGGATATGGTGTAATTAGCAAAATCATTAACAGAACCATTAGTTGGGTAACACATCATTTTGCTGATTGACTTATGTTTGGCTTTTCTTGTAGTAGTTTCAAGTGGTTTTACAGAGAAGGGTCTTGCTCTTGCCATGACTGCACTGCTGTCTGGTTTCACCTCTTGGTTGTATCATCGAACTGGTCTGTTCCAGTAGTTGGACTTGTTTCATCTTTTTTGGACCTTGGTCATAGGTCGTATAACTGCATTGGCATGAATGTTTTCGTCATACCACTTACTTATTTCCGTATCTGAACAGTCAGTTACTGAGGGTAGATTACCAATTATTAACTCACACACTTGATTCTTTCTGAGATCAAAAGGAGATGAAATGTTGGCCCCTGCCAGAGGGTATTTTTCCCTTCTACCTGAAAATGTTCTACATGTTATCTGTTCGCCTGTATAGTCTTCTTTTTTGATACATACACAAAAGACAACAAATAATTACGGAGAAGACCCTCCAGTGACTACATTAAGGCATAAGAACGGGGTGAGAAGAATAAAAAGATAACAATGAAGATAAAGTTAAAATTTGGAGGAAAAAAAATGTTTTGCTACTTCTCTCAGAATCCCAGGCTGTGAAAATCTCTTCTGGGGTGGACGGTAGAGGCAATATGAAAATGACCTACAGACACAGAAAGTATGCAAGTGGACAACGGCAAGCTGTATGTCCAGCTAAGGAATGCTCCTTTACAAGACTCCATTTTCAACACGCCTGCTCTGTGTCGCAGTGGTTCGGATGCAATTTGTAATCCCGAGTACTGCGCGCGATTTGGCAGCAGACCACTTGCGTTTTTTTTAAAAATAAAATTTGATATAAGTGCCGGTCGTTCAGAAAGCAATTGCAAACTACTGGACGTAAACTTGCCAAGAAATAACAAACAGCCCAAAAATGTGGGGTTGACTGGGACGTCTTGTAAAGGATACGCAACTTTAAAAAAAAAAAATAAAAATGAACGCCCGAAACTGAAATGCTATAGAGCCGCGCGAACAAACCTCAAGATGGAATAAGTCCGCCAAAGATATAACCACATCTGTAAAACCACCAGCTCACAAGCAAGGCCCTAAATCTACAGCTACAGAAAGAACAAATTTATTATAACTACAATGATGGACTTTATGAGAAGAAATGGATTGGAGAACTTAGTGACAACTGGCAAGATCGAGGGGAACAGACCAAGAGGAAGACCGAGAGGAAAATACCTGGATGGCTTGGCCACATGGCATGGACGAGACAGGAACACTGAGCTGATCCACGACACTGGTGATCGAGTGAAATGGCGAGTCATGACCGCCCACGCTTTCCGGCATGGCACATGATTGATTGATTGATGGACTTTTTAAAACATCATATGGAACCAATTAACTGACCACCCCATTTATAACATTTTCAAGTTTGAGCGTGGTAATCGGATTTTTACGACAAAATAATTATTGCCCAATGTTTCACAGGCATATAGCAGTATAGTTTCTATACGGCACTGCTATATGCTTGTGAAACCTGTACTGTTTATCAGCGACTTGATAGGAAATTAAACCGGTTCCACACAGTCTGCCTTAGGAAGCTATTGAAGATTAAATGACAAGATCCCAGACACTGAAGTTCTAGAAAGAGTCCTTGCCCAGTATCCACACTCTACTAATGAAAAATCAGATTCGCTGGGCTGGTCACTTAACTCGTATGCCAGATCACGGGCTCCCTAAACCAATTTTTGTTACAGCGAGCTGCGTTGTGTAAATGCTTCCAAGGCGGCCAGAGGAAACGCTTTAAAGACACTCTGAAAATCTAATTGAAAGCTTTTGGAATTCAACTTGACAACTGGGAGACTGCTGCTAAAGACCGTAATTCGGGCGTACATCATTACATAAGGGTGCTGTCATTTGTGAAGCAGCCAGAAATGCAAGAGCTGTGAAGAAAAGGCTGGACAGAAAAACCACTGCAGGAGATCCTCTTGGAACGCCAAGCATTCTTTGCCCACATTGTCAAAGAACATTTCGAGCCAAAATAGGCCGTATCAGCCATCTTAGAACTCACGGCTCCATACGTTCAACTCCACTGGATGAAATGAATGGCCATCATCATTCTGGATGGACAAACAACAGTAGTTAATGGAAAAGCAATTAGAGAGAACCGCGGAAGATCCCATCAGATAGTAAATTGTTCCTTTGAATTTACTCCTCGTACAAATGACGTATCAGCTCGTTGGTTATGGGTATGATTCTCGCTTTGGGGGCGAGAGGTCCCGGGTTCAAATCCCATCCATCCATCATGTGCCATGCCGATAATCATGGGCGGTCATGTTCTGCCATCTCACTCGATCACCAGAGTCGTGAATCAACTCTGTGTTCCTGTCTCGACCATGCCACGTGGTCAAGCCATCCAGGTATTTACTTCTCGGTCTTCCCCATGGTCTTTCCCTTCGATCTTACCAGTCGTCATCAAGTTCTCCAAGTAATTTCTTCTAATAACATGCCCAAAAAATTTTGACTGTCTTCGTCTAATGACTCTAATCAGTTTACGATCTTCATTTGTTTCTTGAAGAACTTATTCATTGGTTTTTCTGTCTGTCCATAGTATTCTTTGCATTTTCCTCAGAAACCACATCTTCACAGCCATCAGCTGTTTTTCAGCTTGACTGCTTATTGTCCACGCTTCACATCCATACAAAAGTATAGATTCTGTGTAGCACTTCAACACTCTTTCCCGGACAAGCCCAAATTTTTTTTTTTTTTTGGGGGGGGGGGGGGGGCAGTATTTTGAGCCTCAAAGACACGAATAGAAGAATCAGGTATATTTAATATAAATAAATCGACAACACTGTGCAGAGGGTGAGGAGTGGGGGGGGGGGGGGGGAGGGTTGAGAAATCCCCGGATACGTTAATATGGTAACTGGAGTGACCCCTCAGAAAGCAATTGGCTGTTTGTGATATTTTTCTTTCTGCATATCCTATTTACAGGACATCGCTGTCAACACCAGCATTTTACTGATGTTGTTGCTGTCTTGGCAAGTTTACGTTCAGTAGTTTGCCATTGCTTTCTGAACGACTGGTTCCCATACCAACACATTACAACCCAGCGCAACAGTTTACTGCCAAATCGGTGGCAGCTGTGTTTCGAACGCAGGTAAGCGGAATTAAGAACCGCGTCCGAAACACCTCCGCCACGGAGGGCGGCGTTTGTGATTTACTAGACAGTTTTACATCGTCATAATCATCATCATGGACTCCCTGTGGTCAGATTAGTGTCCTAAACCTGCGACTGGCCTAGCAAGCCGGCAGGGGATCTTCATACTGCTCGTAGAAAAACTAAGACCCCTCTGCTGTGTGTCCACCGTGACGAGGTAGAGGGGCTTGTGCGTCCCAATGACCCCAAGAGCTATGCCGACGGTAGCACAGCTACTGGTAGGGCCACCCATGTCGGACAGGTCAAGGGAGAGGGACCAGACCAAGAGACACACAAACCTGCTGCCTTGTAGGTGGACTGGGGACAGTCAAAGGCTAGGGAAAGCACCCCGAATACATGCTTGTCGAAATCGGATGTACTGAGCCACAGGCTTGACAAAGCAGTGCAACGTAAAACCTGCTGCCTTGTAGGTAGACTGGGGACAGTCAAAGGCTAGGGAAAGCATCCCGAATAAATGCTTGTCGAAATCGGATGTACTGAGCCACAGGCTTGACAAAGCAGTGCAACGTAACTTAATTCATGATGTCACAAATCAAAATTAATCGATATGGTGCTAATCCCGTGAAGTCCCATCAGGCGGCGATAGTGCCGGGCCCCCTGCCTCGAGGGGGTCCACCCATGACTACTGGTGGTCACCTTCCCCTGTGCTGTGGAGTCAAGGCACAGAGGAGTAGGTTAAGAGCTATTGACCAAATACCCTGGACACTCAACATACTACAGTGGAATGCCGAAGGAGTTTACAAGAAGAAAGACTCCCTAACACAGCGTCTTCATAAAGAAAGAATAGATGTGGCATGCATTCAAGAGACACACCTCAACGCCAATCACAAATTCTCAGTCAGAGGATATCAGGCCACACGTTTTGACTGCGAAGGACACAAAGGAGGAGTTCTAATACTTACACGAAATACAATACCTTGCAGCGAAGTATCTGTGATCTCTGACAACCAAACGGAAATTATAGGTGTTGATATAATGATAAAGGACGTGAAAATAAGAATCTACAATCTGTATAGCCCAGCAGATAAGGACCTTACACTCTCAAACATGAAAATAACTGACATAAACTGCATTATTGTCGGAGACTTTAATAGCCGTTCAGAAAGATGGGGATACCCAGATACTGATAAAAGAGGAGATGAATTGGAGGACTGGGAAATAGACTCAAATCTCCATCTACTCAACAAAGCAGATGACACACTGTGGCATGCTGTCTTCAGACGTTCGCATCCCCAGTCCATTTACATTTCTCAATACTCAGTAGTTAACCACGTAAGCCGTCGTGATACCCTAACTAAAAATAGAATCGTAGATTCTAGATCGAGAGAGGGTAGATGAATGGTGGGGTCTCAATTTGATTGGGTAACCCTTGGGCTGGTAACGCTCCTTAATATATAATTAGCCCGCCAGTCGAAGCCTTGATTCCATCCCGTAAGGACATGTTCAAGATGCAGTGGTAAAATTTGCCCAAAAACATTCTTTGGGAGGTGGTCATCTGCACTCCAGAGAATGAGGAAGATGGAGGAGGCCCTTTTCAATTACCAGGACAACTCTAGGGGAAGTCCTGAGCTCTAGTCTTCAACTCCAGCTGAAAAGTCAGACTCCAAAAAGACCAAAATGAACAACAGGTTGCAAAGATTCAGCCTGAATCCACTAATTCTGGCCTATACAGATGGCACTGAGGAAAAGTCTTTCTTAAAAGCCTAAGACAGGGATACTCTCCAATTTTGTAAAAGCTCCAGGCTATATCTTCAAGATAAATTCAAGAAGAAACCTTAAGAGGAGAGATCACCTGGTCTTCAGCATGTCACTACTGGCTAAGAGTGGACATTAAAGGTGCACTTGGAGCTGACCCTATCACAGCTTAATATTAATAATGGCTGAAAGCTGAAGGAGCAGAAGTTAATAAATAGAGCAAATTCACAAAATGGATTAGTGTTAAGTCGGTGTGGTGATTCAGTTCCATCAGAAATCTTAGGAGTGATAGACTGTGAAGAAAGACAGCTGGGACATATTGTTTCTTTTTAGATCTTCCTCCACTGGAAAAGCAAAAGAACAGTCTTGGGTGTCAACTTCATGAACAGTCAAATTTAGGTGAGATAGACAGAAAGAAGAATGCTAGGACATATTGTTTCTTTTTTGATGAACAGTCCTAAGTGTCAACTTCATGAACTCACCAGTGAAAAGATAGAGCTTTAAAATTTCTTTCAAGATTGTGACAGCAGGGAATAGCCTGAATTGGAAAACCATCATGGGGAGAACTGTAACCTGAGCTGTCCAACACCATCATAGGTGCTAAAAGGATGAAACAGACCAGTGGAGCAGAACGTCCCTATGCTTGCCCCAATTTATGGCTTATCTTGTGTTTCCCTCAGTAACAGTCGAAGAAAGGATTTAAGACTAAAGTGTGGTGTAGGATATCTTGATGAAGTAGAGATGTGAAGGAGGAGAGTTTATTTAGATTGATGTTTCTGTGGGGATATTGAGTGATGTGTTTGGGGTTTCATAGATAATGTCACTATAATTTGCATATAAACATATTTGAGATGTAAATTGTTGGCAGAATATGAAGCCTGAGTCTTCACTTGACCTCATCAGACATTAATAAATGATTAGTAGTAAGAGAACAGTTTTTGAGGTACATGTCTCTGTGATTGTCTTGTACATTGTTGAGAAAGAAATGTCCAACTGGTGTCAAGCATCTTCATGGTGACTGTTACTCTGCTGTTACTGTTGGTTACAGAGATTGTGAAGGTCTGTGTGGTTGTTGTCAAGTATCTTCCATGATGTATGACTTGTCTAACCTGTTGGTGTGATCATTCTTTGTGAATGTTCGTCCAACTGTTGTCAAGATCTTCTCATGTTGTCTTGTTCAATCAGTGTAAAATACAGTTGTTGTTGTTTATGTTCACTACAATGGTACAATTGTCAATGTGATCATTTGTCCAAGTGTCTTGTGTCACTTGAAATAAGTAATGAGATCAAAAATGAGGTTGGCGATCAGAGCACAGTCAGCTGGAAGATGAGAGAACTGCTTTCATTGGTTACTGTGGCTAACTGCCAAGATCTCTATATCTATATATGGCCTAGAAGAGAAATCATCTATAAATAATTCTGTGTAGAACTTAACTTAGGTCTAATTTCTCACAGTGGGGGTACTCGGTGAGCCAAAATTCTGAATGGTTTCTCTACAAGGGTTATGCGAGAATGACTATCAATACCTCTAGACAACACTTGCTGTTACTAACCTGTATCTTTTATAGAGAGATATACTTGATAGAACTTCACTCATTGGAACTTCTGTAATTCTCTATAAACCCATAAAAAAAAACTCACATGTTGGGGGCTCGTCCGGGATTGAACCCCGGGAACACCCCTAAAGGAGATCACATGTTGTGGACTTGTATCCGCGACTGGACCCTGGGAATAACCTGCAAAAGGGGATCACATATTGTGGACTAATATAGGCAATTAGAACTCTGGGAACACCCCTCAAGGTAATCACATATTGAGTGCTCTATGCACTAATTGAACCCTGGGAATACCTTTTATGGGATTCACATAACGAGGTCTGGCGACTCGGGATGTAAACTATGGGTATACCTTGTCTGGGACTCCTGTGGAGGATATCTATGTTTGTATTAGAATCAGGGAGTAACCTCTCGCAAAATTAAACCTATTGCTTAGAGTTTTATGATTTGGTTAATGGATCTCGTCACATAAATGTGGACAAAAGGTCCAGATGTTTAAACCCACAAGTAAATCTCGGGTGGTGGTTGTTTCATCAATGGTGGTAATATTGCATGTATCACTGTTCACAAATGTCACATTGTACAATGTAGTTGAACAAAAATGTTAATTATCTTATGGGTCAACATGTGTGCTATACCCATGATAATGTTGTGTTTCAAGATGGGCTGATGTAATAGACTGTCAATGATATTGTTTAATTTTGTGCATACTGTGTTCACTATGAGTATCAAAGGTACCTGAGAACCAGAAGACACAAATTATTTTTAAATAACATAGACAGCTAATTTCAGGATAAATTTGATTTTTCTTGAGATAAATTAAGACACTGTATCCAGGGAATAAATAGGGGGCCTACTCCATTTTCTAACTTATTGGCTAGCATGGGAGAAAAGGGGAATTAGTGTATTTACATTTTAATATCACTGCATCACATCATATAATGGGTACTTAATTCCTCAGTCCCCATAACATGTTGGCAACACTGAGAGCAGAGAGTGTGAACCCTGATGGAAACCCTGGGCAACCATTAAGACACCTCACTGGCAATCTCTCTCAGTATAGTCAGTATTCGTACCGGCTAATGTCCAGTGTCAATTCGACGTTGGGTTTATTCTTCAGTTGTGTAATCTTGTCGGTAGCCCTGATCAAGCTGCTGAGAAAGTAAGCACGATTGAATCTCCAGGAGAAACATCCTTATCAACTCAGTCACTTGCCATTTCTGAAGTAGTGGTATTATTAAGCGTACTTGATACGTAATGGACGAGATGAAGGGAAGATTCTACCTGATGTCATGGTCAGTCACGCATGACCCGACCACAGTCTGGTGTCTATAAGACATTAGTCTATTGTTCGATGGTGTGATCTCTGGTGTACTAGGATCCAAGTCACTAGGAGTGAACTCATTGAATCTCCAGGAAGGCCATCAAAATAACTGGACCCCTAGCCATTCATATGGAAGTGGAGAGCGTACGCAAAAGTATGTGTCCAGGAAACGATGGATAACCAACCTGATGTCATTGGCGTATCATACGACTAGGAGCATAACGTGGGCAACCTGAAAGATTTCATGAAGAGATAAAACAGGATCCGTCTCCGACGTCTGCCGTCAATTTATCCTCAGTTGAGAAAGCATTTCTGCCTGGAAAATGGTGGAGATTAAAGGACGGACAAAGTTGAGCACAGCTGATGTCATTCCCCTTTTTCATTCTCAATTGGGAAGACCTTTCTGCCGGAAGAAGGTGGGAATGTAAATAAGGATTACTGTTCTTAAACAGTTAACTCTTATATGGTAGAGATCACTGCAATTCCAGCAGTGACACTCTATACACAATGTCTGCGGAAGTGGACTAACGAAAGATCAGTTTCAAACAGCTGACTACTTTCAAGATAAAGATCTCTGCAATTCAGCAGTCGACTCTTTATATAATAAGAACCATGCATTCCGCAGTGGAATCTTATATTATTACTGATCTGCGAGATGTCTTCACAAGACCTGGCCAGGCCTATCCTCAAAGTCAGTAAAATTGGCTTCCATAATTCCAGTCAATAGTGGGATCTATGAAGCTATACCCATATAATCACACCCCTTCAAAGGTGGCTGTGATAATGACGAACTTCTCTGTGATGAGAGGATTCGCCCAATTCGCCAAAAGTAAACGTTTTGCTCATGTGGGAGAGAAAGAACGGATACTTTCCAGCCACTCAAAAGCATTTAGCTCAAGCATGGCTGAAGACAACTAGTTGGAATTCTATATTAGTTGTAGTAGATGTCACAGTCTGGCTGCATCTACAAATTCGGTTGCTACGTTAGAAAATAGAGCAACTAAGGAGAGAAAATGCTGTCACTTCTCACAACAAATCAAAATAGAGGCCTAACGGAATGAGGAAATCTCAACCAATAAGTGCACCTCTAAATCTATGGTAAGACTACAGAAATAAGTCAAGGAAATATAATGGGAAATTGCTACTATCTGCAAACACAAGAGGCTTATTGGAAAGGTAGACCCTGTGTCCAACGCTAACCAAATCTGCACTTAGTAGATTTTAGTCTTAAGTTCTGCAGCGGCTGCTATACAGTTCACCCGGAAGTGATTGTCTTTGCTCCGGTGATGATCAAAAATTTTAACCCAGTTCCAAATGCCAAGATTACTGTTGGAGAAAGTGTTCAGTTAAATACACTCTCACAGGATTATCATTCTCCAGAGGCGAAGGGAAGAATGAAGTTCTGATAAAGATGAATGAGTGAGAGACATATGGAATTATACCACTCTCATCAAACATCTGGAAGGTGGTTTAATTGCAAAGCCATTACTTCTCATAATGAATCTCAATGGTACTCATGCTTTGAAAGTGTGGGACTCTGAGAGATCATTCATCATGGACAGGAAAAATAGCATGGAGATTGACTGTGGAGCATTGTCAGAAATGAGTTGGAGAGCAGTTCACTGATAAGTGTGGTCATAACTCTTCATACTTCCAGTGACTAAATGGAACTTCATGCAGGACTAACTTCATGGTCTTTGCAGATGCCACCAAATTCATGACGGATGGATGAATATTGGAGCAGATTTTTCAGGGAAAGAATCAATTGGTTCCATATGCACAGCTCTTGTTGGAGTAATGGGAGATGAGTAAATGATGACACCACTTAAAGGATCTGGGAACTGTGAACGCCTGACCTATCAGTCATTGTATCCATGACAGTTTTATGGGGAGGCTATGTGGCATGATGTCTTCAGACGTTCGCATCCCCAGTCCATTTACATTTCTCAATACTCAGTAGTTAACCACGTAAGCCGTCGTGATACCCTAACTAAAAATAGAATCGTAGATTCTAGATCGAGAGAGGGTAGATGAATGGTGGGGTCTCAATTTGATTGGGTAACCCTTGGGCTGGTAACGCTCCTTAATATATAATTAGCCCGCCAGTCGAAGCCTTGATTCCATCCCGTAAGGACATGTTCAAGATGCAGTGGTAAAATTTGCCCAAAAACATTCTTTGGGAGGTGGTCATCTGCACTCCAGAGAATGAGGAAGATGGAGGAGGCTCTTTTCAATTACCAGGACAACTCTAGGGGAAGTCCTGAGCTCTAGTCTTCAACTCCAGCTGAAAAGTCAGACTCCAAAAAGACCAAAATGAACAACAGGTTGCAAAGATTCAGCCTGAATCCACTAATTCTGGCCTATACAGATGGCACTGAGGAAAAGTCTTTCTTAAAAGCCTAAGACAGGGATACTCTCCAATTTTGTAAAAGCTCCAGGCTATATCTTCAAGATAAATTCAAGAAGAAACCTTAAGAGGAGAGATCACCTGGTCTTCAGCATGTCACTACTGGCTAAGAGTGGACATTAAAGGTGCACTTGGAGCTGACCCTATCACAGCTTAATATTAATAATGGCTGAAAGCTGAAGGAGCAGAAGTTAATAAATAGAGCAAATTCACAAAATGGATTAGTGTTAAGTCGGTGTGGTGATTCAGTTCCATCAGAAATCTTAGGAGTGATAGACTGTGAAGAAAGACAGCTGGGACATATTGTTTCTTTTTAGATCTTCCTCCACTGGAAAAGCAAAAGAACAGTCTTGGGTGTCAACTTCATGAACAGTCAAATTTAGGTGAGATAGACAGAAAGAAGAATGCTAGGACATATTGTTTCTTTTTTGATGAACAGTCCTAAGTGTCAACTTCATGAACTCACCAGTGAAAAGATAGAGCTTTAAAATTTCTTTCAAGATTGTGACAGCAGGGAATAGCCTGAATTGGAAAACCATCATGGGGAGAACTGTAACCTGAGCTGTCCAACACCATCATAGGTGCTAAAAGGATGAAACAGACCAGTGGAGCAGAACGTCCCTATGCTTGCCCCAATTTATGGCTTATCTTGTGTTTCCCTCAGTAACAGTCGAAGAAAGGATTTAAGACTAAAGTGTGGTGTAGGATATCTTGATGAAGTAGAGATGTGAAGGAGGAGAGTTTATTTAGATTGATGTTTCTGTGGGGATATTGAGTGATGTGTTTGGGGTTTCATAGATAATGTCACTATAATTTGCATATAAACATATTTGAGATGTAAATTGTTGGCAGAATATGAAGCCTGAGTCTTCACTTGACCTCATCAGACATTAATAAATGATTAGTAGTAAGAGAACAGTTTTTGAGGTACATGTCTCTGTGATTGTCTTGTACATTGTTGAGAAAGAAATGTCCAACTGGTGTCAAGCATCTTCATGGTGACTGTTACTCTGCTGTTACTGTTGGTTACAGAGATTGTGAAGGTCTGTGTGGTTGTTGTCAAGTATCTTCCATGATGTATGACTTGTCTAACCTGTTGGTGTGATCATTCTTTGTGAATGTTCGTCCAACTGTTGTCAAGATCTTCTCATGTTGTCTTGTTCAATCAGTGTAAAATACAGTTGTTGTTGTTTATGTTCACTACAATGGTACAATTGTCAATGTGATCATTTGTCCAAGTGTCTTGTGTCACTTGAAATAAGTAATGAGATCAAAAATGAGGTTGGCGATCAGAGCACAGTCAGCTGGAAGATGAGAGAACTGCTTTCATTGGTTACTGTGGCTAACTGCCAAGATCTCTATATCTATATATGGCCTAGAAGAGAAATCATCTATAAATAATTCTGTGTAGAACTTAACTTAGGTCTAATTTCTCACAGTGGGGGTACTCGGTGAGCCAAAATTCTGAATGGTTTCTCTACAAGGGTTATGCGAGAATGACTATCAATACCTCTAGACAACACTTGCTGTTACTAACCTGTATCTTTTATAGAGAGATATACTTGATAGAACTTCACTCATTGGAACTTCTGTAATTCTCTATAAACCCATAAAAAAAACTCACATGTTGGGGGCTCGTCCGGGATTGAACCCCGGGAACACCCCTAAAGGAGATCACATGTTGTGGACTTGTATCCGCGACTGGACCCTGGGAATAACCTGCAAAAGGGGATCACATATTGTGGACTAATATAGGCAATTAGAACTCTGGGAACACCCCTCAAGGTAATCACATATTGAGTGCTCTATGCACTAATTGAACCCTGGGAATACCTTTTATGGGATTCACATAACGAGGTCTGGCGACTCGGGATGTAAACTATGGGTATACCTTGTCTGGGACTCCTGTGGAGGATATCTATGTTTGTATTAGAATCAGGGAGTAACCTCTCGCAAAATTAAACCTATTGCTTAGAGTTTTATGATTTGGTTAATGGATCTCGTCACATAAATGTGGACAAAAGGTCCAGATGTTTAAACCCACAAGTAAATCTCGGGTGGTGGTTGTTTCATCAATGGTGGTAATATTGCATGTATCACTGTTCACAAATGTCACATTGTACAATGTAGTTGAACAAAAATGTTAATTATCTTATGGGTCAACATGTGTGCTATACCCATGATAATGTTGTGTTTCAAGATGGGCTGATGTAATAGACTGTCAATGATATTGTTTAATTTTGTGCATACTGTGTTCACTATGAGTATCAAAGGTACCTGAGAACCAGAAGACACAAATTATTTTTAAATAACATAGACAGCTAATTTCAGGATAAATTTGATTTTTCTTGAGATAAATTAAGACACTGTATCCAGGGAATAAATAGGGGGCCTACTCCATTTTCTAACTTATTGGCTAGCATGGGAGAAAAGGGGAATTAGTGTATTTACATTTTAATATCACTGCATCACATCATATAATGGGTACTTAATTCCTCAGTCCCCATAACATGTTGGCAACACTGAGAGCAGAGAGTGTGAACCCTGATGGAAACCCTGGGCAACCATTAAGACACCTCACTGGCAATCTCTCTCAGTATAGTCAGTATTCGTACCGGCTAATGTCCAGTGTCAATTCGACGTTGGGTTTATTCTTCAGTTGTGTAATCTTGTCGGTAGCCCTGATCAAGCTGCTGAGAAAGTAAGCACGATTGAATCTCCAGGAGAAACATCCTTATCAACTCAGTCACTTGCCATTTCTGAAGTAGTGGTATTATTAAGCGTACTTGATACGTAATGGACGAGATGAAGGGAAGATTCTACCTGATGTCATGGTCAGTCACGCATGACCCGACCACAGTCTGGTGTCTATAAGACATTAGTCTATTGTTCGATGGTGTGATCTCTGGTGTACTAGGATCCAAGTCACTAGGAGTGAACTCATTGAATCTCCAGGAAGGCCATCAAAATAACTGGACCCCTAGCCATTCATATGGAAGTGGAGAGCGTACGCAAAAGTATGTGTCCAGGAAACGATGGATAACCAACCTGATGTCATTGGCGTATCATACGACTAGGAGCATAACGTGGGCAACCTGAAAGATTTCATGAAGAGATAAAACAGGATCCGTCTCCGACGTCTGCCGTCAATTTATCCTCAGTTGAGAAAGCATTTCTGCCTGGAAAATGGTGGAGATTAAAGGACGGACAAAGTTGAGCACAGCTGATGTCATTCCCCTTTTTCATTCTCAATTGGGAAGACCTTTCTGCCGGAAGAAGGTGGGAATGTAAATAAGGATTACTGTTCTTAAACAGTTAACTCTTATATGGTAGAGATCACTGCAATTCCAGCAGTGACACTCTATACACAATGTCTGCGGAAGTGGACTAACGAAAGATCAGTTTCAAACAGCTGACTACTTTCAAGATAAAGATCTCTGCAATTCAGCAGTCGACTCTTTATATAATAAGAACCATGCATTCCGCAGTGGAATCTTATATTATTACTGATCTGCGAGATGTCTTCACAAGACCTGGCCAGGCCTATCCTCAAAGTCAGTAAAATTGGCTTCCATAATTCCAGTCAATAGTGGGATCTATGAAGCTATACCCATATAATCACACCCCTTCAAAGGTGGCTGTGATAATGACGAACTTCTCTGTGATGAGAGGATTCGCCCAATTCGCCAAAAGTAAACGTTTTGCTCATGTGGGAGAGAAAGAACGGATACTTTCCAGCCACTCAAAAGCATTTAGCTCAAGCATGGCTGAAGACAACTAGTTGGAATTCTATATTAGTTGTAGTAGATGTCACAGTCTGGCTGCATCTACAAATTCGGTTGCTACGTTAGAAAATAGAGCAACTAAGGAGAGAAAATGCTGTCACTTCTCACAACAAATCAAAATAGAGGCCTAACGGAATGAGGAAATCTCAACCAATAAGTGCACCTCTAAATCTATGGTAAGACTACAGAAATAAGTCAAGGAAATATAATGGGAAATTGCTACTATCTGCAAACACAAGAGGCTTATTGGAAAGGTAGACCCTGTGTCCAACGCTAACCAAATCTGCACTTAGTAGATTTTAGTCTTACGTTCTGCAGCGGCTGCTATACAGTTCACCCGGAAGTGATTGTCTTTGCTCCGGTGATGATCAAAAATTTTAACCCAGTTCCAAATGCCAAGATTACTGTTGGAGAAAGTGTTCAGTTAAATACACTCTCACAGGATTATCATTCTCCAGAGGCGAAGGGAAGAATGAAGTTCTGATAAAGATGAATGAGTGAGAGACATATGGAATTATACCACTCTCATCAAACATCTGGAAGGTGGTTTAATTGCAAAGCCATTACTTCTCATAATGAATCTCAATGGTACTCATGCTTTGAAAGTGTGGGACTCTGAGAGATCATTCATCATGGACAGGAAAAATAGCATGGAGATTGACTGTGGAGCATTGTCAGAAATGAGTTGGAGAGCAGTTCACTGATAAGTGTGGTCATAACTCTTCATACTTCCAGTGACTAAATGGAACTTCATGCAGGACTAACTTCATGGTCTTTGCAGATGCCACCAAATTCATGACGGATGGATGAATATTGGAGCAGATTTTTCAGGGAAAGAATCAATTGGTTCCATATGCACAGCTCTTGTTGGAGTAATGGGAGATGAGTAAATGATGACACCACTTAAAGGATCTGGGAACTGTGAACGCCTGACCTATCAGTCATTGTATCCATGACAGTTTTATGGGGAGGCTATGTGGCATGATGTCTTCAGACGTTCGCATCCCCAGTCCATTTACATTTCTCAATACTCAGTAGTTAACCACGTAAGCCGTCGTGATACCCTAACTAAAAATAGAATCGTAGATTCTAGATCGAGAGAGGGTAGATGAATGGTGGGGTCTCAATTTGATTGGGTAACCCTTGGGCTGGTAACGCTCCTTAATATATAATTAGCCCGCCAGTCGAAGCCTTGATTCCATCCCGTAAGGACATGTTCAAGATGCAGTGGTAAAATTTGCCCAAAAACATTCTTTGGGAGGTGGTCATCTGCACTCCAGAGAATGAGGAAGATGGAGGAGGCTCTTTTCAATTACCAGGACAACTCTAGGGGAAGTCCTGAGCTCTAGTCTTCAACTCCAGCTGAAAAGTCAGACTCCAAAAAGACCAAAATGAACAACAGGTTGCAAAGATTCAGCCTGAATCCACTAATTCTGGCCTATACAGATGGCACTGAGGAAAAGTCTTTCTTAAAAGCCTAAGACAGGGATACTCTCCAATTTTGTAAAAGCTCCAGGCTATATCTTCAAGATAAATTCAAGAAGAAACCTTAAGAGGAGAGATCACCTGGTCTTCAGCATGTCACTACTGGCTAAGAGTGGACATTAAAGGTGCACTTGGAGCTGACCCTATCACAGCTTAATATTAATAATGGCTGAAAGCTGAAGGAGCAGAAGTTAATAAATAGAGCAAATTCACAAAATGGATTAGTGTTAAGTCGGTGTGGTGATTCAGTTCCATCAGAAATCTTAGGAGTGATAGACTGTGAAGAAAGACAGCTGGGACATATTGTTTCTTTTTAGATCTTCCTCCACTGGAAAAGCAAAAGAACAGTCTTGGGTGTCAACTTCATGAACAGTCAAATTTAGGTGAGATAGACAGAAAGAAGAATGCTAGGACATATTGTTTCTTTTTTGATGAACAGTCCTAAGTGTCAACTTCATGAACTCACCAGTGAAAAGATAGAGCTTTAAAATTTCTTTCAAGATTGTGACAGCAGGGAATAGCCTGAATTGGAAAACCATCATGGGGAGAACTGTAACCTGAGCTGTCCAACACCATCATAGGTGCTAAAAGGATGAAACAGACCAGTGGAGCAGAACGTCCCTATGCTTGCCCCAATTTATGGCTTATCTTGTGTTTCCCTCAGTAACAGTCGAAGAAAGGATTTAAGACTAAAGTGTGGTGTAGGATATCTTGATGAAGTAGAGATGTGAAGGAGGAGAGTTTATTTAGATTGATGTTTCTGTGGGGATATTGAGTGATGTGTTTGGGGTTTCATAGATAATGTCACTATAATTTGCATATAAACATATTTGAGATGTAAATTGTTGGCAGAATATGAAGCCTGAGTCTTCACTTGACCTCATCAGACATTAATAAATGATTAGTAGTAAGAGAACAGTTTTTGAGGTACATGTCTCTGTGATTGTCTTGTACATTGTTGAGAAAGAAATGTCCAACTGGTGTCAAGCATCTTCATGGTGACTGTTACTCTGCTGTTACTGTTGGTTACAGAGATTGTGAAGGTCTGTGTGGTTGTTGTCAAGTATCTTCCATGATGTATGACTTGTCTAACCTGTTGGTGTGATCATTCTTTGTGAATGTTCGTCCAACTGTTGTCAAGATCTTCTCATGTTGTCTTGTTCAACCAGTGTAAAATAAAGTTGTTGTTGTTTATGTTCACTACAATGGTACAATTGTCAATGTGATCATTTGTCCAAGTGTCTTGTGTCACTTGAAATAAGTAATGAGATCAAAAATGAGGTTGGCGATCAGAGCACAGTCAGCTGGAAGATGAGAGAACTGCTTTCATTGGTTACTGTGGCTAACTGCCAAGATCTCTATATCTATATATGGCCTAGAAGAGAAATCATCTATAAATAATTCTGTGTAGAACTTAACTTAGGTCTAATTTCTCACAGTGGGGGTACTCGGTGAGCCAAAATTCTGAATGGTTTCTCTACAAGGGTTATGCGAGAATGACTATCAATACCTCTAGACAACACTTGCTGTTACTAACCTGTATCTTTTATAGAGAGATATACTTGATAGAACTTCACTCATTGGAACTTCTGTAATTCTCTATAAACCCATAAAAAAACCTCACACACACCGAGCTTCTACTCTAGAAGATGGCTTACCACTTCTACTCCAGACTTAGCTTTCTGCACAGGAGACATCCTCCACAAAATCGATCGCCATGTGCTGGACCAATTAGCAGGTAGTGACCACAGACCAATCAAGCTTGTAATGAATATGGAGTATGTTCCACAGGAGCAAAAGCCCTTGCCCCGCTGGAATTACAAACGAGCAGATTGGGACAGATTTGCCATACTAACAGACAAATATTGTGAAAACATAAATACACGATATGGCAACATAAAGCAAATGGTGGAAAGTCTAAACAGAGCGATAATACAGGCAGCCACTGAGTCTATTCCTAGAGGAGCGAGGAAAAATTACAAACCATACTGGACTGAAGAACTACAAAGTTTGGAGGACAAAGTTGAAGATGCCAGGAAGACAGCAGAGAGAGAACAAACAATTGAAGCGAATATCTCTCTCAAAGCCATCTCAGCAAAATATAAAAGAACAGTAAATAAAACAACAAGAGATTGTTGGAGGGAAAAAACAGAAAACCTGAATTTTGACAGGGATGGAAACAAACTATGGAAACTAGTGAAAGCCATGAACAATGAAGGACCTAGAAACAAACAAATAACAATTAAACAAGGAAATGCCTTGCTTACAGGAAAAAATGCTGCAAATGCACTAATGGAACACTATGCAAATGCAAACCACATTGATATTACAACCGAACAGAAGAAAGCAATCAAAGAAAAACAGATACATCATAGAAATACAGAGACAGCAGCAGAATATATGATGGAAAATCTAACAATGGAAGAAATGGAACAGGCAATGAATACCCTAAAAAAGAAGAAATCACCAGGAAAGGATGGAATCACAAATGAAATGCTAATAGGACTAGGCACCAAGGCAAAGAAGAAACTACTAGCAGTCCTAAATAACAGCTGGAAGAGAGGAATAGTCCCACAGGCATGGAAGGAAGCTATACTAATACCAGTCCCAAAGAAAGGAAAAGACCTGGAAGAACCAAATGGCTATCGACCTATCAGTCTACTTAGCTGTGTAGGAAAATTAATGGAACGCATTATCAATGGCAGGCTAACATGGCATCTGGAAGAAAATAAACTCTTAACACCACACCAAGCAGGATTCAGAAAGTACAGATCCACTGAAGATCAAATAACCTATATAGCTCAGGAAATAGAGGATGCCTTCCAAGAGAAAAAGCACACACTAGCAGTCTGGATAGATTTAGAAAAAGCATTTGATAAAGTATGGAAGGAAGGACTGAAAGTAAAACTGCAAAACATGCATGTTTGTGGAAAAATGTATAAATGGATCAGCCACTACCTTGAGAACAGAACTGCCAGGACAAAAGTACAAGGACAAACAAGCAAAATGATGCTGTTGGAGCAAGGTGTCCCCCAAGGAGGAGTTCTTTCACCAACATTATTCCTAGCATATATAAATGACATCACAGAAAATTTTCCAGCCAGAGTACACACATCCTCCTTTGCAGATGACCTAGCCATATGGACATCTGAAGAATATATTAGTACAGCTAACAGCAGAATACAGCAAGCCCTATTTGCGCTAGAGGACTGGTCAAAATCATGGCTAGTGAAGATAAATGAGGAGAAAACAACATGCACAGTGTTCTCCCTCTCAAATAAAACTCAACAACCTAAGCTGGTATTGAATGGAAAAATATTGCGCCATGAAGAAAATCCAAACTATCTAGGAGTCACCTTTGATCGTCGCCTGACATGGAAGACACAGGTTGAGAAAAATCGAACAAGAGCAAGGCAGAGAATGGCAATCATGAAAAAGCTTGCTGGTACAACATGGGGAGCAGATGAGAAAGTTCTCAAGAAGTTATATACTGGACGGGTGAGGCCAGTACTGGAATATGGCATTGCAGCTTGGGCAACAGCAGCTAAGTCAAACTTTAACAAAATAAGTAGAGTCCAAAACCAAGGAATGCGAATCATAACTGGAAGCCTGAAGACAACGCCTATTAATGAACTAGAAAAGATCACTTGTTTACAACCAATGCAGGATAGAAGAGATAGCAGAGCCCAGCAACAAGCAGAAAAATTTAGAAGATTGACAGACCACCCTATGTACAACAGATTTAATGGTTTTGGAAAGGGAAGACTGAAGCGTAGCAACTTTGTAGAAACTGCAAAACGAAGGATTAGGGCAGATCCTATACTTAACATATCAACAGTCAAGCCCATTTACAATGCACACAAGTTCCCAGCTTGGAGACAGCAGCAACTGCCTGAGATGATAGAAAACATTCCTGGTATTGAGAAAAAGAACACTCAGCATGAAACCGAAAGAAGAGAAATAACCCTAAACTACATAAAAGAACATTACCCAAGCAGGAATTGGACCCATGCATATACAGATGGATCAGCCAAAAATTCAATAGAGAATGGAGGAGGAGGAATTCTCCTAAATTTAAAAAATGGAGTGAAAAAAACACATTCAATGGCAACTGGAAAATTTTCAAGTAACTTCAAAGCGGAGGTAGAGGCTCTGAAAACTGCAGCAGAAATGCTCCTGATGGAGGAAAATAAAGAGAAGCAAATAGCTATCTTCACAGATGCAAAGTCAGCTGTCTCAATACTGAAGAGCAATAACAGCACAGAACTAGCTGACCTAAGAGCAGCACTCCATGGTCTATGCCAGAAATCCAAAAAAGTTGTAATACAGTGGATCCCATCACATTGCAGTATACCAGGAAACGAAGAGGCTGACAGACTGGCAAAAGAGGGTGGACGACTACCACAGCCTGACATAGACATAACCTATAATGAGGCAAAGAGGTTGATAAAAAGCACTTATAGAACCAAATGGGAATCAGAGCATCCAGGCCATCAGAAGGATGATGCATATTACAAACTCGACCGAAGAGAACAAGTAGCAATCTTCAGACTCCGCACAGGACATAACAGGCTGAAATACCACTTGTTCAATAAACTAAAGATAGGAGATACCGATGAATGTAATTGTAGAACTGGAAAAATGACAGCAAAACATTTGCTGCAGGATTGCCAAACGTATGCAGAACAGAGAAAGATATTTTGGCCCACACCTGCTTCATTTGAGGACAAGCTCTATGGAGATATCAACAAGCTCAAGTTGACCGCATCTTACTTTAACTACATACAGGTTGACGTTTAAAGGTGCATGAAGACCCAGAGGCATGAAATGGAATATTGCTTGGATAGCAAATCCATTATGTGGAAAGTCCAAATCAAAAGCCCATTGTGTGGGCTTCATAAAAGGTGGAAAAGTGTCCTAGTGGCATGAAATGGAATATTGCTTGGATAGCAAATCCATTACGTGGAAAGTCCGAATCAAAAGCCCATTGTGTGGGCTTCATAAAAGGTGGAAAAGTGTCCTAGTGGCATGAAATGGAATATTGCTGGATAGCAAATCCATTACGTGGAAAGTCTGAATCAAAAGCCCACTGTGTGGACTTCATAAAAGGTGGAAAAGTGTCCTAGTGGCACGAAATGGAATATTGCTTGGATAGCAAATCCATTACATGGAAAGTCCGAATCGAAAGCTCACTGTGTGGATGTCATCTGCAGACTGCATACTTCTGGTTTCCGGAGGAACAGCCTATGGTGAACGGAAGGCCCAATATACGGAAGTGAGGCTAAGCAGCCATGTGCAGGACGTGACGATTCCTTGGGTGAGCCCAGTACCAGAGCGCTATGTATCGGCTCTGCAAGTATGGAAGCCTCCTTGGATGGCGGGGAATGCCCATGGTCTGCCCCTGCCTTCCCTTGAGGGCTGACCAGGATCTTTGGCTATTCTATATGGGCCAGCTGGGATGGGGGATAACACCACAACAGTGAGAGTCAAACGTCCTAAGAAACCCCCGGGAAGGTTAACCCGGTCAACAAATGCCCGCAGAAGTCGGATGTGTCGGCTTAACGGCGCAAGAACGCAGCTCTGCTGTAAACAGGCACAACGCAATCACATCCGAAAAAAAACTCCGGATGATCGCAGAAGAAGAAGAAGAAGAAAAACTAAGAAGTATACCTAGGAAGTATAATATCAAATGGCAGATCAGAAGATGAGATCGAAAATAGGTGCAATATGGCAAATCAACTCATTGGACAAATGGCACCAATACTAAAGAACAAACATGTATCAATAACTACTAAGAAGGCACTTTACAACACAATCTTCCTACCAACTCTGTGCTACCAATGCCAAACCTGGACAATGACAGAAAAAGAGAAAAGAAAAATCACAACAACAGAAATGAGGCTTCTGAGAAGAATACTCAACGTATCAAGAAGAGATAAGATCATAAATGAAGAAATCAGGACTAAAGTGGGGGTTAAAGCTGCTCTAGATTTTATTAGAAAGCAGCAAGTCAAATGGTTTGGCCATGCAAGTAGGCTACCAGTTAACAGCATGCCACAACAAGCAATGATGTACAGACCAGATGGAAACAGAGGAAGAGGCCGACCACGTAAACGTTGGATGGAGGGAATAATAGAATCCATGGGAATGTCGATATACGAAGCCCATAACCGGGCACTCTCACGAAGTTTATACTTCACCTCGACACCGCAAGGTACAAGAGGAACATGATGAGAATGAGAATCATCATCATCATCATCAAGTGAATTTTATTGCATTGCACTGTTTCGTCCAGCTCAGTACATCCGACTTCCACACGCATTTTCCCGGGTCGGACTCATACTAAGTAAGCAATGGCAAACTACTGAGCGTAAAACGTCCTGTAGACTTACTTACCTTACGATCGATTCAACCAGTATTCGTGAGCAGTTCTGACCAGGAAATGGCAAGTCTTAAATAAAAACTAAGGTTAATGGTAAAGTAAAGGTAAAGGACGTACAACAGAGACAATGGACGCTCAGTGCATGTAAATGTGATCACAAAGAAGTTCGTTCTTCATACACGTGTCTAAGCGCACACATCTGTCAATGCAGGCTGAAGAGAGCGGCACAAGACAGACAACTATGGAATGGAATGATCCGGCACCTTTAACACCAGCCGAAGGGCTCACACGTGTTTACCACTAGACACCACTGGGTATAGTAGTATAACAAACACAATTATGAAACAATTAAACACATGTGAAATGTGATAAAATATAAGACTTGTCCATTATGTACCATGTGGCTCGTTGGTCTAGGGGTATGATTCTCGCTTTGGGTGCGAGAGGTCCCGGGTTCAAATCCCGGACGAGCCCAATTTTGTTTTAAAAAAAAAAAAAAAATGTCGGTAGTCTCAATAATTGGAACCTTGGATTCTGCAGACATCATCATAAATTGCCTCCTGTTGGATAAACTCCACCGTAAACAGTTTGATTTTGATAATCAAACGATGCCTCCGGTTTGGCACTTTCGTCCTATACTGATATACATCCCTGGACTGCAAACCATGAAACATTTCAACATCTATGCAGAAAATGTACTGAAGCACGCGATACCGATGAGACCAGAGACAATTGTGACCCATTAATAATAGGCGGAAATCCAATTACAGAACTCACATAAGCAGATGCCGGACTCCCTGGCTTAAAGGTTAACGTCTTTCTCCTTAATCCCGTATATTCTCGTGAGTAACGTAACCTGCGCGAAGATCGGTAGCGGTTCTCGCCGCGTTGGTAACTTAAGGGTATGTGAGTCGGCCTCTCAGAAAGCAATGGCAAACTAATGAGCGTAATCTTGCCTAGTACATCAACAGCAGCTGAAAAATGCTGATGTTGACTGCAACGTCCTGTAAGGGATATGCAACACACACATACAGTATATATATATATATATATATATATATATATAAGCAGATGGTACGGCTCTCCACTCAAATAGTACTGAGGCATTAGCAGAATTAATTCTGTATGTCAAAAGACACTTGTGAAGATTACAATCTTTTTCTAAACTTACTCAGAACACAAATAATTGTCCGCGGACAAAGCTATATATCAAAGCAATAACAACAACAACAACAAAAAACAATAGTTGTAATTGTAATAGACAGTCAACATTTTTTGGACATGTTATGAGAAGAAATGGATTGGAGAACTTATCGACAACTGGCAAGATTGAAGGGGAAGACCGAGAGGAAGACCGAGATGAAAATACCTGGATGGCTTGGCCACATAGCATGGACGAGACAGGAACACTGAGCTGATCCACGACGCTGGGGATCGAGTGAAATGGCGAGTCATGACCGCCCATGCTTTCCGGCATGGCACATGATTGATTGATTGAATAGGGATAGGCAACAAGGAATGAGAAAACCTCGGATATATCAACAGCGAACAGACAAGTGAAAAAGAAAGCACCTGCTGGGATTGCAATAGAGAAAGAAACATATCTATAAAGGAATTGGAAGGTGATGAAAATTCAATATAAAACATACAAATGTGAAACAAGCAAGCTGAACGAGATGAAAATTCCGATGAAAATCGGACGCCAGAGTGGACGGAAACAACAGAACAATTCAAAACAATGCTTTCTCGAGGTGAACTGGAATTATACAAATACAAACAATAGTTGAATAGATAACACACACTATATTGCCTGACATATGTTGGTGCATTTCGTCAGATACATATTGAAGAAGTCACACAATATAAAATAAAGAAAAAATGATGAATCATTCAAGCTGAAATATTCATCAATTCAATGTGTGACATATATGAAACACAATTACACAGAACGATGTTCACGTTGTTATTCCAAGGGAGGCAACACATTTGATAACAATTAATCTATTTGTCAAGGACTCGAGTATTAATTACGTCCCTTGGAAACCTTGAAAGGTCAAGGTTGCAGTAGACGTATCGAATCTGTCTTATACATTAGCTTTCAAGCAATACTCATGTAACAAACAAACCTGACTTAACTGCATTCAATAAATACACAAAACAAATCCATAGGGTTTAATTTTATTTAACCAACACAACCAACACTTTGTTCTAGATAAAACTATTGTAAAATACATATAACATTGAAAGATATTTGATACGATACTAAGATGTCCTTGGGCGATACCAATGTCGTGCTCAGAGGTCGTGACAGTTTAATGCAGGACGGCAGACGTCTGCAGATAGATACTGGGTACAAACTTGGTCGCAGGTCCGCGTCTCATGGTTATCTATCATTTCCTTTGTTCCCGGCTGTGTTCTGTTACATTCTGAAGCACTGCAAGGTAAGGATGTGGTGTGAACTTTTGGAATGCATTTGTTTGGTTGCGGTCTTTTGTGCAGTGTGAGATTGTACTTGTAGTCTTCTGAGTGAGTCTCTCTTCTCAACCTCAACTAACTTACTTACTGAGAGGGGAAGGGGAGCTGTGTTGCAGTCTCCATGGAGATGACACTTGGGTATCGGGCCAGGAGACAAGTCTCCCCCACCTGCCTCATTCCGTTAGATACATTACAACCCAATGCTACTGTTCGTTGCATAACCATTACGGGACGTAGCCGTCAACTCCAGCATTTTTTTTGGCTGCTTGTGATTACCAGGCAAGTTTACGTTAAGTAGTTTGCCATTGCTTGAACACCTGTGTATCGTGGTTAAAACTTAGTCTTATAGATGATTCACAAACAACAACAAACCAACTGAGATTCTCAGAGACAGTAACCTCATTGTCCAATACTGAAACCATCAATTTGGAGTGCTTTAGACTAGAGCTAGTGGAAGCATCTTTCTAGAGCAGTGGTTCTCAACCTTTTTTGGCCCATGCACCCCTTCACCATTTGTTCAGACTATCATCTCACCCTTTCGTATTTTCTCCCTATAATCCCCACCCCACCCCACCCCCCGGCACCCACACAGTATACGTAAAAATGTAACCTAAATTTAATAACACATACTAGAACAAGTCTAGACGTCTACGTTAAAGGTGATTAACTTATGTTATAAAACAAATTTCAGAGTGGCAAGAAGTACAGAACAGTAAAATATGGAGGGAAAAACAATATCAAATAATTGGTTCTTGTAGTAAAGCGATCTCGCAATAATCTTAATTCCCCCCTCCCCCCTGGGGGGGGGGGGGGGGGGGGGTGAATTCCCCACCGGTTGAGAACCAATGTTCTAGAGTAACTTGTTCTCATTGCCTGAAGCAAGAAAACTCCCTGGTTAATGTGCTTGCTTACCAAGATAAAATAACACAAAGTAAAACAATTACAGGAAAACATTGTGTTTTTTTTAAGTTGCATTATTTTGTGTTATTTTATATTGGTTTTATTTCTACAGCTTTACAGCAGTTCCACTAATTTTTTAATACTTTTGCTCACTAATTCAATCCAGATTCAATTCCTAATTGTTGCTATATCTCTTTTCTGACCACTATTCATGGCCTCAGAGAGTCTACTCTAATAATAAACCAGATACTGGATACTTTTCAGAATTGTTTGGGAGAGACAACCTTCGAGGAAATCGGTCATTGCACTTTATTATAGCATATGTGAAAGTTTGAAATTGCACATCCCACCTGTAGCGATTGCCATGGAACCTTTACTGTCCCAAGTAGCTGTTACTTTAAAGTAAAAATGTCTGGGTCTTGAAGAGTTAATTAGTAATTGTTATAGAGTAGGGCGAAGCAACAAAACTGAGTTTTAACAGAAAAAGTTAACTGAATAGGTAATATTAGCGACTTTGATAGAGTAGAGCGAAGCAACCAAACAACTGGGTTTGGACAGAAATAGTTGCTGAGTAGATCATTTAGCAACTTTGATATAGTAGAGCGAAGCAACAAACCAGGGTTTGGACAGAAAGAGTTAACTAGGTAGATAATTTAGCAACTTTGATAGGGTAGGGGAGGCAACTAAACAGCTGGGTTTGGACAGAAATAGTTGCTGAGTAGATAATTTAGAAACTTTGATAGGGTAGGGGGAGGCAACTAAACAGCTGGGTTTGGACAGAAAGAGCTAGCAGAGTAGATAATTGAGAAACTTTGATAGAGTAGAGCGAAGCAACAAAACAACTGTGGTTGGACAGAAAGAGTTAACTGAGTAGATAACTATTGCTTGTTATTTATTACTTTAATGTAACAGCTGGAATAAGTATGGCCCAATAGCAGCTTCAACTTAAAACTACCTAATCTGGACCTATAAGTACAGTTTTTAAAAAAAAATCCACTTCATTGCACCGGGTTGTAATCCCATATGGCTTAGTCTCTTTCCGCAGCCCGGAAAGTGTCGCACAAAGCACGAACTCCATAGCTCCAGCGACGACCCACAGGAGTCTCCAAAATAAATGCACTCGTGAACTGAAGGACCTGGCCCAGATTCAAACCCACAACCTTCGGAGTCCGAGGCAGACGGCTTGATCACTCACTTCGCCACGGAGACTCCCATAGTACAGTTTAACACATTCTTCTTCTTTTGCTCTTTATCCCCCATTGAAGCATAGGTCCTCAACCAACTCATGCCAAGCTATGTCCTTTATCTCTATCAGCTCTCTCAATAAATTTGCCATATTATTAATCACTGTCTCTAATTCTCTTCTCCTTGTAATTTAACATGGTAAATTACAATTTAAACTTAAATACATGTTACCTGTACAAGATTATGAACTTAACTGTAAAATAATGGGAGACCACTATTTGGGACTTATTTTCAAATGTTCTTAAGCTTGTATTCATATGAAACTTTCAATGTTTTGTGTGTATATGTGTGCTCTGTCCCTTATAAATATTCTCTTTGTAACACTAAGTCAGTGAGCACATTGGTGTAATTGTTAGTGCATTACATTAACAATCGTATGAGCACATTCAGAAGAGAGTTTGTGCTGCACTTGCCATTCGCTGTGGGAGGGAAAGACTGATCACTTAGTTATCAAACTGCTCTTTGCAGGAAAGTCATCAGAGTGCTGAGTCCAGAGACTGGAATCGACAGACACAGCCTGTCTGTAAACTATCTAGGAATTACCTTTGATCGTCGCCTCACTTGGAAGACGCAGGTTGAGAAAAATCGAACAAGAGTAAGGCAAAGAATAGGAATCATGAAAAAGCTTGTTGGTACAACGTGGGGAGCAGATGAGAAAGTTCTCAAGAAGTTATACACTGGACAGGTGAGGCCAGTACTGGAATATGGCAACGCAGCTTGGGCAACAGCAGCTAAGTCAAACTTTAACAACCGGGAAGGTTAACCCGGTCAACAAATGCCCGCAGAAGTCAGATGTGTCGGCCTAACAGCGCAAGAACGCAGCTCTGCTGTAAACAGGCACAACGCAATCACATCCACACAAAAAAAAACTCCGGATGAACGAAGAAGAAGAAGAAGAAACTTTAACAAAATAAGTAGAGTCCAATATTAAGGAATGCGGATCATAACTGGAAGCCTGAAGACAACGCCTATTAACGAACTAGAAAAGATCACTTGTTTACAACCAATGCAGGATAGAAGAGATAGTAGAGCCCAACAACAAGCAGAAAAATTTAGAAGATTGACAGACCACCCCATGTATAACAGGTTTAATGGTTTTGGAAAGGGAAAACTGAAGCTTAGCAACTTTGTAGAAACTGCAAAACGAAAGATTAAGATAGACCCTATACTTAACATATCAATAGTCAAACCCATTTACAATGCACACAAGTTCCCAGCTTGGAGACAGAAGCAACTGCCTGAGATGATAGAAAACATTCCTGGTATTGAGAAAAAGAACACTCAGAATGGAACAGAAAGAAGAAAACTAGCCCTAAACTACATAAAAGAACATTACCCAAGTAGCAATTGGACCCATATACAGACAGATCAGCCAAAAATTCAATAGAAAATGCATGACGAGGAATTCTCCTAAATTTAAAAAATGGAGTGGGGAAAAAAAAACAATCAGTGGCAACTGGAACATTTTTCAAGTAACTTCAAAGCGGAGGTACAGGCTTTGAAAACTGCAGCATAAATGCTCTTGATGGAGGAAAATAAAGAGAAGCAAATAGCTATCTTCACAGATGCAAAGTCAGCTGTCTCAGTACTGAAGAGCAAAAACGGCACAGAACTAGCTGACATATGAGCAGCACTCCATGGTCTATGCCAGAAATCTAAACAAGTTGTAATACATGGATCCCATCACATTGCAGTATACCTGGAAATGAATAGCAAAAGAGGGTGGATGACTACCTCAGCCTGACATAGACATAACCTATACTGAGGCAAAGAGGTTTATAAAAAGCACTTATAGAACCAAATGGGAATCAGAGCATCCAGGCCCTCCCCCGATGTGTCTCCACCTTGCCGTGGTGGGGGAGCTTGTGTGTCCCACTGACCCCATGTGCTTTTTCGATGGATGAAAACTACATATTGGACAGCTTATGGGATAGGGGCCAGACTAAGCGAGACACAACCTGCTGCTATGTAAGTTGGACTGAGGATAGCAGTCAAAAGTTTAAATCAGGTGCACGAAGGCAGAAGTTCTTGGTCCGGACACATACTATAAGGCTCTCTGTCGAAGGTTGTGGCTGAACGCCTCTAAGCCATAAATCCTCGGATGTGAGAGCCTGGTCGATACCCACATACCGAAAATATGGAGGTGAGATTCTGAGCACGCTACATGCCCAGTCCAGATACTTGTCCGAAGGCTCTCAGCTGGGGGATATGAGGGATCCCTGGATGATTGGGCCTGGCCGTTTCTCGCTCACTTCTGCACGGAGGTAAGACGCTGAGCTGGCAGCACATGTAGCCTACCTCGTGAGCGAGTACTAAAAGGTAGAAGAAGTGCCCCATTCGAATGAAAATGATTACGAAAACTGTCTGTATCTAACTCATAGAAAGTCTAGACAAAGGTGGAAAAATGTCTCAATAACACGAAATGGAACGCAAGGCTAGCGAATCCATTGCGTGGCCCAAAGTCCAAAGTGAAAGCTTACCTAGTGGATATTGTCCGCAGACTGTCCAGTGGCAAGCGAAATGCCCAACACATGGAAGTGAGGAATTAAAGCAGCCATGAGCAGGACGTGGCAACTTCTCGGGTGAACTCAGTCTCAGAGCAATATGTGTCAGCTCTGTAATTATGGAAGCCTCCTTGGATAGCAGGGGAATTCCCATGGTCTGCCCCTCGCGCTTAGAAGGTCGTGGGTTCGTTTTCAGACTGAGTGTAGTGTTTTCGGAGGTCCTTGGGGATCATCCCGGAACTATAAAGTTGGCGCGCGTTGCAGCGCTACGGCAGGTGGTTAACCCAGCTGCTGAGATAAACCAAGGTAGAGGGGATA
This sequence comes from Cepaea hortensis, assembly GCA_963921405.1. Taxonomy (NCBI): domain Eukaryota; kingdom Metazoa; phylum Mollusca; class Gastropoda; order Stylommatophora; family Helicidae; genus Cepaea; species Cepaea hortensis. The sequence continues at coordinate 27,674,121 of OY992885.1, forward strand.
AACCTGGTGCAATTAAGTCAGTACTGTTGCTGTGTAAACCATTTTTTTTCCCAGGATACTTTTCCAAATTAGAAAACAATATTCATAGCAAGCGTGATTCTGGTGTACACATGTTTGGACACTCGCCGGTGCCACAAATACACGGTGCTAGATTCTGTGTTTGATATGTGTGAGGAAACTGTCGCACTTATGGAAGATATCCATATGTGTGAGGAGAATGGCGCACTTACGGGAGATATCCATATGTGTGACGAGCCTAGCACACTTATGGGAGATATCCATATGTGCAAGGAGACTAGCACACTTATGGGAGATATCCATATGTGCAAGGAGACTAGCACACTTATGGGAGATATCCATATGCACGAAGAGACTGGCACACTTATGGGAGATATCCATATGCATGAAGAGACTAGCACACTTATGGGAGATATCCATATGCATGAAGAAACTGGTGCACTTATGATAGAAATCCATATATGTGAGAAGAGTGCCCACTTATGGGAGATATTCGCGTGCAATGAAAGTGATCATTAGCCGAAACCAAGCCCACATTCTAGGCCATGGAATAATGGGGGGGGGGGGACTTTTTTTTTTTTACAAGTCTAAGGTCTTTTTCGCCGGTCTCCCAGGCCTAGGTGTTTTAACGTCTTTCTCCGTAATCCCGTATACTCTCGTGAGTAACGTGACGTGAGCGAGAATCGGTAGAGATTCTCTCCGCGTCGGTAACTTACAGGGTATGTGGAGCCGGTCGCCCAGAAAGCGATGGCAAACTACTGAGCATGGCAAACTACTGAGTGTAATCTTGCCAAGAAATCAACAATCAGCTGAAAGATGCTGATGTTGACAGCGATGTCCTGTAAAGGATATGCATATGCGAACAAAAAAAAAGGTCTTTTCCATCAATTTGTAGATCTTCAAGCATCCTTATCATGCTGACATGTCTCACTTTATCGAAAGCCTGTGTGTAGTCAATAAAGTAAAGATATAGATCTTTGTTTACTTCTATAGAACGTTCAGTTACTGTTCTCAGTATATACACAGCATTTACTGTGCCCTTGCCTTCTACAAACCCACATTGTTCTTCTCCTATTTCGGGTTGTATTTTCTTCCTAACTCTTTGCATAATAATTCTCAGCAGAATCGTTGTGATGCACTAGCCACGCGACCTTAATTCCTCAAGTTCAAGACCTCCTTGCCATACACCGCAAGATACTATATAGGCAATAAATGACACCCCCCCTCCCCGTCCTACACTGCAAGGTACTATATAGGCAGTAAATGACAGTTACGACAGATTCTGCTATAAATACATTGGGGTCCTCGCCGGTGCTGGCGGGTTTGTGCACTGCACTGAGATTCTCCCTGTTGTGTTCTATGGGAGGAAACTGGAACACTTGTGGGGATATCATTTTGCAATGAAAGTGATCCTTTACACAATATCAATAATAAACTAAACAATTCCCAACAATCATAATGTCGGGTTATTAACCACTTTGCAGAGACTGAATGGTTTGAATACATTTTCCAAAGCTATAAAATGAAAGATCACCACATGTCACTAAACAATGTGAGCAGGGAGACAGAGAACCGATAAAGTTACAAATAAACTGTTCTCATGTTTATGAAAACTGCTTTGTCAGCAAATTAGGCCGTCATGTAGGGCCAAAGTACAACCACTAACGGCGTTCTGGGCGGAATGTAATGCCACATAGCTTAGATACGGAACGTGTTGAAAAACTGGCGTGATGGCAGACGTGAAGAAAATAATAAACGGAATAGCTTGTTCAGTCGCGACACGTTTCTTTCATTTGAAAGTGGTCGACCACAAATGCAGCATGTATAAAAGCCGTTACAGAAAATTGCCCCGTCAGACTACACGCCTCGTGTGCAGACGATCTGGCTATGTGGACTTCATTCATTCATTCAGTACCTCGTTCATTGCATAACCTCGCTCCCATAACAATCTTCCATAAAACCTCTCCATCATAAGCAAGATGTCCCGCGTCCGATACACCCATTTGGAGATCATCCGCCACACCCTGCACCAATCTTCTCCTTGGCCTTCCTCGTCCTCTCTTCCCAAGCATATATCCCTCCATTATTGTTCTCTACAAACTTTCGTGACGTTTCAAGTGACCAAAATATTTCAATTTTCTTTGTTTTATCATTTTTAATAGCTAACCTCTTCAATATTTAGCTCTTGAAGTATGGATGCATTTGTTCTTTTCTTTATCCAAGGTATTCTTAGAACCTGCCTATAACATGTATATTCAAAGGCATTTATGCACTGTTCAGCTTGTTTTATAAGTGTCCGGGTCTCACAGACGTATTTTGCAATGGGAAAGATGCATGTTCTTAAAAAATCTATTTTTTTACAAGTTATATATGTCGCTCTCCACAATTTATTCAGTTTTTTTTTTAGTACAGATAACAACAGGATGGCGGACGCGCTAGTTTGATGGATAGGGGGCTACGTTGATAATGTAATGAGTGCGGTGGGACGGGGGTTCGACGCTGGCGTTGGTCATAAGCTAACATAGAAAAAGATTGGCCACCTCTGCCTCGGTGCATTCAGACCTATAACATGTGATGGCCCTATCACATCACAGAACCATAATAGGTTCCTATTTCGGGCCTTTTTTTTTTTTTTTTTAAATTTCTTTATTTTTTTTTAACAATCGGATCGGTAAGGGGTGGGAGGGTGAAGCAAAGGTTTTCCCCCTCTCATATAAAACACAGCACTCTTAGCAAGTGTTGAATGGAAAAATACCGCGTCATGAAGACAATCTCAAGTGTCCGCTTTGATTGGCGCCTGCCATGTTGAGACAAATCGAACAAAAGAATGGCAATTGTGAAAAACTTGCTGGCACTTCACGGGGAGCAGTTGAGAAAGTTCCAGAAAAACTATATTGGACGAGTTAGCCCAATATACTTTATTATAGCTTAGGCAATAGCAGCTGTTTAACAAGATAAATATAAAAAATCCTAAATCTGGAAACTATAATTAGAGGCATGGCGGGACAAAAAAGAAACATAATCAGAGGCATGAAGAGAATGCCTATGTAACAAACTTGAAAATATTTTGTCTACATTCAGTGGAGGATAGAAAGAAGTAATAGCAGCGCTCAGTAACATATTTGTAGAATCTGCAGAAAGAAAGACCAGCACAGATCATATACTTAACAGATTCGATGCCAAACAGAAAGTAGGTTTGGACCAAACAAAAAATGGATGGCGGAAAATGTCGTGTCCTCCTTTACAGTGTCGTCCCTGGAGTGAAGAGAGCCGACACCCACATTATAATATTTTTTCCCTCTCAATATTCTGGAGAATCCACCAGCTTCCGTCCAACACACTCCATCAGCCTATGGACACCTTTTCCTATCACTCTCACACTGTCGTACTATGCCCCCTTCTCATACTTCCCCAACGCAACATACTCAACAACTCTTGCTTCTAGAAATTAATAAAGATTAATTTATTAAAATAAAAGTGTAACGTGTATGAGACGTGTATGCGAAGAAAATGTGTGACGTGTTCTATAAAGTGTGTAGACTCTGTCTCTCAGACATCAACTCAGTCAGCTGATCACAGCAAAGATAGACCACAGCACGTTACGTCAGAACAAGTACGTCTCACCCGTTGCCGGAACCATCTTGCCGGATAATGCTTTGCCTCTGTAGACCTCTGGTAATCCAATTTCATGAACATCCGAAATAGACACCGGTGGTATTAACAGTTAATCATGGACCGGTTGCACTCTACAAAATGTCCGTTCCTAACGTTCCTTAACAAACTGCACAAGTCTTTTGTAGTGTGTACGCAGTTAGTTAGTTAGTTAGTTAGTCGACAGATCATCCTCGTTGCACATCGAACCATTCAGTCCATAAGTGCTAATTTCTAATGTTAATTGTTGCTGTACTAACACTAGGTACTCTTAGCCGGTTCTCGGTTCGTTACTACTGTCTAATGCTGTGTGGTGCATCAGTATGCATCACTCTATTTGATGAATCAATTTCCTTCTAGCGTAAGTTACGTTCTGTATGCAACTCTAGTGACTCTTGAACTGGTGTTCTTCAGAATGGGTTTTTTAATTCTTTCCCAAAACTTGTAGAGTTTCCTTGGATCTGGTAGGGAACCTAGGATAGAAACAACACATCTGGTGATAGTACTAGTCACTGATCCTTTCGGCTGAGTGTAAGCCTATCACCTTGCTTAATGATCTTTAGCTAACTAGAATTAGTCATAGAGCAGATTAGCTACCCACCTAGAGCCGAATCAGGCTATGACAACGAAAAAATCACCAAACAGAATGCGGAACCCCGCCCACCAGGGACACCTACTGGAAGATCCCAATTATCCCTCATTACTCAATTAGTAAAGCTATCAACACTTCACTAATCTATTCTAGCTAACAGAGCCAAGTATCACTTCACTACTCTAGCTAGTTTCCACTAACAGTGCTAATCATCACACTATAGTTTAACAAAGCCACAGTCTATAGTAATAATAACGAATATATTATAATAAGTTATACCTTAAATGGCACTCCTGCAGTCCTATAAATCATATCTACATCTGCCATATAGGCACGTGTAAAATTAAGTCACTAATTAACACACGGTAGATATTATTTCCACTGGCACTGCAGTGCCCTGCACTCTGTCTAGAGCATTATTCAAGTCCACCCTAGTTGATCTCAACTCGAGTTTATATGGCAAACTACCAAAGTTGTCCACGTGACGTTATCCTTTACTCCCCCACACAGGTGGCACAGTGGCAAATCATCCCCTGTCAAGAACTATTTTCCTGGCTTAAATCCTGTCAAAGTTGTCAGTAATTGCCTAGATTCTCAAAACAAGCCAGCTAGTTTCTGTAAACTCCCAACAAAGAGTTTCGATACCAAGCTGCCAATCATCTTGATGTTCCGGAAACCAAGAATTGACAGATGCACTGTTTTCCGTACTAGGTACTTCCGTTTTACATCTGCCCCTGTGATCTCACGGCTTCCATCTGCATTCAAATGTTGACAAACTTGTCACTCTTCTGTTCCGTGGTGACAATCCCAGCAGCCATTTCCGTCTGATGTCCGGCAGTATAGATGACAAACGGAACCATTCCATATCCTTCTCCCTCACCACCAAATGTGTTTATGGGCTGACACGATGTAACCTGTACAACTGTGTTTACTCTGTTAGTACAAGTAGATGTCGCTGGTCGATCGTCCGCTTAATCCGAAAATCCTCTGTAATAATCAACCGGATAAACACACGGTTTCATTTTGTGACATAGGCCCCCTCCTAAGAGAGTAGTCCATCTCACTCTTCTCCACCGTGAGTTTAATCCAGATGATTCATTCTTCTTCTTCAGGAGCTGGGTGTCTTGACAAGAAATCCGCTCCAACATTTTCCTTCCCAGGAATGTACTCTACTGTGAAATTATACGGTTGAAGTAACAACGACCACCGCATCAAACGTGCGTTGAGCTTCTGAGAAGTAGCCAGGAACATCAGGGGCTGATGATCCGACTGGGCCCGAAACTTAACTCCATACAAATATGGCTGAAATTTTTGCACTGCCCATACGAGGGACAAGCATTCTCTCTCGACGGTTGAATAATTCCTCTCCGCCTGTAGAAGTTTCTTACTTGCGTATGCCACAGGTTTCAAAACCGAAGCATCGTCTTTTCCTTCCTGTAACAAAGCGGCTCCAATTCCAATCGCACTTGCATCCGTTCTCAACACAAATGGTTTGGAAAGGTCAGGGAGCTGTAATACAGGTTTGCTGACCAAGGCCTCCTTTAACTGACTATAGGCATTCTCACATTCTGGTGTCCAATTGATTTGGTCCGGGAATCCCTTTTTCAAGGTTTCCGTCAACGGAGCTCCCAGTTCAGTGAAATGTGGGATAAATTTGTGGTAGAACCCACACAACGAGAGAAAAGATCGCACATCCTTCTTCGTTTTTGGCCTTGGTGCATTTCTGATTTTCTCCAGGTTCTTCTCTTCTGGAACAATGTGTCCTGGAGTGATGGTGTGACCTAGAAATTCCAGAGTCTGGTAACCAATCATGCACTTGGTTGGACGAGCAGTAAGCCCTGCTTCCTTGAGCCTATTAAACACTCTCTCCAAGGATTGTAAGTGGTCATCCAAGCTGTCACTGGAAATCAGAATATCATCCATGAATGAGATGATGGACGGATCCTGTAACGGATCTAGTAAAGTCCTCATCATGCGTGTAAACACACTAGGTGCATTGCTGAGTCCAAAGGGCATGACCTTGAATTCGTAGTGTCCACTGGGTGTACTGAAAGCTAACAGTGGTCGAATCTCCGGTTTGACTGGTATCTGATAGTACCCCCGACTCAGATCCACCTTTGAAAAGTACCGAGCCTTATGGAGCCTAGCGAATAACTGAGTTGGATTCGGCAAAGGTTCCACCTGAAACTGTGTATGACTGTTCAGAAGTCGGTAATCTATACACAACCTGTGTTCTCCACTTGGTTTGCGTAACAAAACTACCCCCGCATTGTATGGGGATGTGGATGGTGCAATCACGTCATCCTCCAACAGTTTTTGTATTTCCTCCTCCAGGGCCTTTTCTTTAGAGAATGGCACAGGGTAAACCTTTTGGCGAACAGGCTCCTGCGTGGTCAAAGTCATCTCGAACTCCACCAACCTCGTTCGTCCTGGTTTATCAGTCAGTATCTCCTTATGAGACTTGAGAACCTGGGTTATCCTTTCCCTCTCCTGGGAGGTCAGATCAGGGTTCACTTGCACATCCCTATAGGTTTCCTGGTGTACCAAGGGATATTCCCTGCCCTCGCTGGTTCCCACTTCCGTCTCCACTGCAACTGCCATTGCCATGAGGTGCGCTGCCTTGTCTCCGGGTCTCTCTTCGTATTTCCGCAAGAGATTGATATGGAAAATCTTCGACTTTCCCAGGATCCGGATTTGATAGTTGGTTCTGGATATCACCCTTTCCACGGGAAATGGTCCTTGCCAACCTATCTCCAGTTTGTTGTTTCCCGTTGGGAGTAGCAACAAGACTTTATCTCCCACCTCTAGAGATCTTTCTTTAGACCTACGGTTGTAGTAAGCCGCATGTCTTTTCCTGGCCTTTTTCAAGTTTTGATTTGCCAGAGTCCATCCCTTGTGGAGTTTTTCTTTCAGTTCCTCCACGTATTTGTAGGATGAGATCACTTCTTCTGACGTCCCCTCTTCAGTCCAACTCCTCAACATGGCTTCCAACGGTCCTTTGATTGGACGACCAAACAGCAATGTAGCGGGTGGTAGTCCTGTTGAGCCATGAGGAACTTCCCGATAGGCAAAGAGTGCTGCTGGGATATATTCATCCCACCTATCAGGTTTTTCCTGCGCTAGTTTCCTGAGCATTGTCATCAGCGTGCCGTTGAAACGCTCTACTTGTCCATTGGCTTGAGGGTGGTAAGGGCTGGTATGTATGTGGTTAGAGTGAAACACCCTAAATACCTCCTCCATGAGTTTTCCACAAAACTGAGATCCATTGTCCGTCAGAATTTGATCCGGAAAGCCTAATCTGGTAAAGGCCTCCATCAGTGCGTCCGCCACTCTTTTCGAGTCAATCGTGGTCAACGGTATAGCCTCACCCCACATTGTACAGCAATCCACCATTGTGAGTATATACATGTTCCTCTTCCTAGTCCTGGGAAGTTGACCCACGATATCGATGGCTACCCTCTCGAAAGGGGAGTTCATGATGGGCATCTCACCCAATATCACCGGTGCTGTCCAGTGTTTCGGTGCCACCCTCTGGCACTCAGGGCATGACTTCACATACCGACGCACATCATCTGTCATTCCCGGCCAATAGTAATGGCAGGAAATTCGCTGCATGGTGGCGGCTATACCCATGTGTCCACTAAAGGAGATGGTATGCCCCATATGAAGAATCTGGGACCGATGAGCTTTCGGGACGACCAACTGACCGTATAGGTTGTCTCCCCTTCCTGCTCTCCTGTAGAGTATCCTATTCTTCATGTAGTACTGCCCCCGTCCTGGTGGATCAGCACTTTTCTGCAGCTTTTTGTAGCAAGGACGTAAAGTATCATCCTCACTCTGGGCAGTTCGTAGCTCCCCCGGCATTGGGTTAGTCACAATTGCGTCTGCCTCTTCCGTTTTCGTCTGAGAGCGAGTCTGCATTGCTCCCATATGAATTGGCTCCCTGGGCATTCCCAGAAAGACATACCGGCAACCTAGGATGACTGGAAAAATGGGATCGGTCAATACAGCGGCCTTGATGGTGCCGGTGACGTACCTTGACCGAATCTCCACATTAGCAATGGGCAACTTCATGGTTACAGCACTCTTCTGTGCAGGCTGTATATCCAAGGTTTCACCTGTGAATTGTTCTGGATGTACCAGATCCGCAGAAATCACGGCCTCCCCGTCCAGTCCTGTGTCGTATAAACACTCCACTTGACGACCGTTAACCTCTACCAATTCCACTACAGGTGGTTTTTCCTGGTCTGGAGTCTCTTCCTCAGCCTCGACCTGTTCGGTGGGCTCCACCTTAGGTTTCCCTGAGCACACGACGAATTGAGTGTCTCCTGACTCTCCTCTGCAGTCAATAGCATTGTGCGTATTCGACTGGCCTTGGTTGCACCATTTCCCTGTCCTAGATGTTCTATTGCCAGACTTGAGTGAGCTCTCCTGGTGGCGAGCTTCCTTGTTGACCTTGGCATTTTCCGTGACAACCTCCTTGGAAGTCACTTGACATGCTGCGAAGTGAGGGTTCTTAGCCTTCGATTTGCAGTCCCTCGTATTGTGAGAGGGTGACTTACAAATTGAACACCACTTCTCCGACCACGGTCGTTTAGGTGTAGAGCTTGAAGTGCTCTTGCTTCCCTCCTTCTTCTTCTCTGAACTATCCTCTGATTTTTGCACATAAGGTTCCCACTTTTTTGTTCCTGAGTTTTTGGTTTTCTTCTTGTCATGTTTCTCTTGACTTTTGGAGTTGGTGGAAAGGTTTTCCCCTGCCTCCCCATGTACCTCGACGAACCGTTCTGCTAATTTAGTCACGAGGTCAATACGTTCCGCTCCTTGTTCTCCCAGGAACGTCCTGAGAGGTTTAGACATTTGCTTCTTCAGCTGGTCGACTACCATGAGCTCTTCCAGACTCTCATAGTCATGTGCGAACCCCGCCAAATCCATCCACTTATGGAGATAAGATTTTAGACGCAAACTGTAGGCGGCAAACAACTCTCCCGGTTCTCGTTTCGCTGCTCGAAATTTTTTCCGGTAGGTATGTGACGTAACCTCGAATCGTTTCAGCAGAGCCGTCTTTAACTCATCATAATTGTTCTCATGTCCTGGTGGCAGGCGAGTATAAACCTCGTATCCGGTCCCGCGTAAACCCTGGGATAGCTTAAGATTCCATTTGTTACGCTCCAGACCCATAGCAACTGACATAGCCTCGAAGCGTTGAAGGTATTGATCAATCTTCTCTTTGTCCTCCTCGTAGACCGCTAAAGGAAACTTCATAGCATGGTACCCATGTCCACCTACTGGTGTTGAATCTGGGATGGAGGAACCTCCAACTGCTCCCTCAGTTTCTCCATTAGATTGACTCTTGAGCTCGAGTTCCCTCATCCGGTACTCGTGCTCCCTTTTCTGTGCTTCCTGTTCAGCTTCTAATTTCCTAGCTGCTTGCTCAGCTTCAAATTTCCTAGCTGCTTGCTCAGCTTCCCTTCTCAATTCCAACTCGGCCTTTCGCTCTTCCCGTTCCGCTTGACGATACTCTCTCTCCACTTCCTGTATGTAATCCGTTAGAGAAGACCCAGCCAATCCCATGTCCTCCCCCTTTGCCTTTAATTCTAACGTGGTTAGTTTAGGGGTGGCCATTATACAGAGAGGTAAGCTAGCAGGTCGAGTACAATATAACTGCAAATTACTATATGAACAAGTACTATAAATCTAGATATTACCACGCACAGCACATTCACTCAGTGACAAGAGTAGAATCAGGACCACAGACCTATGCAGACGTGTGAAGTGTGAACAGGTAAGATATTAGTCCTAACCCCTATCCACATTCACTCTAGCTGGATTCTCCAAAATGATATCTCCCTCTTATAACTAGGGATCCCGTGTCAAAAGACCCCGTTGTCAGAAGATCCCACTGTCAAAGGTTCCTGCTTGCAGGAGATCTCGCTGTCCAAGGATTCCGTTTACGGGAGATCCCGCTGTCCAAAGATCACGTTTACGATAGATCGAGCTGTCCAAAGATCCCGTTTACGATAGATCCCGCTGTCCAAAGATCCCGTTTACGATAGATCCCGCTGTCCAAAGATCCCGTTTACGAGCCCCCAATAATGTCGTGTCCTCCTTTACAGTGTCGTCCCTGGAGTGAAGAGAGCCGACACCCACATTATAATATTTTTTCCCTCTCAATATTCTGGAGAATCCACCAGCTTCCGTCCAACACACTCCATCAGCCTATGGACACCTTTTCCTATCACTCTCACACTGTCGTACTATGCCCCCTTCTCATACTTCCCCAACGCAACATACTCAACAACTCTTGCTTCTAGAAATTAATAAAGATTAATTTATTAAAATAAAAGTGTAACGTGTATGAGACGTGTATGCGAAGAAAATGTGTGACGTGTTCTATAAAGTGTGTAGACTCTGTCTCTCAGACATCAACTCAGTCAGCTGATCACAGCAAAGATAGACCACAGCACGTTACGTCAGAACAAGTACGTCTCACCCGTTGCCGGAACCATCTTGCCGGATAATGCTTTGCCCCTGTAGACCTCTGGTAATCCAATTTCATGAACATCCGAAATAGACACCGGTGGTATTAACAGTTAATCATGGACCGGTTGCACTCTACAAAATGTCCGTTCCTAACGTTCCTTAACAAACTGCACAAGTCTTTTGTAGTGTGTACGCAGTTAGTTAGTTAGTTAGTTAGTCGACAGATCATCCTCGTTGCACATCGAACCATTCAGTCCATAAGTGCTAATTTCTAATGTTAATTGTTGCTGTACTAACACTAGGTACTCTTAGCCGGTTCTCGGTTCGTTACTACTGTCTAATGCTGTGTGGTGCATCAGTATGCATCACTCTATTTGATGAATCAATTTCCTTCTAGCGTAAGTTACGTTCTGTATGCAACTCTAGTGACTCTTGAACTGGTGTTCTTCAGAATGGGTTTTTTAATTCTTTCCCAAAACTTGTAGAGTTTCCTTGGATCTGGTAGGGAACCTAGGATAGAAACAACACATCTGGTGATAGTACTAGTCACTGATCCTTTCGGCTGAGTGTAAGCCTATCACCTTGCTTAATGATCTTTAGCTAACTAGAATTAGTCATAGAGCAGATTAGCTACCCACCTAGAGCCGAATCAGGCTATGACAACGAAAAAATCACCAAACAGAATGCGGAACCCCGCCCACCAGGGACACCTACTGGAAGATCCCAATTATCCCTCATTACTCAATTAGTAAAGCTATCAACACTTCACTAATCTATTCTAGCTAACAGAGCCAAGTATCACTTCACTACTCTAGCTAGTTTCCACTAACAGTGCTAATCATCACACTATAGTTTAACAAAGCCACAGTCTATAGTAATAATAACGAATATATTATAATAAGTTATACCTTAAATGGCACTCCTGCAGTCCTATAAATCATATCTACATCTGCCATATAGGCACGTGTAAAATTAAGTCACTAATTAACACACGGTAGATATTATTTCCACTGGCACTGCAGTGCCCTGCACTCTGTCTAGAGCATTATTCAAGTCCACCCTAGTTGATCTCAACTCGAGTTTATATGGCAAACTACCAAAGTTGTCCACGTGACGTTATCCTTTACTCCCCCACACAGGTGGCACAGTGGCAAATCATCCCCTGTCAAGAACTATTTTCCTGGCTTAAATCCTGTCAAAGTTGTCAGTAATTGCCTAGATTCTCAAAACAAGCCAGCTAGTTTCTGTAAACTCCCAACAAAGAGTTTCGATACCAAGCTGCCAATCATCTTGATGTTCCGGAAACCAAGAATTGACAGATGCACTGTTTTCCGTACTAGGTACTTCCGTTTTACATCTGCCCCTGTGATCTCACGGCTTCCATCTGCATTCAAATGTTGACAAACTTGTCACTCTTCTGTTCCGTGGTGACAATCCCAGCAGCCATTTCCGTCTGATGTCCGGCAGTATAGATGACAAACGGAACCATTCCATATCCTTCTCCCTCACCACCAAATGTGTTTATGGGCTGACACGATGTAACCTGTACAACTGTGTTTACTCTGTTAGTACAAGTAGATGTCGCTGGTCGATCGTCCGCTTAATCCGAAAATCCTCTGTAATAATCAACCGGATAAACACACGGTTTCATTTTGTGACAGAAAATAGGAAATAGGGATGTATAACAGTTATGACTTACAAGTTGTTAATACGGTAGCATGCATGTTGTATTATAAGGCAATGACAACATTTCGGCGATATATAAGCCCGTGACAGATACGGGAAGCAGCCTAAGGCGATTAATCATCCAATGGCACTTAATTAGTCAGTTTGACCTGGGCACCAAGGTCAACCCTGTCTAAAATGAGTTCACGAAAGTATAGGCGGCCGGTGATATAATGACCATGTCACCCATCGGGTGCCGGTTGATCTTTACATGTCCGACTAGCACCGTTTACTCATTACTCCTCAGGGCGTGGAGAATGGCCCTTTACAGGACTTCCCCCAGATCAATCAGATTCACTTCTCTTCTTTAAATGTTCGTAATATGCTAGACGAGGAGCCGCGGGGACATAGTGGTTAGTACGCTTGCTTGTCAAATCAGAGGTCGGGTTAAATCCCCAGCAGGGGCAGGGTTGTTGTTGGTGTGCCCGTATGTTACCGGAGTCCATAAGGGAAGCAAATAATAGTAATACTGTAACCCATCATGCCTGTCGTAAGAGGCGATTAAGGAGGGTTGGCGTGAGACTGTCTACCTCATCCTTTACTTAAGCTGCAAAATCCAGCGAGCCATAGACACTTCTATACAGGGCTTGGTGTGAATTATTTGAAGGCCATTTGGAGATGAAAAACAGAAGAATAAAAATATGTATATATTGAATAATAAGAAAATGTGATGGTTCTATATGCTAGACCAGCACAACAATCAAATGTGTTTCTGATTATCTGAAAAAGGATACTTTTAGTTTACTGTTGTGTTTAGAGTATCGTAACAGTTTTTAACCCCTTGGCCTGATAGACAGCGGTCTCCCGACCAAGCCACAACTGTAGTAAACATCACCTTGCTGTGACCAACATGTAACAGTTAATAAGGTCGTGGCCTTCATCGAGGGCTCGTCACAAACAGTACGGGACCTGTCGTGTTGAAGGCCACTCTATTGCATAAGTCCTCGATCACACGAGAATCAATTTCTGTTAGCACACTTTGTCATTCCAGTTTTTGCGTGTGCTGCTTGCACATAATCCAGATAAGGCCTATATGTGTATTGTGGCTAAACGGCTATTTTATCCCTCAGTATTCTCTCAGCGGGCGTGTTAGCGAAGTTGATAGCAAACTGCGCTGATAATTTCATAAGCACGGTCGGACGAGGGTTCTACCCCCCTGGACTCATCGCGTGCAACAGTGAGAGAAAGACTGACCAACTATTCCTCCGTGCTGGATGACCGACACAATGTGATGGGGCTATCTCAACACAGTCTCATAGCAATAAACTGCTTCGGACAAATTATGATTGTTTTTTACTCTCCCGCTGTCTGTCTTGGGTCAAATTATTATTTATTATTACTCTCTCGAGCTGTCTGTCTTGATCACGCACACGCTTGGGCCCTTTTCTGTAATTGGTATCATAATGCAGTTAGTACGAAGGGGATTCAAATGGAAACATTAAATGTTTTTATTGTGTGTGAATATATTCTGAAAAAGAAAGAGTAAAGATCAACTGTATCATTTTTTTTCCGATGTCACCACTGCGTTCAGTGTAAGTCGTCCAGCTGATAAAGTGCTTGGATTCCTGTAGAAAAAAAATGCTCTAGGATCACTACTAGGATCACTGACCCGGTCGTGAACAGTCTGTCACAGAAGTCACGCCGTTTTGAAACTTCCTGCTCTACTCATTTTCTGGACTGACAGGCATGCATCACAATACTGAACTTTCATTTGCCAATGAATTTCTATAGGTTTCACCCCTTTACTGATTTAAAAAAAAACAAAAAAAAACGGATAACAGAACGCTGCTCTTCTTTGGTGCATGTCAAAAGTGGGGCGGCCATCTATAAATTGTTCCCATGACGGCATCGTTTTCGTCTGCAGTGTGATGCCACGTGCTTAACAACTCTTAACACCCTTAACAACAATATTGAGAGGTTACAAGGCAATGGGACGGTTATTGTAATTTCTATCACACTTTTAAAGTTTGCATATGAAGCCCCCTCGTATATTTGCCTGTCGAGCGTATTTTTTGGGTGATAATTTGCTATAAGTAAGATAACAGCTATGACTAATCTCAAAAACCGGAGCGAGAGAAACTTCTCCTTCCTCGTTCGTTTGCTTGAAATATGTCTATAACTGCAATGTTGTCTCTTGTATGAATTTAACTATCTTTCTTAGTTCACTCAGCACCTCCGCAGGTAGTGTGTCTGGAGTAGTGTGTCGGGACTACGCTTGAGTTCAAACCAAGCGAGCGCAAAAAAAGTTCACTCAGCGATCCATAGAGTTTATCTTCCACTGTCGTCTCTCTAGGCCAGAGCACGAGAGAAACGATGTTGGCTGAGCTGGGTCGGTGCCTTGACAAAAATCATCAATATAATTGGTCCAGAACACCAAGGACCGAGATTTGTGCAGATGCATGAACGCCTAAGCCGATTGACAGGGCACAAGATCATGATGCTAGTAATGCTTTTGTTCGCCCTGACCTCCTGTTTATATTTTACACCCTTTATTTTTGTTTAAGCAGCGAACCTTGAACTTGTCCTTGTGTCGTTGATGCACAATGCCATTTTGTTTTGCACCGTGACCCTGTTGGCACTCTGAGTGACACATATTGTATGCATCCGCTGACCTTCTTCACTTCCGGATTTCCCCCTCTGGGTCAGAACTGGAACATACAGTGTCTGTTGTTATTTCACAGGCTTGCTTGCTGGCCCGGTAGTCATGTATTCGAATCTCCTTCCAGGCGGAGATTCCCCGCCACCCCCACCCCATTGACTTAGGCTCCCAGGTCGAACCCAACCTCAAATGGGCACGAGGAACTTTAGTGGGAAAGCATTCGAATATTACCAGGAAATAAAATAAAAAATGAAAGCATTCAAGCGGACATCTAGGCCAGTGGTTCTCAACCAGGGGGGAAATTAAGATTTTTTCAAGATCGCATTAATACAAAAAACAGTTACTTTATACTTGATATTTTGTTTTGTTCCTCTATATTTTACGGTTCTGTACTTCTCGCCCTAATGAAGCTCGTTTTATAACGTAAATAGACCCGCAAATCACGTTTTATGTAGATGTCTAGACTTGTTCTAGTATGTGTTATTAAATGTCGCTTCCATTGTTATGTATACTGTGTAAGGATGGTGGTGGTGGTGGTGGTGGGGGGGGGGGGGGGGGTTATAGGGAGGAAATTCGAAAGGGGGGGGGGGAAATGACGTTCTGAACATATGGTAAGGGGGGGGGGGCGCAAGGGCCAAAAAAAGGTTGATAACCACTGATCTAGGCAGTCGCATAATTTCGCGTGTAGTGAAGGTAGCATACTGCAAGAGAAGTGACCATGTGCGTGTTTGTACGTGTGTGCGTGAATGAGCAGATAATGAGCTGTCTTGAGGTAAATTTATATGTCCAAGTTATGTTCGGCGTTGATGGAGGTATATGCTGAGTGATCGCAATGGGAGTTAAACAAGGTATAGAAGAGATTCGGTGACAGAATCAAGTAAAGAGTGTTGGAGATTGAGGATAGAGATATAGAGGAAGAGAGTGATAGAAAATTCTTGTCTTGGCAAGGAAGGGAGTCAGCACACGAATTGATACATGCCGTTGGAGATCGCAAGATGTGGAGAAGTATGATCGCCCATGCCAGTCGGCAGGGCACTTGATGATAATGATCAGTGTAAGTTTGTTTGTGTACTGGCTGTAATGATTTTTTCGTTTCGATTCTACCATTTCCCCATCACCGTTCAACCTCAAGGAGAAGTTATATTAGGGTCGATCCCTGGCTCAGATTAATAATCATGTGACTGTGTCAGCCGCAAATAGCTGCCCACGGTGTTACCCTAGCACGCTTATTAATTTGAAAGTGATTGTTGTCCATAGGGGGTAATGATATCAATAATAATATTGAGGAGATGCAAAAGCTTAAGTATGCCTAATCAGAAAATGTTGGGGAATGGTGGTGGGGAAGGCGTGTATCGAGTGGTTGCAGAGTGGGCCTAACATGATACAATGAAAACGCGCTTGTATCGGCTGGTTAGATAAACACGTGGTTAGCCGACTGTCGGGTTTGTAAAATGTGTCAAGGTTACTGTTGCTAGATAAGCAAGTGGAACGGACCAGTTAATCATCGGCATAAGAGCGTATTGTCAGCTAAGTACGACCTGGGAACAAGAATCGGGACATTTCTTTGGGAAGAAGAGGAGACTAGGAAGGGAGGCGGTCCCTTATCTCATACTACCGCGTCATAGTTGAAGCACTGTAACCACACACTCTTACGGCAGTATCTGCCAGGGGATTACTTAGGGGGCTGAGTGGTCTCTGCCTCGAGTGCTGGAGGTCCCGGGTTCTAGCCCGGGTGAGGGCCGGGATCACAGGGCGGCTTACCGAAAGCGTCGCACAAAACACACTCCGTAGTTCCAGCGACGAGTTCCCCAGGATTCCGTAGAAAATTACACCCGTGAAGCAAATTTCGTCGCTCAGAATTGAAACCACAACTACAGAGCATAACCACTTCGCTACGGAGACTCCCTGATTAGGGGTAAATATAATCATACATGTAATCACTTGGTAGACACCGCAACGACATGGCACTTCGTGTGTACTGACTAGATCGCAGTATTGCGGGAGGGATGGTGTCGGGGCGGGGGCGGTCGTTACCTACGGATTTCGTCGTTGCAAAACGTTTCACAGTTCTGGAGAAATCTCCCGTACTCCAGTGGACGTCTTAACGGGAGAGCAGAGACGTATTGTGTTCTTTCGTGGTGTGTAGGAAGACGTTTGCCGAGAGAACACATTTACAAGGATGTCATTGTGATAGCTATATTTTACCACCAGGCCGTCCCGATTCTGCTTTTTATTTTCTTGTTTTCGTTCACGCGCGTTGACCTCAAGCATAGTCAATACACGTGCTACAATGCACTGGGCTTATTTTTGCATGTGGATTAGCTTTCCCTATTACCAGTGTCCCTCCCCATAAGGCCAACCCACGCTGACTTCAGAGGTACTTGTAATTTATGCCCCCAAGCTAAGGACGAGAAGTCAACATTTTAGTCCGGCTGATTGGTGTAGGGGTTGAACCTGCTACCTCGGCATCAGCACACCGGATGTTTAAAAACAAACGCTCTTATCCACTCTGCCATGCTGACTGACCTCCGATTCTGTGCGTGTTTCATCTTGTGAGAAAACTAGCTTCAAGTGTCTTACTATAGTTCCATTGTCTTGAATACTACCATCATGTGCCATGCAGATAATCTCAGACAACCATGATTCACCAAGAACAAGAAAACGATCCATAGTTTCAGATCAAGTTTGTGTTCTTGCCAGATCAAGTTTGTGTTCTTGCCAGATCAAGTTTGTGTTCTTGCCAGATCAAGTTTGTGTTCTTGCCAGATCAAGCCTATTTTCTGGTTCCAATTATGCCTTTTGCCCAAACCAGCAAGGTACTTATATCTTTGTCTTACTCTTTTTCTATGAAGTTTATCAGTGGTCACTCAGTTTTCTAGTTTATTTCTCCTCGTCTCCTGTGAACACATTTACAAGCCGTCAGGTGTATTGGGTAGATGGTGCTAGCCCCATATTGTATAGACCAATCAGCACTCGAAGAGTGATGTGGTCATTCTCACGCTGATGGCCTTTACTTCTCAGGACATTTTCTGTTATACATTTTAGATTGGGTAAGTCTTGGAGCCCCGTTCAATAAAACAAATATCTGCCTCAATGGAGATTCGAACACATGGCACTGGACAGGCAGGCAAGCATATTAGCTAATGCCCTATCATCTGTACCACAGTTATCATCATCATTGTCATGTTACTCCCACAGATCTTGGGGTATAACTAGTTAACAGATTCAGTGCCAAACAAAAAGTTGTCTTGGACCAAACAAAAATGGATGGCAGACGATGGGAAGCAGGGGTGTGACACATTTATGACTTAAAAGTTGTTAATATGGTAGCAGGCATGTTGTATTATAATGCAATGGCAGCATTTAGGCGATATATAAGTCCATGTCAGATATTAGAAGTGGCTTAAGATGATTAATCAGCCCATGCCACTTAATCTGTTAACTTTTACCTTGTATTATCTGCTTAACCTGTACCCAATTGTCTGTTTTACCTTGTATTATCTGCTTAACTTGTACCCAGTAGTTTTGTCTGTTTATATTGTGCCTAATTTTATCCTTTTATCTTTTACTCACTTGTTTGATCTATTTAGAATATTAAGTTTTGTGTCTGTTCATCTTGTACCCAGTTGTTTTATATGTTTAATTTCTACTCAGCTGTTTTATGTTTAATTTGTACCAGTTGTTTCACCTGTTTAACATGTACCTAGTTATTTTGTCTGTTTAGTTTGTACACAGTTGTTTTATCTGCATAACTTGTACTCTGTGTCAGAAGTATATAATCTCAGGCTGACAAAACAGCTAAGTTGTGGTTTTAAGGCAGAATACAAACAGCATTTCAGCTTTAGAAAGTATTAAATAGACAGTAGACCTGTTCATCTTCTTAAAGCTGCCTCTTATTTCTTATAAGTATTTATAATAGAACAAAACCATTTATTTTAAGAAGAAATAAATGAAAACTGCATTGCAGAAATTCATATTTCCCCATTCTGAATCCTAAATATGGTGCCATAGCTGATATTGCTGTTAGGGTGTAAAGTGTTAGGCCATCATGTATTGGTAGGCCTTGATATATGAGATGTGGGTCACCACTTCTGTTTCTCATGACTTTTCCTTCGCAAGTGTTAAATAGCCTAGTAGTCACTTGAACTCTATGAAACTAACTGGGCAAAATAAAAAAGGGACCTAAAAAACACACGAGAAGAGAATTAGAGACAGATAAATAATATGGGGGTGACATGGAGGGAGCAGCAGAAGATGGCAAAAGATAGGACGGCTTGGCATATGTTTTATGGGAGATAAAAGAAGGAGGAAGAGGGGGGAGGAGAATAAGAAAAAGAAGCAGGGGGAGGAGAATAAGAAAAAGGACAAGGAGAAGAAAAAAGAATAAGAGGAAGAGGACCAGAAAGAGAGTTTCACTAAGATGCCTGTCCTGTTGAATTCAGTGACAATGTTTGTACTGAAGAATACTGATTATTTTTTTTTTTGGGCGCACTCGCTTTATAGTAGTGATGGACTGAATTTTGCATGTAGATTAGCTTTCCCTATTAACAGTGTCCCTCGCCATCAGTTGAACCCATTCTGACTTCAGAGTACTTGTATTTTATGTCTCCAAGTCAAAGATGACAGTTCAAAAATTTAGTCCAGCTGTCTACAGTAGGGGTTGAATCGCTTACCTCGGCATCAGCACATCGAATGTTTAAGAACACATGATTTTACCCACTTGACCATGCTGACCTGCGAGTACTGAATATTGGACCTACTACTTAACATGCAGATAGGATGGATTGAGCATCTTTTACAAGCTTCTAAATACTGAGCTATAGTGTCAAAGCAGTTAGTGCATTTGATATCCAAAACAACTTTCTTGGTTCAGTCCCCAGTTGTGGCAGGGTTGTTTTTACACCAGTATCTGTCCCCATCACTGCCATCTGCTGCCTGTAGTACCTTGCGGTGTAGGACAGGGGGTATTGAGTCTGAGGACATAAGTGCAGTCTGGCTAGTGTAGTCACCACAGACTGTGCAGTAAATTTAAGGATCTTTTTTTATACAATAAGGCGTGTTGGGTTTATGGTGCTAGCCCCATGTTTGTAGACCAATTATCACTTGCTGGGTGATGTGGTTAATATCATGACAAGCTGCCTTTACTTCCCATGATATTTTCCGGTAACACTTTGACCTCGATGCCCAGATCAGTGGAACAAATCCCCAAGACCAGTGTACAATTTTTTTAAAATTATATGACATATCACTTACAGGACATGCAGTCAACACCAGCATTTTTCAGCTGCTGTTGATGTACTAGGCAAGATTACGCTCAGTTGTTTGCCATTGCTTTCTGAGCGACCGGCTCACATACCCCCGTAAGTTACCAGCGTGGCGCGAACTGCTGCCGATTCTCGTGCAGCTGCATTTTACTCGCGAGAATATACGGGATTACAGAGAAAGACGTTAACCCGTATGCCAGGGAGACCAGCGTAAAATGTAAAATAGTGTAACAGTGTAAAATAGATGCTGGTTAATTGAACAACTTCTGAAACATTATTTGGGAAGGTAAGGGGACTGGTCACTATACTCCATTATCCTGTAACCTAGTATACATCTTTCTTCACTCTTTCCTTTCCCCTTGAGTAAACTAGGCAGGCAGAGAGAGGGATCATACTGCATGGGCAACACATGGTCTCTAAACTCAGCCCTTGTATTATGGAAAGGTATAACTCCATTTTACAAACTATCGTCTGTTAAGACAGCAAGGTGCCAGTCAGTCAGTCAGTCAGGAAACATAATACCCTTTCAGTAGTAAATGTTATGTGATTACGGTTACACTTGTTCATGTACTAAAGGGGTTAGTACAACCAATTTAGAAGGTGATATAAGTAAAATGTGTTTTCTGTTGGTGTATATAAGTTAGTTCTCACCTGATGGTAACCTGTTTATTTTGTTTATGCTTTTTTGCTTCTTTCAGAGGAAGGTAGGAAAATGCCGCTTCCACAAATCAGAGTGCTCACCCTGACACAGGGTGAGAACAACCAGGACAAGCTGTACCGTTTGGAGAAAGGTAGGGTATTTGTAGATGTTTCTTTAGGGTGTCTTGCTGGCTGGGGGTTACTGGGGCTGTTGACTTTCACTTCTGATCATAATTGTTATTGTGTGTGCAAAAGTTGTAGACTGGCTGTAGACTGTGTTAAACTGTATAGAGAATCTATGGAACAACACCATCAACAAATTAAAGTAACATTTGTGATAACATGTATCTTTCCTACGACAACTTACAAATGTATGTCATGGACCATTTCACTACCACTAATGAAGAATATCAGATCTTTAACTTAAATATTACAGAACAGTTTTTAGAATGTCATGGTCCAAGAAGAAGAAAAATACAGACATTCTAGATCTAGAAGATCTGAACATGGAATAAAACTGTCTCAAAAATTACATCATGTCCCAGAAACTGGAATACTTTGATCACATTAAATGTCACAGTGGCTAGGAGAGAACAGGGATGGAAGGAGTGGTTCCTGGATTGAGAAGCAGAGGTTTACTAGCATGAAAGTGTACACAGGGCAATAAAGATACCTTAGGCACGATAGTGCTTGATTTATTCTCATGATCTTTGTCTTTCCTCTATACATTTCTAGACCTAATTGCTGTGACCTCTCCTCAGATATGTTTAGATTATCTTGCTTCTGATTTCATGTGTGAGACAGGAAGACAATGTCGTCAGCAAAGTCCAGATCATCAGGTTGCTCTGTCAGGTTAGACTCATGTATTTCCTGAAAACAATGATTAATAATGAGAAATGAGCTATTTCCATATTGTTCTTTTCCATACAGCCTTCAAACTACAGTCTTTGTGGTTTCTGCTTCTTATTCTCATCAGTCAGTCTCATGGTACAATCTTTTATGAAATACTGTCATATGCATAAATATCGATTATGAACATGCATAAATCCTATCTCCATTTTAGAGAATGTAATATGATCCTCTTTCCAATTGGACGGTTATCCCATAAGAAGAAGAAGATTACAATATTATTTCATCTCATAAACTATTATACTCTGATAATTATTTCTGCCTAAACATTTTATGCATTTTTTCTGAAATAGTTATTTTGTTGTTGTTGTTGTTGCGTTTGCTCACTTTAAACTCGGGCAAAGTCCATATACATGCCACAAGGTCTAGGGCACTTGGCTGATTTTTGCATGTGGATTAGCTTTCCCTATTACTAGTGTCCCTCACCATCAGGCCAACCCACTCCGACTTCAGAGGTACTTGTCATTTTCATCCCCACACCAAGGACAAGAAGTCAAAATTTTCGCCCAACTGGTTGGTGTAGGGGTTGAACCCGCTACCTCGGCATCAGCACACCTGAAGTTTCAGAGTGAGCGATCTTATCCATTTACCCATGCTGATCTTCACTGAAATTGTTAAAATACGTATTGCAAGACAATGTTGATTACGGCTGAGGAAATAGAGGAACCTTTCCCAAGCAGTACACAGCATTGAGGCTGAGGATTTATGAAGTTTGCCTTCGATAGATAAACTTTCCTTGCCCTACCAGTGATTGAAACCCAGTTTCTTTGTTTTGTTGAGTTCATGACCACAATTGTGATATTTTCACAGGATGGGTGCTGCGAGTTGTGTTAGGACCAAGCTTGATGGCGTCTTCAGTGCGATTGTTTTGCAATCATCCACATGACAAGGACACACCATATGAACGGACTAAGTACTATGAGGTTCCCTTTAGATTTTCAGCAGGTGTGGGTGACAGAATGGATTTGACTGCAGAAGTCAAGATGGTAATTGCCGGATCTTTCAACTACTACTTCACAATAGATGGCAGGTACTGAGTTTTAAACCCCTAGCTGAGTTTTTTTTTAATACCTACCTACTTAACTTGCTTTGTTCTCGTATTTTATGATAATGTTTTTAATTCATTTGCTTTAAAGGCTTTCTGGATATTTGATTATGTTTGAGATGAGTTTGCTATTTATAGTTCATTTCTGAAGTGTTTTTACGCTGTCTGTTATTTTTTAGTTTAATTTATGGATTAACCATTGAAAGACACAACTGATATGTCTCAGGTGTTCCTTTAATAGTTACTTTAGAGCTTTGACATAAACTAAAAACAACATGAGACGTATTGGGTAAATGGTAATTATATGGGTGCTTGTAGACGCCTTTCGGCACATTTAAATTGAGGAATCTTTTATACCTTAAGGCGCATTTAGTAATGGGGCTAGTCCCATATTTGTTAACAGACCAGTCATCACTCAGTGGGTGCTGTGGTTGTCAGTATCACTCTGGTCGCTTTTACTTCCCACGACATTTCCAGGTACCCATTTTAGGCCAGGTCGACCTGGGAGCTCAAGTTAATTTTTTTTAAATCAAACCCGCCCTGATGCGGATCGAACCCATGACCTGGATTTACTGCGGCTTCCCATTGGGTACGTGCTGCTAGTCCAGTATTTGTATAGACCAATGGGCATTCAGTGGGTCATGTGGTCAGTGTCATGGCAGCCGCTGTTACTTCCCTGGACATGTCCTGGTATCTGCTATAAGCTGCAGCGACCTGTGAGTCCAGGTCAGTTAATAAAATCATCCTCAGGGGTGATTTCAACAGATGGCCATGGGGCAGAGAGGCAGGCAGATGTGTTGGTATTTATTGAAATTGAGTTGAGTCAAGAACTGATATCACAGCACTTGGGACATTCCCGTATGTGCTCCGTTCTCATCTCCAACATATTCAAAGTGCAGAATCAATGACATACCTGTCCAGTTTAGTAAAGGTATAACATGTGTCAAAGAATACCATGGACAGACAGAAAAACCAATGAGCAAGTCCTACAAGAAGCAGACGAAAACCGTCAACTGATCAGAGAATTTTGACATAATTGACATAATTGTTTGGACATGTTATGAGAAAAAATAAACTAGAGAACTTGGTGACAACTGGCGAGATTGAGGGGAAAAGAACAAGGGGAAGGCAGAGAAGTAAATATCCCCCAGGAAGGTTAACCCGGTCAACAAATGCCCGCAGAAGTTGGATGTGTCGGCCTAATGGCGCAAGAATGCAGCTCTGCTGTAAACAGGCACAACGCAATCACGTCTGGAAAAAAAACTCCGGATGAACGCAGAAGAAGAAGAAGTAAATATCTGGATGGCTTGGCCATGTGGCATGTTTGAGACAAGACCATGGAGCTGATCCACTACTCCAGAGATAATGTAAGATCGTGAAACATGACCACCAATGCTTATTGGATTGCACATGATGATGATGATAATATGTTAATTTACAGATAATTTAGTAAATTCGCAAAGGTCTTACAAATTTATTGAAGACATGCATAACCAGATACATTTCCAAAAGTACCTTTGTATGTCTCACCGTTGAACTTCTCAAACCTTGGCAATGATTGCTATTCTTCCAGTTCTTCCCTTGACTGTAATGGTTCTGGGTACTTTTTGGTAGACCCAACGTTGCATCTGGGACCCAATGATGAAGAAATCAACATGGACGCCATTGTTTGCCAGACGGTCATCACCAAATTGTTGGGCCCATTCAATGAATGGTTGCCCAGGCTGCAGGTAGGCCACCTTTAATGCTAGCTAAACATTTTATGTCAAGTACACTGGAAAAGTTACATGTTATTAGAGATGAAAGACGGTCGCAGCTGGACCCGTTTATTACCATGAGTTGTTGACATTGATATGTGCAAAATCTGATTAAGTGAAAAAAATTAACTGCTACGTTGAGCTTGATGCAAGGAAGTTATCCTGAGTGATCATGGACACATGCCTACACAGATGGTTTGTTGAGCAACTGATGTTGTTAAGAATGGACTTGCAGGCATCTGTGTCTCATATCTACATACTCCATCTGCATGATCTGCTAGATTGTCCTCGGTACAGACAGTTAAGAAAAATATACTGGCCCACTGAGTTAAGCTTCATGGAACTAAAATGAACTACAAAAAGTGGTTGAGTTAATCATAAGAAATCATCTGGCAATGTAATAATTAAACACAGTAGTTGCAACAAGAGATGTAGAACTTGCTGATGTCTTCTACAAATTTCACCTTTAGCCAGAAATAAAGTGTTGAAATAATGTATTGACAATTTGATGAACTAAATATACAGCACAGAAAGGTCTATTCTATAACTGAATGGAACAGCCCTAGATGTCAGACTCTACAGAAGTCTGCAGAAGGCCGTGCAGTTCATGGAGGAAACAAAATTGCAGCTGCAGATTGAATATAATCAGCTTGTAATTACAAGCTAATGAATACAAGAAGAATACAAACTACTGCTAAATGTATAAACTACATCTGGTTGAAAGTGTAAGGTAAAGGAAGCTTTTATATGCCTTAGATGCACCGGCACTTAGTGCTAGACTCATAATTTTAAGGACCATTCAGCACTTGATTGATGATGTCAGTATCATGCCAGCTGCATTTACTTCTTAAAGACATTTACCCATTTTATGCTGGGTCAACCCGGTACTCCAGTTCAGTTTTTATAAAAATCCACCCTCATGTGGGCAGACAGTCCACTACACTACTATGGCTCCCTGGTTAAAAGTGTAAGTGCATTCAATCTGCGACAGTAAGTTTTAATCTGGTGGTTAAACAGTTAATATGTACTTTTCACACTGCATCTCACAGGTTGCAGATGAAAGTCTAAGTAAATTCAATCTGCCACATTAAGTTTTTAATCTGATGGTTAAACAGTTAATATGATGTACTTTTCACACTGCATCTCACAGGTTGCAGCAGAAAGTGGGTACAACATGATTCATTTCACCCCTATCCAAGAACTGGGAATTTCCAACTCGGCATATTCCATTCGTGACCAGCTGATACTGAGTCCTGTGTACAGCCCAGGAGAGCAGAAGTTTGACTTGGAGGATGTTGTGAAACTTGTGAACTTCATGAATAAGACCTGGGGTGTAAGTTCAGCTGACAATGTCTGGAGATATTGGAAATGTGACTTAAAAATAACTCATAGATATATGTTTTCTTGATGAATTCTGTACTGAGTAATGCATGTGTAATAATATGATTTTCTCAACTTCTTTATCCAGTTGTTACATTAGCCTATTATATTCTGACTGTTCCTTTATCTCCTCTGTCCCATGAGAGTCATAGATACTTCAGTAGCGCCCATTGGGGTGTGAAGTATGAGGTCTTCACACATTCTAAGCCATGATGTATGAGGTTGGGTGGCTAGTTCACTTTCTTGTCACCTTTCCTCCCCAGACAATTTTTAGAAAATTCTCAAAATTGTCTAGCACCCGTTTTTATCTTGCTGGAGTGGCACTGGTTAGAAAGAATCATCCTGCCTGTACTGGGAATTGAACTAGTACCACTGGTCTTGGCAGGCTAGTGTACTAACCACAATGCTATCACAGCTCCTCCATTCTGTAGCATAGGGCTGTTATTTAAAACCCTGCAGATCCAATCATTTATGATTGAAGTTAAAACTGCATAGGATAGGTAATTGCTGTGGTGCAGTGGGTAGCACACTTGCCTGCCAGGTCATGTGTTTGAATCCCCATCAAGACAGGAACTTGTTAACATTGATTATGGCTTCCTGATCGATCCATCCTGAAATGGATATCAGAAAATGTCCTGGAAAGTCAAGGCAGTAGATATAGTGTTGACCACATCACCCACAGAGTGCCAACTGGTCTAAAACCATGGAGCCAGCACTATAGACTCAAGGCTATAGACCCAACACGCTTCATGGGGAGATAAAGGGTTCTTTACTTACTGTATGCCTAGGACTGAGCAAATGAGATTCAGTCTGGGGCTGAATTAGTTAATGGAACCTGAGCATCATCTTACAATCCAATGTTTAGTTGGAAATGTATGAGTTCAAGAATCAACATCATTGCAAACACTAGAAGATAAACTGTATGGACCACTGAGTGAACTATTTAAGACAGTTACATTCATACAAGAGACAACATTGCAGTTATGGACACATTTCAAGTGAGCAAAAGAACAACATCATTGCACTCGATACATTCCCACACATGCTCTGTCCCCTTCTTCATTAGCTAATAAAGAGTTCTTATGTTCATAGTATCAGAGGCAACCTGATTAAATGTCTGCCCATACTTTTTCCTACATGTTGAGTGTTATCTAGATCTTCTGCTGACAAAAAAGGAAAATCAAGGCATCTATTTTGTGTTTAGTTTAGTCGACGGATGAACATCACGGCACACAGGTGTAACCCATAAGTGCTCCGTTCTACTCCTACAAGGGTATTTTAATAAGTAAGTCACAAATGGCTGTAGAAAAATAACTAAACATGATAACAACTTGAAACCAGTTTATTTTTATACATACATTGTCCCTTTATTTCTTAACATAATTTCCACCAACATTGATGCACTTATCCCATCGTTTTATCAGTCCTCCCATACCAACTGCACAGAACTGCATACACTGTTTTCTAAACCACATTTTCACTTCACATTCAACTTCGGCGTCATTCGCAGAATGTCTCCCGCCAAGGTGGGCTGTCAGTGTTTATGCTGACAAATGTTTGTCCCGTAAAGCGGTGGGTGCATAGCTGGGTAGAAAAAGGTACCAGGGCGAGTCAATAAGTAAGCCACACAGTTCTTTGGGATGGCCGGTAAATGGGGGGGGGGGGGGGGGGAAGCATGCAGTTCTATGCAGTGGGTTTGGGAGGAATAATAAAACGATGGGATAAGTGCATCAATGTTGATGGAAATTATGTTGAGAAATAAAGGGACAACGCGTATATAAAAATAAACTGGTTTCAAGTTGTTGTCATATTTAGTTATTTTTCTACAGCCATTTGTGACTTACTTATTGACTTACCCGCGTAACTCAATCCTGAGTCCAGAGAATCTCAGCTCAGTGCATGAACTCTGTAGTACTGGCGAGGATCCTGAAATACTTTGGGTAAAATTTTAACTAAATTTTGCCCGGGCAGCACCGTTAGGCTACTCTTTTTCGATTTCCTATTGCCAAGGGATTTTTTACGTGCGCAACAATACACATGGGTGTTGGATCTCACTACCCAGAGACCAGGGGAAATTTTGTTACTAGAAGTCCACGTAAAAATATCCTGGCCCTCACCGGGGCTTGAACCCGGGACCTCCAGCCCTCTAGGTGGACAACATACCTCGAGACTACTTAGCGCCCCCCCCCCCCCCCCCCCCCCATTTTGTATATTTATGCTACATACAAGATCACAATGCCGTATTTTATTTACACCATCAGGTAGAAATTGATCAAAAAGAAAGAAGATTGTATTTGGTTGGTTAATTCATAGTGCTTCCTCTTCTGTCATGAAAAATAAAGTGGGGTGAACTGCAGTAAAGCTGTAAAAGTGTAATGAATAAATCAGCAGAGAGTGAAAGTGGAAAGAGTCAGCTTTACAAGACCACCATCACAAGTGGAAGTTGCAGCTAGAAAGCATTTATCAGCACACAAAAACAAAAAGACACAAATATAACTATATTGAAACTATTTAAGAATAGCTATAATTTTTAGCTGTAAACTATGACTCCTTGAGAAAAGTTGTGTGGACCATCTTGTAAATCAGGTCATATCACAGGAAGTGGCACAGTAAGTCAAGGATATGCAATAGAAGAAGAAATAAGGTCAACCCTCATAGAGAAGGCATATATGAGATGTGCATGGAGAAAATAAGGAAAGCACACACAAATAGAGGGTTGTAAATGATGGATGAGCTAAGAAAGAAATAAGCAAAAATAATTAATAACATTGCTTTAAAATTGAATGAAACTTGAACATTAGGGTCATGCAGTGAAACTGAAAAATATGATAGTTTTCTAATGTTTTTCAAAATATTCAGATGACTCATTTTATCTGTCCAAGAAATTTTTAACATTCTTCTTAAAACAATCTCTGACAAATCAGCATCTCTTAATCCCTCACTTGTAGAGGTAGATGTACACTACCAAAACGACGAAGATATCCCAGCATATGCAGATGAGATCAGTTGTTAATTTGACTCATTACCAATTCAGTAGTAATAAAACTTAACTTTTGACCTTTTGCAGGTAATGAGTTTGTCTGACCTAGTGTACAACCACACAGCCAAGGACAGCCCATGGGTGTGGGAGCACCCAGAGTGCACATTTAACATGGTGACCGCTCCTCACCTGCGTCCAGCATACATTGTGGACAGGATATTTGAAAACTTCAGCCTTGAAGTCAGCAAAGGCAGATGGGTGCAGGAGGGGATACCTGACACTATCACCTCAGAGGAGCATCTGAATGTATGTTGTTGTTGCTATATGTTGCTAGTTAGTATATATTTCTTGTTGTTATGATATATGTAAGAATAATAGAGACTTTCTCTGCTTGAAATTTTAAAGTTATAACTGCTGTGTATCATGAAATTGTAATTATATTTCCATATAGGAGTTGTGTCTAACAGGTAATGAAAATAGAGCTATGATGCTTATATAAATTGCACTAAAAATTAGTAAGATTTCTTTGAAAGTAGTCCCGTGGAAGCTACACACCACCAGAGATATTACTCATCATCCTGATAGCCAAGGCCAGCATGGCCGAATGGATAAGAACGCGAGTTCTTACACATCCAGTGTGCTGATACCGAAGTATGGGGTTGAACCCCTAGATCCAGGAATGCTAACCTGGTAAAAAATGCACGCTAAAAGTCGGATGTGTTGACCTAAGAGTTTCGACCCAAGGGTGCCTAACGAGACACACCGCAATCACATCTGAAAAAACACTCCGGATGAACGCAAAGAAGAAGAAGAAGAACCCCTAGACCAGTCCTTTGGACTAAAGTGTTGACGTCTTGTCCTTGACTTGGGGACGTAAATTACAAGTACCTTTAAGTTGGAGTGGGTTCATCTGATGGCGAGGGACACTGGTAATAGGGAAAGCTAATCCACATGCAAAATTCAGTCCAGTGCTACTAAAATTGTGTATGAACTATGCTTGAGTTCACAGCAAGCGAGCGCAAAATCAAACAAAAAACAAAAACAAAAAATCCTGATAGCCATGCTGGAAGTCTTAAATTGAAAGTGACAGCATCTGATCTCTGTGGCCCAGGGATTACAATCCTTTGACTTACAGAGTCAAGGGTTCAATTAGTTGTGACTGATTTGAAAGCAGATCGCTTTGTGTTGATTTCAGTGGAAATTCAAACTGCAATGACAAACTACTGAACGTAAAATTCTCTAGTAAATAAGAAATAGTCAGTGAATGATGTAAAGGACATGAAACTAACTTTAACATCTGGTCGGTTATATGACCTTTTGATGTTGTCTGCGCTTAATAAAGGACAGGCTTTTGGTGGAATGTGAGATTGAGGAAAGGAAGAAATCATATGGACCTTGATCAGTCAAGTTTGTAGACTGACACCACTTGAATATTCTTGTTGGAAACATATGTCATGAATGTGAATATGGTATCATGCATGATGCGCTTAATAAAAGTTATGAGACTCGGGCAAAAAATGATTCAAAGCGTGGAAAAGATTCTACGAAGATGCTAATGTGTCAATCCACACACACACACACACACTTTTAATTTAATCATAGTAATTTTTTCCTTAGAAAATCAACCATGTCCTGCACACCAAGGTGTTCCCTTTGTACAGAATTCAAGAATTTTACATGGTGGGAATTGAACAGTGTGTCAGAGACTTCCGGAAAGCCATTGAAAGTAAAATTTGTTTTCTTGTAATATAGGTAGATTCTCCTTCTCCTCCTCCTCCTCCTCCTCCTCCTCCTCCTCCTCCTCCTCCTCCTCCTCCTCCTCCTCCTCCTCCTCCTCCTCCTCCTCCTCCTCCTCCTCCTCCTCCTCCTCCTCCTCCTCCTCCTCCTCCTCCTCCGTACTTAAGTGTGCATTATTACCTATAATGCATTCCTATGGAGAAGAATGTAAACAAGAAGAAAACATGAACAAGAAACAAAACAATCTATCATACTTTGAGAAAAAAGTATCATACAGACTATCAGTCGGTACAATGTCAACTTGATGATCACCGCACTTTTGACCAGCAGGGACATTTTCATTGTCTCAGCACGGGGGGAAACTGATTGTATGCATTTATGCATAGTCTTTGTCTGTAGCACACAAACTGCTCAACATGTCCTGCAGGATTGTCCTCTGAACGGAACATGTTAAGAAAGATATACTGGCCCATTGTCAGCATGGCCAAATGGATAAGAACACCTGTTCTTTAACATCCGGTGTGCTGAGGTACAGGGTTCAACCCCTACACTGGTCATTTGGACTAGAATGTTGACTTCTCGTCTTTGACTTTGGGAGGTAAATTACAAGTACCTTTGAAGTAGGAGTGGGTTCGCCGGATGGGTAGGGACACTGGTAATAGGAAAAGCTAATCCACACATAAAAATTCAGTCCAGTGCTCTTAGAAATAGCGTGTATGGACTATGGTTGAGTTCAAAGCGAGAGCAAAAAAAAAAGTTACTGGCTCACCAAATAAACAGTAGTGAGGAACTCGAGAGAAAAAATAAGTAAGGACATCGTGATGACTTTCCTAATGTGTAGTCATTAAAAATATTGCAAGAAGAAGAAGGATGTCTGTCATAGACTCTCTTCTCTATGTTTTCTTGCCTTTGTGTTTTCTTCTGCTAGAGATCTATGTTGATAATTCATATGTTAAACAGGCTTAACAAGTTTGTAGCTGAGCAGTTAATCACTGTAGTTAACACAATATAGCCACATTCACAACCTATTGTATTGGACTTACGTTACAAGAACAGATTTATTTCCTTCCTGTAGGTAATGTGGGCACAGATTTTGACACTCCAGAAACTCATCTGAAGATCATACAGGATCCAACTTTTAGGAGACTTAGTTCCACATTGGACATGAAAGTGGCACTAAAACTGTACAACACAGACAGGTACGTTTCTACAACTGTTGTGTTTGACTCATTGTGTGACCTCGCACACAAGTAATAAGCTAGAAATGGAGACATTTGCTGTTCAATAGAAAATTTACTAGTATTGCTTTCATCTCTGTCATTTCGTCTTCTCTTTAAATCCCAATAGCTTTCATGTTAATGCTGTCTTTTGTAATTTTGGAGTCTGTAACATTATGTACATGATGTCCATATTATAAATGCTTTAGCAGAAGTGGCAATGTCTTCCTTTATGATTTATTTTGTGTTTTTCTTCTGTGAGACATTTTCAATCTGTTGATTGTACCAGCACAGTTCTTCTATGGAAGGGTTAATCCATTGATTGTACCAGCACAGTTCTTCTATGGAAGGGTTAATCCATTGATTGTACCAGCACATTTATTCTGTGGAAGGGTTAATCCATTGATTGTACCAGCACAGTTCTTCTATGGAAGGGTTAATCCATTGATTGTACCAGCACATTTATTCTGTGGAAGGGTTAATCCATTGATTGTACCAGCACAGTTCTTCTTCTATGGAAGTGTTAATCCATTGATTGTACCAGCACAGTTCTTCTATGGAAGGGTTAATCCATTGATTGTACCAGCACAGTTCTTCTATGGAAGGGTTAATCGATTGATTGTACCAGCACAGTTCTTCTTCTATGGAAGGGTTAATCCATTGATTGTACCAGCACAGTTCTTCTTCTATGGAAGTGTTAATCCATTGATTGTACCAGCACAGTTCTTCTATGGAAGGGTTAATCCATTGATTGTACCAGCATGGTTCTTCTTCTGTGGAAATGTTAATCTGTTGATTGCACCAGCACAGTTCTTCTTCAGTGGAAGGGTTAATCTATTTATTGTAAGAGCGCAGTTGTTCTTCTGTGGAAATGTTAATCTGTTGATTGTACCAGCACAGTTCTCCTGTGGATGTGTTAATCTGTTGATTTTCCCAGCAGTTTTTCTACTGTGGAAGTTTTAATCTGTTGATTGCACCAGCACAGTTATTCTTCTATGGAAGGGTTAATCTGTTGATTGTACCAGCTCAGTTCCTCTTTGGAAGGGTTAATCTGTTGATTGTACCAGCTCAGTTCCTCTTTGGAAGGGTTAATCTGTTGATTGTACCAGCACAGTTCTTCTTTGGAAGGGTTAATCTGTTGATTATACCAACACAGTTATTCTTCTGTGGAAGGGTTATTCTGTTGATTGTACCTGTATAGTTCTTCTGTGGAATCCATTAATTATACCAGCACAGCTCTTTTTCTATGGAAGGGTTAATCCATTGATTGTACCAGCACATTTCTTCTGTGGAAAGGTTAATCTATTGATTGTACCAGCACGGTTCTTCTTCGGTGGAAATGTTAATCTGTTGATTGCACCAACACAATTCTTCTTCTATGGAAGTGTTGATCTGTTGATTGTCCCGGCAGTTTTTCTTGTGTGGAAGTTTTAATCTGTTGATTGTACCAGTTTATTATTATGTCTTTATATAAGGAGAAAGTTATCATATTGATATTGTGTTTGTTCTTTTCATAAGTGTTAAGTAATTCTCCTGGTTCTCTTGTGGTAGTTTCCAGGTTCTAAACATTTCTTATCAGGCTGAACATTACTTATCCTTTTTCTTACCTGTTATATTGCCATGCATTAAGAGCCAATGGAACAACACCAGCAAACTAAAGTAACAATCTTGAGAACATGCATCTTTCCTGGAGCAACAAACAGATGTGAAACATGGACCACTTCACAGTTGCTAAGGAATAAAACTGAGGCTTTAGAAACTCAAATGTTACAGAAAATTCTGATAAATCCATGGATCAAGAAGTCAAGTGCTGACATTCTACAAGACCTGAACTCCAACGACATCTGACTCTTATTAAACATCAACAGGTCTTGGAAATGTGAAATACTTTGGCTATATTGAACTTCACAGTGACTTAGAAAGAACCAGTCATGGAACAGATGGTTCCTGGAGAAGAGGCAGGAGTCCACCAGCATGATGGAGGACAAAGGACATCAAAGACACTCTGGGAAATGCATGAGGTATAGGAACTGGTGGAAGATTGAGAGTCTTTCCAGTTAAGGGAGTGAGGTTCTACTAAGGGTTTGCTACATGATGATGATGATATACTGCCATGTAAATGTCACCATCTCATGTGACCAGTTCTGTCCGAATTTCCTGTAAACCGCCTGGTTTGTTAATTTTCTGTCTATTAATGATTCATGTTAATAACGAAGACACAAACAATAGATTGCACGATTTATTGCCTGGCATATTTCACTGCATCTTTTCAGGTACATACTGCCGAATTTTCACAACATAAAGTAAAATAACTAAATAAATCCTTCAAGCTGAAATATACACATGTTCGCACAGTAATGTTAATTGTCTACCATGGTAATTTTAAACTATCATATCTTTCTGTTTGCACAAAATTAAGTATGTCAATATAGATTCTGTGGCACTGTTGTCATTAGCATCTTTTTAACTTGAGTCTGTGATATCTGTAGCAATTTACTGATCCCCAAGATCAAACTGACTCTTCTTCACAAATAACATTGCCATTGATCACTTTATATCCTTATATGTCACTTTGAGTTACTGAATGATGGAATCCTGTGTTTGTTGCATCATCATGTGCAATGCTGACAAGCATGGGCAATCATAGTTCATCATCTCACACAATCACCAGAGTCTCAGATCAGGTCTGTGTGCTTGTCCTAGTGATGCCATTTACCCAAGTCATTGAGGTCTTCCTCTGGTTTTTTTGCCATCACGTTTGCCAGCTGTCTCTAAGTTTTCAAGGTTATTTCTTCTTATGACATGTCAGAAAAATCGTGACTGTTTACATCTAACTAATCTCTAATCAGTTTGTGGTTATTATCTGCTTCACGAAGGCCTGAAGGACTGCTTCATTTGTTTTTCTCTCCGACCATGATATTCTTTTTTCTCGAAATTACATTTTCATTCTCACTGCCATCAGATGTTTCTCAGCTTGTCTGCTTACTGCTCAGTCTTGAATGCCTACCATAAAATAGTATAGACTATATTTATTTATAATCTCTTGTAAAGAGGTGTTCTTAGCTGATTGTTTTTGAGTCTCTTGTCTATATTTCAAGTTACTGCATCAATCAATACTGAACCAATCACAATATATAATTATAAGTGACAGTATAGTAAGATACTGTGCCTTGTGTTTCATTGCTGCTTGTCTATATGTTGTATAAATGTTTGAATGATTACAAATGTTTGTTTTGCATTGAGAGGATATAAATCAATATAGCTTTTAAAAAAGTGGCCATATCCTGGTATTGGTATGAATTTGATTTGCATTGGCTGTCACAATCATTAATTTTGATTAGGTGAAGAAACACTGCTGGAATAGAAATAAAGGATACATAGTTTTGTGCGCGGCATTGATTGAGTGAAGTTATGTGCATATACTATTAATATCAATTTCACAGTTTTTAGGTAGCTAGTGCTAAATACTGTTTTTATGCATATGTATATATAGGCCAGTTTATTTGATTTTATGGTGTGCTTATATTGTTTACATAAGCTCTGTGAGTGTCCATTAATTATGTAAAGTCGATGCTGAAAAAGGGCCCAACAAAATACATCTCACTCATTCATTTTGAATCTGAATTTGAATGCTTGCTGCACTGGCAGATGATGACAATCATTAAGTATAATCTCACAGAAGCATTTAAATTCAAAATGGACAATTGGGTGAGATGCAATTTGTTCCGAGTGTTTTCCTAATCTTTCATATTTCATGTTGGAGCCTTAGATGAGAATAGGAAAATTCTTCGACTGTCGCTATATTTAACTGTTTTCATTGTAGCTGCTTAGGCCAATATCTCCTTTACATATGAAGTGTGCATATATGTCATATTTGAACGGTGTGTGTATGTTCTAGTTAGTTGGCATAGTTGTTAGCCTGTGTTACATAATATATAAGCATTATTGTCTGCCTTTGTCTGCATTTTCCATTTGATTTTCAAACATCCCAGCCAGAAATACATTGTCATTTGTATGAATACCACTGACATAATCAAGATCTTTAGTTGACTCCATGTCAATTTATCATTTGACGGAATGCATTGAAGGCAAATCGCTACTGCTAGACCGATATATTCATGCAGGAGTAACAAAACTAGCCAGGGTGGCCCTGTGGCTAGTGCATAGGCCTGCCTACAAGGTGGCCTTGGGTTCAAATCGCCCTTGGAGCAGGTTTGTATATGACCAAATGGCTTTTGAAATGAGTGTCAGAACATTTTCTGGGAGGCAAGATACTTTCATGTGCTACTGAGACCGGGGCCGACCAACATAAAGATGGAAACAGGGCATTGCGGACACCTTGTGCAGGAGGGTGCATAGGTGGAGGAGTAATGGCAACAAGATAAAGATTGTTCAGCCACATTTATCGACCTGGCACATGATGCTGGTGATGAGTCTTATTTTGTTTTCCCGATTGTTGAAGAAATATTTACGTCTAACAACGTTCACTTATTTTTTGTTGTCTGCATCTGCATCAGCTAGACACTTGTTGCATCAGCTAGACACTTGTTGCATCATTCTTTGCTTCATGTTGAACCTCATAATAAACAGAGCCAGTCTAAATTTTGTTTTCATGATTGTTGAAAAATATATATGTCTAACAACATACATATTCACATATTTGTTTCCTTCTAGATATTCTCTCTGTGTATCTACTGATAGCATCAGCTAGACACTTACTGAATCAGCTAGACATTTGTTGCATCATCCATTGCTTCATGTTAAACCTCATAATAAGCAGAGCCAGTCTAAATTTTGTTTTCATGATTGTTGAAAAATATATATGTCTAACAACATACATATTCACATATTTGTTTCCTTCTAGATATTCTCTCTGTGTATCTACTGATAGCATCAGCTAGACACTTACTGAATCAGCTAGACACTTGTTGCATCATCCATTGCTTCATGTTGAACCTCATAATAAACATAACCAGTCTAAATTTTGTTTTCATGATTGTTGAAAAATATATATGTCTAACAACATACATATTCACATATTTGTTTCCTTCTAGATATTCTCTCTGTGTATCTACTGATAGCATCAGCTAGACACTTACTGAATCAGCTAGACACTTGTTGCATCATCCATTGCTTCATGTTGAACATCATAATAAACATAACCAGTCTAAATATAGTTTTCATGATTGTTGAAAAATATATATGTCTAACAACATACATATTCACATATTTGTTTCCTTCTAGATATTCTCTCTGTGTATCTACTGATAGCATCAGCTAGACACTTACTGAATCAGCTAGACATTTGTTGCATCATCCATTGCTTCATGTTAAACCTCATAATAAGCAGAGCCAGTCTAAATTTTGTTTTCATGATTGTTGAAAAATATATATGTCTAACAACATACATATTCACATATTTGTTTCCTTCTAGATATTCTCTCTGTGTATCTACTGATAGCATCAGCTAGACACTTACTGAATCAGCTAGACACTTGTTGCATCATCCATTGCTTCATGTTGAACCTCATAATAAACATAACCAGTCTAAATTTTGTTTTCATGATTGTTGAAAAATATATATGTCTAACAACATACATATTCACATATTTGTTTCCTTCTAGATATTCTCTCTGTGTATCTACTGATAGCATCAGCTAGACACTTACTGAATCAGCTAGACATTTGTTGCATCATCCATTGCTTCATGTTGAACCTCATAATAAACATAACCAGTCTAAATATAGTTTTCATGATTGTTGAAAAATATATATTTCTAACAACATACATATTCACATATTTGTTTCCTTCTAGATATTCTCTCTGTGTATCTACTGATAGCATCAGCTAGACACTTACTGAATCAGCTAGACACTTGTTGCATCATCCATTGCTTCATGTTGAACCTCATAATAAACATAACCAGTCTAAATATAGTTTTCATGATTGTTGAAAAATATATATGTCTAACAACATACATATTCACATATTTGTTTCCTTCTAGATATTCTCTCTGTGTATCTACTGATAGCATCAGCTAGACACTTACTGAATCAGCTAGACATTTGTTGCATCATCCATTGCTTCATGTTGAACCTCATAATAAACATAACCAGTCTAAATATAGTTTTCATGATTGTTGAAAAATATATATGTCTAACAACATACATATTCACATATTTGTTTCCTTCTAGATATTCTCTCTGTGTATCTACTGATAGCATCAGCTAGACACTTACTGAATCAGCTAGACACTTGTTGCATCATCCATTGTTTCATGTTGAACCTCATAATAAACAGAGCCAGTCTAAATTTTGTTTTCATGATTGTTGAAAAATATATATGTCTAACAACATACATATTCACATATTTGTTTCCTTCTAGATATTCTCTCTGTGTATCTACTGATAGCATCAGCTAGACACTTACTGAATCAGCTAGACACTTGTTGCATCATCCATTGCTTCATGTTAAACCTCATAATAAACAGAGCCAGTCTAAATTTTGTTTTCATGATTGTTGAAAAATATATATGTCTAACAACATACATATTCACATATTTGTTTCCTTCTAGATATTCTCTCTGTGTATCTACTGATAGCATCAGCTAGACACTTACTGAATCAGCTAGACACTTGTTGCATCATCCATAAGTCCATGCTAAACCTCCTAATAAACACAACCAGTCTAAATATAGTTTTCATGATTGTTGAAAAAAATACATCAAACAACATACATTTTCACATATGTATTGTTTCCTTCCAGATATTCTTTCTGTGTATCTGCTAATAGCATCAGTTAGACAATTGGTGCATCATTCATTGCTTCATGTTGAACCTCATAATAAGCACAACCAATCTAATTTTGTTTTCATGATTGTTGCAAATTATTTATGTCTAACAACATACACTTTCAGCCGCCGTGTGGATTTGGGGTAAAGAAAGCTTGTAGAAGTTTACAGTAAATGCTGTGTTACATAGATTCATGCCCTCTTGTAATTGTAGTTCAATTATTAATTTGAATATTTTTTTATTTTTTTTGGGTTTGATTTGCACATTTCAGTTTATTATAACTTAAAAGTTTTGACACTGATATATGGTGGTAGTTTTTAAGTTAAACTTCTTTCAAGTTAATGTGTAGTTTTATTGCATTCAAGCCCAGCTCAGGTTTCTCACTTGTATGTGAATTGAAACCATGTGCAAAGCTGAAATTTATTTTCTGTATGTAACTTGCATATTTGCATTTTCAAAGGTAATACCCATAATTCACTCAGCTTTTGTTGTAGCATCT
The DNA here is from genome assembly GCA_963921405.1 of Cepaea hortensis. Taxonomy (NCBI): domain Eukaryota; kingdom Metazoa; phylum Mollusca; class Gastropoda; order Stylommatophora; family Helicidae; genus Cepaea; species Cepaea hortensis. The sequence goes on from OY992885.1 coordinate 27,713,404, forward strand.
GCCTGATCTGCTGTAGAAATACATTTATTATCCATGGTGCATTTAATTTTAATCATGTATTATGTTTCTTATATTTGTCTGCCATATGTTATGCTGCCTATTTACAAATATCAACTGAAATTTTCTTTGTAGAAAGTTGCACCAAACAGTATGACAAAGAAGTTAATGAGGATAAGCAATTTCAAAGACGTTTTTTTTCCTTTCTGGCAATATTTATAGATATGTGTTAACTGTATTAGAATTAAAGCTGGCAATCTTGAGTGGTGGACTGATAGCAGACGTGATTGCTGTTGTGGAAGTCTCTTGGTTCGATCCTTTGTGATGTGTCTCACTAACTTTGATATTGTAGATCAAGGCATTAGTTATGTGTGTATAATTATGACAGAATTCAATAAGACTGTAAGGTACCCCAACACTCCAAGGTAGATGGCCCACTGGTACATTGGTTCACTAAAACATGTTAGTACATTAGTTCCCCAGAGAGAAATTACCCAGAGTTATTACCCAGAGAGAAGTTAGCCAGAGATATTAACACAAAAATAAGTTAGGCAAAGAGAAATTAACCAGTGAGATTGGCTCCCAGAATGTTTCTTCTTCTTCTTGATTATTCCTAATGGCGGTGATTGTGTTGTCTGCTAACAGCACAGTAGTGATATTTACATCTTCTGACAACACATTTGACTATGTTAGCGCTTGGCTGGTTGGCTGTGAACCCTCTGTAAGGCTCGGAGCTTTTGAGTCTGATGTGTGAGTTTTCAGGTTGTTCGAGTTCTTAAAAGAGCTTGCATTTCTTGAAGTAAGATTGGTATTGTAGAGACCTTCCCCTTGATCTAGTACCGAAGTACCCCACAAAGGGCTCTAGCACTAAAGAAACAGCAGAAAGAGAGCAAGATGTCATCCCTGCAGACGATGGATTGATAGACTTTTGAGGCTATAAATATATTGATGCATGAACTACACACCAGAGCTGTATCTAAACTTGGTGCTGAAAGGCAAAACAGGATGAAGGGTGAGGAGGAGAGGCTCTTTAGTTACAAAGATGGGAATAACTGTGATGGAGAAGAGGAAGATGGAGGAGGATGAGGAAGACACTGTTTAGTTACATGGGGGGGGGGGCAACTATAATGGAGGACGAGACTGTTTAGTTACATAGGGGGAACTATGATGGAGAAAGTGGCTTAGTTACCTAAGGGGGAACAAGTATGATTGGGGGGGGGGGGGGGGTGGCTGTTTAGTTACCTAAGGGGGAACAACTACGATAGAGGAGGAAGAGACTGTTTAGTTACATAGGGGGGAAGGGGGGACAACTATGATGGAGGAAGAGACTGTTTAGTTACATAGGGGGGAACAACTATGATGGAGGAGGAAGATAATGTTTAGTTACATAGGGGAGGGGGGAACAACTATGATGGAGGAGGAAGATAATGTTTAGTTACATTGCGGAAGGGGGGGGGGCAACTATGATGGAGGAGGAAGAAACTTTAGTTACATGTCGGGGGGGGGGGGGCTATGATGGAGGAAGAAGATAATGTTTAGTTACATGGGGGGGGGGGGGGGGGAGACTATGATGGAGGAGGAAAATAATGTTTAGTTACATGGGGGAACAACTAGGATGGAGGAGGAAGAGACTGTTTAGTTACATGGGGGGGGGGGGGGCAACTAGGATGGAGGAGGAAGAGACTGTTTAGTTACTTGGGGGGGGGGCAACTAGGATGGAGGAGGAAGAGACTGTTTAGTTACATGGGGGGGGGGGCAACTAGGATGGAGGAGGAAGAGACTGTTTAGTTACATGGGGGGGGGGGGGGGCAACTAGGATTTAGGAGGAAGAAACTGTTTAGTTACATGGGGGGGGGGCAACTAGGATGAAGGAGGAAGAGACTGTTTAGTTACATGGGGGGGGGGGCAACTAGGATGGAGGAGGAAGAGACTGTTTAGTTACATGGGGGGGGGGGGAGAACTATGATGGAAGAGTGTCGTGTCCTCCTTTAAAGTGTCGTCCCTGGAGTGAGGAGAGTCAACACCCACATTATAATTTTTCTTTCCTATCAATATCCTGGAGAATCCACCAGCTTCCGTCCAACACACTCCATCAGCCCGTGGACACCTTTTCCTATTACTCTCTCACTGTCGTACTATGCCCCCTCTCATACTTCCCCAACGCAACATATTCAACAACTCTTGCTTCTAAAAATTAATAAAGATTAATTTATTAAAAGAAAAGTGTAACGTATATGAGACGTGTATGCGAAGAAAATGTGTGATGTGTTCTATAATGTGTGTAGGATCGGACTCTCAGATAATAGCATAGTCAGTTCATCCTTGCAAGGACACACCACAGCACGTTCAGTCAGAACAGGTCCACCTCACCCGGTACTGTATCTCTCCTGCCGGACACCGACTGTCATCTGTAGCTACCTGGTAATCCATATTCCTGATCATCCGAAATAGATACTGTTTGTAAATTACAGCTGATCATGGACCGGTTGCCCAATGCACATAATTTCCTATCGTTCTTAAAGAATGCACAAATCCTTTGTAGTGAGTATTTAGGTATCACTGTTATTGTTAATATACCTGAACCTAACTAGTGTCTATCTCGGTTCAGGTATCATGTCTTTTAAACTATTTCACTAGAATATATCACACCATGTGACTATTATATTGATGTTCTTGTGTAGGTACCAATGTTCTTATGCTGTGTGATGCATTAACAATCATCACCCATCTTAGGTGAACCATCTTTCTTCTCGGACGTTATTCCTTTTTTTTGTAAGAAACATTTTTGTGTCCAACTGGTGTTATGTCTAATTGATGTTGCACTTCATCAAACCCAGTGTTGAACTTCCTCGTAACTGGTATGGAACCTGTGAGAAAAACAATACATCTGGTGATAGTACTAGTCACTGATCCTACCGGCTGAGTGTAAGCCTATTGCCTTGCTCAGTTATTTTATAGCTAAATAAACTCTGTCATAGAGCATATTAGCTCCTCACCTACGTCCGAATCAGGCGATGACAAGGAAAGACCCATAAACAGAGTGCACAACTTCAGTGGGCAAATCATTGAAAGATCCCCCCATTGGACACTTTCCCCGTCTAAAATCTCTCCAATTATCACCCCTCTATCCTATTCATCCTAGCAGAGCCAATTATCACTTCACTACTCTAACTAGTTTCCAACTAACAGTGCTAATCATCACACTCTAGTTTTAACAAGACCACTGCCTATATTAATTAGGACTAATTAGACTATATTGACTACCTTATGCAAAACCGCCTCATTCCGGGATGGCTGCTACACTTTGCCATAACGACACATGCTAGTTAATATTAAATTAATCTAACACTGTAGAGCTCTCCCACAAACACGTCCATCATAATCCACGGTTTTGGTCAACACTGTTTCTCCCAATCATGGTTTATGGCAAAACCTAAAATTGGTCACGTGACGGTATTCTTCCTGTCCACACAGGTGTTATTTGGGCATATCATCCATTGTCAAGAATCTACCCTCCCTGGCTCAATCAATGTCAGAGTTGTCATCACTTGTTTTGACTCCCACAACAAGCTAGCGAGTTCCTGTGTGCTCCCAACATAGGGTTTCCACAACAAACCGCCAATCTTCTTGATGTCCGGAAACTCTAAATGACAGACGGACTGTTTTCTTCCGAGCTGAGTACTTCCGCTTTCAATCCAACCTGTTTATGAACTGTCAAAGCGATGTATGGACTCATCTCACTCACTTCCCCTACACATCTGCAGCTGTTAACTTTGCCCGACCTGTGATGGTTGACATCTGATTGTAACCAGGATATGACGGGTTCTATCTGTATTCGAATGTTGATAAACTGTCAAAGCGATGCCGGGATTTTGACATCCAATTTGTTTTTCCTGTTAGTTAAAATAGTTTTGGCTTTGCAGATAGGCCGGTTAATCAGAAAGTCTCTATAGTAATCAACTGGTTAAACGCAGGGTTTTATTTTTGTGACAAAGAGGAAGATATTTAGTTACATAGGGGGGAACAACTATGATGGAGGAGGAAGAGACTGGTTAGTTACACGGGGGGGGGGGGGGGGGGGGGGGGGGAGTTAAAATAGTTTTGGCTTTGCAGATAGGCCGGTTAATCAGAAAGTCTCTATAGTAATCAACTGGTTAAACGCAGGGTTTTATTTTTGTGACAAAGAGGAAGATATTTAGTTACATAGGGGGGAACAACTATGATGGAGGAGGAAGAGACTGGTTAGTTACACACGGGGGGGGGGGGGGGGGGGGGGGGGGGGGGGAAGAGACTGTTTAGTTACATAGAGGGAACAACTATGATGGAGAAAAGGAGGATGAAAAAGAGGCTTATTAGTTACATGGTGGAACAACTATGATGGAGAAGAGGAGGAAGAGTCTGTTTAATTACATCTCCATTGTGTACCTTTGCTGGTGTCTGCCATGTAAGGATTTTCAGAGGGCTAAAGAGGACAGAGAGATAAAGGCTACTTTTAACCTTTTTTTAATTTGTATTACAGGAGATTTACCTGGTGTCTCGACATATGAGAGACCAGTATCATAATTCTTTTCATTGTTTTCTTCAGTTACATGAAAATTATAAAATCTAGCCCATTGTAAAATAACAATGCAGTGTTGAGGAATTTAAAACAGTTAACAATGTCATGTTGGATTCACATAAAAAAAAATCTATCCCATTGTAGAATAATGAAATCAGCTTTGAGGAATTTAAAACAATTAATAATTTTTTGTTGGAGTTGCTACGCATGCCACAATACTTATTCTTATGCCACTTTTTATCCCAGAATGAAGCATAGTTCCTCAGCATCTCATGAAAAGCCCTCTTATCCTTTATCTCATAGCAAATAGTGATCATCTGTCTCTGAATCTCTTTTCTGTGTGTTTTATGGTCTCCCAATGTTTGTTTTATCATGTGAATTCCAAAGGAAGAACCTAGTTGTGCTAGCAAAATTATTTACTATAGATACTCCAAGTTCACCATGGGCTGAAATCAAACTGCATGGCTAATGTTTCTAGCGCTCAATTGTTAAATGAATGTCATCTTTTATTGTTTTTAAAAATCGGACACATCTATCTCCCTTCACTATCATACTTATTTATTCGTTCAACACCAAACAGTCTAAATAATAATTATTACAACCAAACACTTAATTTTTGTGTGTACTTATTCTGTACCAAATAACCATACTTTGATTAATGATTAGAATCAAACAAATACATTTTCTTGTGTTCTACACAATTTTCGTGACTCATTCTGTACCCATAAGAGTCATCATAAGTAGATAATTCATTCCAATACACTTTCTTCCTCTTCTTTTTTTCCTTATTGACCTGAAAAAAAGTGTCTCTGTTGACAGTAAAGGTGCTCATTTTAGATCTTCTTCTTCTTCTTCTTCTTCTTCTTCTTCTTCTTCTTCTTCTTCTTCTTCTTCTTCTTCTTCTTCTTCTTCTTCTTCTTCTTCTTCTTCTTCTTTCGTTCGCCTGAAATATGTTTAGATATTATATCCAACATCAGCATATTTTTACAGGACATGGTTTTCTGTAATTATTCTTCAAGGGGACAGAACTAATGTTCCATGAAAATGATATACTATAAATATTCTTTATGGGAACAGTGTTTGTCTTCCCTGATCATCACATACTATAAATATTTATTAAGGGAACAGGGTTTGTCTTCCCTGATCATAACATACTATAAATATTCTATAAGGGAACAGGGTTTGTCTTCCCTGATCATAACATACTATAAATATTCTAAATGGGAACAGGGTTTGTCTTCCCTGATCATAACATACTATAAATATTCTATAAAAGAACAGGGTTTGTCTTCCCTGATCATCACATACTATAAATATTCTATAAAAGAACAGGGTTTGTCTTCCATGATCATTACATACCATAAATATTCTATAAGGGAACAGGGTTTGTCATCCCTGATCATAGCATACTATAAATATTCTATAAAAGAACAGGGTTTGTCTTCCCTGATCATAACATACTATAAATATTCTATAAAGGAACAGGGTTTGTCTTCCCTGATCATAACTTACTATAAACATTCTATATGGGAACAGGGTTTGTCTTCCCTGATCATCACATACTACAAATATTCTATATGGGAACAGGGTTTGTCGTCGCAGTTCCAACTTCACAACAACGGGTTGTCCCCATTATGCTCCGTTCCTGTGCCAGTGAATATCACACAAAAAGCTCCCCACTGCCCAAGGTGAAAAATGGAAAAGACAGGAGTCTCGACAAACATCAGTCCCCACAGATACACTGTGCATAATGCCGCCACCAGAATGTCATCAACACAATAGTCCCCCATGAAACCCAGAGTTCATCTCTGATGGAATCAGCAGTCATTTTCCCATCTGTATGTTTCCTAGATGTTCACCCACACAGTCCACGAAATACAGTTCATCGTCGATGGTAGTGGCAGTCAACCAGAAGCCCAGCAGCCACGCATTTCTGCATAAGGCAAAAACCGGTCAACTCTGGGACATAGCCATCTGCCATTGCTCCGAACATGCAGTCACGTTCCAAAATACCTCGGGCAGATTCAAAAGCTTTTCACACGAAACTCAGCTCACAGTGTCGTGCCACGCACTCACTCAGTAGCAGGGCGACGGAACCATCAAGCCTCCTTAGTCGCCTCTTACGATATGCGTGGTAGGCTACAGTGTTGCTATTCTTTGCTTCCCTTATGGGCCCCAGCAACACATTTTCCTTCAGTGATTATGACCAAATAAACATACATTATCTTGACTTATTCTACACTAAAAATAACTCACAATTTGATATCAGATTACCTTCTTTGTGTTTACCGAATAATATCATATTTATTTATTTAAATATAGAAGTATCACATTCTTATCTTCAGAAACTGGAGTTGTTTTTGTTGCATATGAAGTAAAAATTAAATAAAGAACCCCTTTCAAACCATGAGATGCATTGGGTATACAGTGTTAACCCAACATTTTTAGACCTATCGGCACTAACTGGATGATATAGTCAATATCGTACTATTTGCTTTTACTATCCCAGAAATTTCCTGGTACCAATTTTAGGCAGGGTTGACCTGGAAGTCCAGATTTAAAAAAAAAAAAAACAATTTCCACCTCGAGAAGGATTTGAACACATGTTCACCATAATGGCAGGCAAGTGTGCTAGCCACTGCATGGTCACAGCTCCCCATATGAAGTTACATAACAGTGCCTCAATTTCTACAGAAACGTTAATGCTGAAGAAGTATTTGAATCAGTTCACTTTTGTGCTTTTTTATTTTTGCAGTAGGAGGCTTTATTAATTCACATGTAGTTTTAATTTGCTTACCTAATCATAGGATCACAAGTGCTATTTAAACAATTTTGTATGCATTTTATTTATAGTGCTTGATTTGTAGTATTTGAATTACATATGGCAGTAGTTTCCCAAGTGGGGCCATTGGAAAGGTCCAGAGTTTGCTGTTTTCAATGTGGAGTTAGTGTCATGTGGAAAGTGTATTTATGCGAGGTTTTTGCGTTTGTGGGTTTAATACCTGGAGGAAGTGTGTTTGCTTGAGAAATATGAGATATGGCTTTAGAACAATAAAAGTGTGTGTGTGTGTGTGTATGTGTGTGTGCGTGCGTGTGTGAGTGTGTGTGTGCGTGCGTGAGTGTGTGTGTGTGCATGCGTGCATGTGGGGAAGCTTAAGATGTAGCATTGATACCACAAAAGTATATCTCAAAGTTGTTTGTGTGTCTGTGTGGAGGGTTAGAGATGTAGGATTTATATCACAAAAGTGTGTGTGTGTGTGTCTGTGTGGAGGGCTAGAGATGCAGGATTAATATCACAAAGTCCCCAGGAAGGCTAACCCGGTCAACAAATGCCAGCAGAAGTCGAATGTGTCGGCCTAACGGCACAAGAACGCAGCTCTGCTGTAAACAGGCACAACTCAATCACGTCCGGAAAAAAACTCAGGATGAATGAAGAAGAAGAAGAAATCACAAAGTTTTGTGTGTGTGTGTTTGGAGGGTTAGAGATGTAGGATTAATATCACAAAAGTGTCATGTGTGTCGAGTTGGAGATGTAGGATTAATATCACAAAAGTGTATGCATGTCTGTGTGGAGAGTAAGAGATGTAGGATTAATATCACAAAAGTGTATGCATGTCTGTGTGGAGAGTAAGAGATGTAGGATTAATATCACAAAAGTGTATGTATGTCTGTGTGGAGAGTAAGAGATGTAGGATTAATATCACAAAAGTGTATGCATGTCTGTGTGGTGAGTAAGAGATGTAGGATTAATATCACAAAAGTGTATGCATGTCTGTGTGGAGAGTAAGAGATGTAGGATTAATATCACAAAAGTGCATGCATGTCTGTGTGGAGAGTAAGAGATGTAGGATTAATATCACAAAAGTGTATGCATATCTGTGTGGAGAGTAAGAGATGTAGGAATAATATCATAAAGGTGTGTCTGGAAGAACTAAAGATGTGGAATTAATATCACACAGGATATATATGTATGTGTGTGCGTGTGTGCATGCATGTGCGCGTGTGTATGGAGAGCTAAGGATGTAGCATCAGTACCCCAAAGGTGTGTGTTTCTGCCTACATAGGGGCGCTAGGCATGTTATATGAGTACCACAATGTTGTGTGTTTGTGTGTGCGCGCCTGCACATACGAACCTGTATTGGTTCACTATGGATGTGGCATGCATCCACGAAAAAAGTGCCTATCTGTATGTGTTTGTAAAGAGCTACTAGGGATGTGACACTGATTTCATGCAAGATGTGTGCTTGGTTGTGTGTATGTCTGTATGGAGGTGCTGATAGGGATGTGGTGTGGTATTAACACCATTTAGGGGATGTGTTTTGGAGTCTGATTTGGCTGGGGGGGGGGGGGCCTAAGCAAATGAGCAGCAGTGCAATGTACTTTGGGCACTATTCACATATAAGGGTACATTGATAGTCGTACCATGCTTCATAGTCAACATACCAGGTGTCCCAGGAATCTGTGTGTGCAGTTTGAAGCTGAAGTAACTGTGGATGTGTAAATGTTACAAGCTTGCAATAGACAGCATTCCAAAGTTGGATTAGTGCATTATGTTTTCAATATTTATTTGTTAAAGTTTTTAAAATGTTTATGAATTTGAAAAGATAAGTTTTGGAAAGTTTAATTTAAAATAATTATTGTAAATGATTGCAAATAATTTTTTTTTTTAAACACGAAGTGTATATCCATACACTTGCTCTGGAAAGCTAAATAAAGATGGGGGTGTCATGGTAGGGTTAAACATATGGCATCCACCTCTAACTTGAATCCTGTTGAGGGCAGAATTCTCTAAGAATTTCTCCCTGTGGAACCAAATGTCTTGCTACCCTCCGATCTCTGGAGAGTATTGGATGCCTGTCTTTCTCAGATAAGGATGAAAAATATGCTTCATCTGAGTTAAATTCATACAAGAGACAGCATTGCATTTATAGACATATTTCAAGTGAACGAAAGAAGAGAAAAATGCCTCATCTGCATATTGAGCATGCTAAAAATTGCTCTAAAGTTGGGAATTGTCAAAAGTAAGACATAGAAGTTGCTGCTCAGGTAAACTTTTAGTATGTGACAACTTACCAACCTTAGTAAATTTACTGTAATAGTTGAAGAGAACAGGCAGACCCTGTCCTACAGGCACTGTGCTGAAGCCTGGCAACTGCAAGCTGCAAATGTGACAGCTTCTCTTTACAACAGACATAACACAAACAACAATTTTTCAGGATGATGAACAAGGCAGAAGGAAAGAGGAGATTAACTGAATCCAAATTCACAACCAGGATAATGAAAGTAGAGCATTGTTCAAAATTATAAGAAAGTGACAAAGTGTCCTTTGGCATACAATCAGAAGAGAAGCATTGGAGAAAATTGTGGCAACTGGAAAGATCAGCCGTAGATAGAGGAGAGAGACTCATGCTGAGAGAAATTATGCCCACTGGTCTTAGACAATGACATGAAGGAATATTGTCAGTTGAATTGACCCAGAACACCCAGGACTGAGATGTATGGAGAATCATGAATGCCTCATTTTGAAAGGTTTACGTTGAAGCCCCAAAGAGCTGTTGGTAATTTTAAGGATACACATTAGTAACGTTGCTTCAAAAAGTTAAACTTGCATTCTTTATTTATTGTAAACTCGTAACATTTACACAAGAATCTGAGTTAGGTTTGTTGCATATGTGATACTTATCTTTGCATGTCTCTTGAGCCTGTGATTATTCTATGCATTGACATTGCTGAAAAAGTTACATTGCTTTGTTTATGTAATAGAAAGTGCAATAACAAATAAATAAGTTTTTTTTAAACTAGTAAAGCTGTAAAAATACCATGAATAAATTAACAAAATTGGAAAAAGTCAGTTTTACACGAAACAATCACAAGCGACAGAATGGATGCTGGGGCTAGAAAGCCATCTTCAGCACTTATTACTATTTTTTTAAAAATATTATTGTATCGGTGTCTGTTGTTTGTGCGCTGATTAATTCATTCTTGCTGCAACATCTATTGTCAATAGTGACTGTGTTATGTAAAGTTGACCAATTCCACTTTCCATTTTGGTTGATACTATAGCAAATAAAAATATGGTGTGAACACACCTTCTTTAGGTAGACATAAAATGTCAACCAACATATATTACCTGAAAAAGGTGCGATTTACACAAAAAGTAAGATGCCATTACACAGAAAGTTTGTAATGTGTTGGTATTTGTTTAAATTATAGTATTAATATTGTGATATGTTCGCTCAAGAAATGTGTAGTGTCTGTATTTGTTTATATTATACAATTGTTGTTGTCACTTCCTGTAGGATTTTTTAAAATCCTGAAGCTGTCACTTTATATATATATATATATATATATATATATATATATATATATATATATATATATATATATATATATATATATATATATATGCCTACATGTGACAGGGTGAGTATTTATTTGGATGCCTAAAAAGATATGTGCATTATGTTTGCATCTTTTAATTATCCACCTTTATTGCAGATTTATATATATTATATATCATATTTGCACCATGTATCATGTATGATTGCACAGTATGTATTTTTATGTTATTTTATCCAAACAAAGAAAATTGTAAATAAATTAAAATGTGTTATATAGTTATAATGTAATTCATTAACATTTAATAATTGTAATTTTAGTTTGTAAATTTAACAGTGAAATTGTAATTGTATACAATACTTCAAGAAACATTATATTACATGTATTTCTGAATAAACACAAATAATTAGTTTTAATATTTGACAGTTATTATGCTTTTAGATGAAATAAAGTAATATTGAGTATGTAAGTACAGTAAAGACCCTGGTACATGCTGTATATGGTGCTAGAGCCATATGTTGTATACGCCAGTTGGCACATGTTGGGTGATGTGGTCAGTGTCACGCTGGCTGCTTCTGAAGCCATTCCCTGGTAGCCATGTCAGGCTGGCTAGACCTGAGAGGCCAGGGCCATTCTCACAATCCATATTGATGTGGGTTCAAACCCATGACCACCAGGCTGGCAGGCCAGCATCTAGCTACAGCGGCTACTAAAGCAATGTTTAGTGTTGATTGTGAATTGCCAGCCTGTGGATGAATCCTTTAGCCTAGCGTCTGGCACTTTGCTACAGCGTTTCCTAAAGTAATATTTACTTAAGTGTTGATTGTGAATTGCCGGCCTCTTGTTGAATCCTCTAGGCTAACATAAGTTCTGTTCTTCCAGACCAGGGGTGTTTTCTCGTGCAGATCGTATCAACAAATGCTGTGAGGTCCTGACCGCAGATCTGGTGGAGTGGAATGCCGCCAAGGAGAAGGAGATTCGCGATCATCTGAACTGTGCTATTGGCAACTTTATTGCCAATGTTCGATGGCGTTTCATTAACTCAGAGGGTCCCAAGATAGGAACAGTCACTGAAGATCATCCACTTATGTATGGGTAGGTTTATTTATTCATTGGGCTGTCTGTGTGGAGAGATTCCTAAATAGATTTAAGTGTTGGGTGGCAGGTGCATTAGTGTAATCTGTAGGGAGTTGATCTGTAGCAGGTTCCTGTTCGGGACTTGTTTTTTAGAGCAGGCCTGTTTGTGAAGTTGATAGGGAGCTGTGCTGATAATATGAGCGAAGTCTGATAATGACTCAACACCTGTGTTAATCACCTCACTAAGTGAGGGGCACACTGGTCACATATTCCTTCATGCATTCAGGTCTAAAAAATGTGCACCTGGAAAAGGCTAATGAACGTAGAAATCTATATATGACTATGGTTTCGTTTCTGAAATCCATCATTCAATTCACTCCTGAGGGTCGTCACTGGGGCTATGGAGTTTGTGTGATACAGTGATGCTTTTGGCAGGCCACTTTGTTGAAAGAGACTGAGCCGTATGTGATAAAACTCATTGAAATGATATCGCTTTAAAAAAAAAAAAACCACACACACCACCACCCATCCAATTGTACTGCTATGAGAAAGAGACAAACACATATTTGCTCACATAATAAGAATGAGTAGATCAACAAAAGCTAACAGTGGGATTGTTAAGTTTTACAAGAAGAAAACACAAATGATAAAATGGACACTGTGGCTAGCACACAAACAATGCAACCACATAAAACAGTGCAACCACATAAAAAACATGTACAACAGTTACTGAGGTGTAGATTTGTCATCCTTAGAGCTGTGTAACCTGCATTCTTTCATGCAGATCAAACGAAAGCACTCTAGCTATTATTGCCAGCATGCTTTCATTTTATACATATGTCCAATTTTGTATACGGATAGGTTTTAAAATGTAAAACTTTATTTTATGTGGTACCTTGTTTCTTTTTATTGTCAATACAAATAAATACCAGTCGATTGATGAACAGCACAATACAACTACTGGGGCTTATTTTCCAAACATTGCAGGTACTTTGTCATTGCAAAAAGCCACGAAGGAAGTGTAGAAAAAGAGGAGAGACTGTCTTTTGAGGATGGGGCTCACATAATGGCTGTCAATGGATGGGTCATGGGGGATGATCCACTAAGAAACTTTGCCGAGCCTGGTTAGTGGTTTTTACATTCATTGCTTTTAACCATGGGTTTCTTTTACCTTGTTTCTGTTACATGAATTACTGTGTATTTATTTCAATGTTTATATTTGTTTTTTATTTTATTATTTAGTTTATTTTTATCTCCAGTGTTTGTTGTGACTTCCAAAACATTACCTTGTGTAAGCATAAACAAATAAATTAAAGCTGAAAGTAATATTATGTTTTACACCAAGATAAGATGTAGTCATGATAGAAAATGGCTAACTGACTCACCTGTTGCCCAGGTGGTCCTGAGTTTAAATCCACCCCAAGGTGGAATCTTTATGTGCCTTCAAATCTCTGGGGGTTGACCCAGTCTCATAAAATGGGAACCAGAATATTTTGGACAGAGAGAAAGGAAAGAAGAGAAGGGGGAGAGCAAGAAAGAAAGAGGTAGAAAGAGAGGGAGAGAGAATGCAATGTAGAAAATAGGAAGCATATTAGAAACTGCATAATTACATTATGAGAAGTAGGTGGATGAGGGTCAGAACATCCACCTCACAAAACGGGATATATCTTCGATCCTCAGTGAAGCACTAGGTATGTTTGTGTGTGTGTTTTTCTTTTTTTTTTTTTTTTTTTTTTTTTTAAATTCCTGGCCTGTACATGGAGACTGCTTGGGAGATATTTTCCTCAACCCAGCTCACACCAGGAATGATACAAATGACGCCATGAAAGCATGCAAGTAAACATTGAAAACTTTGCTGAAACAAAGAGAGACCTTACTGTCTGATAGTGCCCTTTGCCTCACAATCCACACTGTTCATCACTAATTCCTGTTTTAATCTTGTTTCTTATTCTTCTCATAATTATTCTCAACAATAGCTTTGTCATGTGGCTCATAAGAATTATTGTGCGATGCTCTTCACATTCTAAAGCATCTGGTTTCTTTGGCATTGCTATGAATTTTAAGAGATCACTAGGAATGTTCCCACTAGCGTAGATGTCATTTAGAATTGTATCAATATTTTATTTATAAAATCACCTAGAGGCTCAACTTCCTCCAATGTAATGTTTTCTAGACCAAGTACCTTTCCTTTCTCCATGTGATGAAGTGCATCTTTAACTTCCGCTGCAAGTATTTGTGGACCTTCGCCATTGTTTTGAATATTTACATCCGGTGTCCTATCATCATACAGCTCTGCCATATATTGCATTCCTCTATTGATTAATATTGCATCATTCCTAAATTTTACAAATCCAATGGTATTTCATGTTTTCCTACCTGTTGGTATATTTATTGGTTGATACATCAAATGTCTTTTGCATAGTATGTCCCAATCGCTTTGCATCGTTGATTAACCTTTTACAGGGCAGATGCTTGTCCGTTCTTTAGCCCTGAACGGGCAAGATTTTTTCAGGTTCGGTAAAATTTCGGGTCACGTTAGTAAAAACATCACAAATAAGGTGTTAGTCAACCGATTTTAGTTAAATAAACAACACAATGAAGGGAAAAGCATGCAGAATATGTTACTCACGTGATTGTTGTCGGTAATCCATATATGAACACAAATATTTACGAAATACAGCATGTTTGTTGTTTTCCGTCATCTATACAGCAATTTACAAACACATTTTCAGAATCATAATCACTTTCTTTAAAGTCCGACTCAGACTGCTAATACAAAGTAATGCTTTGCACTGATATCTAGCTCCCATTAATAGTCAACTTCGTGCCCTTTAATGTCACTTAAATTGAACCTAGCGAAATCTCGGCTATCACTTGAAGAATCGCCAAAATCCGTTTTGAAAAACTAAGCGTAAAAACCCCGAAAACTATCAAAAAAAAGTCCGTAAAAGTCTGTTCAAATTCATACTATCGCGTTTAGTAGGCGCTTACAAATGGCGGTCACGTTGTCAAGCTATCGGCGAAAGCGAAAGTAGCCGTCGGAAGTGTCGGGAAGCCGAGAGATAGCGTTTTTACAGTGCATAATAGTATCGGACGTAATTGGCCGATCTGCTCATGTAAGCGACCGGCCGCAAATGGACGTTTTGCCCTGTAAAGGGTTAAGCCAAACTTCTTTAGCCACTTTGCATTTGTTTACTATTTCTTTAAGTATTCTATTATATTCGTCACCTTACTTTATCTTTATTCTTTCATCCATCTTCTGCAGAATTCTATCTGTCATCTATTTCTTTTTAGTGATTCTATCTTTAGGTGGAATGATTTGTTTTGATGTCTGTTGGATTGATTCCCATGTCCCATTGTTCATCAATAGTCTGTATGATCTACATGGCATTATATCTGTTCTGTACAGTAAAGTATGACATTCTCCAGGGTGTTATATCTGTTCTGTACAGTAAAGTATGACATTCTCCAGGGTGTTATATCTGTTCTGTACAGTAAAGTATGACATTCTCCAGGGTGTTATATCTGTTCTGTACAGTAAAGTATGACATTCTCCATGGCGTTATATCTGTTCTGTACAGTAAAGTATGACATTCTCCATGGCGTTATATCTGTTCTGTACAGTAAAGTATGACATTCTCCAGGGTGTTATATCTGTTCTGTACAGTAAAGTATGACATTCTCCATGGCGTTATATCTGTTCTGTACAGTAAAGTATGGCATTCTCCATGGCGTTATATCTGTTCTGTACAGTAAAGTATGGCATTCTCCATGGCATTATATCTGTTCTGTACAGTAATGTATGATATTCTCCATGGGGATATATCTGTTCTGTACAGTAAAGTATGGCATTCTCCATGGTGTTATATCTGTTCTGTACAGTAAAGTATGACATTCTCCAGGGTGTTATATCTGTTCTGTACAGTAAAGTATGACATTCTCCAGGGTGTTATATCTGTTCTGTACAGTAAAGTATGACATTCTCCATGGCGTTATATCTGTTCTGTACAGTAAAGTATGGCATTCTCCATGGCGTTATATCTGTTCTGTACAGT
Organism: Cepaea hortensis; assembly: GCA_963921405.1. Taxonomy (NCBI): domain Eukaryota; kingdom Metazoa; phylum Mollusca; class Gastropoda; order Stylommatophora; family Helicidae; genus Cepaea; species Cepaea hortensis. The sequence continues at coordinate 27,729,430 of OY992885.1, forward strand.
AAAGTATGACATTCTCCAGGGTGTTATATCTGTTCTGTACAGTAAAGTATGACATTCTCCAGGGTGTTATATCTGTTCTGTACAGTAAAGTATGACATTCTCCATGGCGTTATATCTGTTCTGTACAGTAAAGTATGGCATTCTCCATGGCGTTATATCTGTTCTGTACAGTAAAGTATGGCATTCTCCATGGCATTATATCTGTTCTGTACAGTAATGTATGATATTCTCCATGGGGTTATATCTGTTCTGTACAGTAAAGTATGGCATTCTCCATGGTGTTATATCTGTTCTGTACAGTAAAGTATGACATTCTCCATGGTGTTATATCTGTTCTGTACAGTAAAGTATGACATTCTCCATGGTGTTATATCTGTTCTGTACAGTAAAGTATGGCATTCTCCATGGTGTTATATCTGTTCTGTACAGTAAAGTATGACATTCTCCATGGTGTTATATCTGTTCTGTACAGTAAAGTATGACATTCTCCATGGTGTTATATCTGTTCTGTACAGTAAAGTATGACATTCTCCATGGTGTTATATCTGTTCTGTACAGTAAAGTATGACATTCTCCAGGGTGTTATATCTGTTCTGTACCATGTTTTAATTTATGCTTCTAAAACAAGTTGTGGTTAAAGTTAACTTAAACGCAGTGTTTTTGTATATCCATAAAGGCAGCAATGTGTATCTGAGGCGAGAGCTTATGGCCTGGGGAGATAGTGTGAAGCTCAATTATGGGAAATCCCCCAAGGACTGCCCGTACCTGTGGCAACGAATGGAGGAGTACACCAGGATCTCTGCCAGGATTTTCCAGGGTCTCAGACTCGATAATTGCCATAGCACCCCCATACATGTAGCCGAGGTAGGTTTCCATGTTTGTTCTGTTTAGTCTGAAAGTTTGATGCTGTTGCTCATTTGTCACACAGAACTTCATGCTAAATTAGCTATTTATTTTACATAACATGATATGATATGATGTGAAATGTTTATGGTTTGCTTGATGTGGAATAGACTGCATATGGATAAGATGAGCTGTGATAAGTATCATCATCATCATCATCAAGTGCTCTGCCAGCTGGTGTAGGCGTTCATAGCTCTCCACAGATCTCTGTCTTTGGTGTTCTGGATCAACTCGGCTGATGATATTCCTCCATGCCACCGTCTCAGTCCATCAAGCATAATTTCTCTTGGTCTGCCTCTGCCTCTCTTCCCCTCGATCTTTCCAGTTGTCACGATGTTCTCCAATCCTCTCTTCTCATCACATGACCAAGAAAAACTGTTTGTCTCTTTCTTATTGTTGTATATAATGTTCCAATTTCATTAGCCTTTATCAGGAAATGGTCGTTAGCTACTCTGGCAGTCCAAGGAATTCGCAACATTCGTCTCAGGAACAACATCTCAGTTGCTTCTAAGTTCTTCCTAATTTGTTTATTTACATTCCAAGATTCACTGCCATACAGCAAAACTGGTTCTATATAGCATTTCAGCACTGTCTTTCTTACGTTCATTGATAGCGACTTATTGCATAAGATACAGAATACACTTGAAAATTTGTTGGGATACAGAATTCACTTGAATTATTGATGTGAATACAGAGTGCACATAAATGAATTAATGTAAAACAGTGTACATAAATAAGCCCACGTACACCCCAGAAGGCTAACCATTACTGAGAAGTCAGATGTGTCAGCCAAAAGACAAATATTGTAGCAATGCTGTAAACAGGTGAAATGAAATTATGTCTAAAACAATAACAATCAATCAATCTATCATTGCCACGCCGGAAAGCATGGGCGGTCATGACTCGCCATTTCACTCGATCACCAGAATCGTGGATCAGCTCAGTGTTCCTGTCTTGTCCATGCCATGTTGCCAAGCCGTCCAGGTATTTTACTCTCTGTCTTCCTCTTGGTCTGTTCCCTTCGATCTTGCCAGTTGTCACTAAGTTCTCCAATCCATTTCTTCTCATGACAAAAACAAATAAAAAATATTGGAAGAATGAAAAAGAAGACAAATATTGGAAGATGAACATGAAGAAACTGACATAATTACGACCAAAAGCAATATTGGACAAATGAAGGAGACGTCCGTGAACAGAAAACAAGAGTGCACATGAAGACATGGACATGATAGAGTGTACATAAGAAAGTTGATATAATAGAGTGAATCTCATTAATGAGAACAATTCTTCCTTGTCATATGCATTTCTAGCATATGCTAGATGTTGCTCGGCAAGTGAGGCCTGATCTGTATGTGATTGCTGAACTCTTCACCGGCAGTGAAAACTTGGACAATTTATTCATGAATAGGCTTGGGATCAACTCACTCATTAGAGGTAAGAGTAAAACAAACATCAATTTTATGCTTCTGTGTATTAATTTTGATATTTCTGTGTCATTGAGAATGTGAGCTCCAGAAATAATGTTTATATTTGTATTATTATGCAGGAGTAAGCATTTAGATTTCACTTTTTTTTTTTTATTTTGGTTCTTGCGGAGGCAATTTTTCAGCATAATTCTCATGGTTTTCATGTCTCTGTTTCACTTATTGTTCTAATTCTACACATTTTATTGCTCATGTTCCTCAAAGATTTAATGTTAATAATTTTTCTTATTGTGTCTCATGTCGCCAGTGTAAAAATAAATTTCTTCTTTGTGCTAATTTGTAGATCTGTAGCTGAATTTTTTTTTCTTTTTTTTAGAGCTGTATACAGTCTGCTTTGATTGAAAAAGAAATTAATGCTGCAACTAGTATCTAATTCTTGGTATTTAATAATACCACATGTCCCTCTGACCTCTTGGGTAGTGAGATCAGATACCATGTCTTCTCAAATAACACTGGAAATCAGAAAGTCCTGTGTGCAAGTTATGCATGTAAAAACCCCACTGCTGTTGGAAATCACAAAGTCTGCCTTAAGGACAATGCCCTGACGAAATTGTTAAGAAAAGAAAACCTACCTACTGATAGATAATCAGTTACCTTGAATGGAATCTATCTAAAGGAAGGCAAACCTTACACACAAATGCATATTGAAGTCTGATTCACAGACCTTGGAGGTGCATAAGTAAGTGTGAAGCATTCCCCTCAAAAGAGGAACAAGGAAGCCGAAAAAGTAACTTATTTTGCCAAAATGTGGGGAAAGATATTTTTAATTAGTCTCTCATTCTGCAAAAGTATTCATAAGCTCAGATTGTTTTGTAACTAGTGTCTTATTATTCCAAGACATGAGTAAGTTTTGTAACTAATATCTTATTATGCCAAGACATGGATAAGTTTTGTAACTAATATCTCATTATTCCAAGACATTAGTTAGTTTTGTATCTAAATCTAATATCTCATTATGCAAAGACACAACCCCCCACCCACCCACACACACGCGCACACACACACACACACACACACACACACACACACACACAATCATCTCTTGGGTAGTGAGATCAGAAACCTAGCCTTCTTGAAGTCCTGTGTGCAGATAGTTTTGTAATAATTATCTCTAAATAAAATAGATAAGTAATATATAAAGTAATAAGTAAGTGTTGATGGTGTTGTAACTATTGTTTCAAAATATAAAGACATAAGTATGTATTCTGTACGTTTTCTTTGCATCTATTTGTTTCAGAGGCCATGGTTGCCTGGAATGCCCATGAGCAAGGCCGTTTGGTGTACAGGTATGGCGGTGACCCAGTGGGAGCGTTCATTCAGCCCAGAGTTCAGCCTTTGATTTCATGTGTTGCCCATGCTTTGTTCTTTGACCAGACCCACGACAATGAGTCCTTGATTAAGAAACGATCAGTGTACGATGTCTGGCCAACGGGTGCTCTGGTGACGATATCCAACTGTGCTATAGGCAGCAACAGGGGTTTTGATCAGATGGTTCCCATTCATGTAAGTGGAGGCCGTAAAAGAATGTAACTCTTTTGTGTAATGTTGCCGCATTTGGTAACAATGTTATTTGTCTGGTATTTGGAAACAATGTTTCCTTCCTTGAAATCTTTTTTTAAATTTTGCGCTCACTCACTTTGAACTCAAGTGTGGTCCATACACACTATTTATAGTAGTGATGGACTGAATTTTGCATGTGGATTAGCTTTCTTTATTAACAGTGTCCCTCACCATCAGGCGAACCCACTCCAACTTCAGATGTACTTGTAATTTACGTCCCCAAGTCAAGGACAACATTTCAACATTTTAGTCCAGCTGTTTGGTGTAGGGGTGGAATCACTTACCCCGGCATCAGCACACCAGATGTTTAAGAACACGCGTTCCTACCCATTCGGCCATGCGGACCTGCATATGTTTGCTGCTGGGAAATTAGACGTTGATAGTCAAGATTTTTTGAGGCACATTTTGAGGAGAAATAAACTTGAAAACTTAGTGAAGAAAGGCAAAAATGATGATGAAAGAACCAGGGGAAGGCATGGAGATAAATACCTGAATGGCTTGGTACTATGGCATAATTGGGACAGGAACACAAACTTCATCCAGAACTGGTGATCGAGTGAGATGGTGAACTATCATCACTAGTGCTTTTGGCATGGCACATGGTGATGATAATGATTACATCCACATATTCTGCATTTTGTCTCCCAGTGGAGCTTGGGGGGGGGGGGGGGGGGGGGCCCTTCAGTCATCTCTGGCCAAACTGTCCTATCTTTAGCCATCTGTTGTAGTCTGTGATGGTGGAAGGGCGGGCAGCCTGTTTCACATAGACATCTTTTTCTCAAGCAGCAGTCCTTTGTAGAACATCACACTCATCATGGTTTGCTGAAAAGTCTCTATCGCTTGCCATTTCTCTCAACTCGAGCACCCTCAAGCCTAAGGTGTCTGCAGTGTCCTACATCCAACGTTCCCACATTTCCTTCTTACTGAATCTGAACATGACATTGGTTCTCCCTTGACTTATTAGGGTGGGAGTACAGGGCTGCTAGCATGCAGCTGATGCTTCTCCTGTTGTTCACTCGTAGCTACGTTCCTGCCCCAGGAGATTTTACTACATCTATTAATCTGATAAATAATCAATTCTGTGAAACACCATAAAAAAGAGCAGAATTATAGTTGATATAAAACTCTTGTCTTTACCTGAACTAAATGATTATAAGTCTCTTCTTACCTGGGTTGATGCTTTTATATCTAGTAGAATTTATATCAGACGTACAGGTTGTAAATGATGTATTATTCAGCTGCCTCCTCCTCTTCCTTCTTTTTCCTTTTTCTGTTTCGTTTTTTTTTATACTTGTAAATTGTAAATGATATATTATTTAGCAACCTCCTCCTCTTCTTCCTTTTTACTTTTTCTGTTTCATTTCCTATGCTTCTGCTTATGCTTCTGTCCTTCTTTTCCTCTCCTATTCCCCCCCCCCCTTCTTCCTCTTACCTCTTTTTCCTCCCTTTACTCCTCCTCTCTTCATTTTTGCTTTTCTTTTCTCCTCTTCCACTTGTTCATCTCCTCTTTCTTCTTCTGATCCTTCTCCATCTCCTCCACCTCTTCTTTTCTTTTCTTTCTTTCTTTCTTTCTTTCTTTCTTTCTTTCTTTCTTTCTTTCTTTCTTTCTTTCTTTTCCTTCCTTCCTTTTTTTCTTTCTTTCTTTCTTTCTTTCTTTCTTTCTTTCTTTCTTTCTTTCTTTCTTTCTTTCTTTCTTTCTTTCTTTCTTTCTTTCCTTTCTTTCTTTCTTTCTTTCCTTTCTTTCTTTCTTTCTTTCCTTTCTTTCTTTCTTTCTTTCTTTCTTTCTCCTTCCCCCACCTTCTCTTCTCCTGGCACTGCAGCCTCTTCTGCTTCTCCCCCTCCTCCTTCCCATACCCCTGCTCCTTTCCTTCCTGCCACTCCTTCTGCAAGTACCTTGCAAACTGATATGGGCAGTTACATCTCTTCACAACCATGTCTAGTGTTGTTTTTCATTACTCCTACCAGTCGTTACATTACATTTCCAGATTTGTTTTTCTCTTCTGATGACATGGCTACCTTTCCAACTGCCTCATGTACCTTTGTTTTCCATTGTAGATTAATGTAGTGACAGAAGCAAGGCTGTATACATCATGGACAGACAGTGAAAGTCCTGGGAGGTCGTACATCAACAGAAATTTTGGAATAACAGCTGGCATGACAGAGCTGAACATACTACATTATAGACTTGCCAGGGAAGGCTACTCACAGGTTAGACTGAGGTGTATCCTTGAGATACATCCTGTTATAAGCTTAGGTTAGACTGTACAATTATGATACATCATGTGGTAAGTTAATACAAAGCTATACATAGAAAAAAAATGAGAGAAATGGTTAGACAGAATGGGGTAAAAAGAGAGCATTAATAAAAATGAGATAAACAGAGAAAATACACCTACAAACACACTAAATTATCAAAGGGTCACAAATGTGGCATGCATACACATCTTACTTGCGCTTTGTGTGTTACCAAGGCCCCAAAGGGGTCACGGAATAGTACCTGTGAAGGTTGTAAAAGGTGACTAAAGCAGGTTGGTTTGAGACTGGCTAACTCTCACCATAGAAAAAAAAACAAGCGGCCAACATCCAACCATTCATGACTGGCCTACAAAGGGCTTCTCATGCATAGTTATGGGCCTATACTCCACTAGGAGTCTTAAGATATTAGAAGAAGCATGTCTTACATTTGCTTTGCTAGGATTCATCTGTCACACATTAATTATATACTAATCTTTTACACATTAATTATATACTAATCTTTCACAAATTAACTATATACTAATCTTTCACACATTAATTATATACTAATCTTTCTCACATTAATTATATACTGATCTTTCACACATTAATTATATACTAATCTTTCTCACATTAATTATATACTAATCTTTCACACATTAATTATATACTAATCTTTCATACATTAATTATATATTAATCTTTCACACATTAATTATATACTAATCTTTCACACATTAACTATATACTAATCTTTCACACATTAATTATATACCAATCTTTCACACATTAATTATATACTAATCTTTCACACATTAATTATATGCTCAGCATTATACATGATAATATGATTTGACAGTAAACACAATAATTTGACACTGAGCATACACAGTATAGATATCATACATTATCATTGGCACCTTGCCGTCTTGACAGACGATAGTTTGTGCTTTAAAAAGGCATAATAACTTTTAACTATGGCGGTAGCGAGTGTGACTGATAAGGCCAATTTGCGCTGTAAATGTCCGTTCACAGTGGGTGTATGTGAACACGTGGTCATTTCCACCATCATGCACCATCTTACGTCTCAAACGCTTGGTGTGTGACTTTTCTGCAATAATTTTCTCCTTTGACTTTATTCCATTTCTGATATTTGCCCTCCATGCAACACGTTCAGCGGCGACTTGCTCCCAATGTGCATTATCAATGCCTGTATCAATCATGTCCCGCTTACACACATCTTTGTATCGTAGTAGAGGCCGACCCTGAGATCTCTTACCCATCTGTAATTCACCAAAAAAGATATCCTTTGGTATTCTACCATCATCCATCCTCCTAAGATGTCCTATCCATCTAAGTCTACGAAGACTGAGCATGGAATAAACTGTAACACAACCTGATCTTTCCAATACTTCAGTATTTGTGATTTTGTCTTGCCATTTAATACCAAGAATTCTTCGCAGACACCGCATATGAAAGCTGTTTAAATTGTTCTCTTGGTGTGAGTAAGTTGTCCAGGTTTCACTGCCATAGAGAAGAGTACTAAGGACACAGGCTTGATAGACAAGGACTTTTGTTTTGGCAGTAAGCTTCCTGTTCTCCCAGACTCTTTTTCTTAACCTGTTCATTGTTGTTGCTGCCTTACCAATCCGGATGTTGATTTCCTGATCTAGGGATAATTTGCTATTTACCACCGATCCTAGATATGTAAAATGGTCTACTATCTCTAGTTCGGCGTCGTCAATAAAGATTGATGGTACCCCATGTGCACCTTGTGACATAATCTGTGTCTTCTTTTTGCTAATTGTTAAACCAAATTCAGAACAAGCATTGGAGAATGCAGATAGTAGACATTGCAATTCTTCCTCAGAGTGGGTCGTAACTGCAGCATCATCTGCAAAAAGCAACTCTCTGATCAGTACCCTCCTAATTTTGGTCTTAGCCTTCAATCTCTGAGCATTGTAGAGGCCGCCATCTGAGCGTGAGTGAATGTATATACCACCATCCTGATCACGAAATGCATATTTCAGTAGAAGTGAAAAGTATATTCCAAAGAGGGTGGGAGCTAGTACACAACCTTGCTTAACTCCACTCTTGATTTCAAATTCTTCAGAAGTTGCACCATCAAACTTGATTATACCCTTCATGCCTGTGTGGAACGATTCCACAATGGACAGAAGAGTTGGTGGGCAGCCAATCTTCTTTAGTGCCTTGAACAGACCCTCACGACTGACCAAATCAAATGCCTTTGTGAGGTCGATGAAGGCAATAAACAGTGGTTGATTCTGTTCACGGCATTTTTCTTGCATTTGTCGCAATGAGAATATCATATCAGTGGTAGACCGGTTCTGTCGAAAGCCACACTGTGATTCGGGGTAGACTTGATCTCCTAGGACTTGAAGTCTGCGCAGAACAATTCTGGCAAATACTTTTCCAACAATACACAGAAGTGAGATACCCCTATATTTGTTGCAGTCGCTCCGATCGCCCTTGTTCTTGTACAGTGTTATGATGCTTGAATCTTTGAAATCCTGTGGGACTTGTCCTTCACGCCAGCATAGCTCTATTAGCTGGTGGATCTGTATAGTGAGTGTGTCTTGCCCACTCCTGATAACCTCTATTGGAATCCCATCCTTACCTGGAGCCTTGCCAGATGCAAGTTCATTTATAGCACACTTAACTTCTGTTATGGTGGGAAGTGTGTCCAGGTGGTCAAGAGTTGGTAGAGCCTCTATGGCGTTACATTATCACACATACTCAAACCAACACATAAATTCCAACACCAAACAGGGGACACACACCCTTGCACACACCATGCACACCCCCATATACCCCACATACTTCCCACAGACACACCCCCATATACCCCACATACTTCCCACAGACACACCCCCATATACCCCACATACTTCCCACAGACACACCTCCATATAATGTACATGCTTTCTACAGACACACCCCCTTATAACCCACACACTTCCCATAGACACTCTTTGTATAGACAATACATTTGCCACAGACACACCCCTTTATGACCCACACACTTCCCATAGGCACCCTTTGTATAGCCAATACATTTGCCACAGATACACCCCTTTATGACCCACACACTTCCCATAGGCACCCTTTGTATAGCCAATACATTTGCCACAGACACACCCCTTTATAACCCACACACTTCCCATAGATACTCTTTGTATAGACAATACATTTGCCACAGACACACCCCTTTATGACCCACACACTTCCCATAGGCACCCTTTGTATAGCCAATACATTTGCCACAGACACACCCCTTTATAACCCACACACTTCCCATAGACACTCTTTGTATAGACAATACATTTGCCACAGACACACCCCTTTATGACCCACACACTTCCCATAGGCACCCTTTGTATAGCCAATACATTTGCCACAGACACACCCCCTTATAACCCACACACTTCCCATAGGCACCCTTTTTACAGCCAATACATTTGCCACAGACACACCCCTTTATAACCCACACACTTCCCATACACCCTTTGTATAGCCAATACATTTGCCACAGACACACCCCCACACAACCCACACACTTCCCATAGACACTCTTTGTATAGACAATACATTTGCCACAGACACACCCCTTTATGACCCACACACTTCCCATAGGCACCCTTTGTATAGCCAATACATTTGCCACAGACACACCCCTTTATAACCCACACACTTCCCATAGACACTCTTTGTATAGACAATACATTTGCCACAGACACACCCCTTTATGACCCACACACTTCCCATAGGCACCCTTTGTATAGCCAATACATTTGCCACAGACACACCCCTTTATAACCCACACACTTCCCATAGACACCCTTTGTATAGCCAGTACATTTACCACAGACATACCCCCACACAACCCACACACTTCTCACAGATACACCCTAGTATAACCCAAACACTTCTCACAGATACACCCTAGTATAACCCAAACACTTCTCACAGATACACCCATTTAACTTGCACGCTTTCTACAGACACACCTCCTTATAACCCACACACTTCCCATAGGCACCCTTTGTATAGCCAATACATTTACCACAGACACACAACCCACACACTTCTCACAGATACACCCTAGTAAAACCCAAACACTTCACACAGACACACCCATATAACTTGCACGCTTTCTACAGACACACCCCCTTATAACCCACACACTTCCCATAGGCACCCTTTGTACAGCCAATACATTTGCCACAGACACACCCCTTTATAACCCACACACTTCCCATAGACACCCTTTGTATAGACAATACATTTGCCACAGACACACCCCTTTATAACCCACACACTTCCCATAGACACCCTTTGTATAGACAATACATTTGCCACAGACACACCCCTTTATAACCCACACACTTCCCATAGGCACCCTTTGTATAGCCAATACATTTGCCACAGACACACCCCCATATAACTTGCACGCTTTCTACAGAAACACCCCTTTATAACCCACACACTTCCCATAGACACCCTTTGTATAGCCAATACATTTGCCACAGACACACCCCCACACAACCTACACACTTCTCACAGATACACCCTAGTATAACCCAAACACTTCACACAGACACACCCTAGTATAACCCAAACACTTCGCACAGACACACCCTAGTATAACCCAAACACTTCGCACAGACACACCCCCATGTAACGAACACACTCCTCACAGATCCCATACATACTCTCATATAACCCACACACTTCCCACATACACACACCCTTGTGCAATTTACTTCCCAAAGGCAGACACACAAATAGACCCAGATATAAACACACCCTTGTGCAACTTACTTCCCAAAGGCAGACACACAAATAGACCCAGATATAACCACTTGGAGGTAGAGAGAAAGATTGAGACAGGCATTATTTTTTAATGGTAAAAAAGGCAAGCATAATTGTTTCTTTGTAAAGTATATGACAATATAAAAAAAAAATAAATCACTGTCCTATGTGAAAACATTTATTTCCAGCATTATCATGGTGAACTTTAGTCAGAGAAGTCAAATCACGAGTATTTATGACTTACTCTGTGATATCAATGACCAGATATGACTGAGAAGCTCGATTGATGGAAGAACAATTCACAGACACAGGTGAATGTTTCGACCAAAGTGTTTATCAACAGAACAACAAAAGTGATACACTCAACAACAACAAAAAAAAAGACAACACAAAGAAATATGTGTTTCAACATTCAAGGATGTGACTTAGTAATTTCTCAGAAGAGGTCAGTTTAGCACCACTAATTGAATCTGTTGTCAGAGAAGGCATGGAAACTGTAACATAGATCTCTTGCCTGGTGAATTACCATAATGTTAATCCCACACTGAGTATTGATTCTTCCATAATTTAAAATATACAATAATAATTTTGTGATGACAGCAGTAAGGTGATAAAAGTTGATGTATTTATTAGACAGTCAGAGTTTGTTATGTTGATTACAGAAATATTTTTTGTTTTCATTGCCAGGTGTTTGTAGATCAGGTTGATGCTAACACTGTGTCCGTAACAAGGCACAGGCCTCAGACTCACGAGTCCGTGTTATTGGTGGCCAGGACCTCATTTTCCCATCCTGGCAACCCAGACGACCAGGGATACATAAGACCAATAACAGTACAGGGTAAACATTGTTGTTGTGTAACTCTTTCTGTATGAATCAAATCTTCTTGCATTGAAGAGTTTCTTCAAGTAAACACGTTAATGTTCTAGATAAATGTTATGCAGAAAGCACTTCACAAGTTGTGGCCAGTTTTTCCTTCACTTAGTGAGATGATGTAAGCAGGCACCAAACCCTCGTCTGACCATGCACATGATATTTTTAGCACAGCTCCCTATCAACTTTGCTAGAGCATCTGCAGTATCCACAAGCAAACGTGTTAATTATCTAGACACATTTTAAGCAGAAAATATCCACATGGGCTTTGGATTAATGTCTGTTGACAATGACAATTCATTTGTGCTATGCTGAATCATATCATCTTGTCTTGTTCCTCTTGTACCTTGCAGTGTTGAGGTGCTTTAACATTGTCGGGTCTGTTTCCATTTGGGTCAGTCCAATTATGCTTCTTTCTTTTCCTTTGAGCAGTAGGAAAAATCCTCTCCTAGCTTGCTAGCCAGTTGCAGTGTTATTTTTTTTATTGATTGGGATTAAAGGCTCTAAACCAGCCTCACTTCTATAGACGCAAATCCTGTTCAGGGGTCACATGACCTGAAGCCAATGCATCAGACTTAAGTGTTAAAACTCACAATCTTCCAAAGGATTCTCAACTAACTAAATAGAAATGTCTTCATACATTGAATAGTTTCAGCTAAACAAACACTTCAATGTTCTTGATACATTGAACATCCACCTGCATTTTCTTCTACTCGTTTCACCAATGGCACTCACCAATCACAACTTGTTCTTTGGTGCTCACCAGTTTCGTCACCCCACATTGTGCCAACGACTGGGCAGAGGAGCACGGTTGGGAGATTTCAAGCCTTATCCTGGTGCAGGGAAATGCAACCTAAAGACTAAATATCATGGCAGAGCAGACCAAGCCCTAAGTCTTGGTCGGCAACAGGCCTAGGATTGAAACTCCAACAGACGGACAGTAAGAGCATTGCTTTGCTGATCTGGCAGTTTCTGCAGTTTATCTTGCTCTAGATGTATTGGTGTTACCTTTCTTCTGGAGTAAACTAGGCAGGCTGAGATATGGTTCATGCTGCACGAACAACACATGGTCTCTACAGCTCAGCCCAGGCTTTGTGCTATGGAGAGGTGTAACTCCATCCCTTGTCCCTGCTATGGGTTGTAGTTATTATGCCTTTTTTGAAGCACAATGTAGCAAACTATCGTCTCTCAAGACTGCAAGATGCCAGTGTTATGTGTCATCCACACCTTCTGCTCACCCCCAGCGGAATCAGCTGCTCAAGATGTGGGCCTTTTGTTTCTTTTGCTGCTTTTTCCTTCAATCCCAGAGAACATTCACCACAAGAGGCTTTTCATAATATAGCTTGCTGCCAGAAGGAGTGGCAGCAGCCGTTCGCTCAGCCTATTTGAATTCCTTGTGCACCTGCCTGCCTGGTGCAGAGCAGGGAGAAATCCAACCTACATCAGAATACCTGTTATGTGTGTGAAGCTGAGGGAGGGAATACAACTTGTACAACCCATGTCCAAATTAAGAAGATAATGGCAAAGCAACTCATTTGTGTCTGGTTGCTTTATATATTTTGTAGAGATGTAGTGGTATAGTTGTTAGTTGTTAATGAATAAAATATCTATGTATGATTTTTCTTTCTTTGTGTGTGTGTGTGTGTGTGTGCACAGAATAATCTTTTGGTTACTTGACGACGAAGAATGGGGAAAAGACGACCATAGGAGGCATACAGTTATTTTGATTTCTACTGGTGGACTTCTCTGACTAGATAGAAATACCAAATACAAATTAGGAAGAGCTTGCAGGCAGCGACACTATGGTTTCTGAGGTGAATGTTGCAGCCAGAATAATTAACGATTGTCTGGAAGAGGCTAAGGAAAGTAGAACATTGTACACAACTATAAGAAAGAGACAAGCAATGTTCTTTGGTTATATAATGAGAAGAGAAGCATTGAAGAACATCTTGATGACTGGAACAATCAGTGATAGAATAGGCATACAGAGAGACATGATGGTCTAAGATGTTTGCATGGGGGCATGTCACTAGGAGAATTAATCCAGACCAGACCTGTGGAGAAACATCAGCACCTGAGCCATTTAACAGAGCACATGATAATGATGACTGACTGGCACCTTGCCGTTTTGACAGACGATAGTTTGTAAAATGAAGTTATGTCTCTATGGCACAAAGGCTGGGCTGAATTTAGAGACCATGTGTTGCTCATGCAGCATGATCCCTCTCTCTGACTGCCTAGTTTACTCAGAGGAAAGTAACACCAATACGTCTGGAACAAGACAAGCTGCAGAAGCTGCCAGATCAGCAAAGCAGTTCTTTAAATGTCCGCCTATTGGAGCTTCCATCCTAGACCAAACCAGTTGCCGACCAAGGCGTAAGGCCTGGTCTGCCCTTCCATGACGTTTATTCTTTAGGTTGCATTTCCTTGTAGTAGGGTAAGGCTTGTACCTTCCCAATTGCACTCCTTCGCCCAAAGCCGTTGGCACAATATGGGGCATCGGGTTTTGTGATCGCTGCATAACATTTGGTGCTAACAGAAAGCAGGTAGTACCGTCTACTGTCATACGGCAGCTTGTTCATATCTGAGACCTGACATTAATGATAGTGATGACGTGCATGATTACTCAGAATTTTTTTAAAATTTGTTTCGCACAAATTTTGTCTACTTTGTTTTATTTTTGAGCAGGGAATCTTGATGAAATTATCCTGGAAGGAAAACTCCGAAAAACAGACCTCTTTAGCTACAAGCAAGACGATGAATATATTAATGGATTGCCAGATTACTACCTGCAGCTTCGAACTCACATCAGCCCACATGACAGCCATATAATCACCACTAGACTTCTGGATGACGGACAGACAAATGAGATTTCTTTTAAGTCTCTCACCCCTGGCAGTGTTGTGGTTATTAAGTAAGTGTGAGCTCAGGTTATTCAGTCTTTATATGAAGCATGTCAAAAATAAAACTCTAACCTGCACAGTTTGCGGTGACTGCTTAGGCTTAAGACCCTCCTGCCATACACCGCAAGGTACTATATTGGCAATAAATGACAGTTTGGCAGTTATGAAGCATGTTGGACATGTCACTCAATCACAAATCCAGCTGTGTGACTGCCTGTCAGTTAATCTTAGGAAATTAATGTGATGGTTTCTCCTTGCTCTCCACATCCACATTAGAGTATACCTTTTATAAATATTCTATTGTGGGTAAAGGTTGAGGTCTCAAGTGTGAGGCTTTCACATATTCTAGGTCGTGGCATAATGAGCTGGGGTGGGGAGTTCCCTTCCAGACAATGCCCTGACAATTGTCACTTACAGCATAACGGGCGGGCATTGAGCTGATGAGAGTTGACAACTTAGCAGCATTGGGATCAACAACAAGAATGCAAACGTGATTGAGATTGTTAAAAACATTTGAAAATATAGTTAATGATTCTGGGAAAAGGGACAACATGCATTTGTGAGTGACAGATTCATTCAGTTTTTTTCTTTCCTACCTTGAAGCATAGTCTGGTGTTATTTTTGTTTGTTTACAAGTTACACACTAACTAAATTATTTTGCTGACCAGTGTTGGTGGGTTATTTCATCATAAATCTTATGTTTTCTTAAACTGGGCCCAATGGGGCAAAAATTGTATTGCTGCTTGTTCACAGTGTTAATGTATTGGATAGCCAAAATGAGAAATCTAAATGTTTTGAAAGAGGTTAAGACACAACGACAACTTATCACAAACATCAGAAAGACGCAGTCATGTTTGGGTCATATCATGAGAAGAGAGAAACTAAATTACGTTGCGATGATTTGTGGAAAGAGAAATAGAGGAAGACATGAAAAGAAGATTATTTACAGCCTTCTGTTATGGCACAGAAAGGTGTCAGCACATGAATTGATATGTGCTGTTGAAGGTCAAAAGATATGAAACATGATCGCCTATGTCAGTCAGCAAGGGACTTGATGATGATGAATGTATTGTTGAACTACTTGCCTTGGTGAACTGGCCAATCATGACAACAGTGAGTAATGTGTATAATATTGAGTTGATTGTGATGAAAGCTGAAACAGTGACATCTTTAGGGTGCATTACTGCAACAGTTCTGTCAAGTTAGCATGTGCAACTGTGCTGCTATCAGTAGATATACATATGGGCCTTGAGGTTGCAAGAAGAGAATTGGTTCTCACACTGGCCAAAACATGGGAGCATTTCTCTGTATTGTGGCTTTTCCACAGACTGGGTCTCCAGTAGATGGAAAGTTCCAGTACTGGTCTTGCACACCCTTCTGGTTTCTGTGCTTTGAGACAAGGGTAGAATTTCTCTGTAATACAGTTCCTATGGAAATAGTACATTGGTACCCAGGAAAGTTAACCTGGTCAACAAATAACTGAAGAAGTCGGGTGTGTCTGCCGAAAGGTGCAAATATCACAGGCACAATGCAATTACATCTAAAACAACATTCCGGACGAACGCAGAAGAAGTATTTTGGTACTGGGTTGGAGGAAAGACCTACACCAACCTCCCTCTGATAGATTCAGACCTTTTTCAGGACTTAACTCGATTTTTCGGTAATTTCCTAATCTGCCGCTATACCGCTCTACCTAATTTTCGGTATTTTGCCTAGTACGTGAAAAAAATGCGTCACAAACTGAAAATGACCAACCAATCATGGTCAAACCTCATGGTTAGCCATTGCAAATGTCTGCCCCCATAGGTTTGAATTGACTGTGTGTGGTTTAACGCGAAAAAATTCTTAAAATTCACAATGATGAACCAAGCACTTCAACAAGAAAGCGAAGTAGGTCTAGGCTTTTCACAGTCCAACAGGTGATCGATACTTTGGTTTATTCAGACTGGATTGGCACACAAAGGTGGAATATTGGCGCTAGATGAAAGGTAGACCTATTTTCTACGTCTCCAAGTTACATCTTATTCAAAGCACTTGTTTGCATGTAACTAACATTTTTCTATATCATGTTTTTTTTTTCTCTTTAATGCTCAGTAGCCCAGGTATAGGGGACAGTTAAGTTCAGGGCCTCAGGTCTGGTAGGGTTAAACAAATTGAATGTTGATGCCCTGAACTTAAGAGTTTAATCTCATGTCTTCCAGGGGATTTACAAACAACGCACTGATTTCAAATGTCTGTTACATCACTGCTTTCATTTGTTCTTTCTTTCCCAGATGCTCTTTGCCAGTGCAGTCAAAGGGTGCTGTTTTAGAACTGCGCCGTGGTTTGGGTCAGTTTGGCTACATGATGCGGTCATATAGTGGCCACACCATGTTTGATGAAACTCTGGACAAGTCCAACTTCCGTGCTATCGTGGAGAAACTGACACTGGCTGATCTAAACCGATGTCTGTTTCGAATAGATCAAGAAGAGAAGGATGACTGTTACGGTTTTGGCACTTATGAAGTTCCTAACCACGGGCATTTGGTGTATTGTGGATTGAGAGGTAGGCTCTTTTTCTTTTGTGTTGTGAAATAGCTTCTGCAGATTGCGTGGTGCTCTTATTGTTTTGATGCCAGTGATTATACTGGTTCTCAGTCCGAACAATGTCGAGTACACAATAGATGGATGTAGCATAACTGGGTGCTAAGCATAAGCACATTTTTCTTCTACTTTTGCTGTGTATCCCCCATTGGGGCATGGGTCCTCAACCAACCACTCCAAGCCCTCCTACGAGCCAGCCTCCAGCCCAGCCCTCCCTAGTTGTCTTTTATATCATGCTTGGTTGGTTACGGTGTTAGTATTCTTTGCTTCCCTTATGGGTGCCATTTATCTTACGGATATTGCACATAATTCTCGGGCAAACATAGGAATGGCTGTTATGTAGGGGGAATTGACAAGTGTAGGAATCTGACTAAAAAACTCAACAGTAGGAAGACAGAAGCAGATACACAAATGGATGTTGTAACCATTGGCACCTTGCCGTCTTGACAGACGATAGTTTGTGCTTTAAAAAGGCATAATAACTTTTAACTATGGCGGTAGCGAGTGTGACTGATAAGGCCAATTTGCGCTGTGTTGTAACCAAAGTCTTTGTAAATGAACAAAAAAACAGGAAATATTGATGCTTAGTTGTAGATAGAAATATACTGTCATAAAAAAAACTAATGAGAATAAACACACAAAACATGGAATGATGCCAGATAGAAGATCAAGGCAGTAGTGAAAAGGTGAATGACTCCTTTCAAGCTAATATGTGTGAATGAATGTGAAATATGACTGGGAAGCTTGATAAACAAAATACACAGATATAAAAACAATCATTTTGACCAGTCTTTGTCAACAAACAAGCAAATTGAAGAGAATTATTGTTACTGGATGCTCTATGGATCTATTCTCTCTGCTACCTTCCAACACTTAGACACACTCTATTTCTTACCCTCAATCTGCCTCTTTCCTCTCTCTCCCACTGTCTCTCTTTCTCCTCTCTCATACAGTCACATACTTATAATTAGTTACAGAGGATGGAAGTGAAGTGTAGGACTAGTAATTGTGCATGTAATTATAACACATCGTGATCTTCTTTCAGGCATCCAGCATGTGCTTTCTGTAATCCGCCCCAACAATGACCTTGGCCACCCTCTGTGTGGTAACCTGCGCGATGGAAACTGGTTGGCTGATTACATGGGTGCTCGCCTCAAGCCACACAAAGATCTGGAGAATGTAAGTATTCCATGCTGGTCGTGCAGGGTGTATTGTAGAGTTGTGTGAGATCAAGTCACATCACCACATTCTAGTGCTGAAGAGGAAACAAAATTGTTAACTTTGCTGTTGGTTGGGAAAGGAATAGGGAGAGAGAGCCAAAGGGCACTTGGTCTCTCTCTCTCTCTCTCTCTCTCTCTCTCTCTCTCTCTCTCTCTCTCTCTCTCTCTCTCTCTCTCTCTCTCTCTCTCTCTCTCTCTCTCTCTCTCTCTCACACACACACACACACACACAGTGTTGGTAGCTAATTAATTAACACCGTGACCACTCTGTTGGTAGCTAGTTTATATACAGCCTGGACTACTGTTGGTAGCTTGTTTATATACAGCCTGGACTACTGTTGGTTGCTAGTTTATATACAGCCTGGACTACTGTTGGTTGCTAGTTTATATACAGCCTGGACTACTGTTGGTTGCTAGTTTATATACAGCCTGGACTACTGTTGGTAGCTAGTTTATATACAGCCTGGACTACTGTTGGTTGCTAGTTTATATACAGCCTGGACTACTGTTGGTAGCTACTTTATATACAGCCTGGACCACTCTGTTGGTTGCTAGTTTATATACAGCCTGGACTACTGTTGGTAGCTAGTTTATATACAGCCTGGACTACTGTTGGTTGCTAGTTTATATACAGCCTGGACTACTGTTGGTAGCTACTTTATATACAGCCTGGACTACTGTTGGTAGCTAGTTTATATACAGCCTGGACTACTGTTGGTAGCTAGTTTATATACAGCCTGGACTACTGTTGGTAGCTAGTTTATATACAGCCTGGACTACTGTTGGTTGCTAGTTTATATACAGCCTGGACTACTGTTGGTTGCTAGTTTAAATACAGCCTGGACCACTCTGTTGGTTGATAGTTTATATACAGCCTGGATGATTGTTGTTAGCTAGTTTATATACAGCCTGGACCACTCTGTTGGTAGGTACTTTATATACAGCCTGGACCACTCTGTTGGTAGGTACTTTATATACAGCCTGGACTACTGTTGGTAGCTAGTTTATATACAGTCTGGACTACTGTTGGTAGCTAGTTTATATACAGCCTGGACGATTGTTGTTAGCTAGTTTATATACAGTCTGGACTACTGTTGGTAGGTACTTTATATACAGCCTGGACCACTCTGTTGGTAGCTAGTTTATATACAGCCTGGACTACTGTTGGTAGCTAGTTTATATACAGCCTGGACCACTCTGTTGGTTGCTAGTTTATATAGAGCCTGGACTACTGTTGTTAGCTAGTTTATATACAGCCTGGACCACTCTGTTGGTAGCTACTTTATATACAGCCTGGACTACTGTTTGTAGCTACTTTATATACAGCCTGGACCACTCTGTTGGTTGCTAGTTTATATACAGCCTGGACTACTGTTGGTAGCTAGTTTATATACAGCCTGGACTACTGTTGGTAGCTACTTTATATACAGCCTGGACCACTCTGTTGGTTGCTAGTTTATATACAGCCTGGACTACTGTTGGTAGCTAGTTTATATACAGCCTGGACTACTGTTGGTAGCTAGTTTATATACAGCCTGGACTACTGTTAGTAGCTAGTTTATATACAGCCTGGACTACTGTTGGTTGCTAGTTTATATACAGCCTGGACTACTGTTAGTAGCTAGTTTATATACAGCCTGGACCACTCTGTTGGTTGCTAGTTTATATACAGCCTGGACTACTGTTAGTAGCTAGTTTATATACAGCCTGGACCACTCTGTTGGTAGGTACTTTATATACAGCCTGGACCACTCTGTTGGTAGGTACTTTATATACAGCCTGGACTACTGTTGGTAGCTAGTTTATATACAGCCTGGACTACTGTTGGTAGCTAGTTTATATACAGCCTGGACGATTGTTGTTAGCTAGTTTATATACAGTCTGGACTACTGTTGGTAGGTACTTTATATACAGCCTGGACCACTCTGTTGGTAGCTAGTTTATATACAGCCTGGACTACTGTTGGTAGCTAGTTTATATACAGCCTGGACCACTCTGTTGGTTGCTAGTTTATATAGAGCCTGGACTACTGTTGTTAGCTAGTTTATATACAGCCTGGACCACTCTGTTGGTAGCTACTTTATATACAGCCTGGACTACTGTTTGTAGCTACTTTATATACAGCCTGGACCACTCTGTTGGTTGCTAGTTTATATACAGCCTGGACTACTGTTGGTAGCTAGTTTATATACAGCCTGGACTATTGTTGGTAGCTACTTTATATACAGCCTGGACCACTCTGTTGGTTGCTAGTTTATATACAGCCTGGACTACTGTTGGTAGCTAGTTTATATACAGCCTGGACTACTGTTGGTAGCTAGTTTATATACAGCCTGGACTACTGTTAGTAGCTAGTTTATATACAGCCTGGACTACTGTTGGTTGCTAGTTTATATACAGCCTGGACTACTGTTAGTAGCTAGTTTATATACAGCCTGGACTACTGTTGGTTGCTAGTTTATATACAGCCTGGACTACTGTTGGTAGCTACTTTATATACAGCCTGGACCACTCTGTTGGTTGCTAGTTTATATACAGCCTGGACTACTGTTGGTAGCTAGTTTATATACAGCCTGGACTACTGTTAGTAGCTAGTTTATATACAGCCTGGACCACTCTGTTGGTAGCTAGTTTATATACAGCCTGGACTACTGTTGGTTGCTAGTTTATATACAGCCTGGACTACTGTTGGTAGCTACTTTATATACAGCCTGGACCACTCTGTTGGTTGCTAGTTTATATACAGCCTGGACTACTGTTGGTAGCTAGTTTATATACAGCCTGGACTACTGTTAGTAGCTAGTTTATATACAGCCTGGACCACTCTGTTGGTAGCTAGTTTATATACAGCCTGGACTACTGTTGGTAGCTAGTTTATATACAGCCTGGACTACTGTTGGTAGCTAGTTTATATACAGCCTGGACTACTGTTGGTAGCTACTTTATATACAGCCTGGACCACTCTGTTGGTAGCTAGTTTATTCACCCTCTGAATCAATCGATTCTGTCTTTCCTAAAATATGCACGGTTCTAACATTCTTGGTGGCAATTCTGGTAATTTTCCTAGGGTTAAGGACGTTAGTTGATGATTGGGAAACTATGATTTTCTCTGCATTGCATCAGACCTCATCTAGAAGAGCCTCCTATTAACCTTATTTGTCTGACTCCTGAGTCACCTGCTAAGAATATTGCATATATTAAAACATTGTATTATACAGTGTTAGACAACAGAACTAGAGGCCACCCGAGATATAATTGTAGATGTGTACGAGCAACTCTGTCCCCTGCAGTCACAGTGAATTAACTAAATGTTGTCAATTTCCCAGTTCTTTCCCCTGTTGTGCCAGGGGTCTCTTTGGTGAAGTGGTTAAGCCACCAGCCCCGTGCTTCGAAGGTTATGATTTCATTTCTGGGCTCTGTCATTCTGTTCACGAGTGCAGTTTTCTTGGAGACTCCTGGGGATCATCGCTGTAGCTATAGAGTTCATGCTCTGTGTGATGCTTTTGGCAGGCCACTCTGCTGAAAGAGACTGAGCCATATAGGATAAAACCCAATGCAATGAAGTTGATCTTCTTGTCTTGAAACATTTGACAATCAAACAGTGAGTGTCATGGTGCCAGTGGTATGTTAAAATGAAACATATCTTGTCTCTGGTCTTATCAGACAGCAATGACATTATGACCTGTTTTTGTTACTAATGCGAATTGTGTATAAAGAGTGAAGTGTATAAAGAGTGGAAGTGAACTGGGAAGTTGCCATACATGAACATTTCATTAAGAACACAAGGCATGTGATTAACCATAAAAGAACTGGTACGATCAGTTGGTATATGCTGGCGGAGATGTTAAGGAGGGGATCGGAGCAACTATGTACCTCAAAGTGTGAAATTAGATTGTTACTAAACATTAATAGTTTCATGTGATCTTTACAGCTGGGAAACTGGTATGAGTCAGTATTTGCCAACCTGAAGAAGTTGCCACGGTTTCTGGTGCCTTGTTACTTTGATGCTGTTGTCACTGGAGCATACATGGTGCTTCTGGAGCAGGCCTCTTTTCTCATGTCAGAGTAAGTTGGCATTTGTTAACTCTTTTTGTCTCATAAAACAAAAGTAATAGTTCCCTGAGAAGCATTAGGAATATGGTAGGTAAACAAGTGAAGAACACATGTACACACCTTAAAGGCACATTGGGCATACTGTGCCAGACCCATATGTGTATAGGCCATCAGCATTCAGTGGGTGTTATGGTCAGTATCATGTGGCCACCTTTACTTCTCAAGACATTTCTGAGCACTCATTTTAGGCTGGGTCGACCTGGGAGCAAGGTCAATTTTTCCAAATCCAATTTTGCCCTGGTGCATTTTGGACCCCCTGACCTTTGGGCCAGCACACAAGTGTCTCGCCACCACACTACCACAGGACCTGTTAGGAATATGATGCTGGGCTCATATTTGTATAGACTGATGGGCACTGGATGGGTGGTGTGGTCAGTAGTACTCACATATTTGTATAGACTAATGGGCACTGGATGGGTGATGTGGTCAGTAGTACTCACATATTTGTATAGACTAATGGGCACTGGATGGGTGGTGTGGTCAGTAGTACTCACATATTTGTATAGACTAATGGGCACTGGATGGGTGATGTGGTCAGTAGTACTCAAATATTTGTATAGACTAATGGGCACTGGATGGGTGGTGTAGTCAGTAGTACTCACATATTTGTATAGACTAATTGGCACTGGATGGGTGGTGTGGTTAGTAGTAATCACACCAACCACTTCTTCCCAGTACATTTCCTTGCACCCATGTTAAGTTGGCTCCAGCTGGGAACTCAGGTCATTTTAATTTAATTGCTTAGATATGGATTCAGATTCGTAACATCTGGGCTGGCAGGCAAGCACGTTTGCCCCTGCGTTACTGTGTCTCTCTACAGGCAGTATGTTAATCTAATTTATTGTATTTGTGAAGTTAACTCCTCCAGTATTTTGAACTGTGTTCTGTCACACATGTTTATTATTTTATCTTCTAATCCAGATTGTTATTATTGTAATCTAGGAAGTGCCAGGAATAGAAAGTTAAGAAATGTGTGTGACTATTATATAACGAAAGATCACATGAATTCTTCACAGCAGGAATGCATTCATTAACTTGTAATATATATATATATATATATATATATATATATATATATATATATATATATATATATATATATATATATATATATAGGCAGTAAAACAACACAGAATCATTATGATGCTCTGGAAATCATGTGGACTTGAAAACTTAGTGACAGCTGGTCAACTTGATGGGGAAAAGACAAACAGAACCCCTCTGATATGACTCCACCTTGTAGAGGAGGGGAAGGGGAATTGCTGGTTCCAGTGACCTCTAGAGCTATGCTAATGGTAGTGCAGTATTGGTAGGTCGGTCAATGGGTAGAAACCAGACGAAAAGAGGTACAAACCTGCTGCCTTACAGGGATACTGAGGACAGTCAAAGGCTTGGGAAGGGAAACCCCCAAAGAGGCTTTTTGGAGTCAAATGTACTCAGCCACAGCTTTGATAAAACAGTGCAACACAACTCACCAAATGATGATAACAAAAAGAAGACAAAGACACTAACCCCTGTTGGTTTGGTCAACTGACATAATTATCAGTCAAACAACATAGATCTGATTTGATCTGATGCTCTCAAGATCATGTTTGAGGCAACCCTTAGTGCCCAGGCTAACCCTCATGCCACGTGATAGTGATGCGTTTCAACCAAGATGAATGTATGTGTTTATATGTAAATTAATTATGGCATTTCAATGATTTCTTTGTTCACAGTTTTATCAAAGATGGATCCCACTTTGTGCAGGCTCTCAGCATGACCTCGCTACAAGTTGTTGGTTACACCTGCCAAGCCCGTCTTCCCTTTCTTTCAGCCAGACTGACCCCTCCACCCCGACAAGAGTTTAACAACCACAACAAGCAACTGGAGCAGGCTCCACTTTCCATGTCAGCTGGTAGGCCTGTGTCTCATATTTTCCGTGGGGTGAAATTGTTGCAGCTTGTTTCTTCTTCGTCATTCTTTTCAATGTTTGTATACATTTTCAAACCTCTGTAGATCTCTTATGAGAAAGTTTTGTTGTTGGTTTTGTTGACTTTGTATTATTAGCATAATCAGTTATGATATTTATTTATTTTATATTTTTCTATTTTTTAAAATTATACCTCGCTTTGAGGAATTTAGTTGTAAATAAAGAAGGTGCAAACAATAGGTTGCACAATTTATTGCCTGGCATTTTTTTTTTTGCCGCATGTCAGGTACATACTATAGAAGCCATGCAGCTTAAAGCAAAGCAAGACATAAATTCTTCAAGCTGAAATATACAACACTGATGAAGTATTCAAATTTTGTTTTGTTATTATAATAGCCATCCTGAGAAAGCTAAGTGGAACCACATGGGGAGCCAGTGGGAAAATACTTAGCAAAGTTTATCAACAGAGTATACGACCACACCTGGAATACGGATCAACTGCGTGGTGTTCAGCATCAAAAACCACGCTACAAGAGCTGGACAAGGTGCAAAATCAAGCACATAGTCACCACAGGAGGGATGAGATCAACCTTTATAGTGGAAATGGAGAGGATGGAGAGGACACAAGCACTGAGAGACCACAAAGATACGAAAATGCTAATACAAGCAGAAATGTTCCTTAGCTTGCCAGGCCACCCTATGAAGAACAGATTTGAAAACTAAGCTATGGGACGGTTGAAAAGTAGTAGTTTTATCCACCAGGCCAAACGACTCTGCAGAGAAACCACTGATCTGCCCATAGTTGGTATCCCCCCGACAACTATTCCAGAGCGAACTCCACGGAAAGATGAACATAGACTATCACTACAAATTCAGTCAAAAGTGAGAGGAATATTTGACAAGGAAGAACATGACAGTGTACAGCGCAGAACAGCCACTCTCAGCTTCCTTGATGAAGAATACCCACAGGACCTCTGGATCCGAGTCTACACAGATGGATCAGCACAAAATGCTGTTCGAAATGGAGGAACGGGAGTGTACATAGAATACCAAAATCATACTAGGGACACGGCCAGAGTATCAACAGGAAAATACTGCCATAACTATGATGCTGAAGTTGAGGCAATCAAGATAGCAACTGAGAAATTACTAAATACCAGCCATGGTACACAACCTGTGGTGCTATTGACAGATGCAAAATCAGTACTCGAGGCGCTCTTGCCTGGGAAATTGCCAGTACTAAGGACACTACTTTCTGAACTTAGCAGTAAGCATAAGGTCACCATACAGTGGATACCATCCTACTGTGGAGTACCCGGAAACGACAGAGCTGATCAATTGGCTAAGGAAGGAGCCAAAGAAGAACAGTCTGATGTGCCCGTTACATACCACCAAAAGAAAAGAATGATCAAATCAGTCAGAAAGCCACCAAAACCTGCCCAAGATGACTACCACGTTATGGATAGACCAGAACAAGTCATTATTCTGCACCTCAGAACAGGACACAATAGATTACGCAACCACATGTATACAAAATTCAAGACTGGTGAATCAGCCATGTGCACATGTGGATTGGCGTCACAGACAGCAGAGCACATACTCCAAGACTGCCCAAAATATAACATATCTAGGCAAACCTTCTGGCCTAGAGAGACGACAGTGGAAGATAAACTCTATGGACCGCTGAATGAACTAAAAAAGACAGTTAAATAGACATATTTCAAGCGAACGACAGAAGAAGTAGTAGTTCAGTGAGTAGTGGGGATGGCATGGGAACCCTGATTTTAGTAGTTCATGGGTAGTGGAGATAGCATGGGAACCCTGATTTTAGTAGTTCATGGGTAGTGGGGATGGCATGGGAACCCTGATTTTCAGTGGGTAGTGGGGAATACCATTGGACACATGGTTTTAGTAGTTGGAGTGGGTAGTGGGGATGGCATGGGAAACCTGATTTTAGTAGTTCAGAT
This sequence comes from Cepaea hortensis, assembly GCA_963921405.1. Classification (NCBI taxonomy): domain Eukaryota; kingdom Metazoa; phylum Mollusca; class Gastropoda; order Stylommatophora; family Helicidae; genus Cepaea; species Cepaea hortensis. Next base: position 27,756,014 of record OY992885.1, read on the forward strand.
GGTAGTGGGGATAGCATGGGAACCCTGATTTTAGTAGTTCAGTGGGTAATGGGGATAGCATGGGAACCCTGATTTTAGTAGTTCAGTGGGTAGTGGAGATAGCATGGGAAACCTGATTTTAGTAGTTCAGATGGTAGTGGGGATAGCATGGGAACCCTGATTTTAGTAGTTCAGTGGGTAATGGGGATAGCATGGGAACCCTGATTTTAGTAGTTCAGTGGGTAGTGGGGATAGCATGGGAACCCTGATTTGAGTAGTTCAGTGGGTAGTGGGGATAGCATGGGAACCCTGATTTTAGTAGTTCATGGGTAGTGGAGATATCATGGGAACCCTGATTTTAGTAGTTCAGATGGCAGTGGGGATAGCATGGGAAACCTGATTTTAGTAGTTCAGTGGGTAATGGGGATAGCATGGGAACCCTGATTTTAGTAGTTCAGTGGGTAATGGGGATAGCATGGGAACCCTGATTTTAGTAGTTCAGTGGGTAGTTGGGATAGCATGGGAACCCTGATTTTAGTAGTTCATGGGTAGTGGGGATGGCATGGGAACCCTGATTTTAGTAGTTCAGTGGGTAGTGGGGATAGCATGGGAACCCTGATTTTAGTAGTTCATGGGTAGTGGGGATGGCATGGGAACCCTGATTTTAGTAGTTCAGTGGGTAGTGGGGATAGCATGGGAACCCTGATTTTAGTAGTTCATGGGTAGTGGGGATGGCATGGGAACCCTGATTTTAGTAGTTCAGTGGGTAGTGGGGATAGCATGGGAACCCTGATTTTAGTAGTTCTGTGGGTAATGGGGATAGCATGGGAACCCTGATTTTAGTAGTTCATGGGTAGTGGGGATGGCATGGGAACCCTGATTTTAGTAGTTCAGTGGGTAGTGGGGATAGCATGGGAACCCTGATTTTAGTAGTTCATGGGTAGTGGGGATGGCATGGGAACCCTGATTTTAGTAGTTCAGTGGGTAGTGGGGATAGCATGGGAACCCTGATTTTAGTAGTTCATGGGTAGTGGGGATGGCATGGGAACCCTGATTTTAGTAGTTCATGGGTAGTGGGGATGGCATGGGAACCCTGATTTTCAGTGGGTAGTGGGGAATACCATTGGACACATGATTTTAGTAGTTCAGAGGGTGGTGGGGATAGCATGGGAACCCTGATTTTAGTAGTTCACTGGCTTGTTTAAAGTCTACATATCCACTCCTGTCTTCAGGGTTTCCACACTTTGGAGCTGGTTACATGAGAAACTGGGGCAGAGACACCTTCATTTCAGTCCGTGGCCTACTTATACTCACTGGACGTCATGAAGAGGCCAGGTAAGATGACAGATTTGCTTCCTCGTTCTACTAAAATAGTTGTGTGCATGGTGGAAGTTGTCTTTGTGCCATATCCCAGACATCCCTGGTCCTAGAAGGTGTCTCTAACATAGTTAGTTAGTTAGTTAGTCGCGGTTCCAACTTCACGGCAACGGGTCGTCCCCATTTCCCATCTCATTGACAGTAGCTTCAGTGGAACTTATTTTACTTCTATTGTTCCTCCTCCCCTTCTCTCTATATCTGTCTTTGTTGGTCTGTCTCTCGTTTCCTTCTTTTATTATTGTAGGTGCCAATTTTCTAGCCATTCACATCTCTTTGGCGTAGCTTTTATGGAATTGTTTTTACTTCTTTTTTTCCTCCTTCCCTTCTTTCAATATCTGTCTGTGTTGGACTTCTCTCCTTTTCCCATCTGTCTCTGTCTTTCTGTATCCATGTCTCTTGATCTCACTGTGTTTCTGTTTTTCTCTCATTCTTCAGTATCTCTTCTGTCACTCTCTTTCTCCCTTCTCTATCTCTGTTCTCTCTATCACTGTCTTTCTCTCTTCTCTCTCTTTCCTTCTGTGTCCATGTATCTTGATATCACTGTATCTTTTTCTCTATTCTCTGTGAAAGTCTTTTCCTTTCTCTCTTCCTTTCTCTCTTCTCTCTTTCTTTCTCTCTTCTCTCTTTCTCTCTCTCTCTCTCTCTCTCTCTCTCTCTCTCTCTCTCTCTCTCTCTCTCTCTCTCTCTCTCTCTCTCTCTCTCTCTCTCTCTCTCTCTCTCTCTCTCTCTCTCTCCCAACTTTATCTCACTTTCTGTTTAAAATCAAACTAAATACTTTGTTTATTTACCAGATTAATGCATATTATTAACCAGACTAATGTTCAGGATGCTCATGGCATCTATTGTTTGTCTTGGCCACTTGTTACCTGACACTGACACAATGTCTCTACACCCAAGTTGTGGGCTGTTGTTTCATGATAATCTTGTTAAATGACCAAACCATCTGGTTTTGCTTTTGCTGTTTGTAAATATAGTCTAGCATCTTAAGAGCTGCAACGGCTAGCATGCTTGCTACCTGCGCAGTGGTCATATGTTCGTTTCCCACTGAAGTGAATTTTTAAAATTGGCCTTAGGACCCAGGCTAATCCAGCCTAATATAGGTACCAGGAAATTCTCAGAAAAAAATGACCAGCATGGTATTAACCACATCACCTGATGAGGCTCCTAAGCCTGTCACAGCTTCAAGTATTTAACCAAATGGATCCCATCACTTGAGGCCAGCCAGAGTCCTATTAGCCTGAGCCCTCAGTCTTTTTCTCAGTGTGTACCTCTTAGAGATGGAGTTGATTTGGATATCCTACATGTAATTCGTGGGTTTGCTCATTATCACTTTTTTCCCCCTGCGAAGAATAGCAGAATCCTGTTGTGGTTTGTTTTCTTTCAAAACAAGACTGTAGTATATTGCTCTTGTTTCTGGCTATTTCCTGTCTAAACAAGAGTGTAGTTTAATGCTATTTCTTGCTGTTCTCTTTTAATAAAACAAAAAGGCTTAAAGGTAGAGGATCAACTTTGCTGCACTGAGTTTTATTCCATCTGGCCCCGTCCCTTTCTACGGAGCAGTCTGCTGAAAGTGTCACACAGAGAACACAACTTCCGTAGTTCCAATGACACACCCCAGCAGTCTCCAAGAACACTGCACTTGTGAACAAAATGATATACCCCTGTAATGAACCCACAACCTTCAAAGTGCATGGCAGTTGGTTTAGCTACTTCACCAAGAAGACCCACAAATCCAAGATTAGTGTAATGCTGCCATGTTTTGCTGTTGCTTTTCACCACAAGATGATAGTATAATACTGATTCACCTGTCTGCAGACACATCATACTGTCCTTTGCTGGCACACTTCGACATGGTTTGATTCCTAACTTGCTGAACGAAGGTAAGGGTGCCAGGTACAACTGCAGAGATGCTGTCTGGTACTGGCTTATTTCCATCCGAGACTACTGCAACCATGTCAAAGATGGACATAACATCCTGAAGGACCCTGTTGCTCGGATGTACCCTGAGGATGATTCTCCACCCCATGAACCTGGTGTTGTAAGTTAAACTTATTCTGTATATTCTGTACCTGACAAATCACCATACATTTGCTTGACTCACTCTTTACATCACCAAAAGACTGAATGATAGTTGTGAAACAAACTATCCTCAGAGCTTTAAGTATCCATACTCTTTCAACATCTTCTAAGGAAGACCGGGCACAAATGGGCAACCTTAAATGCTGGGACATTGGTAGTGGATGCACAATTCTCTGTTATTAGTGCTTTTTAGTAAACTAGATAATAGTATAACTAGAAAGTCCTGTACTCTGGAACCCACAAGCGAATGAAATAGAATGAGACCTAAAATCACATGGAGAAATGAATTAGAGACAGAGATGAATATTATGGGGAGGACATAGAGCGAGCTGTAGGAGATAGCAAAAGATTGAATGGCTTGGTGGGAGTTGGTTGACAGCCAATGGGGGAATAAAGGACGCAAGAAAAAGTTCTTTTGAGTAATTGTGTGTCTAGTAAACTCATCTTAAGTTATTCTCATTGATATTTTGTTTTAAATAACAATAGTAAATTGTGTGCATCAAGAAGAATATCATCAGAGACTGCCTGAAGAAGAGGCAGAAAAAACATAGCTCAGATTTGATCATTTAATTGTGACAAGATAGACTGGAATTCTTCCATATATATATTGACCAGGATTTGTTTAGCACATTCAGTTCTTGATGTCATAACATCTCAGAGAACATGATAATACAAGTCAGTTCATTAATCCGGTGGCCTGTCCTGCACAGAAATTTGCCAACATAAGTATTTTGAAACGTTTCTCTATCAGAAGCCAGATGACCTGTCTCTGTTGTTAAAATATGTAAATTATCAATCCCATCTTGAATCCATTTACATTGCCGTTTTTATCTTATCAGTCAACTGTCTCATCCAAAACCTCCCTCACAGCCCCTAATCTTCCCAGTATAATAATCTTTTCTAGGCTTTCATGTCTTTCTACATGTCCAGAATATTTCATTGACCTAATTTGTGTTCATCTTAGTAACAGTTTTCTTCAGATTTCATTTCTTGTTGGTAGGTCAGCATGCGAATGGATATGAATGCGTGTCCTTAAACATCCGGTGTGCTGATGCCGAGGTAAGGGGTTCGACCCCTACACCGGACAGTTGGACTAAAATTTTGGCCTATCCTTGACTTGGGGACGTAAATTACAAATACCTCTGAAGTCAGAGTGGGTTCGCCTGATGGCGAGGGACACTGTTAATATGGAAAGCTAATCCATATGCAAAATTCAGTCCAGCAACACTAGAAGTAGTATGCTTGAGCGCAAAATATAGAAAAAATTTTTTTTTTAATTTCTTGTTGGATAGATCTGTTTGTTCTCCTTTCTGTTAATGAATATTTAATACTCATCTTTAGTCCGTCAAAAGTTGTCTGTTGTACAGACAGCATTATCTTTGTTCTTTCCCTGTGAATTGTAGACCTTATTGTTCTGACCTCCCATTGCATAGCATCTCATGCCTTGGATAGTAGGACAATGTTGTGAGCCAAGTTTGATCATCAAACTGCTCTGTCATGGTCATTGGAATTTCATTTCTGATGAGGTTATTGTTGTCTTCATAATTCAGTCAGTAGTCAGTAAGAATATTAAAGCTGACATAAGAGATTCCTGTTACACTTATATTAAACATATTCTTTCAATCCCAAGAGTTCCTTCATGAAGAACTCCACATTTTATGTCTGTATATCTTACCTGTATTAAGTTAATGATCTTCTGTGGGATCCCATAGGGAATCATCAGTTTCCACAGAGATTGCTTTTCTATCCTGTTAACTAATTAAGTGCCATGGGATGATTAAACAACTTCCTGTATCTACCATTGACTTATTATATACAGTAGTTTTTCCTAAGCGACCCCCTTTAGTTTGATAAATTATACAACATGTCTGCTACCATACTAGCAACTTTTAAGTCATAACTGTGACACACCCCCAACTTACCATTTTCTGCCGTCCATTTTTGTTTGGTCCAAACCTATTTTGTGTTTGCCACTAAATCTATTAATGGCCATTTCATTTCACTGCTTTGCTATATTATTACGCTTAATATGGTAATGTGGTAAGTGCAGGATCTGTTTTGTCAGAAGCATGCCTTGGTTGTTGTTGTTGTGTTTTTTTTTTGTCAGTGACATTTCTTAATTTCTACAGAATGATTTTGTTTAATATTTTCACCAGAACTGACAATAATCTAGTTGCTCTATAATTTGCACACCCCTACAGGTCCTCTTTTCTTAGCGGCTTCAATAGCCTGCCCAAATTTCTTCAGTCTTCCAAACTCTGCTAAATAATGTGTGCTGTATTTCATTTGATGTGTTTATATTGGTTTTAATAGCGTCTGCCGGGATACCATCTGGAACAGCAACTTTGCCATATTTCATAAGTTTTATAGCTTGTCTTATTTCTTCTGTAGAGGGTTTCTCACAGTTGAAATCCAGCTGTACATCTGCAAATTGCATTCCCTGGGGGTAATTTCTTCTTCTACTGTTTATCTGCTATTGGAACATAGCCCTCAACCAATTCGGGCAAACCCATTTTATCTTTCTGTGGGTTCTTTTGAGACTGATCTATTCAGAAGTTCCGCAAAGTATTCTGCCAATTTGTTCATCATTAGATCTGTAGAGGTGGTGAGAACTTTCCCAACAGCAGGATCTGTATGTGACCACCATTACTTATCGTTAGTATCGGCTGTAAATTTACCTTTACCATTAGTTTGGCATGAATATTTTATCCGTTGAAATATAACACATTCAGGACCAACCTTTACATGATGTGATGCAAGAAGCTGTGAGGAAACACGCCTTGGGTCTCAAGTACAGGGAGCGGAATGCTGGCTGTCAGATTGATGATCAGATGACAGATCAAGGTATTTCAGAAATCAATCATCCTTTCTCGCTAAATGTACCACATACCCTGTGATTTGGTTTAGAAACACATAAAATTTACACCATGTCTCATTACTTTTCAGAACCTGAGAGATTGTACTTTTTTGCATTTGTTACATCTTCTTCTTCTTCTTCGTTCATCCGGAGTTTTTTTTTTTCCGGACGTGATTGTGTTGTGCCTGTTTACAGCAGAGCTGCGTTCTTGTGCCGTTAGGCCGACACATCCGACTTCTGCATTTGTTGACCAGGTTAACCTTCCTGGTGCATTTGTTACATCTTATTTACCAACCTCTTCTATCAGCCAACATCTTTTAAATTATGGCCACGCAGTCAACAACAAAATAAGACATTTTGCATGATGCATTTGACTGATAAAAAAGGACCTTCGAATTCTCTGAAGCTTCCACCATTAGATGTTTAAAGCCAGTGTTGCAAACAAAGAGACTCAATAGTGAATCTGTGATTACCGTAAGGATAACATATGACCCACATTTGAAAAGTAACTGTCTATGTGCGGTGTGTATTTCAGCCAAAAAATATGATTCACCCGACGAGATGCAGTGAAATACGCCAGGCAGCACATGAAATTTATTGTGTATGGCTTCATTGTTTAAATTCATGAAGGGAATACATTGCTTTGTACATCTTACTTAATTTGACGGGTACTTTTAACAAAAACTTCTTGTCAAAGTATTTTGGATACCAGAACAAATTATTATTCTGCGTCTCAGAACAGGATATAATAGATTATGCAATCACATGTATAAAAATTCAAGATAGGCAAATCAGCCATGTGCACATGTGAATTGGTACGGCCGACAGCAGAGCATATACTCCAAGACTGCCCAAAATATGACATGTCTAGGCAAACCTTCTGGCCTAGAAAAATAACAGTGGAAGATAAACTCTATGGACCACTGAGTGAAATTAAAAAAGACATTTAGTAAATTCATTAAAGGGACAACATTTCAGTTATAGACAAATTTCAAGCGAACGTAAGTAGTAGTAGTATTTTGGATGTATTTAGGATAGTTTAGTTTAGTCGACGGATCAACACCACGGCACACGGGTACAACCAATAAGTGCTCCTTTCTCCTCCTCCTAACTCAAACCTGAGTCTGGAGAAACTCAGCTCAGTGCACGAACTCCGTAGCACCGGCGAAGATCATGAAATACTGTGGGTAGATTTTTAACTCGACATTTTGCCCGGGCAGCGGCGTTAGGCTACTCTTTCTCGATTTCCAACTGCCAAGGGATTTTTTACGTGTGCAACAATATACACGGGCGTCCGATCTCACTACCCAGAGATCAGTGGAAATTTTATTATTAGAAGTCTACGTGAAAAAATCCCAGTCCTCACCGGGGCTTGAACCTGGGACCTCCAGCACTTGAGGCGGACACCATACCTCGAGACCATGCAGCCCCCTAAAGCCCTGAGACCAAGCAGCCCCCCGCAGTATTTAGGATATAATAAGTTAGTTCTGCTGAGATTGGAAATTAGTACAAAGTTATTAAAGACACAGGGATACATACACTTTTGAAGAACACACAGAAAAAATAGGCTAGCTTGGATTGTTCACAATATGAGATGAGGACAACATGGCCGAACAGATAAGTGCATTCACTCCTAAAACTTCCGGTGTGCTGATGCTGAGGTAGCGGCTTCAACCCCCTACACGTCACTTTGACTAAAATGTTGATTTCTCATCCTTGACTTGGGGACGTAAATTACAAGTGCCTCAGAAGTAAGAGTGGGTTCGCCTGATGGCAAGTGACACTGGTAATAGGGAAAGCTAATCCATGTGCAAAAGTCAGTCCAGTGCACTAGAAGTAGTAGCACATGTATGGACTATGCTTGAGTTCAAAGCAAGTGAAAGAACATACAGAAATATGACACATGATCTACTATTGTCACATGATCTACTATTGTCACATGATCTACTATTGTCACATGATCTACTATTGTCACATGATCTACTATTGTCACATGATCTACTACTGTCAGTTCTGGGAGACACATTCAGGTGTAAAGAAAGACAACATCCCAGACACAACTACATCACACAGACATGCAAGCACACCCAGATCAGACTCATGCAGAGCCGAAGACAATTCATATAGAAGAGTATCAGAACTTTGGTGGGGGGGGGGGGGGGGGGGGGGGGGGAATATAAAATTACTCACCAGGAGGTCTGAAACCCTAATCCACTTCAAAGTACTCTCCGTGGGACTGTACACACTTTTCCCAGCATACACGTGTTACTATAGCTGTTAGCGGTCCTTCTGTTGCTGGAGGCATTTCAGGATGGCCTTTTGGTCGATGGAGTACTCAGCTCAGCTACTGTGTTCCACATTTCGTCTCCTAACCCAGACTGGGTCCCTTTCAGTGGCATTTTCAGCATTTCCTTAGATTCCTGTAGAGAAGTGTGTCTTGAGTATGCACCACAAGGTCAAAATATCTACCAGGAGGTAGCTCATTGTCTTAGTAATGTTGTGCGACACACATGAATGAACCTGTGTGTAATGGGAATTTCGCAGCTCCATCATGACAACACATCTGCCCATTTTTGACATCTGATTCAGACTTTTTCTCCAAACACAATATTCCTCTGGTTTGTTTGACTCCCTACTCTCCCCCACATGGCTCCTTGTGATTTTTGGCTGTTCAACAAGCTGAAAATAGGGGTTGGATTTTACTCAGGAGAAGACATCTTGCAAACTGTGACAGCCATACTGGACTCCATTCCCAAAGAGGTCTTCCTGGAATGCATCCAACAATACAGGACTGCTTGGAGAAGCATGTACAGTTAAAAGGAGAGTACTTTCAAGTGGGTAAGAATTTCAGACCTTTAGACCTTTAGATGAGTAATAGTATTTTTCCTAGCCACATGCTCTGATGCTTTATAGAACAGATCTGTTACAATACTGGAATGTCATTTTTGTCTCAACACTCTCAAGTAGAAGTGACACACAAAACTTTCTAATGGGTATCTGTAAATTCTAAGGTGTATCATCATGAAATTACTTCTATTTCCAGGTTTTAATGTAGAAATTGGCATCCGCTGGGATACAGGGTTTGTGTTTGGGGGAAATGAATGGAATTGTGGGACATGGATGGACAAAATGGGTAGCTCGGCTAAAGCTGGAAACAAAGGGAAACCTGCAACACCCAGGTACGGAGATGCTGCCCTTAACTCTTGTTTCATTCTCTCATAATTTGTATGTGTAGGTATACTTTTTTTTATCTGGATATGTTCCATTTGTTCATGATTATCTGTGGATATTTTTTTTTAATCTTTGGATATACTGGCAGGGTCACTGCTTCAAGTTCTCATAATTTTTATCTATGGATTTGCTTTTTGTCTATTGGTGTTTCATTGCCTCATGAATATTATCTGTTGATAATGTTTTTATCTATGGATATATTTCATTGTCTCATGATAGTTGTATGGGTTCATGGACTTAAGACCCCTATACTATTACACCTGGGCTGCCACAGGAATCTACTAAGTCCCCAGTGCTCTTTAATGTATACACCAGCAAAGTTGCAGCTATTGAGGCACCAGGAATTGGTAGAACCTTGACATTTGCAGATGATGTGCTGGTGTACAGACATGAAAGAAAGGGAAAGAATGGCTAAAGACTTAGTCAACATTAAACAGGGTGGCGGAGTGGTGCATGGACTCCAGACAAGGCATCAATTGTGTGGTATTCCCTGGAAACCGAATCGTGAAGGCAGATGTCCCATGTATTACATTGAATGGATGTCCTCTCGGTAGAGAGAGTAAATTGAAGTACTTGGGAATCATCTTCAACAGATGCATGTCTTTTAAGGATCAAGTGGAGACTTTGGTGGTGAAGACTGGAAAGGCACAGGGTCCTTCAAGTCAAATGGTACCTGAGAGTTGCTGCAGACAGGGATCACCCCTGCATGAAGCCATGGATATGGTCAAGGGACTTAGAAGAGGCAGGGCCTGGAAGACACAGGCAAAAATATCTATCAGCCAGGTGGATGAAATGGAGAATTTTAATGGTGAAAATGAGTGGGTAAAAGTACTGGAGGACATGTTGGGCTGGCAGATGGTAATAGTAGCATGATATGGCATGGGATCGGCAGGAGCTCTGGAGGAATCTCACAACTGAGAGGGAAGACCAGGAGAACTTTCAATCAGATAGCAGTTGGAACGATTAGCAGTATGACTCTTCGCTGGCTGTTGAACAAGGGGACGCAGCGCGTATGGGAATGTCCTGAGTGCGGTGTGTTGTTTCTTAGCTCAACACAACATGATAGTTATATATGGATATGTTTTTATATATGTTTGTTTCACGACTGGTATCTGTAGATATGTTTATCTGTTAATGTGTTTGTCTTACGGATAGCTACAGTAGTTAGTAAGCTTGCTTGCTAGCCCAGTGGTTATCTGTTTGAATCTCCATCAAGGCGGGGATTTTTAAATAAAATTAACCTGAGCTCCCAGATCAACCCTGCCTAAAATAGGTACCAGGAAATTTCTGGGCAGTGAAGGCGGCTGACATGATATTGTCCATATCACTCATAAAGGTGTGGACAAAAGTTCTCTACTTACTTTACTTTTAATGTGTGTCTCATGATTGTTATATGTTGATTTGTTTTTATTTTTATCATTATGCATATAATTCATTATCTCATAATTGCTATCTGTGGATATGTTTCATTGTGTTATGATTATTTGTGGATATACTTTTTATCTATATATTATTAATCATGTATGTGCTGATGGAATCATGGTTTCATTTACTCATCTTTCCATGTCACTTTATTATATAAATGTCTAGATCAGAAAGAGATAACGTAATAATTGTCAGGGGCAGCTGAGAGTGGGAGTCCCAGGAGCATAATGGCTAGATGCTTGCCTCCCCGCTTGTCATAGGTTCGATCCACTTCAAGGATTCAAATTATTTTAGCTGACCTATGCTCCCTGGTCAGCCAGCCTAAAATGTGTACCAGGAAATGTCTTGGGAAGTGAAGACACGATACTGACTACAGTACCCACTGAGTGCCAGTTGGTCTATACAAATGTGTGTCTAACACCATATGACCAAAACACCTTAAAGCTTGTAAGTGTCCTTGTCTTTCAGATGAAGGTTTGGTTTAGTAACAACTTTCTGAGATGGACATTATATTAATAACTAGAAGAGAATTGGTTAATAAAACAACTGTCTGAAGCTAAAACAGTTAAAATGACTGTACATCAGACAGTGTATGCTTTCTTTATATTTACCTCCAGGATATGAGGGTCTTTGGGGCAGAGAGGTTAAGCTGCCTGGATCATGCTATGAATTTCTTGGGTTAATTTTTGAACTCTGTCATTCGGTTCTCAGGTCCAATTGTTTTTTTTAGACCCTGGGGGTTGTTGCTGGAGCTAGAGAGTTCCTGCTCTGTGCGACTTCTTCAGTATGCTGCTCTGTGGAAAAAAGACCGAGCCATGTGGGATAAAACCTGGTGCAATGAAATCAGTCAGTCCTCTTGCCTGTAACCCTTTTAACCTCCTGGATATCAGTGAGGAAGGTAGTAGATTACCTCATTCTGAAATAATATAGCAATTTTTCATACATTTTAACTTAATTTAATTCATGAACATCTTGATTATGGTGATTTCTACAGAGATGGTTCAGCAGTTGAACTTGTCGGCATGTGTGCTGGGACTGTGAAATGGTTGTCACAGATAAACAGAGAAGGCTTGTATCCTTATGATGGAGTGGACATTCTCGTACAAGGTTGGTTTGTTTAGTGTCAGTCAACAGTAGGCATGTTTGTAGGTCTGTTTGGTATAGTCTCAGTCAACAGTAAGCCTGTATGGAATAGTTTCAGACAACAGTAGCTCTGTATATTTTTAGCTGTTTTTTCAGCTCTTTGGTAAAACTCTAGTCAACATTGGGTCTGTTTGGTATAGTCTTAGTCAACAGTAGGTCTTTCTGGAAAGGTCTCCGTCAACAGCATGTCTGAAATAACCTTAGTAGGTGTGTATAGTATAGTCTCAGATAACAGTATGTTTGAAATAATCCTATTAGGTATGTATGGTATAGTCTCAATGAACAGCATGTCTGTTTGAAATTATATTTTAGTAGGTCTGCTTGGTATTATCTCAGTCAACAGTTGATACAGTGGCTTCACTGATGATTAACATTATGAACATCATGAATGAAGCTGTTTTGATGAGCAAGAAAGAAACTGTAACCCTAAGGATATATCGGGTTTAAATGACTATATCTTTGAGTTTGCCGAATGTCAGAAAAACAGTACAATAAATTTATATCATTATAATACTGGGATAAGAAAAGACCAAGCTTTGGCTAAAAAAGTAAATAGCTCAACAGACATAGTTTAATAGGGGTTTAAAAGAGTTAAAAGGCAAGAGGGTTGACTTCATTGCATCGGGTTTGATCCCATATAGCTCAGTCTCTTTCCTCAGGTTGGCTTGCCAAAGGTGTCCTCCATAGCTCAAGCAACAACCTCCAGGAGTCTCCAAGAAAATTGCACTTGTGAACTGAATGATGTAGCCCACAATTGAACCCACGACCTTTGGAGCATGAGGCAGGCTGCGTAACCACTTTGCCACAGAGACTTCACATAGTTAGTAACAAATAAACAAACATGAGTAAATCAAATGTTGTATTATATGGTTGTTTTACTGTCTTAGGCAGGAGAGAGAGAATCACTTTCAGTGACTGGTACGAGAAGATCAGAAGCAGTTTTGAGAAGTACTTCTACATCTCAGAGACACCAGACAGTGCCAATGAGCCTAAACCTGAACTGATTAACAGACGTGGTTTTTACAAAGACAGTCACTTGGCTACACATTTTTGGGCTGATTATCAACTGAGGTGCAACTTCCCTGTGGCTATGATGGCAGTAAGTTTCCTGTTATCCTTGTTTGTTAATCCTTTAAATTTCACAAAGACATAACTCTTAAAGGACATGAGGGATTTAGTGCAGAATCTTGGGCAATTATGCCCAAAACAAACAATTTAAGACAAATGAAGAGGGAGAAGATTATAAATCTAGCAAATATATTTTCAAAGTGGTGTAGGGTATATCCATATCATCAGCATTTTACAAGATGAAGAAAATTTTAGACATGTCTTCATCAATGCAGGTAAGAGGAGAAATGTTTTAGGAGTTATAAAAGAACCAATAACATGCTTTCATAAGTGCAGGTAAGAGATGTGTTAGGAGTTAACAAAGAACCAATTCTGATGTGTGGAATTTTTTATTTTTGTGTTCTCTCTTTGAACTCGAGTGTAGTCCACACACTGACTACTACTGCCAGTAGTTACTGCTACTAGTGAATGAACTACACTGGAGTGAATCTTGCATGTGGGCTAGCTTTCCCTTTTTACCAGTGTCCTCCATCATCTGGTGAACCCTTTCTGACTTCCGGGGTACTTGTAATTTGTATCTCCAGGTCAATGATAAGTCAAGATTTAAATCTGTCTGACCGACAATATGGAACACACCTACCACAGTCACCAGAGAAAGTGTAAGTGCAAGCACGTCAAACCCTTTGGCCACATCTTCCTCTGATATGTGGAGGTTAGTCACCAACAACCAAAAGATTAGTGATCAGTTACTACCCAGGAAGGTTAACCCAGTCAACAAATGCCTGAAGATGTCAGATGCGTTGGCCAAAAGGTGCAAATATCGCAGCTCTTCTGTGAATAGGCACATCACACTTAGTTCAAAACAAACATTTCGGATGAATGATGAAGAAGATAAATTACTTAAAGGCTGCTGAGATGCGATTTTATAAAAGAATGCCGAGAATAGCTTGGACACAAAAAAGAGGTAAGGAAGACGTCTAGAAGGAAACCAACTGATGAAGAGAATTGGTTACTCAATTCAGATCATTTTGATACTTTGTACATATTATGAGAAGGGGTAAGTAAACTGGCAGATAGCATGATAAGAGGACAGTTGGCCAGGAAGAGCGGCACAAAATGACCTAGAGAGAAGCTGCTTTACCGTTTGACAATCCAGCATGAAGCATCCATATCATATGATTGTCAAAATGTGAGACAGGAAGCTGTGGACAAATAAGACATCAACACCATATGACACAAGCTAGAAGATCTAAATGCTGCAATGATACAAACATCAATAGCAAAAATAGTTAGATCTAGATAAAATAGCACATTATTTGAAGCTTTCATACGCTACACAAAAACAATACAGCCAGAATGTTAAAATGTGTTGATGACATTTATATCATCTAGTGCCCAGAGATCTTTACACCTGAGAAAGCTTGGGTAGCACTGGAAACTGCTGGGTCAGTTCTTTTGGGACCTTTGGGCATGAAGACATTGGACCCGAAGTGAGTTTGTCTTATTTAATTTTTGGTGTTTATTTTTGGAAATATAAGTTTTTGGAATGATTATACTTTCAAGTTTTTATTGCTGAATCATCTGCAGTAACTATTTTGTCAATGAAGTGCTTGTTTATCTGTCTTGACCGTTGTATTTGTCTCTCTTGGCTGTTGTATTTGTCTGTCTTGACCGTTGTATTTGTCTCTCTTGGCTGTTGTTTTTGTTTATCTTGACTGTTATTGCCATGAGTCTGGTTAAGTCAAGTCTGGTTGAGTAAATTACTGTGAAACGATAGGATAAATTGTCATGGGCGATCAGAGGAAAAGAATACAACGGGGGAGCGGGTATTCGTAAGGGCCAATAGAATTGCAAGGATTAGGCCACGTGATAAGAAGGGTCAAGAAGGGCCACGGACAAAGGCGGTCAGTCGGAATTGGGAAGCCATCACGGACAGATCACGAAAGCAGAGAAGTGTGTCGGCTGAGAACTGAATATCCCCTGTGGCGATGAAACGCCGAGAATCGTTGACGGCAAGTAACTGAGTGTACGCTAGATATTTCAAGCGTGTACCGATGGAGGAGAACAGCGTTGCCGCGACCAGGCGGGTGGACATGTTACAGCACGGAGTCGAGTGGTGTGCCGTGTGCAGAGGTTGCCGGCCTGTGAATGTAGGCGCCATGTGACGAGATGTAACAGGACTGTAAGTAGGGCAGAAGAGTGTATGTGTAGACCATTGTAGTTGATTAGATAGCCTGGATAGCAGGATGTACTACAATCAGTGTGTAAACAAATGTCGTGGGTACATGTACTTTTGAATATCCCAGTGATTGTGTCGCATAGAAACAATACATGATGCCATTCTATCACTCGGTGGTGACGAGTTGTGTATCAGTGTGTAATTCCTAAAGAGTGTCAACGTAGCCGCATCTCAATACCCCTAGTTACGTCAGAAAGGGCTCGTTGGCAGTTATATTTGTCTGTCTTGACTGTTGTATTTGTCTCTCTTGGCTGTTGTATTTGTGTCTCTTGACTGTTGTATTTGTCTCTCTTGGCTGTTGTATTTGTCTCTCTTGGCTGTTGTATTTGTCTCTCTTGGCTGTTGTATTTGTCTCTCTTGACTGTTGTATTTGTCTCTCTTGAATGTTTATTTAACTGCCTTGACTATTTATTCAGCTGTCTGGACTATATATTATTCAGTCTTAACAGTTGCCATCAATCTTAATAATTGATTAACCTGGTTTTAGTAATTAGTTTGACTGAAATATTTATTGATTCATTTTTGTGGTTTCTTTTTTAACTGATTCACTGTCAAACAAAAAAAATGGGTTTGGACAAAACAGAAATTGATGGCAGAAAATGGAAATTAGGGGTGTGTCACAGTAATGATGTAACAATGGTTAAAATTTTAGCAATTGTATTATATATCAAATTATAGGATTTTGTACAAGGAATACGTCAGTATTGCTGGAGGTTAGAAATATCACAATAATAATGTTAGATTTTGTAACATGTTAAATTAAAGGGATGACAATTATTAAACAATTTCCACTTACAAAGTGTTGTTTCTCCTTCTTTGAAGATAATCCTGTTAAATTTACTAAATAGTGATAAATACACCACTTTTCTTCACCATTATCACAAGAAATGCTCCTTAACACCTTCAAAACACAAGTAAAACAGCATATTTTAAAGTACATAAATTTCACACACAATTGAAAAAGTCAGGAAAATACAAGGCATATTTGAACTTGTTACAATATATACACTATTTTCTATTTAGTTATAATTATTATTCTTTTAAATTTAATTGTAATTTAATTGTAATGTGGTTATTCAGTTAAATTATTTGGCAGGTGGATATTATAGAAAAGAAACCTAACAGTGAAAGGTCGTCATCAAATGATAGTTAGTTAGCGACTAACTAACTAACTATCATTTGATGACGACCTTTCACTGTTAGGTTTCTTTTCCATAATATTCATCTGCCAAATAATTTAACTGAATAACCACATTACTGCATGTACTATCAGCTTTAGAATCTTATACAAATTCCTTTAAATCAGAATAACTATAATCTAAAATTGTTTAAAACAATAAGCTGGTGTAAATCGATGAGGTTGAGATCCGCAGGGCATTGCCATTTCGAAAATAATAAAAACAAACCACTTTCACAAGCTTTTTTCACAAAACATGATTACTCCATGTGTCTTGTCTGATATTGTTCGAAAAGCATATCTTTTTAGGGTGTAAATTTTCATTTACCAGGCACTAAAATTGCGAAAGAACCAGGAAATAAAAGAAATAACGCACTGTCAACATTCAAATGATATACTGTGCTACAGCAGTCCATGGTAATTCAGTTCAGACGATATACTGTACCACGGCAGTGAATCAGTTAATCTGTTGGCTGCTTTTTCATGTGTCCTCATGTTTATTTATATTCTTGACTTTCATTCAACCACTATATCTTGTTATTCAGCCATTTATTCATCTATTTAAAACATTAATTTTATCTTTTCAGAGATTGGGCATATAGAGGTGACTACCACAATGACGACGACTCAGATGACATGTCTGTGGCTAGAGGCTGGAATTATCATCAAGGGCCGGTATGTGTCTGTTTTGACATTTGTTTCCTTGGAATTGTCTTATATGTAGGTTAAAAAAGACCTTTCCATGCCAAGAGTTGTATTGGGTGCTATCCCCATATTTTGACAGATTGGCACTGGATGGGTCATGGGGTCAGTATCAGGCTGGTCAACTTTACTACCTAGGTCATCTCTTGGTAACCATTTTAGGCTGGTTCTATCTGGGAACTTAAATCAGGGGAACATTTTAGGCTGGGTCCACCAGGGAACTTAAATCAGAGGAACATTTTAGGATGGGTCCACCAGGGAACTTAAGTCAGGGGAACATTTTAGGCTGGGTCCACCAGGGAACTTAAGTCAGGGGAACATTTTAGGCTGGGTCCACCAGGGAACTAAGTCAGGGGAACATTTTAGACTGAGTCCACCAGAAAACTTAAGTCAGGGGAACATTTTAGACTGGGTCCACCAGGGAACTTAAATCAGGGGAACATTTTAGGCTGGGTCCACCAGGGAACTTAAGTCAGGGGAACATTTTAGACTGGGTCCACCAGGGAACTTAAGTCAGGGGAACATTTTAGACTGGGTCCACCAGGGAACTTAAGTCAGGGGAACATTTTAGGCTGGGTCCACCAGGGAACTTAAGTCAGGGGAACATTTTAGGCTGGGTCCACCAGGGAACTTAAGTCAGGGGAACATTTTAGGCTGGGTCCACCAGGGAACTTAAGTCAGGGGAACATTTTAGACTGGGTCCACCAGGGAACTTAAGTCAGGGGAACATTTTAGGCTGGGTCCACCAGGGAACTTAAGTCAGGGGAACATTTTAGGCTGGGTTCACCAGGAAACTTAAGTCAGGGGAACATTTTAGGCTGGATCCACCAGGGAACTAAAGTCAGGGGAACATTTTAGGCTGGGTTCACCAGGGAACTTAAGTCAGGGGAACATTTTAGGCTGGATCCACCAGGGAACTTAAGTCAGGGGAACATTTTAGGCTGGGTCCACCAGGGAACTTAAGTCAGGGGAACATTTTAGGCTGGGTCCACCAGGGAACTTAAGTCAGGGGAACATTTTAGGCTGGGTTCACCAGGGAACTTAAGTCAGGAACATTTTAGGCTGGGTCCACCAGGGAACTTAAGTCAGGGGAACATTTTAGACTGGGTCCACCAGGGAACTTAAGTCAGGGGAACATTTTAGGCTGGGTCCACCAGGGAACTTAAGTCAGGGGAATATTTTAGGCTGGGTCCACCAGGGAACTTAAGTCAGGGGAACATTTTAGGCTGGGTCCACCGGGGAACTTAAGTCAGGGGAACATTTTAGGCTGGGTCCACCAGGGAACTTAAGTCGGGAGAACATTTTAGGCTGGGTCTACCAGGGAACTTAAGTCAGGGGAACAAATAATCCCTGCCTGGAAAGGGATTCAGACATGATCACTAAGCTGGTAGAAAAGCATCCTATCCACTGCCCTACCACAGTTTTATGTCTTTGTATGATTGAGCATTTTTTTGTGTCCCTGTGAAATAGTAATTACTTAGTGAAGGTTCCATGCTTTTGTGTTCAAATGTTCGAGCAAAATCTCAGCTTTTCTTATGAAACACCTCGTTTCCATGGCATGTTCGGCATAAAGTGCTAGATCTATATTTTAGGTCTGTCAGCACTCAATTTTCCTCCCGTAGCGAAAGTTCAGAACTGTCATCGAACCCTCGCCCACTGGCATTTTAATCCATATGCTAGTACTTTGTTTTGTAGAATAGTGTTTTCAGTTTTTGAAGTATTTCATATCCTCCATCTTCTTGCAGGAATGGGTATGGCCAGTTGGATACTTCCTGAGGGCCAAGTTGTACTTTGCTGGAAAATTGGAAGCACAAAGGCCAGGCCTGTTAGAGAAAACCAAGCTGTACGTCAACTCTGTGCTGTGCAAACATTATGAAGAAATTCTCAATAACCCTTGGCAAGGCTTGCCAGAGCTGACAAACTCTAATGGCCAGGTAAATTTGAACCTTTATATTTCTCTTGTATTTTATTCAACATATTCTAGCACCAACATGACTATTTTGTACTGTCATCTTCTTGCATTATTTCTCAGAGTTTTGAATGTCATTTGGAATGTTCATTTAAGAGCACTGAGATCTTGTTGCTATCTGAGATTTCTGAGGGCCAGAACTGTGCAAACACACCCATGTGCTTCTGTTATGTTAGCTTGTTTACACACATTCAGGACCAGGTCCACTCTTGCGATACAGGAAGTCTTGAAGTTTGCTGTGCCTTGTTCTCAGTCTGAGTATATTTACTTGTTCCCTTATTCCAGATATTTTCAACTGTCTTTCTTAACTAATGTGAGGTGTTCTTTGATTAATGTATCTTTGTTGAATTGTTTAATTGTTGCTTCGGCTCCTTCAACAGTCATGTTAGTTTGTTTGGGGTTGTTTAGTCCTATGTTTAGCTGGCTTATCTGCCCTTTGTATTGCAATGTGTGGATAACAATTGCTGGGTTATGGCCCTGGCAATTTTGAGAATCTAATAAGCAGATAATAAAATCTTTACATGTCTTCTGTTGTTCCTGCCTAGCAAATCAATCACATTTTCTAGTGTTATAATATCTCCTTTGCCTTTTGTATTCCTATTTTAGTATGTCTTTCTGTTCCGTCATCTTTGTCTACATTGCTACCTAAATAGGTGTTTGATTCTGCATCTTGAAGTGAAGTTTCACCTGGGGAGATCTGATTATCATTTATTTTCTTGATTTATTCTTATCTTCCTCTTTTCATGATAGGTTTTTATACCTTATTATTGTGATCCCCCATCAAGTGTGTCTAGTTTATCTCACATCTAATCTCATGTGTGGGACTGGAGGGCAATGTCATCAGCGAGGTCCAGATCATCGAGCCGCTCTGTTAGAGAAGCTTGTGTCAGTACCAAAAGTAATATGTCTGTAGATGCTGGAGGAATTTTCAAAGATGGTCTGGCTGCAAGTTTATTGCCTCAGTTTTTGGCTGGGAAGATGTTGCAGAACACTCAGGTTCCAGAATAAAGTGCTATGTAAAATATGCATTGTTATATGGTACAGTGACATGTATTATTACCAAGCAATTAGAAGACAAGATAAATATAAAATAAGGCATAATGACCTATACGTCTCAAAAATTGAGCATTACTAGTTTTTAAAATGCTAGTTGCATGTACTTTTTCAGGATATTGCAATCCCAACATTTTATTGTTGTTGGCTGTTTGTGATTTACTAGGCAATTGTTATGTTCAGTAGTTTGCCATTGCTTTCTGAACGACTGATGCTAATACCATCAAAATCAATTAAAGCGATCTACTCCCAAATCACTTGCAGTTGATTACAAACCCTCGACAGTATGCCAAGGAATTGTGAAACTCGGTTTGCTAACCCAGAAACAAGAATTATTAGGTAAGATGAAATATCAACAAATAAAATGGACACACAAGAAGACATCATACTTGCAGAAAGCCTTACCGATACCGAAACAATACAAGTCAAATGTACAACAGGAAGACACAGGTTTTAATGCGAGGATAACATCAAGAGATGGAGTAGAAAGATGATGTTGAACCGTACACCATGGTGAGAGACAGAGTGCTGGAGATCCAATGTTAATTGTAAAGGCAACTGAAGGAATTTGTCCAGGGTCTGATATCAAGTTTTTTATCATGAAACTCCAGCATAAACTTCATGTTTTTAACTGCCCTTAAACTTTTTCATGAGCAATTAATGTAGTGGTTTCCTTTTACCTTCCACAAAAGTTATAAGTCCCAGGTATATCCTGAAAAAGAGCCATGAAGTTAGAAATGTTTGAGTGAAAATGTTAAGGATCAAATTAAATGCCCTAAGTCATATTGGGCATATGGTGCTAGACGCATATTTTTGTATACCAGTCAGGGTTCGGGTGGTGTGGTCAGTGTCACGCTGGCCGCCTTTACTTCCCAGGACATGTCCTGGTGTCCATTTTAGGCCGGGTCAGTCTGGGAGCCCAGGTCAGTTTACAAATCTGCCTTGATGGACATGTCAATGCACTAGCCACAGTGCTGCTGCGGCAACTTTGGAGTGACATAGCTACATTAAATAGACAGCTCTATTTAAAGATAATGGAGAGCAACTGTTTCAGCCCTAGGCTCCACAAGGAACATACAGATTTTGATGTCAGTGATTGCCGTTATTGTGTGCCCATAAACTGGCAGAGGTGTTCATGCATCTCCCAAAAACCAGTCCTTGGTGTTCTGAATCAACTCTGTTGATGATATTCCTCCATGCCTTCATCCCCATCCATCCAGCATCATCCCTCTGTCTGTCCATGCCTTTTCTACAGCTGATCTTTCCAGGCACAATGTTTTTTCCAAAGCCTATGTTATTATATGACTAAAGAACACTGGCTACTTCTTACAGTTGTGTATAATATTTAGCTTTCATTGGCCTTTTCAGGGACTCGTTAATTGCTCTGGCAGTCCAAAGTATTCACAAAATGCATGTCAGAAAACACATCTCTGTTGCCTCCAAGCTTTCTCTGTTTGCTCATGTTCAATGATTCACTGCCAGACAACATAGCAGGTTGTATTTAACAGTTCCATTCTGACATTTAGTTCCATGATTCCCTGCTAGACAACAGACAGGTATATTTAACAGTTCCATTCTGACATTTAGTTCCATGATTCACTGCTAGACAACATAGCAGGTTGTATTTAACAGTTCCATTCTGACATTTAGTTCCATGATTCCCTGCTAGACAACAGAACAGATTGTATATAACAGTTCCATTCCGGCATTCAGTGATACTGACTTACTTTGTAAGACACTGCAGCTTTTACTTCGAGTAACAACTTTGTTGTTAATATTCCAGTACTGTGCTGGAAGCTGTCGGACTCAAGCCTGGAGTGCTGCAACCATCTTAGAGACAATGTATGACCTGGCTGCGTTGGAGTCTCTGTGAACATAATGCCAGTTTGGGTTTGGTTGTGCCAAAAAGGGACATGGTTGTGTTGTGTGTTTGGCTGTTGCAAGGATTTATAATAAGATTAAGATGATCTATGAGTGATAGGAATTATGTGCTGAGTAGTCTGTTAGATTTAGCTTATTCTTCAAGTGTTACAGCCTGCAATAGATAGTTTTAAAAGATTTATTTGATGTTTGAATGTCACTCTTGTTGGGGTTTTCCATCTTGACGTGATGCATTTAATTGTGTGTGACATGAAATGATGTTCTTGATGGAGTTTGGCATCATGAAATAAGTGTTTCATGGTGTTTGGCATCATGAAGTGATGTGTTTGGTGGAGTGTGATATGAAAGAATGTGTTTGATGGTGTTCGGCTTCATGAAATAATGTTTTTGATGGTGTGTGGCATCATGAAGTGATGTGTTTGGTGGGGTATGATATGAAACAATGTGTTTGATAGTGTTTGGCAACATGAAGTGATGTTTTTCATGTTGTGTTAAATGAAATGATCTATTTGATGATGATTAACAACGTGAAATGGTGTACATAATGGTGTGATATCATGAAATAATATTCTTGATGGTATTTCACATCATGAAATGACATCCTTGACAGTATTTGGCATCATAAAGCGATGGTGTGGGACATCATTAAAAGATACTCTTGATGGTATTTATGACATAATAAAGTGAAGTGTTTGATGGTGTGTGAAATCATGAAATGATTCCCTCGAATCTATTTAAAACCCATGAAATGATGTACTATGTGTGACATCATGAAATGATGTACTATGTGTAACACCATGAAATGATGTACCTGATGGTGTTTTTCATCACAGTAATTTTCGTATTTCTGTACTTCTACTAAAAGATGTACTTACTCAAACATGTATTATCTTCAGTAGCTAATAACTGCAATGTAAAAATATATTAAATATAGTCATTCACAATCTCCTTCTTCTCAACATCTTCTTGTAATGAAACTTTTTACCATGTATTTTCAATCAGATTTATTGATCATCTACTGTCATAGAAATGTACTATGTGCTTGTGTTTTTGTTTTCCTATGAAATAACTTATACATTTCCAGATAGAATCATTTGTCAGATGTGTCTTGAAACTATTGAACAAGGCAAGGGTAAGATTTAACAGTTCAAATAAAACACAAAATGTGACTAGCAATCTCAATGAAAGGAAGAACACCACACAGGAACAGGCTAACATTTTTATGGACAAGAAAAAAAAAAACAAGTAGCAGAAAAAAAAAAACAAGAATACTGAACTCGGGATCTGAGAGTGATCCGACCAACACAAAAACTAAAAATGAAAAAAAAATAGTCATTTCTCTGTAATAAACTTATATTTATAATCATTTCAGATTAGAAATAAGCAGCTGAAAAAGATCATTTTTTTAGAAACATAGTTAAAAAGGAAAAGAATTTATAACATTAATAATTATGTCAGTAATTAAACCATCTGTTTATAAAGGTTATACTGAACTTATGGCTATTTGTGTTTCATGCTGTTAGACAGTTATGAATAAAACCAGTTTTTACAGTAAATGTAAAAGTTGTGTAAACACTATATGTAAAAACATGCAATATAAATGGTCACATGCAAATGAGAATGGGTATTGTATTGTGAGTGTCTCTCTGTAAAGTCAAACCTTAAAACTTTGATCTCATGTTGTTGTCCACCACAGCCAATATTCTTGTGTTGCTGGGAAAGGTGAAAGTCAGTTTTCATGCTTTATAGAATATTTACATCATTACTTTGTTACTATGGTTAACTTTAGTATTCTGTGACTTCTGATAGCCTTGGACTGACATGATTTTAAATGTTGTTTTGTTAATTTACTTGTTTTGTCTACTTTGCAATTAACTGTCATGTATTCCTTGCTTGGAGCTGTGCTTTATTTTGTATTTAATCTAAATCTGCTGCTTTTAGTGGCAGAGTTACTTTGTTTTCTATGTTGATAGCCTTATCTCCCCCTCCCCCACTGCATCTTACTAAAAAAAATTCTCACAAGATCTTTTTGAGAGACTTGAAAGTTCTGTTGCATTTGGCATCATATATATATTCATAATGTGATCAGGTGCATAATTGTTTATTGTAATCATTTTAATATTATAAACTTTCTCTCATTCACTCAGTATAACCTGAAGTATTTATCCAGTGCATTTCTTTGTATTTAACTTATATAAGCTTGAATGGTGTGTGTTCGAATCCCCTTCAAGACATGGATGTTTTTCGGTGACCTGCACTCTCAGGTCAACCCAGCCTCAAATATGTACCCAGAAATTTCCAGGGAAGTAAAAGCCACCGCCATGATATTAATCACATCACTTGTGCCAACACCTCTGAAGTCGGGGTGGGTTCGCCTGATGGCGAGGGACACTGGTAATAGGGAAAGCTGATCCACGCGCAAAAACCAGTCCATTGCACTAGAAGTAGTAATACATGTAAGGACTACACTTGAGGTCAAAAGCGAGCAAATGAAAAAAAAATAACTCCTGTGCCAATGTATCTAAGAAAATATGGGTTAGCACCATATACCTTTACACCTTGACTGGACTTGCTTGGCTCGTATATGTTCAACATTAGTTCTCATATGTTTGTCTTCTTGACATTGCTGCTGAATGTAGAGTTGTCATATATATATATATGTAACCTATACAAGTATAAGGCAAAGAGCATTTTTTTCAATTCATGAGTTGTATTGTGTATATGGTGCCAGTCCAATATTTATTGGATAAATTGGCACAAGTGATGTAATTAGTATCACAGCAGCTGCCTTTACTTATTAAAATGTTTTTTTTTACCATTATGTTTTCTCTCATTTCTGTGTGAGTGGATGGAATTTCTTTATAGCACAACCCCACTTATGGAGCTGTGATATTTATGCCTTCTGTATAGCACAACTCACTTATGGAGCCATGGTATAAATGCCATCTACATAGCACAACCCACTTATGGAGCCATGATAAACATTACATCTACATAGCACAACCCACATGTCAAGCCTTGGTATAAATGGCATTTACTTAGCACAATAACACACACCACTCCACACATAAACACCGCCACCACCCTCCCTATGGATCCATTGTGGTGAGTACTTACCCGCCAGCGCACTAGTCCTGGGTGCTGTCCACAGTTATGCCAGTACAACTCTGGGTGGACCCACTCTCATACAATGAGTACCAAAGATGTCTATGAGAAAGTATGGATGGGCCACATAATTCTAGCCATATTAGTGCCAGGCTTTCACCAAAAACATAGGCCTAATATCATATGTCATTCATGGCTTGTAAATTGGCATGGTTTGCTTTATTTGTAAACCCACTCACACACATGTGTGTAGATTTTGTGTGTCCTTACTGGCAGTGTAATTGTGGAATGCTTGTATGTTGATTGTGAATTTAGACATTGCACCAACATTTACTTTGGGATACTTAAACACAGAGGTCACAAACAGTATGTTTGCATGATGTATTGGCTGGCATATTTCAACACATCCTGTCAGGTGCATACTACAGAGATAAATATCATGTGAAGTGAACTCTGCAGACAATAAACCATGCAACATATTAATTGTGGCTCCTGTGTGTAATTCACTAAGGGAATACATTGTTTTGACTAAGATATTTGTTAATGTAGGAAACTTTAGAAGGTGTAAGAGACATCAGCAAACTTTTGAAGTTAATTTTACAGATGTTATGTATTTGAGAAACCTTCAAGGTTATTTTTACAGATGTAACAGATTTGAGAATACTTCATGGGTTATTTTTACAGATGTAAAAGATTTGAAGAAACCATAACGTTATTTATAACTGTTGTTAAGAGAATTGTGGAAACTTCCAAAGTTATTTTTACAGATGTAAGAAACTTTAGGAAACTTCAAAAGTTATTTTTTACAGATGTAAGAGGCTTGAGGACACTTCCACAGTTATTTTTACAGATGTAACAGATTTGAAGAAACCATAAAGTTATTTTTCACAGATGTAAGAGACTTGGGGATATTTTCAAAGTTGACTTTTAATCCTGTCTGCATTTGATACATAGTTAATAATTTAAGTATCTTTTGGAAAATGTAATATATAAAACACTTTACATGTGGAGATTGAAAACAGCCATAGCTCTAAAACTGCTCTGTAAATTATCATGTGAAAATATTGTCAGTGAATATATTTTTAAAGTGTTATTGCTAAGTCAGGTCAGTGAGGAAAAGGAAAAACAGAAGCTAACATAATAACAGTCACAAATATACAGATAAGCCATGTATCTCTGTTTTTTTCCCCCTGCTGACTTCACTTGTGATTAGAAAAGTGTATATCTTAAATATTTAATTTAGTATTTGTTTTTGTATGTTTTGTTTTTTAGCTGATGAAGGTTTTGTCACTGCAGTTTCCACTCTGTGATCGTGTTTGTGTATAGCTGTCCATTAATATTTTCTGTGTTTCCTTGTGCTCATTGCATTTTCATGGTTGTAATATAAACAAATCCAGGGCAAAAGAAGACAAGGAATATGTTGAGTTAAGACAGCTGCTGAAAACAGGAGTGACATGATCAGACGACATCAGTACCAGTGTTTAGTCTGACAGACCTGATGGTTGTGATGATGATGGATACAGATAACTAACATCATTAGTGAACTCGGTGACTGAAATACAGTATATATGAAGTGATGATGATGGAGAAAATAGTTAACCCCACTTTGTTAATGTTAACACTAACATCATTAGTGAATTCAATGACCAACATACACGGAGAATATAAAGTGTAATACTTGTGGCAATGTTGTGTAAGTGGAATAGTGGAATAAATGATGTTGTGCACTGGACGCTGTCCTTCAGAACTTTGAGAAAGAAATGTGGAATAATTTAGTGGAATCTTCTTGTGACATTGTCCATGTGGTGTTGTGTTGTTGAACACTGGTGATGGACATTGGTGTGTTGTTTGACATTGTGGTTGAGGTGAAGTCTTCTCTTGTGGGCCATGTGTGCAGTGATTGCTGTTGTGAATCCATGCTAATGAAGGGTTTTCCTTCAATCCAGCTCTTGCTCTGCTGCCCTCTTGTTGGTTGTAATGTGCTTGTGAAGCTGGTCAAGTTCGAGACATTCTTGTTGGATGAGGTTCAAATCACTTGGTTCTGTATTTCTGTGTATTGTATACATAAGGCTGATCATGTTTTTTGTTGGATTTCATATTGTGTATGGTGTGTTTCGGAACGAGAGAGAGAGAGAGAGTGAGAGGGATTGTGTGTGTGAGAGAGAATGAGAGAAGAGAGAGAGATGTAATTTAACAATGTATGATTCTAATATAATAACAAATGTTACCATAAAGTGTTATGTGTATAGGTAATATACCAAGTTGTTACTCGTTTATAATAACAATGTGACTCTGTGGTATGGCAATGTATGAAATATAACAGATTGCTTGTATGTCATTTTCTGTTCTTTTTGTTTGCTTGACAGTGTCATCTGAATAGAGTGGCAGAATGTGCAGCGATGTGTGTCTCAAACACTGTAGTGTTTCTGTTACATTGTTATCTGGATGGTAATAACTTGTAGAAGTTGAATGTAGGACCACTATGTTGACAAACCAGGACATTAGCCACTTTGCTTCAGCTGTACCGTAATAACTAGTTTGTGGGTGATGAAGTATATAGGAAGAGATAGAGGTAATTGTTAGTCAGGTACTGATATGGTTGTCAGAGAAATAAGTATCAGTTTGTGAGTGTAATCTGGAGTGTCTGTGTAAGGAATACAGTTATTATTGATGTGTGTAAGAGAAATGTAATTATAAATTTGTGACTGTAAGATGATGTGTGTGTGAGAAATATCAATTTGTGACTGAAATGTGATGTATGTGATAATTATCAATGTGTGACTGTAAGGTGATGTGTGTGTGAGGAATCTAATGATTTAGTCTGGGGCTTCAGCTTTGTGTATGTAAGAAATATAAATATTAGCCTGTGATTGTAAGGTGATACGTGTGTGGCCAAGCTAGGTTTAATCCCAGCCAACCTGTATGTGCTATGCCTATGTGCCGAATCATGACCTGGTTACGTGCCAATACACCTCTCTACAGATGTGACATTCTGGTATCAGTCTTGCACACCCCGCTGGTTTCTAAGCATTGGGAGGGGGAGGAGAGCTCTGTAATATCGCCCCACTTGGGATGGTACTTTGATACCGGGTGGAGAGAAATCTCTACACAAACCTCACTCCAGTAGATGCAAATCCTGTTGAGGCTCAGACATGCTCCTGAACCTATGTCATATCATCCTGAACTTACAACATGTCATCTTGAACCTACGTCATGTCATCCTGAACATATAGAACATATGGACTGTCTTATCTACACGTGAATAGGTTCTTCCCTCTAGCACTGTTGCCATAGCACCAGCCTGACAGCTGCGATTTCTAACTTCCTTGGTTCTTTTAATATGCACACAGGACCTACTTCTGGCTGCCCTTATCTGTTACAGTTAGTATCTATCTCTCCACCTCAGAGGGCAGGCAGATGTGTGAGGGATAGCATTAGGAGCCAATCTGTCTATTCCATGACCTATCCCCATGGGTGATGTCTTGTGGTCCATGATTAACACTACTTATACAGGGAGGTTGACATTTGTTGTTTTCTGGAGCCGTGTGTGTGGTCTGTGTTTGTCTAGTATGCCCTTGATCAAATTGATTAAACTCGCTTCTTGGTCTTCCGGTCACTATACTATGTTTTGTTTATTATAGGCACACAGTGCTAGCGGGTCTTCATTCACATTATACATCTGAATCCCACAGAGCACAAACTCCATAGCTCCAGGAGTCTCTGAGGAAATTGTACTCATGAACCAAACAACGTGGCCCAGAATCAAACCCATAACCATCAGAGCTTGAGGCAGGCGACGTAACCATTTGGCCACGGAGACTCCCAGAGGGCGTGTATGCTTCTTGTATGTGATATCAGGTGTCTGCTGCCAGAGAGGGTCTGAAGCTATGTTTACACATGTTTGCCAATGTATTATTATAGTTTTGAAGTGTGATGACTTTACTCTGAACCTGGCTGTGTGTTGAAAATACCAGTCATTTAATATATTTTATATTTGTTGGCAATATTTACACAAATAAATTCATGAAACACAGTGCAAATGGTGTATTGTTGTCTTGCTAATAATATGAACTCCATCGCAGAGCAAGCACAACGGGAGACTTTTGTTCGTCAGAAGCAGTTCCCCCCTTGCCAAATTTTTAAACCTCATTACATCCTTGACACTATCACAAGGCCCCCTTCAGTCATGACTCCTTTGAGTCTTTCTCCTGGTGTGCTTCCATACATCCAGTTTTCAGACGTTTTAATCATTTTTTGCACTTGTCCCACAAATCTAGACAAAAACAAAGGTCACCTTAAAACAGATACTCCGGTAAATGTGTAGTTGCAGGTCTTGACATATATAGGTCATGGCTGCATAAGACAGGTCACTGGTACCCTTCCCAGAAGAACCATTAGTATCCTGTTTACAAGGCTAGGTTAACCACAGAGCTGTCATCATTGCCATGTGCTAGCACCATCACGTTTCTTAGGCCTGATTGTATAGAGGAATAGGTGGGTAGTCTTTCACCCACAAAGGGACTGGTGAGTTTTTAACTCTTACCCATCACGGTGACTGCATTATGAGCATAGCCCCCCATCAGTGAACTTGAACATTCAACGAGCAAACTATGTTACCCTGAAATTTAAACTTGATTTAGACATTCAACGAGCGAGCGAACTATGTTACCCTGAAAATTGAACTTGATTTAGACATTCAATGAGCAAACTATGTTACTCTGAAAGTTTAACTTGACTTGGACATTCAGTGTGTGAACTATGTTCTTGTGAAAGTTAAACTTGATTTGGACATTCAACAAGTGAACAATTTTACCCTGAAAGTTAAACTCGAATTAGACATTAATTGAGCGAACTATGTTACTCTGAAGGTTGAACTTGATTTGGACATTCAATGAGGGAACTATGTTATTCTGAAAGTTGAACTTGATTTAGATATTCAGTGAGTGAACTATGTTACCCTGAAAGATGAATTTGATTTGGACATTCATTGAGCGAACTTTGTTACCCTGAAATTTGAAATTGCTTTGGATATTCAACAAGCAAACCATGTCAAATGTTATCCTGAAAGCTGAACTCGATTTGGACATACAACGAGAGAAACATGTTATCCTGAAAGCTGAACTTGATTTATACATGTAGTTTGCGAACTAGGACAATGCTGCTGAGATTGATTTAAAAACAATCAAGAAATTGTATTATTCTGTGTAGTATCTAGCGAGATATTACTCATCATAAGGATTCACTGAGTACATTTTGGATCTGTTTTGAGCCTTGCCCGGTTTACATAAATCTTTTCTTTACTTGTGGCAAGAGTTTTCTCCCACCGGGAAGGTTAACCCGGTCAACAAATGCCCGCAGAAGTCGGATGTGTCGGCCTAGCGGCGCAAGAACGCAGCTCTGCTGTAAACAGGCACAACGCAATCACATCCGGAAAAAAACTCCGGATGAACGCAGAAGAAGAAGAAGTTTTCTCCCATAAACCTGTTTTATATTACGACACGCAACTGGAGGACATCTTAATTTTATTTGTCCTAAAACAGGAAATAATTCCATGGAGATTTCAACATATTTGTCATTCAGCAGGACATACATTCCATGGACATTTCAACATATTTGTCATTCAACAGGACATACATTCCATGGACATTTCAGCGTAAATGACGTTCAATAGGACATACATTCCATGAACATTTCAACATATATTACATTCAATAGGATATACATTCCATGGAGATTTCAACATATTTGTCATTCAACAGGACATACATCACAAGGACATTTCAACATATTTGTCATTCAACAGGACATACATTCCATGGACATTTCAACATATATGTCATTAAGCAGGACACACATTCGGTGGACATCATTCTCTCTTAATTTTAGGAATGGGTTGGTGAAGACCAGAAACGTTTCCACTTAGTGGTTTCTAGTCACTGCCTGCCTTCGGGAGCAGTAACTGGCCTGTTAGTTCGACTCAGGCCTGTGGTGGCTATATATAAGGAGCGTTCATTTGAAATCCGTTCATGTTGCACCACGCGTAATTGCGTACGTTGAACATGATCATGTGATAAGTTCTGACCAGTGAATAAAAGAGCATGTGCTTATCGTCCCATGATGCATAGGTTCTGTTTCTGACAGTTGAGAAAATGGCCGGGTTGATCCAAAATCCGCCCAAAGAAGCTCAAAGAGCGGTGATTCAGTTTCTTTCATTTGAAGGATGTTGAGCAGTGGACATTCATCGAAGAATGCAGGCAGCGTACGGTAACAAATTTGTGTCGAAGACAACAGTAACAGACTGGGCATGAATGTTTCGGAAAGGATGTCAGTTCACGACAGATCTTCGACGGCCGGGTCAAGCGCATATTGTTGCAACAGAAAAAAATAACCGCCAAAATTGATGCAGCAGTACAGATGAACCATTGTTGAAGCATACGTTCGCTAGCGAAAGAATTTGATGTGTCAGTTGGGACAATTCAAAGGTCGTTCGTAAGAAACTGCAATATCGGAAGGTGTGTTCACAGTGGGTACCACGGATGTTGACCGACCACCAAAAAGAGGAACGCATGGGATGGAGTTTGAACCACTTGCTGCATTACAGAGTGGAGGTTGATGCATTTCTCTTCCGCATAGTGGCAGGCGATGAATTATGGTGTCACCACTTTGAGCTGAGCAGCAAAAGAGAGAACATGCAATGGAAGCGGTAACACCACAAACCAAAAAAAGCCCAAAAAATCAAAGTTACAGGTTTCCGCTGGTAAGGTTATGCTGAGCGCATTTTTTGACCATGAAGGGCTATTTATGGCTGACTTTAAAGAACCTGGTGTCAACATCAACTCTACTCACTACTTGCAAACACTAGACAAGCTGCAAAAAGCCATCAAGAATAAACGACCCTGCATGCTTTCTCGTGGTGTGATTTTGTTGCACGATAATGCTCGTCGGCATGTCACAAAGATTGTTCAGGAAGCATTAGCAAGGACGAAGTGGGAAATTCTGCAACATCCAGTCTATAGACCTGATTTGTCACCATGTGATTTTCATTTGTTCGGACCTCTAAAAAAGCTCTCAAGGGGCAACGATTTCACACAGATGCAGACGTAATGAACGCGGTAAACACTTTGTTCAGTGAACAACCACAATCCTTTTTTTGCGGACGGCATTCGCCGCATTGGGATGCTTGCCTGAGTGCCTACGGCGATTTCTTTTGACCAACCCATGGTGCATTATTCATTCAAAATGAATGCTTTGTTTAGTTCTACAACACCTGTTAATGTTTCTTTCATGCTTTTGTAATAACGCCATTGGAACGGGTTTCAAATAGACGCCCCAAATATTTGTGGGGTGCTACCAGGGCGCATGGCAGGCCTTGCCTAGGGCTCCATGAAAGCAATAGAGAACCCGCCTGCGGCAGATGTGTAGTACAGGGTACCATCCCTTTAGGCTTTATACACAAACATAGGGTCTTAACGTTTCCCTTACCTGTGATTCAAATTACCACACAAATGGGGACAGTTAAAAGTTAATGTAAAAGCGGAAGGGAATCGACATACATAAAGGTTAACAGTTAAAGGCGAACGTATAGGCTTAATTTCACCGGGTTTTATCCCACCTAGCTTGATCTTTATCCATAGAACGGCAGGCCGTGAACATAGAATAAATTACGAGCTCCATCGGCTACACCCAGAGTCCTGGAAAAATTGCACGCGTGGTCGGAAGGACCCAGTCTGAGAACGAACCCACTACCTTCAGAACCCACTACCTGGCACCTTGACCACGGAGACCCACCTCCTCCATTCATTCATTCATTCACTCATTCATTCATTCATTCATTCAGTAGCATGTCCTTTCCAGAACTTCGCTCCCATAACAACCCTTCCGGAAAACCTCTTGATCATAAGCAAGATGTCTCGGGTCCGATATACCCATCTGGAGATCATCCGCCACATCCTGCATCCATCTTCTATTTGGCCCACCGCTTTCTCTCTTCCCAGGCATATATCCCTCCATAATTGTTCTCTCCAAACTTCCGTGACGTTTCAAGTGACCAAACTATTTCAATTTTCTTTGTTTTATCGTCTTTAATAGCCATCCTTCTTCAATTTTCGGCTTTTGAAGCATGGGTGCATTTGTTCTTTTCTTTATCCAAGATATTCTTAGAACTCGTCTATAACATTTATATTAAAAGGCATTTATGCGCTGTTCAGCTTGTTTAATAAGTGTACAGGTCTCACAGGCGCATGTTGCATCAACCTCTAATCAAAAACGATATTTGAGCATAACGGCACCACCAGAAGCAAATCCAGTACGATGCTATTTGCTGTTTTTGGAGTTAGGAAGCATCATTCAACTGTTACAGTCAGCAGGAACATGAGTGGAGTTAAAAGTTAGTTGCATATCCTTTACAGGACGTAGCAGTCAACTCCAGCCATGTTTGGCTGTTGGTGATTCCTGGTCAAGTTTACTTTTAGTAGTATGCCATTTTTTCTGAACGACCGGCACTCATACCAATTGTATGTAAACCAACGCAAGGCCGTTTACTTCCAAATAACCCGCAGCTGTGTTTCGAACGCGGTATGCGGGATTACGAATTGCATTGGTAACCCCTTCATAAGGGGGGAGATGCAGAAAACTGAAAGTAAACGTAACTGCTAAAAATATATCCAATCAAATAAACAAAATAGAGTTTAAAAGGCAAACAGGTCGACTTTATTACTCCAGGTTCTCGCCTAGAGAAACAACAGTGAAAGAACGCTATGGACCACTATTTTTTTTTTCGCATATCTTTTACAGGACATCGCTGTCAACATCAGCATCATTCAGCTGATTGTTGATTTCTTGGCAAGATTACGCTCAGTAGTTTGCCAATGCTTTCTGAGCGGCCGGCTCACTTATCCCGTTAGTTACCAACGCGGCGAGAACCGCTTCCAATTCTTGCGCGCTGCGTTACCCTACGTGGATAATCGGGATTAGGCTAGGGAGACCGGCTCTATGGACCACTGCGTGAACTAAAAAAGACAGTGAAATTCATACACGAAACAATATATAGATAAATTTCAGGGCGGGCTGCAGAAAGCTTCGCACAAAGCACGAACTCCGTAGCTCAAGCGACGACCCCCAGGTGTCGCCTAGAAAACTTCACTCGTGAACCCAACGACAAAGGCCAGAATCGAACTTACAAACTTCGGAGCGCGAGCCAGGTGGTGTAACCACTTCGCCACGAAGGATTCCTCCACTTAAATGAAGTGGGAACCTCACGCTATCTTGATATGCAAATTTTGAATGGAATGTTTTCAATTCGCACTCTTTCATGATTAAGTTACTGCTCTTATTGACACGCGTGCAGCAGCGACTGCAGAAGAGATTACCAAAGTGTTTGGTGTTTTTTTTTTTTTTTTAACTTTTAATTAAATCAGCAGAAACGTATTTGCTCTCCACTCTCTGCTATCTGATCCTTGTGAATTTGCATATGGATTTAACTTCAAAGTGCACTTTTTTCGAGTTCACGAAGTTTCATAATAGTTGATACAACTTGGCAATGCACATTCTTCAAGTTCATGAACTCTCATTTTTGTTTTTATTCGTTTGCTCGCCTTGAACTGAAACATAGTCCACACACGTGTAATACTGCTAGTGCACTGGACTGATTTTTGCGTGTGGGTTAGCTTTCCCTATTACCAGTGTCACGAGTTGAATTGAGCTGAAAACCGACATCACTGCATTCAGGACATTCGCGCTCCGTACCCTCGTTCAACAGCCAGCGAAGAATCATACTACTAATCGTTCTCACCGTTATCTGATTGAAAGTTCTCCTGGTCTGCCCTCTCAGTTTTGAGATTCTTCCAGAACCCCTGCCGATCCCTCGCAATATCATTATTTCCACATATAGGTTTACAATCTGTTCCTCCGTCTTCTCCACCTGGTCCCACTGGCGCCCAAGCACCTCTCCCCTGCCCATAGGTAATCTACCACCAAGAGGTGCAGTCCCTGCCAGCCTATCAGCCTGTTCATTTCCCCCACATTCCCGCATGGCCAGGACAAAAACATCCATACAATTCTCACATTCTGTGACCTCTGAAGCGATGAGAGCCATTCCACAAGAAACACTCCTTTCTTCACTTTACTAACCTTACGCCTTGTGTCCGTAATGAATGCAATGTGTGTTGCAGTCGTCCCCTCTAACCATCGGAAGACCGCTGTTACTGTTTCCACCTCCATGCTCATGCTGGAGGTCGTAGTCTCATATGCCAGACTCTCCCTTTTCAAGCATCGTCCATTAGCCTTCGAGATTAAACCCCAACCACTACGTTTATTTCTCACCACTGACCCATTGGAGTAAATCACCATGTCACCTCGATGTGTGTTACTCTTGATCATCATATACCAGTGCTCGATACCTGTGTCACGAACTCTCATAATATTTCATTTGAGTTGTTATGTGCGAAGCAGATTGTTACGACAGCCAGGAAGGCCGGTGGTGTTGGAGGCAGAGATTCACAGAGGCAGACAATGCTGGGAGAGCTGGCACAGCATCACGGGCGACAATCAGCCATCGAATTTATAAAGTAAACGGAAGACAGATGTTTGTCGAGGAACATGGTCGCCTTCGTCACTCGACATGGCGCATGATGATAATAACTCGCGAATCCTTTAAATACCCACACTCACATATTTATACCGATATAACATGGCGCACGATGATAATAATTAACATTTCTTAATTAACATTTCCACAGGCTCAGATTATATGGATCATGATGATAATAATTCGCCGTTCTTTCAAATACCCACACTCCCACGTAAAAACAATTAATCTCTCCCTCTCTCTCTCTCTCTCTCTCTCTCTCTCTCTCTCTCTCTCTCTCTCTCTCCTCTCTCTCTCTCTCACACACACACACACACGAAAATTAGACGGTAAACTTTACTAGAACACGTTCATCATCATCATCATCATCATCATCATCATCATCATCATCATCATCATCATCATCATCATCCAGTGCCTTTTCGGCTGGCGTGGGCGATCATGCCTCTCAACAAATTACGATCGCCGACGTCATGGATCAATTCTTGTGTTGACTCCCTTCCGTGCCATTACACAAGTCTGTGAAGAATCTTCTCACACTGGCTTACTCTATCTCTCTCTCCGCAAATCTTTACTGTAGTCACGACATATTCCTTTTATTTTGTTTTCTTCTCATAATGTTCCCCCCCCCCCCCCCAAAAAAAAAGCGACTGCCACTTTCTGATGTTTGTGATATGTTGTCTTTGCGACTTAGTTTCCCTCAAAATGTCCAGATTGCTCATTTTAGGTGTCCAATTAATTTTCAGCATTCTTCTATAAAACCACACCTCCATGACTTCCATGGATTTTTACGCCTGATTACTAATTGTCCAGGATTCGCAGCCGTATGTTAAAACTGGTTCTATGTAACATGCAAGAACTCTCTAATTTTCAAGGACAATGACTTATTGCACAACACGTTTTACATTTCATAGAATGCAATGTTTTCTTGTCCTATTCTGTTGTATTCTCTGTCCCAGTGATGCATCTTCCATCTGATGTTATGCTTGTGCTTAGATATCTGAATTTCGGTACATCCCCCAAAATATAACACGACCACAAATAACAAAATGGACGTTTCGACCAAAGCTTTCGTCAGTTCACAAACAAAAAGCACCCACCGATACAAATACAGAATGTGCCATAAAAATGTATACACAGCAATCGCCCACCAGATTAAATGTAATCGCAGTTTCGATCTTTGTAACATGCTGTTTACGCCATCATTTTAAACATATCAGGCAAAACATTGCAACCGTAATACGAATACGTTCTACAATGGTGTAATATGACAAGTTTTGATGACGTCATTACAACAATATATTCAGTTGAAATGCGATTACATTTAAACTGGTGGACGATTACTATGTATATATTACATTTTTCTGGCGCACTCCCCTGTACATGAAAATCACCACATGAAAAAAATAATCATTAATAACGAAGCAGACTGCAAAAATCGACAAAAACTTGACAGAATCAACAATATTTACAGGCCTAAAGGCAGTAAAGGCAAGGGATCGAGTTCATTGCAACGGATTTGTATCCCAAATGTCTTGGTCGCTACTCGCAGATGGACCTACCGAAAGTGTAGCTCAGAGAACGAATTCCGTAGCTCCAGCTGCGAACCCCAGGGGACCTCTGGGGACCAAATAAAATAATTACTCTCGCGAACGGAATGACAGAGCCCGTAACGAACCTACGACCTTCGGAGCACGAGGCAGTCGTCTTGGCCAATCCACCTCGCAGACACACCCCCTCTGACATTCCAAGTATTGTCAAGTGGGAGTGGAAGAAGCGAACATTCAGATTACTCGTTCTTGATGTCCGTATTTCATTTAGTTGCTTATCCTTTACAGGACGTTGCGGTTAACCACAGTATATATTGGTTTGTGATTTTCTATGCAATTTTACGTTCAGAAAATTGCCATTGCTTTTTGAACGGCCGAGGCTTATACTTATACCATTGTGAAAATCAGGACAAACTAGTCTGCTCCCAAATCTCCTACGGCTGGTAATACTGGACGTATAAGATATTGGATTGTTCGTACTTCTACTGCATTCCAAGCACGTACCCGTTTAATTCCAATACGATATGCTTGTAGGTCTAGGCGTATGATTCCAGCTTTGGGTGCAAGAGGTACCGGGTTCAAACCCCTGACAAGCCCCAATGGCATAGTGGTTAGTGCACCTGCCTGTCAAGACAATTGTCCGTGGTCAATCCCCAACTGAAGCCGTTGGTTATTTTTATTACGAGCATGGTGCTAGGGTCGACGTGCCTCATAAATATGAGAATGTGACAACTTTCTACATTGTGTATAAACTCAAGCGTAGCCCATACATATACTACTACTACTATCTTCAGTACTTGTAATTTACATCCCCAAGCCAAGGACGCGAAGTCAACATTTTAGTACAACTGACTGGTGTAGGCGTTGAACCCGCTATCTTGCCAGCAGCACACTGGGAGTTTAAGAGCAAGCGCTCTTATAATTTCGGCCATGCCTACAGTGAAACGCAAGAAGAAAATAAGTTTAAGAGCTACTTGTAAACAGTTTCAATTGTATAAATGACTGCCGACAAGATGATATTGCACATTAGGAGTGGCTGTCATTAAACTGACATCGAAGACTAGGAGTGGCTTCTATCAAGCTAATACCAAAGCCAATGACCATCAAGCTGATACCAAGACCAAATGTGGTTTCCATAAAACTGATATAAAGACAACTAGTGGCTTCTATCAAACTGATACCAAAGACTATATGTGGCTTCTATCAAACTGATACCAAAGACAAGATGTGGTCTCTATCATTATCAAATTAATTCTAAAGACTACAGACAATATATGGTTTCCCTCAAGCTTACGTCAAAGATTAGATTTGGTTTTCATCATATTAATTCTAAAGACAAGATATAATTTCCAACAAATTAATACCAAAGACAAGATAGGTTTCCCACATGCTGAAACCAAAGACAAGATGTGGCTTCCATCGATCTATTACAATAAACCAAACGTAAATAAAATGTTTGTCAAGGAATTTTGAGCACCCGAGCCACAGTTCACATTCATTCGTTTTGTACGTAGCTCGGGTTTTTCGTGTTTTTATGGAAGATTTTTTATGCCAGGATGATCTGAGGCTTAGAAGGTCGCGCACCGTGATACACGAGGTCAAGGACTAAAAATGCAGACACGGGATAGGCATTGATCAGTGAAGCGAGTCCGCGAGAAGATGAATGTAGCAATGTAGCCACGGCGAGTGACGGATCTGACATCTTGACATGTTGACAGTTGTTTGAAGAAAATAACTTCTACATAAAAAAGGAATTTTTTAAACGAATGTTTACTTTTCAATCATCTGACTCCTTGTTTAGTGAACGCCCGAGTGTATGTCTTTGCTAGCGTGTTTATTGCTATAGTATTTGCTCCCCACTTTATGTTCTCCGAATGGTAGCGTTTTGTGCCTTGCCTTAAAATGTTACACGTGGATGGTTGATAAATATAGAATAGACAGACAGGCAAACAGACATACAAGACAGTAGGATTGGTAGGTAAGTAAGTAGGCAGACAGATGGACGGACATCAGCAAGTGAGGAGTGGGTGATTGAGTGTATGAATCACAGAACGGGAATGCTATAAAAGATAAACAAGACACAGAAAAAACAGGCAGGCAGACAACCGTGAGTGGGATTGAGTGATCTGAGTGAATGAATGACAGAATGGAAATTGTATACTAGACAGAGAGACATACAGACGGGCAGACACACAGGAAGGCAGACAACAGTAACCGAGGAGTGATTGGGTGAATCAATCACAGAACGGGAAGTTTATAATAGATAGAGAGACATAAAGAAAGTATCAGAATCAACCAGGACAAACAAGTCAAAGGTTAAGGACTGCTTCCATGCACCCTAGCATAATGAGAGTTTTATTCTAAGCCCATATTTTCGAGACCGAACAGCACTAGGTTGCTGATGTGCCAGTATCACGTCGGTCATCTCATCTGCCGTCACATATTTAAGTCCCCATTTTATGTGATAAGTCTGCGTGGGGCCACGTGATCACGATAAGTCCCGCCTGGTGAGAGATTTGAACCCAAGACGACTGGACGGAGAGGCGAGTGAGCTAACTGTTGTACTACCAATGGTACCACATCAGGACTCATAACGTCGATTTATAAATATCAGTGAACACACAGAGAGTAAGAGAGAGAGAGAGAGAGAGAGAGAGAGAGAGAGAGAGAGAGAGAGAGAGAGAGAGAGAGAGAGAGAGAGAGAATTTTGACATCAGGAGAAATTACGTAGATTTACACATGATGTTTGTCCATTAAGAATGGTGATGACCATTCATGTTATCCAGTGGGAGTTGATTGAAAGTATGGAGCCCTGAGTTCTAAGATGGCTTGTAATGCTATTTTGGCTCGAAATGTTCTTTGACAATGTGGGCAAAGAATGCTTGACGTTCCAGGAGGAGGAGGACTTCCTGCAGTGGTTTTTCTGTCCTGCATTTTCTTCACAGCTCTTGCAGTCCTGGTTGCTTCACAAGTGACTGCACCCTTGTGCAATGATGTACGCCACACATTTTACACATATTATGGGAACAGACACTTTACATCTTTGTGATAGCTGACATGTGATGGGAAAAGTCAAAAGAAAGACAAAGAAATGCACACCAGAAGTGCCTGGCCAAATCGGAACAAGAACACACATCGTATAGTGGTCAGTAATAAGCCGGAGCCCTTTATTTCCCAGAACAATACCTTGTACCCATAGCCGGATTTAGACTTAATAAGGCCCTAAGCTATTTGAAATATGGGGCCCTTTATAAGTCTAGATATTCTATGTCAGTGACAAATATGATTTTCGGATACCTAGAGGGTTAAACTGAAATACAATTAAGAAGTACATTGATAGTGAAATAATAAATCTTTAACTTAAAATCATTTTTATTCATAACAAACTTAAAAATGCAAGCTCTGGTAAAAAGAAACAAAAGTTCTTTTAAAAGGCACAATTTACAAAGGCTTATTATCTAATCTCTTGAAACATGTTATAAGAATTAAGGAATTATATTAAACTAAAATATTTTCTTTCTTGCCTTTGCCAGAGCAAAGTCACTGATGACATCATCAAATGATAAACTGCGTAGTTTGTCGCTTTCTATGCACATGAGACTGAGGGAACATAATTTATCTTGAGTCATTGTTGTTCTAAATTCATTTTTTATCCTCTTCAGCTGAGAAAAAGATCTTTCTCCAGAGCAATTTGTAACCATCATACTAAGAAACAATCTCAAAATTGCTTCTACATTAGGGAATGCTGATTGGACACGATGGTTAAATGTTACTCTATACAGATCCTGATGTGTCAGACTATCTTGTTCCGTTGAACTATGGGCTTGACTATGTCTAACATATTGATGAAAATGCTTGACTTCTCCTACAAGATTCATGTCCACATCTTCAGGATATGTTTGGCATAAAGCACTAACTCCTTCATGAATATCTTCTTCTGTCGCTTCTAGTTTTGTTAAGAATGAAAACTTTTTTTCAGCATCATTGTATACTGAGGCCCTCTGTGCCAGACTTGACTCTAATGCATCCATCACAGGTATAAATGTTTTGATTCTGAACTTGTCTCTTGGCTCAAGGTTCTCTAAAGCATTATCTTCATCATCATTGATATGCCTTCTTTTCTTGTAATCAACATCAGGCAATTTTTTCTTTGCTTCTTCTTCAAAATGATCGAAAAGATCCCTGGAACCTTTAACAAAATCCGAAAGTGAAGCTTACAATTTCCTACATACATCTAGACTAATTTGGGGGTCTTGCAGACATGTGAAATTCATCTAGCAAGTAACTCCACAAACATAACAATACCATAAATTAAAACTCCTCTATTTTATTCGAAATGTTTATGGCTTGATTTCTTGTTTCGCATTTCTCTGTAGTATCAATATGCAGCTGATGCAATGCAGAAATTATTCCATCATAACTATCAAGTATTGCACTTGTGGCCATTGAATGCGCTTCCCATCTAGTCTTTGACAATTCCAAAAAAGTTTACTGCCTCTAAACAACAGTCTACTGCTGCTCTACCAACAAGATTCAGGGAATGACCAGCACATGGAATATACATAGCATACTTGTTAATCTTCAATATTATTTCTTGCATACCCTTGTATTTGCCAGACATATTGGCAGCATTATCATATGACTGGCCTCGACACTTACTAAAATCTATTTTGCAATTATGGCTGCCACAACTCGTTCAAGAACATTTTTCCAGTACTGCCGTTTATTATTTATCTGTTCTGCTAGCTGGCAGTCATTTGTTGAGCCACGTTTTCTTGTAAGATATGTTACCGAAGCTGTTCTATGGTCTACAGAGTTTTCATGACTTTGAACTAAATAGGTGTTGCGCCAATCACAAAATCCATCGGATGATAATGGTGTTGAAGGATTTGAAAAGAGTTTACACACGAAACAGTATACACGATCTGTTGCTGGCGAATATACTAACCATTCTCTGTAATATTTTTCACCATTAGCCCGTTTGGGATAGAACAAGCTTTTCGAGCAAT
Source organism: Cepaea hortensis (assembly GCA_963921405.1). Taxonomy (NCBI): domain Eukaryota; kingdom Metazoa; phylum Mollusca; class Gastropoda; order Stylommatophora; family Helicidae; genus Cepaea; species Cepaea hortensis. The sequence goes on from OY992885.1 coordinate 27,798,443, forward strand.
ATCTGTCTTGGTTTGCAAAAAGCTTCTGTGATTTTTCAAATGAACCATTTGAGTGCTTACATTCTGACGGACCTTTTTCTACCCAGTATAAAATCTAATCTTTACTTAAATCACCCCATACCCCAACATCATTCTGTTTGTTTTTTGATGCTGAATCTTCTGTGCTTGTACTACTCTCTGGTTTATTAATCTTAATATTTGTTGCTTCATTCGTTGAAGTAGATTCTATACAACTAGATGTACCAGGCTCTGTATCAGGAATAGGGTGAATATCCTGTGACTGACTCACTGTGGTAGAGGCTTTTGGTTCATCAGGCCCCTTATCTATCTTTGTTAAGAAACTATCTAATTTTGTTATCTTGCTAAGCTCTTCTTCAGCTCTCTGCTTCTTTTTCCTCTTTTGAGCTCCACTTTTATAACTTCTGGTTGACATCTTGCAAACTGTGGGCAGACAAATCAACAATGGTTCCGCCACGTCACATGAATAAAAATTATTAAATCAACAACACAAATTATCTGTAGAAATTATTTGATATTATGATTCTACATCTCCGGTGTTTCAATAAAAACAGACACTAGTGTGATATTATATGCTGGAATGCCGCCATTGTGAATTTTCCTGATTGTAAAGATGTAACCAGGTGGTCTCACAAAATATTTTTTCCCACACCTCTGCATAACGAATCTTGCTAGAACCTCTATAGTTGTGTGCAAAAATGGACACAGCATTCATAAATGCACAATAAAGTATAATTCCCTTGATAAGACATTTATCAATACAAATAAAACTGAACCAGTCAATTAAATTTCAGCAATGGACGATGGACAAGTTTGAAAACTGACTTGACTTTCATAAATTTTAAGTCATGTAGCAAGATGAATAATAAATACAATAAATATAAAGCAACAAAATAAATATGTAATAGAATTTAAACGTATATTGATATTTTGTTTAACTTGATGATTGTAAATCTTCTTGTTTATTAAAAAAAGCAGACACCAATCCAATATACCACGATTCCGACATTATGAATTTAATAAGAGTACACACCACGACCGTGCTCACAAAATCTTTTTATTCTATGTCTTCTGCAAAACGAATATTGTTGAAACTCAATATTTATATGTAAAATTGGATGCGCAGTGCGCAATTCAAAAATGCAGGTTAAATTAGCTTACCTTTGACAATAAACAAGCCAAACTATAAACTTCCTTACCTTTGTCAAACAGTGGAAAATATTCTTCAAACAATTAACTTGCAATAGCTTTCAAGCATGCAGGACTGAAGAATAAACTTTTGACCCCTCATTAAAGTTGTCATTCGCGATTTTCATAAAAACAGTTTCGTATTTATCCAATAGGAAACACGACAGGGTTATTTTCGTATACTCCTCCGTCCTCCGTTAGCAACGAAATCGCTAATCTTACTGCAGTATATTTAAGTATACATATATGACAATTGCTCACTCGGACAATATTTTTTGGGGTCCCCACTTTCTTGGGGGCCCTATGCTATAGCTTGTTTAGCTTATACGTAAATCCTGCACTGCTTGTACCGATCTTTAAATGGGTTGACCTGGAATCGCTGGTAAATTTTAAAATAATCCGAATACATGATCACTAGGCAAGAGTGCTAGCCACTGCACTGCCGAGGCTCGGAGAAGGTGACACAAGCATATCTAGTCTGTACACCGTGTGCTCGTAACGTGGACAAGCGGTCTTTGACGGAAAACTCTTCCTGTGCACACGGACAATAGTGCAAATAATATTACAGTGCTTTGTTTCAACTAGTTTCTATGTATACAAGTATTGTAGCAATCTGCACTAGTTGTTTGTCGTCGTCATCATCATCATCAACATTATCATCATCATCATCTACGCGTGTGATTCAAATGAAAACCTTAAAAGTGTGATAGAAATTATAATAACCATGCCATTATCTTGTAGCCTGTTAATACTGTCGTTAAGGATGCCAAGAGTATTAAGCACGTGGCATCATGGTGCAGACGAACACGGTGATGTCATAAGGACAGTTTAAATATGGCCGTCCCACTTGTGATATGCATCAACGAGGAGCAGCGTTTTTTTATATGTTTTTTTTTTAAATCAGTGAAGGGGTGAAACCTATAGAATTTCATCGACGAAAAAAGTTCCAGTATGGTGATGCATGCTTGTCACTTCAGCAAATGCATAAATGGGGTAAGAAGTTTTAAAACGGCATGATTTCTGTCAGACATAGTTCTGTGGGATGGCAGGTAAATGTAGTTGGTGTTTTCTACAGGTGTCATTCGGTGACAGCAAAATCGAGCTTTATATTCCCGTTCGTCAGGTGGCGCTAGATGTCTCATGCGCATGCGCAGCGCATAAACAAAGTGGCAACTGTACTTACGGAGTATACAACCAAAGCGCAACATGCTGTTGTGCGTTTTTTTTTTGAGGGGGGGGGGGGGCAAAAGGACTGCCTGTAAAGGACATTCATAAGGACATGCTTCCTGTTTATGCTGACAAATGTTTGTCCCGTAAAGCGGTGCATAGCTGGGTAGAAAAATTTCCTCAAGGACGCTCTAAAGTTGTTGATGAAATCCGATCTGGTCGTCCTGTTGAGATTGCAACAGAAGCACCCGTGCAGCGGGTGGAGGAGATAATTAGAGGTGACAGGCGAGTAACGATAGACTCTGTAGCATCTGCAATAGGGTGCTCACATGGCTCAGCATACAGCATAATGCATGATCGATTGAAATTTAAGAAATTGTGCTCAAGGTAGGTATCCAGACAATTGAAGGAGGAACACAAAATGAACCGATTTGGCCTGTCCTTGCATCATCTCTGTCGATACGAAGATGAAGGAGAAGACATGCTGAAGGGGATACTGGGGACGAATCGTGAGTGCATCACAACCAGCCCGAATCAAAGCGTGCTTCAATTAAATGGAAACATCCTTCTACGCCTTGTGTCCAAAATTTCAAGGTTACGCCATCAGCAGGGAAAGTTATGCTGACAGTGTTTTGGGATTATCAAGGCGTGCTTCTAACCAATTTCAAGAAGAAAGGTGACAATGTGAATTCTGAATCGTACTGTGAAGTTCTATTGATGCTTCATGGTGCAATTCGAAGAAAACACCCAAGACTGCTGACTAGAGGAGTGTTGTTTCTTCATGACAATGCCAGACTACATACGGCTCGATTAGCTCAGGAGAAAATTAACCAACTAAGGTGGGAAGTTCTGGAACACCCGCCTTACAGCCCCGAATTTTCCCCTAGCGATTACCACCTATTTGGTACTCTTGGCGGGAGACATTTCGCGAATGGCGCCGAAGTTGAATTTGAAGTGAAAACGTGGTTTAGAAAACAGAGCACGCAGTTCTATGCAGCCGGTTTGGGAGGACTGATAAAACTATGGGATACGTGCATCAATGTTGGTGGAAATTATGTTGAGAAATAAAGGGACAATGTATGTATAAAAATAAACTCGTTTCAAGTTGTTATCGTATTTAGTTATTTTTCTACAGCCATTTGTGACTTACTTATTAACTTCCCCTCGTAATATGTTTCTACAGGAATCCAAGCACTTTATCAGCGCTGGAGGACTTGCATTGAGCGCAGTGGTGACTACGGCGACAAATTATACATTTTTTTCTTTACTTGTTCAGAATATATTTACTAAATACCAAAACAAAAACAAAAAACGTTTAAGGTTTTCATTTGAAGCCCACTCATAGCAGATCCCTTGCAAAACGTCGCTCTCGATCTCTTGCCAGCTCTCCTGCCTCATGCACCATCATGCCTTAGATGTCTGCAACGTCCTGAGTCCATCTTCGTGCTGGGCGACCCCTGCCTCTTCACCCCCCCCCCCAAACCAGGCCTTCCACCACTGCTCTTCCCTACCTTACATGTAATATGGCCTAAGTATTTCAGTCTCCGAGGCATAATGGTGCATGAGTCAAGTTTCTTCCATGTTCACATCTAGAAGACCAGTACAGGGTGTATTTTTAATGACTGTGCAGTGTTTGAAAATATTGCCGGTCCAAGTTTTTTTATTCACCCTCATGCAACATAATAGGTAAATATAAAACTTGGACCGGCAATATTTTCAAACACTGCAGTCATTAAAAATACACCCTATATTTCTTCTTGGTCCACGATATTCTAAGAATGTTTCTGTAACATTGAAGTTCAACAGCTGAGGTCAGCATGGTCGAATTGATAAGAGCGCTCGCTCTTAAACTTCCGGTGTACTGATGCCGAGGTAACCGGTTCATCCCCTGCACCGGGCAATTGGACTACAATTTGTATTTCTCGTTCTTGACTTGACGACGTAAATTACAAGTATCTCAAAAGTCGGAGTGAAGTAGTAGCACGTGTATGGACTACACTTGAGTTCAAATCATACGAACACACACACACAGTTCAAAAGCCCTAATTTTCTAATCTTTAGAGAGACTGGGGAAACCCCCAAGGGTCACAGTGACGTGTTTCCATAGGAATGATGCAATGTCTTTAACAATGTAATGTGTTTACTGGTGTTGTTCCACGTGTTCTTAATTCTGTTTAACCTTTGCGCTGCTAAAGCCAGCCTGACCTTTCGTGGACACGCCACGATGTTATTGATAATGGAGTTAAGATCATCAAAACTTGTGAAATTTTCAGTTCCTCCATTGTCGATGGATGCCATGTTGTTTTGTCCGTGGACATTTTGGTTAACTCACAAACGATTTTGATTTTCGCTGTCTCTTGACAGACAGGACCAATTCTTCATTTCCTTTAGCACTATTTGAGAGGAGGAACTGTGCTACCTGCATATCTAAGCTCCTCTAGCATTTATTAATGGATACAAATTGTCCCAGGTCTTATCATTGTTAAACTTTTCTTATTAAATTTGCCTGCACAAATGTTGCATAGGTATGGCTAGACTCTCGCCAGCAGGGCTGGTGGGCATGGGTTTAAATCCACATCGGCGAGGTTTTTTTAAAAATATGTGCCGGGGTTCCCAGTGCGACCCAATCTGAAATGGGTACCGGGAAATGTCGTAGGACGTAAAGGCGGTCGGCGTGGCAGACCACATCACCCATCGAGTACCGATTTCTCTATTAAAGCATGGGTCTAACCCCATATCCTCAATGCCCATAAAGGCACGTAACAGAATCCTTTAATTACTTTCTGTTACAATTTTATGACGTCATTAAGTTTCAGAATTTATAATAACCAATCACAGGTTAAATAGCACATATACAACCAATCAGACTGGGTCTATATGTGAAGAACATTTCAAGGAAATACTCGATTGGTTGGTTTCATTGTGATATACATAATGCATTTTTAAAAAATCAGTTCAACAGAGAGGGGTACAGACAGTAGGGGCATGAGCAGATAAATTAAGGGTGATTTAACTTGACAGTGATTTCAGTGAGTTACGGTTGTGTGTCTCTCTCTCTCTTTCTTATTGCGCTCGCTCGCTATTAACTCAAGCGTAGTCCATACACACCACTTATATTAGCATTGGACTAAACTTTGCGTGTGGATTAGCTTTCACTATTACCAGTGCCCCTCGCCATCAGGCGAAACCATTCCGACGCCAGAGGTACTTGTCAAGTCAAGAAAGAGAAGTCAACATTTTAGTCTTGCTGTCCGGTGTAGGGGTTGAACCTCTTAACATGGCTCCATAGGCACTGTTACCACCAGATGTGTTAGACTAGTGGTTCTCAAACTTTTTTGGTCCATACACCCTTTCACCATATGTCAGAATGTCATTTCCCCCTTTCCAGCAAACGAAAGAAGAATTCCCCATTTTCCAAAATTGTCAGCCTCAAAAGGTGCATTCAAAATAACATGCCTATAATACTGAAAATCTTTATTTTCTTCCATATGTGTACATAACCTTTACATTCATAGATTAATTTTATAGTGTAGTAAAACGTCAAAGAATTGTCACTTAGTACACGACATCAGAATGTCAGAAAATTGTGCTTCATCAAACAAAGCGATCAATAGAAAATCAGGATACTGTGCCTGAAGCCATTTTGAGTCTGCCAATCTGTGGTCTTAATTCCCCCCTTGGAAACCCTAACATGCCACCCCCCCCCCCCCAATTCCCCACTGGTTGAGAACCACAGCTTTAGACGTATAGTTCATTGGTTATTTATTGGCCTTCACGCGATCTGCTCCTCAAACTAGACTTGTGTAACATTGATTACAAATAAGTCAACAACTGCCACTATAAATTGTTCAGGACGTGACTTTTATTAGGTCAATTTCACCAATGCCTACAAACAGCTGAGCCCCAATTAAACATTGAGCACATTAGCATGTAAACAAAGATACAAACTGACTTCTCTGGACTACGCTGCCAAACTCTCAGCAGCATTCCCCACTCACAACTTCGTGCATCTCAACTAAATTCCTCTGGTTAGGATACTAACTCCTAGCTGAATAGCCAGTTTAAATTTAATAATTGTAGCTTACTCGAATCTATTAATCGATGCATCCCCGGGTGAATGGCTGAATCTATCGAACGCTGAATAATGAACGCCCGAATAATGAGCCACTGAGGGAGTCTATGAAAGACTCTTTGACTGACTCCTTCCAAAACTGAATCTCAGTCAAGAAATAATCTCCTCTTCATAAGTTATGCTCTATCTTCTGTTCCCCTTTCTCACTCTATCACCGCTCTTCAGTCCCCGAGAGTCCTAGTCCCCGTTCGCTCTTCGCCAAGCAGTCTGTTACCACCCCTCTCTCTCTAAGGCAGTCTCGAGCTGGCTCTCTCTCTCTCTTCTTCTTCTTCTTCAAAGCAGTCTCAGAGAGTCTTCTGTCTTCCCTCCCCAAAGCAGTCTCTTCTCCGGAGAAGTCTTTGAGAGTCTCCCGCTTCCCCTCTCCAAAGCCCTTCTATTAATTTCACCCATTACTACTTTTAAATAGCCTTCCATTTGTGAGTCATGCTTTCACCGTTACTCTTGCTAAATGTATTACATTCATAAACCTGAACGACCATCAAGTCTACCTTAGAAGACTCTGTTCTCCATTGTGAATCACTTCCCGTGATTCGTAAACTTTAACTCTTCACACCCCCCCCCCCCCCCCACAGAAGCCCTGAGCTCAGACATTGTGAATCACTTCCCGTAATTCGTAAATTTAACTCTTCACTCCCCCACAGAAGCCCTGAGCTCAGACATTGTGAATCACTTCCCGTAATTCGTACACTTTAACTCTTCACTTCCCCCACAGAAGCTCTGAACTCAAGACATTATGAATCACTTCCCGTGATTTGTACACTCCAGAGAGTCTCCGTGGCGAAGTGGTCAAGCCGTCTGCCTCGCGCTCCGAAGGTTATGTTTTCGACTCCGGGCTACTTCTTTCGGTTAACAAGTGCATGTTCCTCGGAGACTCCTGGGGGTCGTCGCTGGAGCTGCGAAGTTCGTGCTCTGTGCGACGCTTTCGGCAGGCCGCCATGCGGAAAGAGACCAAGCCATGTGGGATTAAACCCTGTGCAATGAAGTCGATCCTATCGGCTTTTTAGACATTTTTGTTGGGTACACTCCACTCCTTCACTTCTCTACAGAAGCTGTCAGGTCAGATTATGGGCGCTTTTACTGCACACGACAACAAAACTGTTGTAATCTTGTTCTTCCCCGGTTCGCGAGAAGGAAACAAATTTCAATTTGTCAGTTCTGGGTACAACATTCTACTCAGGTTTTAACCAGCTGAAAACTTCGTACAAAAACATAAATGACAGAAATAAAAAACAAAACAACAAACACCTGCTAATCTAACCAGGGTAGACAATTTCAACCCAGAGCGTGAATGTTTATTGTAATCTTCAGTCTGCAACATTTCTATCAACAGTTCTTTCCTATCATAGGTAATATTCTTCTAAAAGTCTTTCGGAAAGCGTTTGAAAAACAAGAACTTCATGGTAGCTGCAACATGTCTTATATAAAACATACACACAAAGCAAAGACAGACAAGACACAAGTGAATCATTACAGGCCAATTTCACTTCTTAACACAGATCACGAACTTCTGGCCAAATCACTCGCACACAAAACCAGACAATTGCTGCCAACGTTAATGCACCCAATCAGTAATATACACGCAATCAGTAATATACACCCAATCAGTAATATGGTGGTCACTACAGGAATAGGTCAAGGTCTTGTCCATAGCAACATTTCCTTTAATCCCAACCTCAACCCCATCCCAATTACAAGCTTTGTGCTTGGATGAGGTTGTTTTGGGGTTTGTTATCATTCCCCCTCTCTCCCTCCCTCGTTTCTCTCTCCCCCCCCCCCCCCTCGTGTATGCAAACTTATTAATTTACTTGTAAAATATGCCGCTTGTTGCGATGTTTAATGTATGATCCAGTTAAACTTGTTTAAATTAAGCTAAGTATGCATGAGAATACTTGGAGTATGAAAGCATTTCAATTGAAATAATTTAGTATGCATGACAGCAGATATTGAGATAATTACTCCACCACAATCATCATCAAGTAATGTGTAGGCAATTACACCATACCATAAATGTAATATTAGCATACGTATATCTGAATGCATATGTTGTATTCGCAGATGTAAAGGGAAACACACAAAGTACCGTCTCTTGTAAATACACACTGCTGAGTAAGAAATAAAAGTTCATTTAAAAAAAAAAACATATCTCTCTAATTCTCTTTTCCGTACTTATAATTTACGCGCGACAGAGAGTGACGGAGCGTGAAAGAGAGAGATAATAAATGAGTGGATGACTTAGTATTTGTAATTGTGAGTGGATTTATGTGTCAGAAAGGGCAAAAATGTAAGATCTAAACAAAAGCAAAACTAAACTAAACGACATCATGTAGTGAGTTGTGTTGAACTGTTTCGCAAAGAGACAAATTATCATCGTGACGTTCATTTCTCGCTTGCAGTGGTTCTGAGAAGGTGCGGACTACAAGTATTCTGTTGTGATTAATTTAACAAGAAGGTAATTTTAATATAAATATCTTTGTAAAAGTAACATATCCTTTACATGACTTTGCAGCGAACACCAGCACTGTTTGCTGTTGTGATCTCTTGGCAAGTTTACGTTCAGTAGTTTGCCATTTCTTTCTGAACGACCGGTACCCTACCATTTCATACAACAAACAAACGCGAGGGTGATAGGCTGGCAGGGAATGCACCTCTTGGTTGCGATTATCTATGGACAAGGGGGAGGTGGCCGTGCGCCTGTGGGACCAGATGGAGAAGGTGGCGGAACAGATTGAGAACTCATATGTGGAAAGGATAAGATTGTGGGGGTTTGGAAAGGGTTCTGGTAGAATCTTAAAACTGAGAGGGAAGAGCAGTAGAACTTTCAATCAGATAGCGGTGGGAACGATTAGTAGTGTGAATCTTCGCTGACTGTTGAGCAAGGGGACGGAGCGCGTATGGGAATGTCCTGAGTGCAGTGATGTTGGTTCTTAGGTCAACTCAACAAGCGTCATTTCTCTTGGTCTGCCTCTCTTCCCCTTGATCTTTTACTTAGTGAAGTTCAGCGGTTAGCATTGGAGTATGATGCCGAGGCAAACTTAACTCCAAGCGTGGTTAGTGAAGCACGGCCATTAGAAGTGGCTTATGGTGCCGAGGGAAAGCCAGCTCCAAGCGTGTTTAACCATGAGAAGACAAAAGCAAAAGTAGAAGCTCAGAAAAAAATCGCGGAATGAGCTCAGCAACAATATTCAAACTCTTAAGGATACCATTGTGAGGAAGACAGGAAAGACATGGCCATCCAGGCGGCCGTTGTAGAAGAGGCTAATAGACTAATAGAAAGTTGCGTATGCTGTGCCTATCTCGACGAATAGAACAGCTGATCTTTTCACATTTTTAATGTTTTCCGGTGACATTTCGAATTCGCATTATTACTAATAAATTAAACGACGAATATCAATTGCTCTTCAAAGACTAAAACAACTGAACAAATAATGGAATGGGACAGACAGAACTACAAAAATTAGATTTTTAAGAGCATGCATCTTTCCCATTGCAACATACGCCTGTGAGACATGGACATTTACTAAACAAGATGAGTTCTAAGAATATTGCATCTGTCCGTGTCTGCCTGTATCTGTCCCTCTGTGACTGTCTGTCTGTGTCTTCCTGTATATGTCTGTCTGTGTCTGCCTGTATCTGTCCGTCAGTCTGTCTGCCTGTATCTGTCAGCCTGTTTTTGTCTGTGTAAAAGGGTCAACTGCAGCATAAGTAGTAGCACGTGTAAGGACTACGCTTGAGTTCAATGCGAGTGAGCGTTTAAACAAACACACACACAAATACACAAACTCACTCAAAAATACACACACACACACACACACATGATGTTTACCTGATCTCTTATGTTTACAGCTCGACACAACTTCAAACGCTACAGATAATGGAAGCGAAATCAGTGTCCTATATTGGATCAATCCACAACTATGCAAGAACGGCAACCGACAGCCCTTCACCAATTGAAGGGGTTGCGACGGAACAAATTGGATCAATCCACAACGATGCAAGAACGGCAACCGACAGCCCTTCATCAATTCAAGGGGTTGCTACGGAACAAATGAGTGAAGAAAAACGTTTGGAAATGTCTCATGGTGAAGGACAGAACAAAGCCAAGGCAAGTATCGGCATCAGCACACCAGATGCTTAAGAAATCGCGTTCTTATCCATTCGGCCTTGTTTGTTGATAAATGGATCAACTGTCATTTACTGCCAATATAGTACCTTGCGGTGTATGGCACAGGGGTCTTTGAGCCTGAGGAATTAAGGCCGCTTGGCTAGTGCAGTCGCCGCGAACTGTGCAGGTTAGGATTTTCTTTTTGCCCTCGACAGAACAAAAATTCCACACCTTACCGAGGGATCGAACCCGGGTCTCCCGAAGGAGAGTCCGGCGTTCTAGCCACTCGGCCAGCCGCTCCTCAACTTAATCTGCAATTTTGGTAGTTTTAAAATCTTTTATCAGGCATACACATTAACTTAGCAGTGCTTCGAGAAATAGATGAACGCCACTATTTAATTAAAGAAGTGACCTTGGCTGGGGTATGTGTAGAGCAGTGGTTCTCAACCTTTTTTGGCCCATGCCCCCCTTCACCATATTTTCAGAACGTCATTCCCCCACTTCCTATCAAAAATGTGGCCCGTGCCCTCTTCACCGTATTTTCAGAACATCATTCACCCCCCCCCCCCCTTTCATATTTCCTATCTAAAAATCCCCCACCCCTACACAGTATACGTAAAAATGGAAGGTAAATTTAATAGCATATACTAAAACAAGTCTAGACATCCACATAAAACATGGTTTGTGGGTCTATTTACTTTATAAAATGAATTTTAGAAGGATGAGACGTACATAACTGTAAAGTATGAAGGGAAAAACAATATCAAGTAATCGGTTCTTGTATTAACGCGATCTTGAAATGGTCTTCATTCCCCCCCCCCCCGAAACTCTAAAATTCCCCCCTGGTGGGGGGGGGGATTCCCCACCGGTTGAGAACCACTGCTGTAGAGGAAACAAGCCTTACACAAGTGCATGACCAAGTCGGCCACACTGACCTTTGAGGTGCATAACTTGGTGTGACGCACTTGCCTCGAAAGAGGAAGGAAGAAAAAGAAGAAGAAATTAAAGAAGTCAGACGCAGACAGTCAAAATGATTGGTTTGCTTTAATGAGAAATAAATTTGACAACTTGGTGAGAAACGGCAAACTTCAAGGTCAAAATAGCAAGGGGAAGACAGAGAATTAAATATTGGATATCTGGATCAAGTCATATGGTACAGCATGATCCCCATGCTTATCGGCATGGTTAGTGATGATGAAGTTTCAGTGGTTTTCTGGTACACGTTATACATAAAGAAACGTTTTATTTTGTTCGACTTTTAGGCGACATTTTTTTTTAAGAACACGCAAATGATGTTGCCATGGATACGTCTATCAAATAACAATCTCCAAACTAATATCACTATCACTGTTGGACGCTGTGAAGACTTCGGCACTCGAGCTGAGGAACTCAATGGGCAGGGCGCTGTCTTCAGACTCGCTACAGATTTCACGTCTGTCTGATCGCCTGGGTGCAGCCAGACAGTCCATGTTGTAGCTGTCCCAACCTTTGACAGATTTCAGTTGGGTGGTTCCTTCTGTTGGCCATATATTTTCATAGACATTATCCTCACGATATTTCGATATGTCTATGTGAGTGTTCGCGTGTATTCTGGTTTCCTCGTGAACTCCGTAAGAAATTACTGAACGCGATTCATTTTCTGGGTTAGTAACAATGTCAGTAAGTTTACAAGTACTAGAACTTATTGTTTTTCTCCTTTTATTATCTGTTTGTTGAGGTTTTCGTGGTCCCAGTTCCGAAAATATCTTTACTTGATCATGGAGTGTATCCGTTATTTTATTTGATGTGTCCCAATTAGCGACGTCAATACGAGTCGAGTTTTCAGACGCAGGTTCTGTCATTACCCGAACACTGAAACGAGGATCTGAGGTAGGCACTGTTGGGATATCTGGGATATTACTGATTGCGAGATTCTCGGAATTAAATGACGATTTCAGCAGCTCTATCGCCAGCTGGTCGTTCTGAGCTAGCGAGAGTTCGAGATTTGTACTTGGAGGGCAGATGTGATCTTGGGCCCGATTGCTGCCTATACTGCACTGTTCTGTTGAAGTTGACAGAGATGTGAATGTGTCCACGACTGTTGAAATGTGTAACTTTCCATGTTGTGAATGTTTTCGTTTCTTATTTTTATAGCAGCTGGGGCTGGAATCTAATGGGGGATTATTAGAAGATGTGTCTTCTTGTGCAGGGTGAGCGTCTGTTGAAGGGTAAGTGTTGTAGCTTTCTGCGTCTACACTCGGTAGACCATCTTTTTCTGTTGGTGAACTAGTTGTTTTACACAACGCTGTGTGATGATGATGATGAAAATGATAATGCTGGCGATTTACGTCCGCATGAAAACATTGTGGAATTATTTTCCTGGTTATTATTTCCGACCCCGATGTTGATGTCACATCATGCTCTGTAGGGGGCATCTCAGATGCGCACATGCACACATTCTCAGAGTCATATAAGTTGGTCAGCCCAGCCTTGGGCGTGCGTGCTCGAGGTGGCCTCTGCTGGTTCGTTTGTTGACTCGCATTAGAAGCGTTTTCAATGGAATTCCTTTCATAAGTGGCACCCTGAGATGGAGAAAAATGACTATCACGGTATCCAACACACTCTGTAATATCCGAAGACCGCTCACTGTCGGCAGTCTCGGCTGCATCAAAGTTGTCTAGAGTATATGTGAGTAACTGGTTTGCGAAGTTGGAGTCACCGCTGGGTAGCCAAACTGGTTGTGTTTGAGATATCTTATAACTGGTTTGTTCTGTTGGTACTCCGGCTGTGCTGAGCTTCAGTTCTAAAGCTATATATTCATGCTTATTACTATGCTTTATGTCGATTTCTTCCAGAGAAGAGCTCGTGTTTTCAGTGTTGCTTTGTGACAAAGAACTTGCATTTTGTCGGATATTTCGACTTTTGGTATTTGCACAACCATCACACTCACTTGTTGGTACAAAATACTGCTTCTGTTGAGGATGACACGAACACACAGACATTGGAGGACCTGCTAAGCTGGCATTGGCTTCATGTTGCTGAAAACTCAACTGGCAGTTAGTAGTGCCTGCCAAACTGCTCGTCATGCAGGGTGCGTGTTCGCAATTTCTCACTGGACTGGTTTTAGATACTGGAATGTGTACGTACTTGTAATAAATTATCATTGAGGTAATAGAAGCCATGAAAGCAATCACAGCCACGTAAGCAAATATACTGTTTCTAGAAAAGTACTCTGATGACGATGATTGAACAAACCATACAGCGATGAGCGTAGCGTCTTCTAAGAAAAATATGACATAATAAAATGTATAGCGAAAAACGGAGTTTTCCACACTTGTGTTTATGAAAGTGAATATGTGAGTGAAGGAAATCATCAAGCGAATGAGCGTTTTCTTCAAACTACCACAGGCGGGCCATTGTATGGAGGTAATCAAGGGGATGTACAGGCAGACCAGCATGGATAACCAATGCAGAGCCATGACTAGAAATAGAAAGCGAATGTACAATGATGCGAACAGCGCTGCGGCAATTACTCTGGCCAGTAATTCTCCTGCCCGCCAAAACAGTCTTAAAAGCGATCCTGGCCAAGTGATGAGTACAGCACTGAACTCAGCATCCGGCAAGCATTTTCTGGAGGTAGAGACTGCCCAGGCGACAGACATCAGATTGGTGATTCCTGAGAAGTAGACAGTCCAGATCCAGGTTCCTTCGTGAGGGCCTTGTAACAAGAGATAGACCTGCACAAAGAACAGCGTGGATCCCGAGGTGAAGGCAAACGAGACGCGCAGCAACATTAGTTCAATTATTTCCTGCCGCTTAGATGACAGCGACGATTCGCGAAGTATGATAAAGTGTCTGCTGATGAAACCTAGTTGGAGAATATGCAGAATGGCTGTGGTGGCAATCTCACACGATGTGGAGGTCTCCCCTTTCCGTCTGAGAAGACAGACGGCAGACGCCAGTTGGATAGCGACCACGGGCAGGATCAGCAGTCCCGCGGCGACGGTGAACCAAGGCATTCTCAGATCTCTCTGCTGCATCAAGGTGTGACAGAACACGCCGCTGGCCGCCAATTCCAACAGGTGAGTCATCAGCGATACAAGGACGAAGATGACGAAGCGCGTTGATAACTTGGAGGCTGTCATCACTCATGCTTTTCTTTGCTAAAAACCTGCAGTCTGAACATGTGATTTTTTTTTTTTTTTTTTGCTGTTTTACGTGGCTGTTGTCTACAGTTATCAAAATATTTGCTGTTTCACCCTGACATGGTTACACTATATCCTTCTCTGGTGTCAAAAATCTGAGCTCATGGCTAGCAGACTTTGATACTGATCTAATAAATTTGCAGACGGTTCTCAATTCTCCAGGAATCAGACAACATCTAGCTGTAAATTATGTTACTCTAGCGCGGGCAAGAGACACTGATAAGTCCGACTTGCTTCCTGCGACACACCAACTGCGGTAAATAAACACAGCAATGATAGTTGTTTATTATTTAAAGCACATCCTTCGTTAATAAATATCACAACATCAGAATTGTATTTCCCAAGGTAAGTTTTCGCATAAATTGTCATTTCATCATTTGCAAATTTTGCGTTTACATGAAACATATTCAGAAGCATTCGCACAAATATTTCCAATGCAGATTATGAACGGTTTTGATGTATTTGCGACCAGGTTCCTTACCTCCAATGTATGTTTAACTGCAACATGAAATCACAAACAACAATATTTCATATTGTTTCTGACGCTGTCCAGACTTTAAGAGCGGTTGAATTATTCGAAGGCACGATCTGTTGAGAGTGCTCCGTACCGAATATCAGCATACGCGGCTCCCACACGTCGAATATTTATTGTATTGCTCATGCTTTGACTTTATGTTTCTCGATAGAAAATGTCTGCATTATATCATCAGAACAAAAGCTTTAACTTCATGGCAAGCTTGACATCGCATCCAGAATTTGTTCATGTTTGTTGTACTTTGGATTCCAATAAGTTACGAGATCTGAGGTTTGGTAATGCTTCACCGGGCTTTTGAGCGCCACCCATGCAGTAAACATACAAATAATGGGGAACAAGTTGATTACTTTTGCCGCGAAACTTGCCAACAACAGAATGGTGAAGAGAAGTAATATTATACTTCCGTGCTGATTTCTCTCAATGTTACTGTATTCTCTCAAAGTTACTGTATTTTCTCGTAGTTCCCAGGCTTTAATCACTGTTGGGTCTTCTCAAACACGTTAAATTAACGCTCACACAGAATGCCTGTGGCCCATTTGTTTTCCCGACATTGGAATGTGACACCTTCGTTGAAATGCAAAAAAACGGCTCTGTTTCTGCCTCACGTTGACGTGTATTTACACAACCATGCATAAACAGTCAATGCTTGTCGTGTAAACTTTACAGTGTGTAAATTTTGTTTCCTCATTTCTTCTGTTTCTTGTCAACAAGACGAAAATTTCTTGTGACATCTGACAAACAACTTCATTAATTGTGGACTGGAAATCTTTTATAGCTCTGAAAATATCCTGTGAAACATAAAATCGCATCCACTATTTTAAACAGTAAAGTGACATACACAAACTGGCTACATCTTCACTTAGCCAATGTCGCTATTTGCGCGGTGGATATTCTGAAACCAGAATTCAGCAATAACTTATCAAACCAATGCCTTCCTACCGTCAAAGCCATAACCTGTAGGTCGCAGCAACAGACTAATGAACATATTTCTGGAAAATGTGCTCCTTAAACAGTAGTCCCTTATATCCTTCCAGTGAATGTGTGCGTGACTTCAAATGAGGCGTGGACAAACGAGCAACGCTGGTCAGTACTGACTTCAGTTGAAGCTTGTACAAGAGATGCTTATCAGTACTGACTTCAGTTGAAGCTTGGACAAGAAATGCTGGTCGGTACTGACTTCAGTTGAAGCTTGTACAAGAGATGCTGATCTGTACTGACTTCATTTGAAGCTTGGGCAAGCGAGCGACGCTGGTCTGTACTGGCTTCAGTTGAACCGTGGACAAGCGAGCGACGCTAGTCCGTACTGACTTCAGTTGAAGCTTGTACAAGAGACGCTGTTTCGTATTGTCACCAGAGGTTGTCCGAGGTACGGTGATTTCCTCTGCTTGAAATTACAATTCCGCTGTGCTTGAAACTACGGGGCGTGTTGAAGTAGACTAAATACGGCAAGTTCTATTCTGAAATATAATAATGGAAAATATAATCAATATTATGAAAATTATAATAATTATTAATTACTACTAACTACTGCTGCTAGCTTCATTAGCGTTAATACTGCTTCTGTGGCCAACCTAAACCACACCCACCATAGCCAACAACAATTACAACTACAACGATTACTGCTGCTGCTGCTACTACTACTGCTGCTACTACTACTACTGCTGCTGCTACTACTACTGCTGCTGCTGTTACTACTACTGCTTCTGCTATTGTTGCTACTGCTTCCACTGTTTTTGCTTCTAATATTATTCCTATATTAAACACATAAGTCACGGTGTACGGTATGGGGATGGTATATTATTATTCACAGAGACCAGACAACAAGCAGAATCATTCGACTCCATCATGAACCAAGCCCATAAGATGGTTTAGTTTAGTTTAGTTTAGTCGATGGATCAACATCACGGCACACGGTTTAACCCATAAGTGCTCCGTTTTCCTCCTAACTCAAACCTGAGTATGGAGAAACTCAGCTCAATGCACGAACTCCGTTGCATCGACGAGGATCCTGAAATACTTTGGGTAGATTTTTAAATCGAAATTTTGCCCGGGCAGCGCCGTAAGGCTACTCTTTTTCGATTTCCAACTGCCAAGGGATTTTTTACGTGCGCAACAATACACACGGGCGTCCGATCTCACTACCCAGAGACCAGGGGAAATGTTATTACTGGAAGTCCAGGTGGATTTTTTTTAAATAAATCCCGGTCCTCACCGGGGCCTGAACCCGGGACCTCCAGCACTCGAGGCGGACACCATACCTCGAGACCACTCAACCCCCATAAGAACATCTCTTTGCCTATTGACCACCAACACAACGACACCTTATCGTTCTTATACACCCGGATCCGACATCGAGTGGACGGCACCACCCACGGAGCAGACTATCGAAAATGAACATGGACGAGTCTCACGGACGATACCAGAACTTCAATAGCTTTGCACCAATTCAATATAAGCATGACCTGGTAAGGAGCCAGTTTAATCTAGCCAGAAAGATTTGCTTCGATGACACACTACAAGAAGAACGGGACACTCTTTTCCAGACTCTGCAATCTAATGAATATCTAGTCAACTTCATCAAGCGTCACTGCCAGCCACCAAAACCTACCTCTACAGAATCATAGGTCCCCATACTTCAAGTGTTTCTTCAGCTAACCTTTCGAGGGAACTACGTAATGAAATGAATACACAATCGACTTAAAACAGCACTAAGCCAAACATTGTTTGCTGCTGAACCAATGATTAGATATTAATCCACCTCGATACTTATAATTCCATCTGTAAAAGAATCACTGTCTTTGTACACTAAATCAAACTGCATGTATCAATTCTATCGTGAGTGACAAGCAAGTTACAGAAGTAGAACGGAAAGTTGAGTAGCTGACAATATACCAGTGTGGGCGGAAAAAGAGAGTTCAGGAATCCCTGTTCAGTCAACATTCAAACGCGCTCCTCGACGATTTCTCAATACCTCATAAATTAGGTTCATTACGTTAACAAAGAATAAACGTTTCATATACTGTAATAGACGAACAATAAACGATTGCTCAAATATAGTGAGACCTTAGTAATTTGGCGGCTTCAGCCAATTTTATGCAAAAAGAAAAAGTTTGTTTTAAATTTGAAATTATTGTGCGGATAACAAATGCTTCACATTCGAACAATACCTGTGACTATGTGTTGTAATTTCAGCCAAAGTATAATTCATTTATTCACTTCACATGACATATAACTCTGCAGTATGCACCTGACGAGATGCTCGAAATATGTCAGACAAGAAATATTGCAACCTATTATTTGTGACTTCTGTGTTTACATTAAATAAGGGAATACATTGCTTTGAATTATGATTGCTGCTGCCGCTGCTGCTTCTGCTGCTACTACTACTACTACTACTACTACTACTACTACTACTACTGCTACTACTACTACTACTACTACTACTACTACTACTACTACTACTACTACTGCTGCTGCCGCTGCTGCTGCTGCTACTACTACTACTACTACTACTACTACTACTACTACTACTACTACTACTACTACTGCCGCTGCTGCTGCTACTACTACTACTACTACTACTACTACTACTACTACTACTGCTGCTGCCGCTGCTGCTGCTACTACTACTACTACTACTACTACTACTACTACTACTGCTACCGCTGCTGCTGCTACTACTACTACTACTACTACTACTACTACTACTACTACTACTACTACTACTACTACTACTGCTACTACTACTACTACTACTACTACTATTACTACTACTACTACTGCTGCCGCTGCTGCTGCTACTACTGATACTATTGCTATCTTTCACGGCAAAAATATATAGTGAAAATAGCAAAGAAAAACGAAGACTCAGTAACTGCTCCAATCGCAATAAATGTATGAAGGATAGATCTGGCCCATCTGGTCACCCTAAGGTAAACTATACGTTTCTATGAAAACATTACCCTCTTCTGCACAACTACACCCACGCGCGCCTGCACACGAATACATAATAAGAAATTATACGTGGACATCCCTATATTATCCAACCGAAATAACGCCATTTTGTTTTTTCGTTGCTTGTGAGAAAGCTTGAGGAAGAGGTTAGATATTACTTAAACACGTTCTAACATTTGGTTTATTTCACGAAGACTTGTCAGACCCGAATTCTTCAATAAACATTAAGTTAAACACTGCACACGTGAAACGCCAGAAACTACACCGCAGCATCAATAAAAGTGGACAGTTTTATTCACTGCCGTGCTGAAGGTCCAGTTTAGAACAAATACAACTTCACAAGGCATACCTCAATCACTATGACAGGTTGACGTATATTGACTACTGAAGGCCTTAGGCTAAGGTGGAATACATCTCTACATGTGTTAAGAGTGGCTTACGTATGCATTTTTATGTATCTACTAGCAGACCCGGCCCGGCTTCGCCCAGTCCCTAGTGGGGAGCATCTCATTTAATTCATATAAGTAGTCATATAAGCTCCCGTTCCCGTTCCTGTCTGTCTGTCTGTCTGTCTGCCTGTCTGTCAAATAGACCCATCCCCCTGTCTCTCCCTCGTCTATCCCTCCCTCCCTCCCTGTCTGTCTGTCTGCCTACCCGTCCCTCCGTCTCTCCATCCCTCCCTCCCTGTCTGTCTGTCTGTCTATCTATCTCTGTCTGTCTGTCTGTCTAATAGACCCATCCCTCTGTCTCTCCCTCCCTCCCTCCCTGTCTGTCTGTCTGCCTACCCGTCCCTCCGTCTCTCCCTCCGTCTCTCCATCCCTCCCTCCCTGTCTGTCTGTGTCTGTCTGTTTGTCTATCTATCTATCTCTGTCTGTCTGTCTGTCTAATAGACCCATCCCTCTGTCTCTCCCTCCCTCCCTGTCTGTCTGTCTGCCTACCCGTCCCTCCGTCTCTCCCTCCGTCTCTCCATCCCTCCCTCCCTGTCTGTCTGTGTCTGTCTGTCTGTCTATCTATCTATCTCTGTCTGTCTGTCTGTCTAATAGACCCATCCCTCCGTCTATCCCTCCCTCCCTCCCTGTCTTTTTGTCTATCTATATATCTATCTATCTATCTATCTATCTATCTATCTATCTATCTATCTATCTATCTATCTATCTATCTGTCTGTCTGTCTGTCTGTCTGTCTGTCTGTCTGCCTGACCCGGCCCGGGTTCGCCCAGTCCCTGGTGTGGAGCATCTCATTTAATTCTGAGTAGGTAAGAATCCGCTCTGCCTTCAAAATGTTGACGTGAAGATTTTCTTCCTGCAGCTGCTTCTGTATTTGTTGATCAGTAAGCTCCATTTTTAGCCGCTTTACCACCCATCTGACTGTGTTTGAATCAGTGTTTCTGATTCTGGTGTCTTGGTCCTCCTTCCTCTCACAAGTTTTTGTGTTCGTCTGTGGGTAGTCGTCGCTCTTCTTATTGGTAGTTTCATTGACTGTAGGTTCAGATACTTTATTACAGCTTGCATGCAGACTCTCCAAAGGCAGGTTCGTCTTCTTGATAGTCTGGTCGGTTTTCTCACTATGCATCTTGGAAGCTGCTTGTTTCTTTGTGCTATTACGACGTGCCATTTTCCCCCCGCTGCTTGAAATGTGTAAGGCGTCTTGGCTTGATAGCGCTGAGAAGTGCTGTCAAGCAAATCGTGTCGATATGATGGCGGAAAACACTAAAGATGCGATGATATTGTTCAACATCTTTTAGATAACTTCTTAAGTATAGAAAGATGAGTTACAATGTTATGCATTATGCATTATTTTTATGTAAACTTTGAAAATGTCTAAAAGATTGTATCATTATTTATTATAACTCATATGCCGGTACATAACTATAGACAAAGAGTTTATAAATCTTTGAAAACGATACAACAATATGACTATAAGTTATACAACAATGTTATTAAAAGTTATGCCCCTTGAAATAACTTTTTCTAGAGTTAAGTCCCTTAGCTATATATAAATTTTAATGAAAAATGAAATAATACTGAGTAAGCAGGCGATTTCACACTAAAAAAATATCACAGTTGGCAGCTCTGGAATGAAAGGAAGACGTGTAGAAAATTTCATCTCAATCGGATGGGCCGTTAGCGAAAAAATAAAGGACATACATATTTACATACATATTTACATACATACACTTTGTTTTATAGATATAGATGTAGTCATATCTGCGTTTCTTTATATCAGCTATAGAAGATCTCTCTTGTATGGCGATGGATATCCACAGGTTGTCATCGTCTTCTTTTACTGACATGACTTCATCAGGCTGTTTTTGTTAGAAAGGAAATTGTAAACCGTAGTATTTGATAGCGCTAGTGACTTCATTTTGCTTTTTTGTGTGGAATGTCTGAAAAGCAGAAGCCAAATCTAGATCCTTATGATAATTTGCATAGTAAAAAATTATCATATGTAAGGTTAAGAGTGGGAACTACCTCTCATTGTAAAGAGTACATCCCCAAGGATTTGAAAGAATCCATTTTCATCACACTGCCCAAGAAGCCAAGAGCTACTGATTGTGAGGATTACAGAACGATTAGCTTGATGTGCCATTTGACTAAGCTCCTCAAGGTCATACAAGAAAGAATTCAAAATAAAATAGATGAGGAAGTAGCTGAAAAACAATTTGGGTTCTACACAAACAGCGGCACCAGAGAAGCCATAATGTGTTTGAGGATATAGACTGAAAAATATATAGAAGTTCAGAAAAATATATGTGTTTGTTTTATAGACTACAAGAAAGCTTTTGAGTAGAGTACAACATGAACGACTAATTATGTGCCTTCAAGATATAGGAGTAGACGGAAGGGACATCAGACTTATTAGTAACTTGTACTGGAAACAAGTGGCGTCTATTAGATATGGAAATAATTATTCGTCGCCCATAGAGATAAAAAGAGAAGTACGGCTGGGATGCATGTTGTCTCCAAGCCTCTTCAACCTATACACAGAAAGAATGTTTAAAGAAGTCGAACTGCCTGGACTTAACATCAATGGAAGAATCATAAACAATCTTAGGTATGCTGACGATACAATGTTACTAGCATAAAGCGAGCAAGAGTTGCGAAAACTAGCGGAACAAGTGAACAGGCCTTGTGCAGAATGTACCTTAGATATTAACATCCAAAAAACGAAATTATGATAATTAGCAGTGGAAAGGAGGGGTCATCAATGAACTTCACAGTAAACGGGGAGATACTAGAACAAGTAACAATTTTGTCCTATCTTTGACATGTAATAACAGATGAGAGCAAAAGTGAAACAGAGATCACAAAGAGAATAGGAATGGCCCAAAATGTTTTCAACATCATGAAATCAGTATTAACATCTAGAGAGATTAACAACGCATTAAAAATAAGACTTGTCAAATGTGATGTATATTGAACACTACTATATGGCACGGAAGCCTGAACAATGAACAAGCAATTAGAAAGTAGAATAGATGCCCAGGAGATGTGGATATACAGAGGAATATGTCCTATTTCATGGAAACAAAAACAATCAATTACAGGGATTCTAGAAAAACCGGCAGTTAAAAGACAATTGATAAAAGAAATTTAAAAAGGCAAGTGAAATATTTCTGCCACGTTAAAAGACATAACACTCTTATAAAAATCATACTGGAGGGTAAGGCTGAGGGCAAGCGAGCAAGAGGTAGACAACGATGTAAGTGGGAAGACAACATCAAAAGATGGACGAACAGCGGTCGACGGAATGTACAATCAAAGCGGGAGACAGACAGTGTTGAAGATCCATTGCAGCAAACCTTCATAGTGGAGAAGGCAACTGATTGATTTGACTGAACATATGATTTAATCTAGCCCTTACTTTATGTCTCTTCAATACTTACATTTGTGTATTTAACGTTCAAAATCACCCCACACGTGTAAGTACATATGAAGCAAAAGAAAAAACTAGAGTAAAACTTCTAATAAAATTCAAATATGTCATACAATTATAATTTCCCATAAACAACACTACCCTTGCCTTCTACAAACCCACATTGTTCTATTTCAGGTTGTATTTTCTTCTTAACTCTTTGTATGATCATTCTTAGCAAAAGCTTCGTGATGTGACTCATTATACTAAATGTGCGATGTTCATCACACTCCAAGGCTCCTGATTTCTTTGGGATTGCGACAAATACAGAATTACATAATTCAGGTGGACGCAGAGGTGTTTCCAAGGCACCAGGGCCGGGATCTATACTGGCCAAGATCTGCTGACACGTCCACGCCGTGCGTCCTGGGCAACAAGTCCCTTCGGGGTCCTGGCTAACGTCAGTAGGATCGACGATTCCTCCGAAGTCGGAGAGTATCTGCCTGCATGGCGAGGAACCACCAGTTTGCACACCAATAAGCCAGAGTGTTGGAACTCTTCGCTGGCTGCTGAGGATGGGGACGGAGCACTTATGGGAATGCCCCGAATGCTGTGATGTCGATTCCTAAATCAATCAATCAATCAATCAATCAATCAATAAGCCAGACATGGGACAACGGATACTCATGCAAACCTCAGTCAGGTATGACATCACACTGATGTTGGACAACAGGATGTATTCATCCGACATACCGGACTTCACAGCCAGCGAACACAAGCAAGCACATAATTCAGGAGGTACATCTCCAGTATCATATATTAGCTAAACGTTAAATGACAGTTAGTGAGCAAAAAGCTAGACCTGGTACAATGTTAATTACATTTGGGGATTACCAGAAATCCCAGAAACCAAATTTAGACCCTTATGATAATTTATGAGTACATTATCACACAATGACCAACAGCGAAAATATCCACTAAAATCTGCCACATCACATACTGGCCATAAGTGGTGATCGTGTGAATTGGCAAACTTTGACCACTTTTGTTTATCAGCATCGCTCATCATAATAATGATGAGTCGTATCATTGCTGATGTGGACCGGAAGAGTTTTTTTTTTGTTTTTTTTTTTCGTCTAAGGAATAAATGGCACACGATGATGATGCATTTTTATGAGGTTTTTTTTTCTGCAAAAAAAAAGCAATTTTGCAAAGAAGCATCGGAATTTGAATTAAAACAGCGAATCACGGAGCGCTGTCGGGGCAGACGATAACGTCGACGGGTGTTGTCATGTTCGGCCCACCAACGACGTAGAGGCGGTGGGTGTCTGTCTGACAGCCCTTGACAACCTGTTGGATATAGTCCACTCAAATCTGTCAGCTGACTGACAGATTATCTCACCTGTGATCGAACCATGGGTTTTAGCCGTTGTGAATGAGGACACGGTACCGCGACCACTCAATCATGGCTGTTTTTTTTTTTTTTTTTTGTGGCAAGTGAACCATGACTATTTCTTATACACATTCTATCTCCCCCCTCCCCGCCCCACCTGTTCCTCACTCTTTCCGTGTTTCTGTCTCTTTCTTTCTCTCTGTCACTCTGTGCGTCTCTCTGTCTCCTTCTGTTTATGTGTCTGTCTGTCCCTCTGTGTGTGTGGTGTGTGTGTGTGGTGTTTGTGAGTGTTTCTCTCTCTCTCTCTCTCTCTCTCTCTCTCTCTCTCTCTGTGTGGTGTGTTTCTCTCTCTCTCTCTCCTCTCTCTCTCTCTCTCTCTCTCTCTCTCTCTCTCTCTCTGTTCCTGGCCTTTCGTTATGATGGCAGCCTGATATCCTATCTCAAGCCTGTCTCCTAATTTTATCTTCCCATTTAAACTTATCGGCACGGCACACGATGATGAGGATTTAAGTTTCCAAGACACGGTGCTGTTAATGGGCCATTTCTCTTCATGATCACAGCTTGTAGCATGTCAATATGTTTCTTCTCCTGCATGGTCCGCGTTACTCTAAGAATGCTTCTGTAACATTTCAGTTCAAACGGCTAGTATTACTCTACACAATTCAGTGGAACCTCGCTTAACAAGCATAAATCGTTCCACAATCTTACTCGTAAAGCGAAACACTCGTTAAGCGAAACACTCGTTAAGCGAAACAGTTTTTCCCATACAAATTAATGTAAAATACGATAATGCGTTCCGTGCCGAAAAAGTACTCAAAATATTTTGTACACCGTTTATTCACAGAAAATTATATATACATTGTTAAGGAGCGTGATTCATCTTCCTCTTCTATCGCGGAATGAACGAACCTGGAATGAGAATTCGATTTGTAGAAAAGAAAAAAAAAATTTTAATAATTAATTTACAATTTATAGTACATACCTAATTCTTTTTTTTACTAGAAAGCTGTCTAGAGAAATTTGTTTTGCCGACGCTTCAGAATTTGGTGGAAATGCGACACAGCATTATCATTAAATAAATTAGCAGCTCTCATAGCTGCTGCCTTATTAGGGTGATGGTTCTCAAGGTACGATGCAACAGTTTCCCATGCTTTCAGCATTTCTCTTATTGCGCCAGAAGATTGTTGGCTTGCTGTTACCTTCCCCTCCTCCTCGGACAAACTCTCCTCCACAACTTCTTGCTGTGAAACACAATGTAATTCCATAAACTCTTCGGTGGTCAGCTCTTGGCTATGCTCTTCCACAAGCTCAACGATATCTTTGTTATCCGCCTCCAGTCCCATGATCTTGGCCAAAGACACAATCTCGTTGACTACAGGCTCCACAGGTACTGTCTCAAACCCCTCAAAGTCACATTCGACAACGCTCTCCGGCCAAAGCTTCTTCCAAGCAGAAGTGAAGGTTCTCTTGGTAACCTCTTCCCACGCCCTTTCGATCATCTTGAGGCAGGCAATGATGTGGAAGTGATATTTCCAAAACTCTCTGAGAGTGAGATTGGTCCCTTCAGTCACCTCAAAACAACGCTCGAAGATCGCTTTAGTGTAGAGCTTCTTAAAGTTAGAAATAACCTGCTGGTCCTCGCTGTTGCAGGCGCACAATCCGGGACTTCCCCTCCCCACTCGTTATGCGAAACGTCACTCGTTATGCGAAGCGTCACTCGTTATGCGAATCATTTTTTTAAAAATGTATTTTGCTCGTTATGCGAATTACTCGTTATGAGAGGTGATCGTTAAGCGAGGTTCCACTGTATAACATAACACGAAATAATGCAGCTTGACAGAACACACTTACAGCAGACATAGGACGTTGTGGCGATTAGCCTTCATTAGCAAACAAATAAACAAAATACAATATATAAAAGGGGAAGAACTACAGTGAATACATTCTGGAATTCTGAGATGAGAAGCACTTTTTTTTTTTTTTTTTTTTCATTGTTCTTGTTTGGTTTGTATGCCTTAATGTGGTGACTGTAGTGTCTTCCCCGTATTTATATGTTGTATTTTGTGTATTTGTTTGCTGATGAAGGCTGGTCGCCACGATATCCTACATTTGCCCTAATTGTGTTCTGTAAAGCTGCATTACTTCGTGTCATTTTATGTTTACATTCCCACAGCTTTACCGCAGTTCCACTAATTTTATTCATACTTTAACAACGATAACTCCCAGAGCATTATCCATTTCCGCTGATTCAGCCACAACGTTTTGGATTTCAGGTCAGGCAGAAGAAAACGTTAGGGCTCTAATTGTAATCGTAGGCCCGTACAGGTCTGACGGAGACACTGTTCCCGGGCACCCACTTCTCAAGACAGCCATGATGGAGAATCTAGATCAGCTTTCACTCCAAACTACTTTAGAGCGAACGGTCGGTCAATCTATCAGTATCAATGCCCAAGGCTTCTCTTATTGTCCAAGTCGGTGATGAAATGTGTGCACTGTTCGCTTGGCTTACAATTCTCAATTTTTCACTCTCCTTTATGCCAGTCTCCGTGTCACCCTTCAAATATTCGTTACTCATTCTAAATGAATTTTCAATGAATGGAACGTGAATTCCTAGCACCCCAGCAGCCTAACTACACATTATCTTCGACCATGACCTTTGACCCGGGTGTGTTGTACTGAAGGTTTGGCTGGGAATTATTTTTCATACAGAGCCTGTCGACACCGTGATCAAATCCCCATCGAGGGGAATATTCTTTTAATTGACCTTGACTCCCAACTCAGCCGAGCCTAAAATAAGTACCAAGAAATGTTCTAGGAAGTAAAAGCGACCGGTGTGATACTGAATACATTACCAGTCGAGATTCCCACTGTTCCTATCTACTAACATCGAGATTCCCACTGTTCCTATCTACTAACATCGAGATTCCCACATCTACTAACAAGCGAAACCACAGCTATAGTGTGTGTGTGTGTTTTTTTTTTGTTGCCTCAATATAAAATTCAATATCTCAGTAACCAACTGAGGTAAAATGATGAGATTTAGTATATAACCTTATCATTATGTCCACCCAACAAAAAATTTTTTGTTCTGGAGATTTTACATTAGATTTCAAAGTTAGTTTATATGCGGTATATTAATTTCGACTTAGAGATTACGTCCATGATTTTAACAGTATTACAGCTTCACCAAGAGACGTCCCAGCAGATTTTGAAATTTTCACGTGATTTTCGTTTTGAAACAAACAGCGCGAAGATTCAGAGGTGTCTCCAAATGGGGGTTCTTTCATGAAACGTGATTATATAAATAAACTAGCTGACCAGGCCCGGCTTCTGGCGGGGATCTGTCTGTCCGCCCGCCCGCCCGCCCGCTTGTCTGTCTGTCCGTCCGTCCGCTTATCTGTCTGTCTGTCTGTCTGTCTATCTATCTATCTATCTGTCTGTCTGTCTATCTATCTATCTATCTACCTACCCATCTATCTATCTGCCTACCTGCCTGCCTGCCGACCGGCCGACCGACCATCTATCTGTCTGCCCACCCGCCCGCCTGCCTGCCTGCTTATCTATCTATCTATCTATCTATCTATCTATCTATCTATCTATCTATCTGTCTATCTATCTATCTATCTATCTATCTATCTATCTATCTATCTATCGATCTGCCTACCTGCCTGCTGATCTATCTATCTATCTATCTATCTATCTATCTATCTATCTGTCTGTCTGCCTGCCGGCCGACCGACCCACCCAGTCAGCCAGCCATCCACCCACCCACCTACCTTTCTGCCTACCTACCTACCTACCTACCTTTCTGTCTGTCTGTCCGCGCTATTAAATATTGATAAAAGTTACTGGAAAAAACGTCAGGACCATGTGTTGAAAGAGGAAGAGGACTATTGGAGAAAGGATGGATTGAAGGTTGTATGTTCGATTCCGGGCCGCGTCCTTCATTTCAAGAGTGCATTTTTTTGGACACTCCCGAGGGTCGTCGCTGGAGCTACGAAGTTCGTGCTTTGTGCGACGCTTTCCGCGCTGCGGAAAGAAACTGAGCCATATTGGATAAAAACCCTGTGCAATGCAGCCGACCCTGTCGATTGTAAGCTAGTTCTTTCATTGCACCCACTCCCATACGAATCCGGATACGCCTTTGTTTGTCATCTGAATTTGCAGGTCCCCATTACCGTAAACATAACTTTTTTTTAGCGAGAAATCACTAGTTGTTAAGCAAAACGTCAAAGGAATGTCGCCGCTTTCAATGATTTAAGTTGTTTTTGGACCTATCAAAGACATATTCCTTGGGTGGGGGTAAATATAAGACGGCTGGAAAATTTCATAACGATGCAACAGACAGTTTTCAAAATAATTTATCGTGAATGAAGGCAAACAAATGTGGACATACTATAAGGGAACGGGTTTGGTAGAATCAGTGGGAACAGAAAACACGGTTTGCTTGACTCTAGAAATATTAATTGGGGAACCCTTTGAGGCTACCAAGACAGTTCATAAATGAACACATGTATTGAAGTTTTTTTTTTTCGCATATCCTTTACAGGACATCGCTGTCAACATCAGCATCTTTCAGCTGATTGTTAATTTCTAGGCAAGATTACGCTCAGAATTTTGCCATTGCTTTCTGAGCGACTGGCTCACATACCCCTAGGTTACCGTCGCGGCGAGAACCGCTACCGTTTCTAGCGCACGTCACGTTACTCACGAGAGTATACGGGACTACGGAGAAAGACGTTAACACCTAGCCAGGGAGATCGGCTGTATTGAGGTAGAAAAAAGAAATAGAGATTAGGGGACGCAATGGACAACATGACAATTGATTGATTGATTGATTGATTTAGGAACCGACATCACAGTATTCGGGACATTGCCATAAGCGCTCCGTCCCGATCCTCAGCAGCCAGCGAAGAGTTCCAACACTAATAGTTCCAGTAGCAATCTGATTATATGTCCGTCTCGCCTTTCCTCTGAGCGTCGATCGTCGGCCAGATCCTCTCGTCACACCTCGCTGCCTCATTCTTACCAGATAATGGTAACATAACAATTGAAAGCTATAATTACTGATCGAGATTCGAAACTGTCATTTCCAAATGATGACAGCGCCTCGCTGCAGGAACAAGTGTGCTTCGACGCATAACCAACTGGACATCCCTAAAAAAAGGCGTCTTCATTAGCCAGGTCTACCATCCACATGAAGCCACAACTATGAAATATGGACATAATTCACCATACAGTGGATACCATCCCAATGTGGAGTCCCCGGAAACGACACAGCTGATCGATTGGCTAAGGAAGAAGCAAAAGAAGAACAGCCTGTTGTGCCCGTTACATACCACCAAAAGAAAAGAATGATCAAATCAATCAGAAGGCCACCAAACCTTACTCAAGACGACTACCACGTTATGGACAGACCAGAACAGGTAATTCTTCTGCGCCTCGGAACAGGACACAATAGATTACGCAACCACATATGTACAAAATTCAAGATTGGTGACTCAGCCATGTGTACATGTGATTTGGCGTCGCAGACAGCAGAGCACATACTCCAGGATTGCCCAAACTACAACATTTCCAGGCGAACCTTCTGGCCTAGAGAGACAACAGTGGAAGATAAACTCTATGGACCGCTGAGTGAACTAAAAAAGACTGTTAGATTCATACAAGAGACAACATTGCAGTTATAAACATATTTCAGGCGAACGAAAGAAGAAGAAAATATCTAACCATTGAAATAGCACCATGGGTCTCAGAATTTTATATTAAACCAACATAGACCAAATAACAAACACATGGACCATAATGCTGTGTCCAGTACATTAATAAACATTTAAACAAGAGCAATGATTGGCCGGTTCCAATGTTGTACACGTATTACACAGAAATATAAATTGGGGAACCCTTTGAGACCATAAAGACAGTTCATAGATAAACACACATGGCATAGTTTGGCTCACATAGAAATAGAAGACAGGCGTAGTCTGACTGTGTGAAGAAACACAAAGGGTACAGCATAGGTGGGAGCGCAAGCGTATTGAAATACCACTACTGTCCTTGAGTGTGACCTGGTTGTTGATGCAAATACAGAAGGGTCAAGTAGGTAAGGACCCAGGACAGATCTAGCAAACCAGTAGGGAATTTACTTCATCCTGGACAATACTGCTCACGAAAATATGGACGAAATTGAAGGCGCTAGTCATATACATGCGACGATAGACAGATGATCTCATCAGTAGAGACAATGGCTATGGCCACCGACTAGTACAGTCACTGCCCAGAAGGAAAGCAATGGCAAATACCTTCTGCCAAACTTGTCAAGAAACCCTAACACATAAATGCCTTTGAATATAAATCTTATAGACGGGTTCTAAGAATATCTTGGATACAGAAAAGAACAAATGCATCCATACGACAAGAACTGAATATTGGAGAAGGTTGGCTACTAAAGGCGATAAAACAAAGAAAATTGAAATATCTTGGTCACTTGAAACGTCATGAAAGTTTGGAGAACAATAATGGAGGGGTATGTGTCCGCGAAGAGAGGAACAGGGAGGCCAAAGAGATAATGGGTGCGGGATGTGGCAGATTATCTCCAGATGGGTTTATCTGACGCGAGATATCTTGCTTATGACTGAGAAGTTTTCCAGAAGGTTGTTATGGGAGCGAGGTTCAGCAAAGGACATGCTACAGAACGAATGAATGAGTTGTATCCAGTTCCTCACGGCGCCTAACGGATTGAGTGGAAGACAATAGCAACATCCAGTCGAGTGTTGGTCTAGAAAAATATGAAGCTAGCACCATATATCCAGTGTGCATCAATAGGTGGAAAAGAGCCCTTTATTTTTAACTTTATGGTTATCATCAAACGATGTTGGAGTGGCGTAGAGGCTGATACTTGCGTCTGTTGTGATAGAATCAACACCAAGGCGTCGCTGTTTTCGTTTCTTCTCATGAAAGTATTTGTCAAGTGACGTTGGTGATCATGTCACTCAACAGCCATTGCTAAAAATTGTTATTTATGTGATTTAGCATACTACATGTCTGATTATACCAAACGATTGTGAAACAGACAAGGGCGTTTTCTCTCGTGTACTATTTCTATTGTCAAACAGACAAGGACGTTTTCTCTCGTGTACTATTTCTATTGTCAAACAGACAAGGACGTTTTCTCTCGTGTGCTATTTCTATTGTCAAACAGACATGGACGTTTTCTCTCGTGTACTATTTCTATTGTCAAACAGACAAGGACGTTTTCTCTCGTGTGCTATTTCTATTGTCAAACAGACATGGACGTTTTCTCTCGTGTACTATTTCTATTGTCAAACAGACATGGACGTTTTCTCTCGTGTGCTATTTCTATTGTCAAACAGACAAGGACGTTTTCTCTCGTGTACTATTTCTATTGTCAAACAGACAAGGACGTTTTCTCTCGTGTGCTATTTCTATTGTCAAACAGACAAGGACGTTTTCTCTCGTGTGCTATTTCTATTGTCAAACAGACAAGGGCGTTTTCTCTCGTGTACTATTTCTATTGTCAAACAGACAAGGACGATTACTCTCGTGTGCTATTTCTATTGTCAAACAGACAAGGGCGTTTTCTCTCGTGAACTATTTCTATTGTCAAACAGACAAGGACGTTTTCTCTCGTGAGCTATTTCTATTGTCAAACAGACAAGGACGTTTTCTCTCGTGTACTATTTCTATTGTCAAACAGACAAGGACGTTTTCTCTCGTGTGCTATTTCTATTGTCAAACAGACAAGGACGTTTTCTCTCGTGTACTATTTCTATTGTCAAACAGACAAGGACGTTTTCTCTCGTGTACTATTTCTATTGTCAAACAGACAAGGACGTTTTCTCTCGTGTACTATTTCTATTGTCAAACAGACAAGGACGTTTTCTCTCGTGTACTATTTCTATTGTCAAACAGACAAGGACGTTTTCTCTCGTGTACTATTTATATTGTCAAACAGACAAGGACGTTTTCTCTCGTGTACTATTTCTATTGTGAAACAGACAAGGACATTTTCTCTCGTGTACTATTTATATTGTCAAACAGACAAGGACGTTTTCTCTCGTGTACTATTTCTATTGTCAAACAGACAAGGACGTTTTCTCTCGTGTACTATTTCTATTGCCGGCTCTGTGGCGAAGTGGTTACGGACGCAGTTCATAATCCCGCAGACCGCGTTCAATACACAGCTGCGGGAGACTTGGCAGCAGACTGCATTGCACCTTTACGATGTGGTATGGGTGCCGGCTGTTCAGAAAGCAATGGCAAACTATGAACATAAACTTGCCAAGAGATCATTAACAGCAAAAAAAAAAAAATATTATGGCGTTAACTCCTGTAAAGGATATGCAATTAACTTAACTCTTTCCATTAAGCTTAAGAGTACAGCGTAGAGAGATTTGCATTAGGTTCATTCACAATTCTGACAAAACTGCAAATCTATCCAGTATTGCTCTGATCTCCACCTTTAGATTACACTATGTAATCTCA
The DNA here is from genome assembly GCA_963921405.1 of Cepaea hortensis. Classification (NCBI taxonomy): domain Eukaryota; kingdom Metazoa; phylum Mollusca; class Gastropoda; order Stylommatophora; family Helicidae; genus Cepaea; species Cepaea hortensis. The sequence goes on from OY992885.1 coordinate 27,831,476, forward strand.
GCTCAGTGCATCAACTCTGAGGGCCACGTAAGACGAATTTTAAATAAGGTTTAAAAGGTAAGAGGTTCGGCTTCATTGCAATGGGTTTGATCCCACATGGCTCGGTCTCCTTCCGCAGAGCGACCTGAAGAAAGCGTAGCACAAAGCACGAACTCGTGGCTCCAGCAACAACCCCCAGGACTCTCCGAGGCCGGACGCGAACACACAACCTTCGGAACGCGAGGCATGCGGCGTCAGCAATTCGCCATGAGGACTCTCCTATAAGACGAATTAAGGTAATAGAGTCGATCCAATGGGTTACTGTAAGACATCGGCTGTAAAAATAGTTAAAGTAATAATAGTAATAAACTGAACAATGGGTTACTGTGAGACAACAGCTGGGACAGAAGGAGTTACAGGTATAGATTCAGAATCTCTTTATTAAATACACCACCGTGCACGCGTGTTACTCCACCTACTTTTCCCGTATCATACTATTTACTAATTCCCATTCGGGGTTGCCACAAAAATTATCCAGTAGATAGCAATGTTGTCTCCCTTGTATAGCGTGTAGTCTCCCTTATTTACATTGAACCAAGGTAAGACCCAAAGTTCAGAGATTACACCTGGTTTGCATGTAATCCTACCCGGATTAATAAGTTGATTTAATTGCATTTTTTCCCCACACTAACGGAATGCTAGTGGTATTTTTATATGTATCTTAAGAAATCAGATTCACATAGTGTTCTGTTCTGATTTTCAATTAAAACATTCTTATCAAATTATTATAAAATTCTTACAATACTGTGGACACAGAAGAAGAAAAGATTGACATCACTCACCTGGATGTACACACGCGGATATATAGGAATAAGGGGTAACTAATGCACAGACTATCTGGCAAAAAATCGCTTCTCGGCCTTTTGGCTAAGATCAAGTGTATTTGCTGGCCCCCGACAGTAGTGCAGCTTGGTCTGGTCGGAGGCCGGGATGATCATTCTCGGTCCCTTGGCTAAGATCAGACGCATTTGCTGCCCCCCCCCCCCCTCCCCCACAGTAGTGCGCCTGGTCTGGTCGGGGGCCGGGTGATCCAAAAAGAAAAAAAAACCTCACATAAGCATCACTTTAAATGTGGGCCTGGTGGACCACTGTGGGCAATAGCTCACAGTGGGACTAAGGGTCCACGCCAAAAACAGGGGAGGCGGGGAACCAGCTAGTCTGGGATGACCGCCAAACCCCCCCCCCCCCCCAAAAAAAAAAAATAATCTGGCAAATAATGCACCAGCACAAACGGTAAGAAGCATGGACAGGGCTGATATAATCAGCGCAGTACGGACTCATTTGACTCACTCAAACTGACGAGACGCCGACTTAAGCCTGACTGCATGAACTGGGAGTAAAGCCTGGTCAAGCTTGTTAATGCCGCCTTCGTGGGAAAGACAGGGGACACCATAATCAACTCCTCGTGGGAACAGTGAGCAGAAACATTCTTGGATGGCTGCCACACCGGAGGGCTGATTACGCTTGGGAATGTCCAATGTGAGGTCGTCGTTGGACGTAACATAACATAACACACCATACCATAACATAACATAATATAACATAACATAATATAACATAACATAACATAACAAAAGAAAACTGGCCCATAAACAATTCAGCCGTGGAACAATCTTCTACATGGAGTCAACGACATCACAAAATCCATATATATATATATATATATATATATATATATATATATATATATATATATATATGTTTTGCGTATCCTTTTACAGGACTTAGCTGTCAACAGCAGCATCTTTCAGCTGTCTGTTGATCTCTTGGCAAGATTAAGCTCAGTAGTTTGCCATTGCTTTCTGAGCGGCCGGCTCAGTATCCGCAAGTCACGAGCGGGGGTCGAACCACCTCAGTTCTCGCTCCGCTGCGAGACTCTGCGTGATAAACGGGATTACAGAGAGAAAGTGTTGTAACCCCACAGCCAGAGAGACCGGCATATATATATATATATATATATATATATATATATATATATATATATATATATATATATATATATATATATATATATAATCGCAAACTATTCGAATTCTATGTCAGTACATACTACCTTCCCCCTTAATAATAATAATAATAATAATAATAATAATAATAATAATAATAATAAAACACTAGTATAAAATTCAGTCCCCTATCGGTAGTACAATACAGTATGTCTCCCATAGCTAATAAAAATTTACCACATCAATAATTAATAGTAGTGAGTCACGTGGTATTGATTGTTGCACATTTCTCATGCCTATAATGTATATATTGATAGTGTTGTTGTTGTTGTTCTCAGTTAACCTCATAAGTGATGTTTGGATTAAATAATGTATGAAAGAGAATGATGGAAGGGCAGCATGTTATACGGGCTTGCGTGCCCAATTCTTAACCCTTTGAAAATAAAGTTCGTTCATTCTTTCGATCGTACAGAAACTGAATACTGTTGCCATATTAAACGCTCTAGTGGTTTGGAAAGAACAATGATGGGAACGATGGTTACTTGAATCACAGACATTGGTCGATAAACGAAGGTGGACACGGCATTGCAGACACCTTCGGCGTGAAGACGCACATGGCTAGGGATCGAGTCTTTTCAGTCGCCCGCTATGAGAACGACGTTCTGCAAATAGCTTGCAACACAACGACCTGTAACCCGGAATGTAGTTTATTCAAACTAGTGTGCGCATAACATGGAGCTGCGATGGTGTTATAGGGCTCTTAAGTAAATATTTGACAAAGAATAGGTTTAAAGTTAAAGGTTACATCTTAAAGGCAAGAGGGTCGATTTCATTGCACCAGTTTATAGTCCACATGGCTGATTTACTTTCCACAGAGAAGCTTGTCGAGAGTGTGCACTGTGTAGAAGAAACATACTGACATTTTGGGAATAAATACTGACCCACAAAGCATGAACTCTGTAGCTCCAGCTACGACCCCTTGGGGTTTCCGAACTCGTGAACCGAATGAGAATGAACCAACACCTTCGCAGCGTGAGGTAGGTATCTTGGCCACGAAGCCACACAGGTTATAAAGTGCAACCACACAAAAGACTTACAATTTTAAACATATTTGCCACATACACACAGTTATAAATCGAATCGCGACGGTTGTGTTTGCATTTCCAGTTAATATGTCGAGTGGGTGTTAGAGTGGCCGAAGATAGGTTGACGGGCAAACAAACTGCCGCTGGGGCCCTCCAGACTGTCACAATGACTGACATAGTGTAGGTACCTGTATGTCGTTCACACCTGATGGTCTCAGCGTGGACCGCTTTGTTTGTTCTTCATTTACATAACTTAAGTACAGGACAACTGCAACCAATCAACAAAGTAAGCAAGCAGCCACCTTAAAAACCAAGCAACCAATCAACAAAGTAAGCAAGCAATCACCTAAAAAACCAAGCAACCAATCAACAAAGTAAGCAAGAAACCACACCAAATACCAAGCAACCAATCTACAAAGTAAGCAACCAGCAACCCACCTCATACATTAAACAAAAAGTCAACAAAGTAAGCAAATAACTACCTATAAACCAAGCAACCAATCATTAAAGTAAGCTAGCAACTACCTCCAAAACCAATCAACCAATCATCAAAGTAGCCAAGCAATCACCTCCGAAACCAAGCAACCAATCAACAAAGTAAGCAAGCAATCACCTCAAAAACCAAGCACCCAATCAACAAAATAAGCAAGCAACCACATCGAAAACCAAGCAACCAACCAACAAAGTAAACAAGCAACTACATCAAAAACCAAGCTACCTATCGACAAAGTAAGCAAGCAACCACATCAAAAACCAAGACACCAATCAACAAAGCAAGCAAAATTACCCCAAAAACCAAGCAACAAATCATCAAAGTAAGCAAAGCAGTCACATCAAAAACCAAGCAACCAATCAACAAAGTAAGCATGCAACCATCTCCAAAACCAAACAATCAATCAACAAAGTAAGCAAGCAGCCACCTCAATAATAATGCAACCAATAAAAAGAGTAAGCAAATAACTATCTAAATAAACAAGCAACCAATCATCAAAGTAGGCAAGCAACCACCCTAAAAACTAAACAACCAATCAACAAAGTAAGCACGCAACCACACTAAAAGTAAGCAAGCAACCACCTCAAAAACCAAGCAATCAATCACCAAGGTAAGCAAGCAACCACCCTAGAAACTAAGCAAACAATCAATAAAGCAAGCAAGCAACCACCCTAAAAACCAAGCAACTAATCAACAAAATAAGCAAGCAACCACCCTAAAAACAAAGCAACCAAACAACAAAGTAAGCAAACAACCACCTCAAAAACCAAGCAACCAATGAATAAAGTAGGCAAGCAATGACCTCAAAAACCAAGCAACCAATCAACAAAGTAAGCAAGCAAGTAAGTAACCACCTCAAAAACTAAGCAACCAATCAACAAAGTAAGCAAGCAAGTAAGTAACCACCTCAAAAACTAAGCAACCAATCAACAAAGTAAGCAAGCAAGTAAGTAACCACCTCAAAAACTAAGCAACCAATCAACAAAGTAAGCAAGCAAGTAAGTAACCACCTCAAAAACCAAGCAAGTAAGTAACCACCTCAAAAACCAAGCAACCAATCAACAAAGTAAGCAAGCAAGTAAGTAACCACCTCAAAAACCAAGCAACCAATCAACAAAGTAAGCAAGCAAGTAAGTAACCACCTCAAAAACCAAGCAACCAATCATCAAAATAAGCAAGTAACCACCTCAAAAACCAAGCAACCAATTAACCATATTATACTGTGACCATTATCATGCAGCAGCTCCTGTGCAGGACGTGGCTCTCATCACGGCCCGCGGTCACGTTTCTCCATCTTTGGCCATTTCTCCCGTTCTTCTTCTTCTTCTGCGTTCATCCGGATTTTTTTTTCCGGATGTGACTGCGTTGTGCCTGTTTACAGCAGAACTGCGTTCTTGCGCCGTTAGGCCGACACATCCTACTTCTGCGGGCATTTGTTGACCGGGTTAACCTTCCCGGGATTTCTCCCGTTCAGGAACACTCATGTCCACGCTGTCAGCAATGGCCTGTGTCCATCTTCCTGCTGTTTGACCTCTGCTGCTTCTTACAGAAACTATATCATCCATCAGGAGGTCAGCATGGCCGAATGGATAAGAACACGTGTCCTTAAACATCCGAAGTGCTGATGCCGAGGTAAGGGGTTCAACCCCTACACCAGACAGTTGGACTAACATGTTGACTTCTCGTCCTTGACTTTGGGACGTAAATTACAAGTACCTCTGAAGTCGGAGTGTGTTTTTTAGATGTTCAGATCTGGTAGAATTTCAATATTATTCTTCTTCTTGGTCCATGATATTCTAAGAATTCTTCTGTAACATTTAAACTGAAAGGCACCGATTTTCAATCTTTAGTGGTTGCGAAATGGCCCATGCCTGACATCGTAACAATTAATCATTAATGGAATGCTGTCTGTTCTTGTCTACCACTGTTTACAAGAGATACTACTATAGTCTAAACTAAACAGCATACAAGCACGAAGTAATACAGCTTTACAGGACACAATTACAGAAAATATAGGAGGGTGCGGCGGCGACTAGCCTTCATCAGCAAACAAATACACAAATCACAACTTATAAAATAAACACCGGAGAGGCACTACAATGACTACATTAAGGCGTAATAACCGCAATTAACATAATTTCCATTTCTACAGCTTTACCGCAGTTTTACTAATTCTATTCACACTTCTATAGATAGTCTAACAACTGCAAGGTGCAACAAAACGTCGACCAAATGAAAAATAACGTAAACCCGTAGTAAACATAACACAATAAAATCACAAAGCAAGTTACCTCATATTTCGCGTGGCGTCACCGCACAGTCAAAGCTCGCTGGCTATACATTCCTCGTATGGGCAATAAATTCTGTTATTTCCTGGCTGGAACTTTCACAACTTCAATGAATTATTGGCCACAACAAAAAGAACAAATTGAGATAACAAACAACCGAAGTTTACCGAGAGATTTCTTCACGGGGGAAACAACCCGGCCTCTCGACATTATTACGGCCTGAAGAGAATTTGTAGACTTGATCATCAAACCGCGTGTGACCTCGAACCGAATGGAGATTTTTTTTTTTTAAACAGGTAGGAGAAAGAAGTGGGAAAGGAACGTGGTTTAAACTGCAGGGGCCGTGCGGTGTGTTTTGACCCTTGAAATAGAATTGTATTCTTCAGTGAAGTATTGACACCTGAAAGGGAGGTGTGTGTGGGGGGAGGAGCATAGGTCGCCGTCTCGACATTAGCCTAGGGAATATTTGTGAGATAACGTCGTATGTTTGTTCCTCCTTCGCACGTCACGAGCATGTCTATGGCTTAGTTAGTTAGTTAATAATCTGGTTAGCTAGTTTGTTGGTTACATAATTAACTAGTTTGTTAGCTAGTTAACTAGTTTGTTAGCTAGTTTCTTAACTACTTTGTTTCTTAGCTAGTTTGTTTATTTATTAGTTAGCTAATTTGTTAGCCGATCTCCCTGGCTAGGCGTTAACGTCTTTCTCAGTAATCCCGTATTTTCTCGTGAGTAACGTAACCTGCGCGAGAATCTGTAGCGGTTCTCGCCGCGTTGGTAACTTACGGGGTGTGTGAGCCGGTCGCTCAGAAAGCAATGGCAAACTACTGAGCGTAATCGTGCTAGTACTAGTACATCAACAGCAGCTGAAAATGATATTGTTGACTGCAACATCCTGTAAGGGATATGCAACAACAACAACAACAAATTTGTTAGCTAACTAGTTAGTTAATTACCTAGTTAGCTAGGTTTTTAACTAATTAGTTAGCTATTTTATTAGCTAGTTCGTTAGCAGCTTAGTTAGTTAGTTAGTTAGTTAGCTATTTGATTAGCTAGTTCGTTAGCAGCTTAGTTAGTTAGTTGGCTGGTGGTTGGTTGGATGGTTGGTTGGATGGTTGGTTGGTTGAATGGTTGGTTGGTTGGTTGGTTGATTGGTTGGTTGGTTGGTTGGTTGACGATGCTTATTAGTTGGTTAGTTAAGTAAGTTAGTTTATTTGTTGGTTGGTTGGTTAGTTAGGTTAGTTAGTTTGTTTGAGTTAAGTAAGTTAGTTTATTTGTTGGTTGGTTGGTTGGTTAGTTAGGTTAGTTAGTTTGTTTGAGTTAGGTAAGTTAGTTTATTTGTTGGTTGGTTGGTTAATTAATACATAGTCCTCATTGTACATCGAAATGTTAGTTTAACAGTGCCCAGATCCTCTTCCTCATTATCTCCGTCAGTGTGTAGCGACTATGGGCAACAGTTCTAATCTTCTCTGGCTTCTCGCATGGAGCTCTAGTCTAGCCTGACCCCGCTTGGTTTGATGTTCTTGTAGTCTGGTCAAGTTTGATGTTCTTGTAGTCTGGTTAAGTTTGATGTTCTTGTAGTCTGGTCAAGTTTGATGTTCTTGTAGTCTGGTCAAGTTTGATGTTCTTGTAGTCTGGTGTCACGGAACCACTGTAATGAACGATGATGATAAAATAACAGAGACAATTGTATTCACAGCTGCAATTGTTTGTTACCAGTGGGGACACACTCACGGCTGATCAAAGGAACCCGCCAGTCTTTGAGAATGCCCTAGGAAATGGGAAAATATGTCGGCCTGTTGTTTTGCCGAATCGCAAGTTGAAAGGAAAGACGGGTGCGTTAGTTGTAAGAAGAGAGACAACTCTTCTTGTGAAGTTAGGGACGGATTGTCTGCCCCTGTGGACACCTGTTGTTGACATAGAATGACGTCACTAGGACAATCCCAGGCTGTATGAAAACAAACTTGTGCCGCCAGTGTGAAGAATGTGATTTAACTAGACTGACGTGTTAGCTGGCTCGGTTCTAATATTGAAAAGAATCTCGTGTGTTCGGCATCAATTAATGTTGAGAAACATGTGTCTTTCGTGGCAAAGTGAAAATTCGATTCAGGATTGAGCTAGGATTTCATAAGGTATTTACAAATAGTATTTAGATGTCAATAATGTAGAATAGTCAAGTGATGGCTAGAGTTTAGGACTTGAACATAGTGTTGTTGATTTGTGGTTAGGTATTCAAAGAGTGTCGGCGACAGTAGGCAATCGCATTGTTAAAACTAACTAGTGTGAGATGTCAATTAGCTCAGCTGGTTGGGAATAGTGAAGTGGGATGATATTTAGAGAGATTGAGGGTGGTTGGGGGATAGGGGAAATGTCCAATGGTGGGATCTTCCAGTGGGGGTCTACTGGGGTTCTGTACTTTACATTTTGGTCTTTCCTTGTCTTACCCTAATTCAAACCGAGGTGATGAGCTCCTCTGCCCCATGACAGAGTTTGGTTCACTGTCATATATCTGAGTGAGGCCGTCGGCCTACACTCATCTAATAGGAGTCAGTGTCCGGTTTCTCTTACCGGTGTGTTCTCTCTCTTTCACAGGTTCCCTCAGGTTGCAAAGAAAAGAAGCTGAAACATCACTGTTAAAAGTATGGATGATTCAGTGAAGGACGTTTCATTCAGCGGCTTTTACATTGAGCCCATGATCAGGAGGGTCTGAAAGAACATGGCTCTTTTGAGCAGAAACATATAGTTATCTAGGAACGTTTTCTTTGTGATAGAGTTCACTGTGATTACGGGAAGTCATTTTTCATACCACATGTACTATGAACACTAGGGGTTTTAGAAGGAACACTGAACATAGCATTTTTCCTAAAATAGGAGATTCCTGTGGAATTGTACTCTTTACTTTGCGATGGTGAAAACTTTAGGACAATTAGTAATAAACAATTGTGTTACACGGGACAGTGATACATATTTTCACGATACAAGGATTGATGAACATTAGAACTGTAGGGACAGTTAGTAACTGTGTGTGTGATCGATTCGGGATCAGTATCGGACTATATCCGTGATTGGTGACCAGGTATCTGGGTTATCAAAAAGCTACTGGAGGAAGTCAACATCTAGCAGGAGGGACACATCGTTTGGTGAGGTTATCGTGTACTGACCTATGATGATGTTATGTGATCCTTACAAGGATGATCAGACTTTGCTCTTGAGTTGTTCGGTCTGATTCTGCAGACACACTAGAGTATACGACATACATTCTACACATACACTTCTCACATACATACACTTTTCTTCATTAAATATGTTATTAATTTTTGGAAGCTAGAGTTGTTTAGTATGTTGTTTTGGGGAAGTGTGAGAGGGCGCATGATCCAGTGTAGAGAGAGAGAGAGAGAGAGAGAGAGAGAGAGAGAGAGAGAGAGAGAGAGAGAGAGAGAGAGAGAGAGAGAAAGAGGTATCCATTGACTGACGGAGTGTGGTGGACGGAATCTGATGGATTCTCCAGAATAATGATATGGGGTTAAAAATAATGTGGGTGTTGATTCCCCTCACTCCAGGGACGACATAATAAAAGGTATCCACGACATCTGGTAAAGTTTGATGTTCTTTTAGTCTGGTCAAATTTGATGTTCTCGTAGTCTGGTCAAATTTGCAGAATTACACCCAACCCTTGTAAGAGCGTATAGAATATCAGCCTGGACTCATCCACTCTCCACAGCAGCCATCCCACAGCCCTATCTGCTGGCTTATTTACTCTTACAACCGCGTTCCTCGACACAAAAGTTAAACATATACAGTGCAGACCTGATAAGGCGAACTTACCTGGGACCCAAGAAATACTTCTTTTTGTCAGAAATTCCTCTTATAAGACTTCAAGCATTTAGTAATGCATTTACAACGTACAATACAATATTGTTCTTCACAACAGAAATTCGCCACATCCGAGATCACCTTAGGCGGTTTATATTAGTCTTGACCTAGGAGTTTAAGAGCCAGTGGAATTATCTATTCAGCCATACTGACATCCGTTATGTAATATTTAGGCATGGCCCGTGTGCTACTGAGGCCCATAAGAAAGCAAAGAACAGTAACACTGTCACCTACCAAGCATGTCGTAAAAGATAACCAAGGAGTGTTGGCGTGAAATAGGCCACCTCACCCTGTAGAAAACACACAGGCAAGTTCCCTGTCAATGGAGTCGAACTTTGTCCTGTTCTAGCTCTGGTCGCACACTCACTCTGACGGACGTTTTCGTCCATCCTATATAATTCGTATTTCGCGTCATTTTTGGACGGCTGATGTGCTTATGGCATACTGTCTAACTTTGGTAGAAACGATCGACTTTCTATGTGCCTTTTGTTTGCGAAGATTCCTAGTTTATTTTAAGTTTATTTGCTTTTTCCGAAACCTGCCAGACCTCCTCCTGTCTCTCCCCCACCCACCCCAGCGCTTGTCTCTTCTACGTTCTCTCCTCTCTCTCTCTCTCTCTCTCTCTCTCTCTCTCTCTCTCTCTCTCTCTCTCTCTCTCATACGTTCTCTCTATTTCTTGCTCTCTTACGCACTCTGTCTTTCTCTCATCTTCTCTCTCTTTGTTTTTAAATTTTTTTCTCTCTTTTCTCCCGTTCTTTCTTTTTTTCATTCTCTCATTTTTCTTACTCTCTCTCTCTCTCTCCCTCTCTTCCCCTCTCTCTTTCACTCTGTGTGTGTGTGTGTCTTTCTCACTTTCTCTTTTTCTCGCTCTCCCTCATTCTTTAAATCTCCTTTCTCACTATCTCTTTATTTCTTTGCTTTCTCCCTTTCTTGCTGTCTCTATCACCCCCTCTTTAATTCTCACGTTCTCTCTCTTCATTTCTTGCGCTCTCTCTCTCTCTCTCTCTCTCTCTCTCTCTCTCTCTATCTCTCTCCCCCTCATACGTTCTCTCTATTTCTTGCTCTCTTACACACTCAGTCTTTCTCTCATCTTCTCTCTCTTCGTTTGTAATTATTTTTCTCTTTTCTCCCGTTCATTCTTGTTTTCATTCTCTCATTTTTCTTTCTCTATCTCTGTCACTCTCTTCCCCCCTCCCTTCTCTCTCTCCGTTTCTCTTTCACACACACACACACACACTCTCTCTCTCTGTCTTTCTCTCGTTCTCCCTCTCCCTCATTCTTTAATTCTCACTTTCTCTTCACATGTAGATGCCAGGCCTTCTACATTGGTAGAACAGAGAGAAAGCTTAACAAACGAGTGTCAGAACACATACCTCAATGGGTCAACAAGATACAACACACAGGAGATGCTAGCCTCGTGGGGCCGACACACCGGAAGCTCCCGGCGTCTTCAATTGGTAGGCAAATTGTCGAGAGCGGCCATGCGGTTGACAGAGACACTGCCTTTCGCGTGTTGTTTAACACACAAAATACTCGCTTGTTAAAATTTGCAGAAGCGATTATGATCAATCAACGCAAACCAGAAATGTGCAGACAGAAAGACATGTTAGTCAGCTTAAAATTACCGTGGTAGATAAGTGACATTACTGTGCGAATATGTGTATATTTCAACTTGAAGGATTTATCTAGTTAATTCACGTAAGTTGTGTGATTTCTGCAGTATGTACCTGACGAGATGCCACGAAATATGCCAGGCAATAAATCGTGCAATCTATTGTTTGTGTCTTCGTTATTCAAATTTCTCAATATCTCTTTATTTCTTTACTTTCTCTCTTTCTTGCTATCTCTATCACCCCCCTCTTTATTTCTCACGTTCTCTCTCTCTCTCTCTCTCTCTCTCTCTTCATTTCTTGCTCTCTCTCTCTCTCTATCTCTCTCTCTCTCTCTCTCTCTCTCTCTCTCTCTCTCTCTCTCTCTCTCTCTCTCTCAACTGAACATTTGACCTCGATCAACAATCAAACCATCTAGAAATCATCGCTCTGTACCCCAACGTCTCCAACCAGAGTAAAACACCGGCGAACTGCGAGCCGGATAACATCGACACTGGCGTCCCCACATTCCCAAATGCATGAAACATTTGATACTTTCACACCGTGGCCGCATTCTCGTCGGGGACACAACTCCACGCCTGCAAAGCCATGCTTTCTCCATGGGCCCACGTTGCGCACCAAACAGTCAAACTTTTGCTTTACTAGTTGCCTGGCTGTTTTGTCCGAAGGAAGTCACGAACGTGACAGGAGAACCACATCTGCGAAACTGGAGTACAACATTTGGAGCAGTTGTGTAACGTTCCCGCCATGCCAGTGCTTCCCATCTTATTTGTAACTTTAAACTGGCAGAATGACAAGCAGAAATACAGACCGATAGGCATACAGTCAGGCAGGCCGCGAATCAGACATTTGTGCAGACAGATATACAGACAAAAGTAGCCTTTAGCAAGATGAAAAACATACTGACCAATAAAAAGATGTCAATTGAAACGAGAAAAAGAGTGTTGAGATGCTACATAGAACCTGTACTTTTATATGGATGTGAAGCTTGGACAATGAGCAGCCAGGCTGAGAAACATCTGATGGCTGTAGAAATGTGGTTTCTGAGGAAAATGCAAAGAATACCATGGACAGCCAGAAAGACCAATGAACAAGTCCTTCAAGAAACAAATGAAGATCGTAAACTGATCAGAGACATTAGACGTAGACAGTCACAATTTTTTGGGCATGTTATGAGAAGAAATGATTTGGAGAACTTGGTGACAACTGGTAAGATCGAGGGGAACAGACCAAGGGGAAGACCTAGAAACAAGTATCTGGATGGCTTGGCCTTGTGGCATGGTCGAGACAAAAACACGGAACTGATCCACGACTCTGTTGATCGAGTGAGATGGCAGAACATGACCGCCCACGCTTACCGGCATGGCACATGATGGATGGATATACAGACAGGTTGAGAACCAGGCAAACAGGCGGCAGACAGACATACAGACCAGCAGACAGACATACAGGCTGGCAGACAAATATACAGGTCGGTGGACAGACATACAGGCCGGTAGACAGACATACAGGCTGGCAGACAGACATACAGGCTGGCAAACAGAAATACAGGCCGACAGACAAACATACAGGCTGACATACAGGCCGGTAGACATATAGGCCGGCAGGCAGACAAACAGGCTGGTAGACATATAGGCCGGCAGGCAAACATACAGGCCTGCCGACAGACATACAGGCCGGCAGACAGATATGCAGGCCGGCAGACAGATATACAGGCCGGCAGACAGATATACAGACCAACAGACAGAAATACAAACCGGCAAACATATAGGCCGGCAGACAGACAGACAGGCCGTGAGACAGACATACAGGCCGCCAGACAGACATACAGCCCGGCAGACATATATACAGGCCGATATACAGAAATACTGACCGGCAGACATAGAGTCACAATAGTCAGAGAAACATACAGCCGGTAGACAGACATACAGAATGAATGAATGAACATCTTTATTTTCAAAGGGTTAAGAATTGGGCACGCAGGCCCGTCTGACATTCTGCCCTTCTTCACAATTCCCTCTCATACACTCTTTCATTCAACATCACTTATGAAGCAAATTTTTGACAACAAAAGAACAATAGCATTATAGCGCATGAAAAATAATCAATAACAAATGACTCACTGAGGCAATGTTTAACATGGGCATTATAAATGCCTAAGGAAGGTGTAACGTGCCATACATATGGGAATGTTTTTTGGCTAGTTGTCGTTTGAGATAATTTACCATTATTATTGTATTTTTTGTTTTTTGTTTTTGTTTATGGGGGCGTGTAGTCAGTACTGAGGTAGTGTTCAAACAGACTGCGAATAATGATTTGTGGTGTCTTTGATTTCTTGTGGAAGATTGTTCCACAAGTGAGCGGCAGAGTATGCTAAGCTTGTTTTATATAAGTCTATCCTAGGTTTAGGGACATGAAGTATATTTAGTCGTTCGCTATGTCTTGCGTTATATTTAAACAATGGCCAAAGGTAGCTTGGAGCATTTTGAAATAGGATTTTGTGAATTAGTTTGGCCTTATTAAAAAGTAGTCGTTTGTGGGGTGGCAGTAACCGAAGACGTTTATGTAGGTTAGAATTGTCGGTGAGCTTTTAACCATTAATTAAACGCACTGACCTTTTCTGGAGTGAATATAGGCGTTTTGTTATTGATTTGGAACATCCATCCCAGACTGTGGAGCAATAATCAATATGTGTTCGTATGTGGGAAGTATAGAATATCTTTCTTGTGTTTTCGTCAAGGAAATTTTTAATTTTGACAAGTTGATATACTTTTTTGGCTATTTGTTTAAGGAGAGCCTCAAATATACAGTTCGGCTCGCCGATACACACGCCTAAAGATACACACACCTACAGATACACAGGCCGGAATAGACATTGGCGGGAGCACTAGCCAAGTGTGTATAGGCCGGTAGATGTATAGGCCGGCAGATATATAGGTCAGCAGACAGAGATACAGGCCTGTAGACAGATATACAAGCCAGCAGACAGAGATACAGGCCTGTAGACAAATATACAGGCCAGCAGACAGAGATACAGGCCAACAGACAGTTTTTTTTTTTTTTTTGGTTGCTCGCTCGCTTTGAACACTACTAGTAGTGCTGGACTGAATTTTGCGTGTGGATTAGATTTCCCTATTAACAGTGTCTCTCGCTATCAGGCGAACCGACTCCGACTTCAGAGGTAAACAGACAGATATACACGCCAGCAGACATATAGACAGAAGTACTCGAAAGTATTCGACAGTACTCGACTGTTGTAAGACGGGTCTGCGTGCCCAATTTCTAACCCTTTTAAAATAAAGTTGTATTGAATTGAATCGACAGATAATGTAATCAATATAACTGCAGCCTTCTTTTGTTTCCTGGAACATTTCGCGGCATTCATTTTAAGCTGGATCAACCTAGGAGGCCCTCCTAGACGGGGATTTAAACACAAGACCACTGGAACGGCAGTCAAGCGAGCTAGCCACTCCGCTACCCGCTACCTAGCCTACCGCGACAGTATAGGCTAAACCGTATGACTTACGTCGCTGTCGATAAAGTCCCCCTTTATCAAAAGTTTGAGAAACACTGATGTTGATAAAAGGACATTGCCTTGTTCTTGCGTACTGAACAGAGGACGACTATGAACCGGGCCTGGGGGTGGGAGGATAAGGGTTGTAACAGCGACCAGTGAAGCAAACATCGCTTTCGTGTCATGAATTGACAGAGGACGCGTCATTGAAGAACATGACAACAGAGTTTGGGAGGGGGGGGGGGGGGGGGGACGGAAACGGGCGCTTAATGAGTGCGTATGATGTTATGAGTAATAGCGGAATACTTAATACTTGCCTAATTGTTGTTGTTGTTGTTGTTGTTGTTGTTGTTGTTGTTGTTGTTCTTCTTCTTCTTCTTCTTCTTCTTCTTCTTCTTCTTCTTCTTCTTCTTCTTCTTCTTCTTCTTCTTCTTCTTCTTCTTCTTCTTCTTCTTCTCCTCCTCCTCCTCCTACACATCCTTCTTCTTCTTCTTCTTCTTCTTCTTCTTCTTCTTCTTCTTCTTCTTCTTCTTCTTCTTCTTCTTCTTCTTCTTCTTCTTCTCCAGTAAAACAGGCCGTCAACTTATCATCCCAAGAGCTCCGATAGTTTGCTATCTCATTCATCTCCCCCAATTCCTCCCCATATCCTTCATCTCTATCTCTAAATCTCTTCTCCATTTGTTTTAGGACTCCATCTGTTTCTTTTGCCCTGTGAGCTTCAAAGATAGGATGATCTAGTTACTCCATTAACGAGTTTTCATACTGTATGTCTTGTCCAGAGCTGTTTCCCTCGCCTCTACATTTGCTGAAATATGTTTAGTTCTGTCTTTAAGTTCCGCGTCAGTGATTCTATCATACCATTTTACTCCATCTATTCTGTACTTGTACTAGTTAATGAATGTCCGGTGCAGAACGTTCTTCCATTACAGTCTTTCGAAAGTCCTCCCTATCATAAGCCAAATGCCCCGCCTTATTTGCTCTCTCGTGTAAATTACCTATCGCATCTTGAATCCATCTATGACGTCATCTCAGCGTGTCCAAAGTATTTCATTATTCTAATTTTGCTTGTTTGTTGTATTAACCAGTCTTCTTCAATATTGAGTTCTTGTTGGATATATCCGTTTGTTCTTCTTTCTGTTTGGATATGCCCGTTTGTTCTTCTTTCTGGTTGGATATATCCGTTTGTTCTCCTTTCAGATTGTATATATCAGTTTGTTCTCCTTTCAGGATGGATATATCCGTTTATTCTCCTTTAAGTTTGGATATATCCGTTTATTCTCCTTTCAGTATAGATATATCCGTTTGCTCTCCTTTCAGTTTGAATGTATCCGTTTGTTCTCTTCTCGGTTTAGATATACCTGTTTATTCTCCTTTCAGTTTGAATGTATCCATTTGTTCATCTTTCAATTTGGATATATCCATTTGTTCTCCTTTCAGTTTGAATGTATCCATTTGTTCTCCTTTCAGTTTGAATGTATCCATTTGTTCTCCTTTCAGTTTGAATGTATCCATTTGTTCTCCTTTCAGTTTGAATGTATCCATTTGTTCTCCTGTCAGTTTGAATGTATCCATTTGTTCTCCTTTCAATTTAGATATATCTATTTGTTCTCCTTTCAGTTTGAATGTATCCATTTGTTCTCCTTTCAGTTTGAATGTATCCATTTGTTATCCTTTCAATATAGATATATCTATTTGTTCTCCTTTCAGTTTGAATGTATCCATTTGTTCTCCTGTCAGTTTGAATGTATCCATTTGTTCTCCTTTCAATTTAGATATATCTATTTGTTCTCCTTTCAGTTTGAATGTATCCATTTGTTCTCCTTTCAGTTTGAATGTATCCATTTGTTCTCCTGTCAGTTTGAATGTATCCATTTGTTATCCTTTCAATTTGGATATATCCATTTGTTCTCCTTTCAGTTTGGATTTATCCATTTGTTCTCCTTTCTTCTTCTTTTCGTTCATCCGGAGTGTTTTTTCAGATGTCATTGCGGTGTGTCTGTTATGCGCCCTTGGGCCGAAACCCGTAGGCCAACACATCGACTTTAGCGTGCTTTTTTGACCAGGTAGCATACCTGGGAGACTCTCACTTTTGTGGTGCCATCTACAACCATGCTGGCCAAGGTTGAACGGTCGAAGACAACGGTCATCCCTCAAAGGAAGGCAGGGACAGTCCATAGCATTTTCCGCCATCCAAGGTTGCTTCCATAGTTGCAGGGCCGACACATAACGCCCTGGATCTGGGCTCACCGAGGGAAATCGTCACGTCCTGCTCATGGCTGCTTTAAATCCTCACTTCAATATATTGGTCATTTCGTTTTCCCCGGGCCATTCCCGCACAAACCAGACATGTTCGCAGACGGCATCCACTCAGCGAGTTTTCGGACATGTGCTTGTCGTTGCGCCCATCAGAGCTGTTCCAGGCACGACAGACATACGGAAACTACCTAGTCAGAGCTGTTCCGAACAAGAGCGGCATTCGGAAACTAGGTAGTCAGAGCTGTTCCTAGCACGAGAGACATTCGGGCGAGACATTTCACTCGGAAGTAATTGCGTAGTGTCAATTTTTAGTTTGCCACCCGTAGGCCGACACTTCCGACTTCTGGCGGGCATTTTTTAGTGAGGTTAGCCTTCCTCTGGTTTCGAGACACGTTAGACTATTGTAATGTCACCCACATCTCAGCTGGTCAAGATAGAACGATCACCCCTCTGCTGTGTGTCCACCGTGACGAGGTAGAGGGGCTTGTGCGTCCCAATGACCCCAAGAGCTATGCCGACAGTAGCACAGCTACTGGTAGGGCCACCCATGTCGGACAGGTCAAGGGAGAGGGACCAGACGAAGAGACACACAAACCTGCTGCCTTGTAGGTAGACTGGGGACAGTCAAAGGCTAGGGAAAGCATCCCGAATAAATGCTTGTCGAAATCGGATGTACTGAGCCACAGGCTTGACAAAGCAGTGCAACGTAAAACCTGCTGCCTTGTAGGTAGACTGGGGACAGTCAAAGGCTAGGGAAAGCATCCCGAATAAATGCTTGTCGAAATCGGATGTACTGAGCCACAGGCTTGACAAAGCAGTGCAACGTAAAACCTGCTGCCTTGTAGGTAGACTGGGGACAGTCAAAGGCTAGGGAAAGCATCCCGAATAAATGCTTGTCGAAATCGGATGTACTGAGCCACAGGCTTGACAAAGCAGTGCAACGTAACTTAATTCATGATGTCACAAATCAAAATTAATCGTTATGGTGCTAATCCCGTGAAGTCCCATCAGGCGGCGATAGTGCCGGGCCCCCTGCCTCGAGGGGGTCCACCCATGACTACTGGTGGTCACCTTCCCCTGTGCTGTGGAGTCAAGGCACAGAGGAGTAGGTTAAGAGCTATTGACCAAATACCCCGGACACTCAACATACTACAGTGGAATGCCGAAGGAGTTTACAAGAAGAAAGACTCCCTAACACAGCGTCTTCATAAAGATAGAATAGATGTGGCATGCATTCAAGAGACACACCTCAACGCCAATCACAAATTCTCAGTCAGAGGATATCAGGCCACACGTTTCGACCGTGAAGGACACAAAGGAGGAGTTCTAATACTTACACGAAATACAATACCTTGCAGCGAAGTATCTGTGATCTCTGACAACCAAACGGAAATTATAGGTGTTGATATAATGATAAAGGACGTGAAAATAAGAATCTACAATCTGTATAGCCCAGCAGACAAGGACCTTACACTCTCAAACATGAAAATAACTGACACAAACTGCATTATTGTCGGAGACTTTAATAGCCGTTCAGAAAGATGGGGATACCCAGATACTGACAAAAGAGGAGAAGAATTGGAGGACTGGGAAATAGACTCAAATCTCCATCTACTCAACAAAGCGGATGACACACCGAGCTTCTACTCCAGAAGATGGCTTACCACTTCTACTCCAGACTTAGCTTTCTGCACAGGAGACATCCTCCACAAAATTGATCGCCATGTGCTGGACCAATTAGCAGGTAGTGACCACAGACCAATCAAGCTTGTAATGAATATGGAGTATGTTCCACAGGAGCAAAAGCCCTTGCCCCGCTGGAATTACAAACGAGCAGATTGGGACAGATTTGCCATACTAACAGACAAATATTGTGAAAACATAAATACACGATATGGCAACATAAAGCAAATGGTGGAAAGTCTAAACAGAGCGATAATACAGGCAGCCACGGAGTCCATTCCAAGAGGAGCGAGGAAAAATTACAAACCATACTGGACTGAAGAACTACAAAGTTTGGAGGACAAAGTTGAAGATGCCAGGAAGACAGCAGAGAGAGAACAAACAATTGAAGCGAACATCTCTCTCAAAGCCATCTCAGCAAAATATAAAAGAACAGTAAATCAAACAACAAGAGATTGTTGGAGGGAAAAAACAGAAAACCTGAATTTTGACAGGGATGGAAACAAACTATGGAAACTAGTGAAAGCCATGAACAATGAAGGACCTAGCAACAAACAAATAACAATTAAACAAGGAAATGCCTTGCTTACAGGAAAAAAGGCTGCAAATGCACTAATGGAACACTATGCAAATGCAAACCACATTGATATTACAACCGAACAGAAGAAAGCAATCAAAGATAAACAGATACATCATACAAATACAGAGACAGCAGCAGAATATATGATGGCAAATCTAACAATGGAAGAAATGGAACAGGCAATGAATACCCTAAAAAAGAAGAAATCACCAGGAAAGGATGGAATCACAAATGAAATGCTAATAGGACTAGGCACTAAGGCAAAAAAGAAACTACTAGCAGTCCTAAATTACAGCTGGAAGAGGGGAATAGTCCCACAGGCATGGAAAGAAGCTATACTAATACCAATCCCAAAGAAAGGAAAAGACCTGGAAGAACCAAATGGCTATCGACCTATCAGTCTACTTAGCTGTGTAGGAAAATTAATGGAACGCATTATCAATGGCAGGCTAACATGGCATCTGGAAGAAAACAAACTCTTAACACCACACCAAGCAGGATTCAGAAAGTACAGATCCACTGAAGATCAAATAACCTATATAGCTCAGGAAATAGAGGATGCCTTCCAAGAGAAAAAGCACACACTAGCAGTCTGGATAGATTTAGAAAAAGCATTTGATAAAGTATGGAAGGAAGGACTGAAAGTAAAACTGCAAAACATGTATGTTTGTGGAAAAATGTATAAATGGATCAGCCACTACCTTGAGAACAGAACTGCCAGGACAAAAGTACAAGGACAAACCAGCAAAATGATGCTGTTGGAGCAAGGTGTCCCCCAAGGAGGAGTTCTTTCACCAACATTATTCCTAGCATATATAAACGACATCACAGAAAATTTTCCAGCCAGAGTACACACATCATCCTTTGCAGATGACCTAGCCATATGGACATCTGAAGAATATATTAGTACAGCTAACAGCAGAATACAGCAAGCCTTATTAGCACTAGAGGACTGGTCAAAATCATGGCTAGTGAAGATAAGTGAGGAGAAAACAACATGCACAGTGTTCTCCCTCTCAAATAAAACTCAACAACCTAAGCTGGTATTGAATGGAAAAATATTGCGCCATGAAGAAAATCCAAACTATCTCGGAGTCACCTTTGATCGTCGCCTGACATGGAAAACACAGGTTGAGAAAAATCGAACAAGAGCAAGGCAAAGAATGGCAATCATGAAAAAGCTTGCTGGTACAACGTGGGGAGCAGATGAGAAAGTTCTCAAGAAGTTATATACTGGACGGGTGAGGCCAGTACTGGAATATGGCATTGCAGCTTGGGCAACAGCAGCTAAGTCAAACTTTAACAAAATAAGTAGAGTCCAAAATCAAGGAATGCGAATCATAACTGGAAGCCTGAAGACAACGCCTATTAATGAACTTGAAAAGATCACTTGTTTACAACCAATGCAGGATAGAAGAGATAGCAGAGCCCAGCAACAAGCAGAAAAATTTAGAAGATTGACAGACCACCCTATGTATAAAAGGTTTAGTGGTTTTGGAAAGGGACGACTGAAGCGTAGCAACTTTGTAGAAACTGCAAAACGAAAAATTAGGGCAGATCCCATACTTAACATATCAACAGTCAAACCTATTTACAATGCAGACAAGTTCCCAGCTTGGAGACAGCAGCAACTGCCTGAGATGATAGAAAACATTCCTGGTATTGAGAAAAAGAACACTCAGCATGAAACCGAAAGAAGAGAAATAACCCTAAACTACATAAAAGAACATTACCCAAGCAGCAATTGGACCCATGCATATACAGATGGATCAGCCAAAAATTCAATAGAGAATGGAGGAGGAGGAATTCTCCTAAATTTAAAAAATGGAGTGAAAAAAACACATTCAGTGGCAACTGGAAAGTTTTCAAGTAACTTCAAAGCGGAGGTAGAGGCTCTGAAAACTGCAGCAGAAATGCTCTTGATGGAGGAAAATAAAGAGAAGCAAATAGCTATCTTCACAGATGCAAAGTCAGCTGTCTCAATACTGAAGAGCAATAACAGCACAGAAATAGCTGACCTAAGAGCAGCACTCCATGGTCTATGCCAGAAATCCAAAAAAGTTGTAATACAGTGGATCCCATCACATTGCAGTATACCTGGAAATGAAGAGGCTGACAGACTGGCAAAAGAGGGCGGACGACTACCACAGCCTGACATAGACATAACCTATAACGAGGCAAAGAGGTTGATAAAAAGCACCTATAGAACCAAATGGGAATCAGAGCATCCAGGCCACCAGAAGGATGATGCATATTACAAACTCGACAGAAGAGAACAAGTAGCAATCTTCAGACTCCGCACAGGACATAACAGGCTGAAATACCACTTGTTCAATAAACTAAGGATAGGAGATACCGATGAATGTAATTGTCGAACTGGAAAAATGACAGCAAAACATTTGCTTCAGGATTGCCCAATATATGCAGAACAGAGAAAGATATTTTGGCCCACACCTGCTTCATTTGAGGACAAGCTCTATGGAGATATCAACAAGCTCAAGTTGACCGTAGCTTACTTTAACTACATACAGGTTGACATTTAAAGGTGTATGAAGAAGTATTCAGACTGCCACACTTCATACCACAGGTATGTCGGTTACAAAAGCCTCCCAGAGGCATGAAATGGAATATTGCTGGATAGGAGATCCATTACGTGGAAAGTCCGAACCAAAAGCTCACTGTGTGGGCTTTCAAAAAAGGTGGAAAAAGTGTCCTAGTGGCACGAAATGGAATATTGCTTGGATAGCAAATCCATTATGTGGAAAGTCCGAATCAAAAGCTCACTGTGTGGGCTTTCAAAAAAGGTGGAAAAGTGTCCTAGTGGCACGAAATGGAATATTGCTCGGATAGCAAATCCATTGTGCGGAAAGTCCGAATCGAAAGCTCACTGTGTGGATGTCATCTGCACACTGCATTCTTCTGGTTTCCGGTAGAACAGCCTATGGTGAACGGAAGGCCCAATATACGGAAGTGAGGCTAAGCAGCCATGTGCAGGACGTGACGATTCCTTGGGTGAGCCCAGTACCAGAGCGCTGTGTGTTGGCTCTGCAAGTATGGAAGCCTCCTTGGATGGCGGGGAATGCCCATGGTCTGCCCCTGCCTTCCCTTGAGGGCTGACCAGGATCTTTGGCTGTTCTATATGGACCAGCTGGGAGATGGGATAACACCACAACAGTGAGAGTCAAACGTCCTAAGAAACCCCCGGGAAGGTTAACCCGGTCAACAAATGCCCGCAGAAGTCGGATGTGTCGGCCTAACGGCGCAAGAACGCAGCTCTGCTGTAAACAGGCACAACGCAATCACATCCGAAAAAAAAACTCCGGATGAACGAAGAAGAAGAAGAAGAACGATCAACGATATCGCGGACGGCCCCCAAGGGAAGGCAGGGGCAGACCATGGGCATCATCTCACTATCCGAGGAGGCTTCCATAATTGCAGAGCCGGCACATATTGCTTTGAGACTGGGCTCACCCAAGGAGTTTCCACGTCCTGCTCATGGCTGCTTTTGTTCCTCACTTCCATGTGTTGAGCATCCCGCTTGCCACTGATCGCTCAAGCACACACCAGGAGCGGTCAGATTGCGGGCGACATCCACTCGGTAAGCTTTTGCTTGTGACTTCAACCCACGCAATAGGTACGCTCGCCGTGCGTTCCATTTTGCGTTGAGACATTCTTCCACTTATATCTACACTCTCTATGAGTTAGATACAGAGTTTCCGTAGCCATGCCCTTCGACTGGGGCACTTTTCTGTCTTTTTTGTACTCGCTCACGAGGTAGGCTACATGTGCTGCCGGCTCAGCACCTTACCTTCGTGCAGCAGTGAACGGGAAACGGTCAGGCCCTCTCATCCGGGAATCCCTCATTTCCCCCAGCTGAGAGCCTTCGAACATGTATCAGACCTGAGCATGTAGCTTGCTCAGTATCACGTTTCTATTTTCCGGTAGACGGGTATCGGCCTGGCTCTCAGATCCGAGGGTTTGTGGCTTAGAGGCGTTCAGCCACAGCCCTCGACAGGGAGCCTTAAGAGTTTTGTCCGAACCAAGAAATTCTGCCTTCGTGCACCTGATTTAAATTTTGACTGCTATCCTCAGTCTATACCTGCAGAGCAACAGGTTGTGTCTCTCTTAGTCTGGTCCCTATCCCATAAACTGTCTGATATGTAATTTTCCACCCATCGGCAAGCAAATGGGGTCGATGGGACACGCAAGCTCCCCCACCACGTCAAGGTGGAGACACATCGGGGGAGTGTTCTCCTTTCAGTTTGAATGTATCCATTTGTTTTCCTTTCTGTTTGGATGCATCCGTTTGTTCTCCTTTCAGTTTGAATGTATCCATTTGTTCTCCTTTCATACCAGTGAATTCGTAATGCTCTACTGCGCATTGGTTGTAGTTGATAGGGAGCTGCGCTGAAAATGTCATGAGCGCGGTCGGTCGAGAGGTCTACGCCTGCGTTCGTCGTTCGCCAACAGAGGAAAAGACTGACCACCTATTCTCTGTGCACCCAGGCCTACACATGATGATGACTGGCAATTGATTTCGAACCCTGGACTCGGCATGTCGGGGATCAAAGAACCTGCGCGTTTCACTATCCCTTAACTGATTCAGTGCCGAAGGATAATATATCGCCATATGTGACCTCCCATTTGGACAGAAGGACGATATACTGCCATTCTAGAGACATCGTGTTATTTGTTTTGTTTCGCACATCTTCCGCAATTTTAAACCCCAGTGAATGGACATTTACATTATAATACGTGTTCATTTGATTGTGCATCATTTGATTCAAACCTACTTTTTTTTTCGGCACTGAATAATCTAATCAACACCGACGGTTATGATACAATATACAATAATATAATAGATTTATTGTTTAATAATGTTGATATAATATAGTATATAACAATATAATACAACAACAACATAATCTATTGTCATATTATTTTAGAACGCACTTACTAAATGTAAGAAGTACAATCACGCATGACACGTTGATTGATACACATAAAACAACAGCCAATTACGCATGTCATTTTGGTAATTCATGCGAAGAATAGAAAATCGCATGTGTCGTGTTACTTGATTCAGGTGAACAATAGAAACATCAAATATGACCACGCTCTTTGATTCACGTGAAATATAGAAACAAATACATATGTCGCGCTGTTTGTTTGACATGAAAAATAGAAAAATCACACGTGACACCTTGTTTGATTCACACGAAAATACAAAATCACACATGTCGTGTTAAATAGTTTATGAATGATGATTTAAAGAGGGATTATATGCAACATGATCAATTTCACTGCACCGGGTGTATCCCATATGACTATCCGCAAAGCGGCCCGCAGAACTCGTCACACAAAGAACGAATTCTATACGTCCGGTGACGACTCCAAGAGGTCTCCGAAAAAAATATTGCACACATGAACCGAATGACGGAATTTGAAAACCAACTCACGACCTTCGAAGCGCTAGACAGGCGACCTGACCACATGGCCAAGGAGAATTTATCAGAGAGCAGTACAGTTCCGGGTTGGAAAGCGTTAGATGGACGTGACAGGTTTCTTTCTTCATTGCCATTACTTCCCACACCATTGTTAAAATTATCCAGTGGCTGAGTGGACTCGGGGTATGGTGTCCGCCTCGAGTGCTGGAGGCTCCGGGTTCAAGCCCCGGTAAGGACCGTGATTTTTTTTACGTGGACTTCCAGTAATAAAATTCCTCCTGGTCTCTGGGTAGTGAGATCGGACGCCTGTGTGTATTGTTGCGCACGTAAAAACAATTCCTTGGCAATTGGACATCGAGTAAAGAGTAACCTAACGGCGCTGTCCGGGCAAAATTTCGAGTTAAAAATCTACCCAAAGTATTTCAGGTTCCTCGCCGATGCTACGAAGTTCGTGTATTGAGCTGAGTTTCTCCAGACTCAGGTTTGAGTTAGGAGGAAAACGGAGCACTTATGGGTTAAACCCGTGTGCCGTGATGTTGATCCAACGACTAAACTATCTAATGAAATGGCCATTTTATGAGGCTGCATCGACCCCACTGCCATGCTGGTTGAAAGCCCAATAAACATTACGTTAGCGCGGCTGTATTTTAAAAAGTTAAGTTGCATAACTTTTACATTTCTTTGCTGTTTGTAATTTCTTGGCAATTTCGGTTCAATAGTTTCCTATTGCTTTCCGAACGACCGGCACTTACCTTTGTATGAAAACCTGCGCATTGCGGTCTGCTTCCAAATCGCCCGCAGCTTTTTCCAACGCTGTATGCGGGATTACGAATTGAGTTCGTTGGAATTTTGTGATATTTAAAGCATTTTATTAACATAGATATAGGCCCATAGTCGAACAACAGTTTGGTTTCAGTACACGTAACAGTTACATTAATGCATTATTCACACTAAGACAAATATGTGGAAAGGACATCGAAAACTGTGACCGACAGACTATTGTATTTGTAGATCAGGGAAAGGTTTTCGATAGATATAAATTATGGGCCATCCTTGAAGACCACGGGACACAAGGATAGTTACTAGAAAACATCATAGCCATATATCAATCGAGCAATAGTGCAGTAAGAATACAAAAAGGTATATCAGATTTTTAAATTTTATTTTGCATTCGCTCGCTTTGTGAACTTAAGCGTAGTCCATACAAGTATTACTACTTCTGGTGCACTGAACTGATTATTGCGTGTCGATAACTTTCCCTATTACCAGTGTCCCTCGCCATCAGGCGAACTCACTCTGATGCCATAGCTACTTGTAATTTGTCCCCAAGTCTTGTAATTTTTGTCCCCGAGTGAAGGACGAGAAGTCAACATTTAGTCCAAATGACGGGTGTAGGGACTGAACCCGCTACCTCGGCATCAGCACACCGGATATTTAAGAACGAACGTTCTTGTCCATTCAGTCATGTTGCCCTCCGGTATATCAGATGTGTTCACAGTTAATACATGAGTGAGACAAGAGCGTGTTCTCTCCCCCTGCTATTTATTATCTACATCTGTGGTTCTCAAGTTTTTTTTGGCCCATGCACCCCTTCACCATATGCTCAGAATGTCACCCCCTCCCCCTTTCGTATTTCCTCCCTATAAATCCCCCCCCCCCCCCCCACAGTATAAATACAAATGTAAGCTACATTTAATAATACATATTAGAACAAGTCTAGACGTCTCCATAAACCGTAATTTGCGGATCTACTAACGTTATAAACAGAATTTCAGGAGGGTGAGAAGTAAGGAACCTTAAATTATGGAGGAAAAACAAAATCAAGTAATCGGTTCTTATATTAACGCGATCTTGAAATGATCTTAATTACCCCCCACCCCCCCCCCCCCCCCCCCAACCCCCCGGAAACCCTAAAATTCCCTACCGTTTGAGAACCACTGATCTACTTGGACAGAATGTCTAAAGAATCCAGTCTTGACAGAACCGATTCAGAAAATGTCGAACTCTTTACTTTAGACGAAAGAACAGATCTTCCTGTATTAAATGAGTTTTTATTTGCAGACGGCAGACTGCAAAATCATATTAATAAGCTGAGTTCATCATGCAGCGGATACAATATGAGTATAAATAAACCCAAACTGAAGTAACGCGAGTTAGCGTATCTCCTGACCCAGTAATTATATTGATATATAGTACACCCCTTAAACAAGTTAACGAAATTAAATGTCTAGAAAATATGATAACAGACGATGGCAGAATAGAAATCGAAACCAGATGTCAAAAAGCTAGTACGCTTATTTCAACTATCACCCATACCGATACATTCAATTCAAATATGTCTATGTCCGCAAAACGACAAATAATTAATAGCATATTCACATAAACCCTATGCTACCAATATAAAACTTGGACATTATCAAAATCACACTTACGCAAAATCAAGACCTGCAAATTGCTTAAAAAGAGCTGCCAACTTAACTATCCGAAACCGTGTAAGTAATAATGTTATCAGACGGACAGTGAAATTAACACCTTGTGCCACGCACATTTAAGGCAGAAAATAAAATGGTTCGGTTATCTCGTTATAATGCAACACCATCAGTTATCAGCAACAGCGCTACTTCAAAGAAGATTTGATACAAGAGCAAGAAGACGCCCGAGAAGAGAATGGATTGACGACATCAAAGACATTGTACAATCACACAGAATGACACTATCTAGGGTCTCCAAACGGGCGCTGGAACGTCAACTATTCCTCCAAATGACGCTTGACGGCAAAAGTGGAAGATGGTGATATGATAATGAACTGGTGTCTGTGCAAAATAAAAGAAATCAACTGGTATGGCAGAATCAGCAATATGTAGCTCATGGATAAAATTAAACAAAAACCAGTGAGTGAAGAGGTGAAGAAAAGATGCTGGCGATAAATAGGACATACACCGGGGAAACCTGAGAATGGCACAACTAGAAAGGTCTTTGGAATCTACGGAGTAAACTAAAAAGGCGAAGATCCAAAATCCACAGAGAAGTCATCAATCGGCAGAAATTAATGACATTGGGAGTTCATAGACAAGACTGTGTGTGATGGCTAAGGATAGAGTGGCACACACAACCCATGCACACACACACTCACACACACACACACACACACACACACACACACACACACACACACATACACACATCCCCCAGAAACCTGCTACCACATATACACGCACATTCCGCACACACTATTTCCACTCACACATCTCCGACCCTCCCGCCATGGGAGGGAACCATTCCGTGACTATGGTCGAGAGGAATACCACAGTTACTTCTCCGTGTTGACGTTGCGCTGTACACTCTACACTAGGTGTCCTCAAGGTGATCCTAGAGAATGTCATCCTTGACGCTGAATCTTCCACCCCCCCCCCCCCCCTCATTACTTCTACCCGCTCTACTCCAGAAGAGAAGTTATAATTAGGGCCTATCCCAGCCTCAGATTAACAATCCTGTGATCGAATTAGCCACATTACGGATATTAATCTCAAAGGGATTGATAGGGGCAGTGTATGGTGACGAAATCTGCAATAATATTAATTTTTATGTAGAAAACATTCAAGCATGGTTGCTGATAAAATCTCTGGAAAACTTATTTTAACTCGTAAGTCCAAAAAGTGCGCCTCACCCAGACATACAAGAGAACAACGGAGAGAACTATAGAAAAAGAACTAAGGCGAATTATTATTTGGTAGAGTTGAAATAACTCGATTTTTGTAAGCCGTTTACAGAACCCATTCTTCTGCTTCTTCGGCATTCCGAGCCACTGAGGCTCTTTGCTGCCCGATACAAGCCGTCTCCATTGGTCTCTCTGGTTGACCTTCTCTTGCCAGTCGCTGATTCCAAGTGCTTGTAGGTCTGTATGTATATTATCTCTCCACCGTCTTCTTGGTTTACCTCCGGGTCTACGGTCATTTATTTCTTGAGTGTAAGCGAGTTTTGTTTCTCTATTATCTTCCATTCTTTCTATATGCCCTACCCAGAACCCAGACAGAACCCATTATTATAGGTAAATAGTGCTTTGATTCGGAGAGGGGGAAAAGGGGGGGGGGGGGGGGCAATACCTATGTTTCTAGGATAATGTCCTTTTACAGAACTTTGCAATCAACCCCAGCATGTATTGACTGTTTGTGATTTACTAGGCAATTTTAGTTCAGTAGTTTGACATTGCCATCTAACAGCTGACGTCGCATACCGTGGACATCAAATGATATGGAATAGAAAGAAAAAGCAGCAGCTGCAGCAGGATATAACAATATGAATTGGAAACAAATAGGTATATTAAGCTCCTGCGAGAAGAAACGTACTAAATATCAACTTGTTGCACATACCTTACAAGGAGATCCATCGTATCGCGAAATACAGGTGAACGTGGACATCAAAACAAAGCGGTCTGCTTGCGAATGGCCAGCGGCTGAACTTGAACCCTCAACTATGCATGTCGGGGAATTATGAGACTGCTCGCATCACTACCCCCACTTAGTTAACTTAAATGATCCACTTAACCTTAAATAGGCCCACTGTAACACGGATTTAAAGTTGTTAGTTCGCCGATTGTTAGTTCTCCCTGGCGAAGGTGTTAACGACTTTCTCTGTAATCATGTATGAGAAACACAGCTGCGCGAGATTCGCCCGCGGATCGCGTCGCGTTGATTACTTACGGGGTATGTGAGCCGGTCGCTCAGAAAGCAATGGCAAACTATTGAGCGTAATCTTGCCAAGAACATCAACAGCAGCTGAAAAATGCTGGTGTTGACTGTAAGGGATATGCAATTTCTTAGTCGCGACCTCATAATGCTCCGTTCTTGTGCCAGTGATGATGACACAAAATGGTCCTCACTGTCCCGTTTGAAAAGTGAAACAGGCCGCAGTCCCGACAAACCAACAGCACACACAGACATACATGCTCTGCAGCCGACATATAGTTGATGGTTATGGTCTCAAGTGATAAGATGGTAGACATAGTCGATCTTTATAGAAACTATGACTACGGTCGCCGATCAGTATGGTCACTGCCAAGAAGTTAAACAATGGCAAGCTACCGTCTTTACCGACGCCTTACATATCCTATATGTCCATAATATACAATATGTAAAAGCTGTGGAGATATTGTTTACAGAATAGCGGTGAGAACACCGTGGACGGGTAGAAAGAGCAACGAAGATACCTTGGTAGAAGTTAACTCAGAAAGAGAACTGGTTATTCGCATCAGAAGCAAATAGTCCACATTCTTTGGGCTTGACATGGGAATGGGAAAGTTGGTGTATGTCATCATAAAGGGAAGTTTGGATGGGAGGAAGAACAGGGAAGACCAAGATAGACAGTTTGACATCATGGCATTGAGAAACATAGGTGTAAGAAATGATTGGCAGCACAAGAGACACATGCCACACTGTATGAGCTATAAGAAAGAAAAGTTGTTTGTTTTACAGGCTTATTGGCGACTGAAATGTTGGGATTGGAAAGATCTACACCAGTGGTTCTCAACCGTTTTTGGCACATGCCCCCCGTTACCATATGTTCAGAACATCATTCCCCCCTACCCCTTTCAAATTTCCTCAGTATAAATCCCCCCACCCTTACACAGTATACATAAAAATGGAAGCTAAATTTAATAACACATACTAGAACAAGTCTAGACATCTACATAAACGTGATATGCGGGTCTACTTACGTTATAAAACGAATTTCATTAGGGCGAGAAGTACAGAACGGTAAAAGTTAGAGGGAAAAACAATATCAAGTAACTGGTTCTTGTATTAATGTGATCTTGAAATAATCTTAATTACCCCCATGGAAACCCTAAACCCCCCCCCCCCCTATTTGGGGTGGGGGGGGGGGAATTCCCCACCGGTTGAGAACCACTGATCTACACATTCCAGACAAATATTGGTGGAAAGAGACGGACATGGATAAAACAATAAAAACCAGAAAGGGATATATCACTAGTAATCACTACTCCTTGTGGCTATTTGGGCACATGGTGCTAGACTGCTAGTCCAATATTTGTATAGAAAAATCAGGCAATGTAGTCAATACTACATATCTTCTTCTTCTTCTTCTTCTTCTTCTTCTTCTTCTTCTTCTTCTTCTTCTTCTTCTTCTTCTTCTTCTTCTTCTTCTTCTTCTTCTTCTTCTTCTTCTTCTTCAGAGTTCCGAGCCATTGAGGTTCTTTGCTGCAAATACAATCCGTCTCCATTCGTCTCTCTGGTGGACCTTCTCTTGCCAGTCGTTGATTCCAAGTGCTTGTAGGTCTGCATATGTATTATCTCTCCACCGTCTTCTTGGTCTACCTCGGGGTCTACGGTCATTTATTTCCTGAGTGTAAGCGAGTTTTGTTTCCCTATTATCTTCCATTCTTTCTATATGCCCCAGCCATTGCAGTCTATTAGCCTTCATGATAGATTAGCGGGGACTTAAACAGATCATAAATGTCTTTGTTACTTCTTCTTTTCCACTCTCCACTTTGTGTATCCCTAATGGGTCCAAAGATGCGTCTTAAAATTTTGTTCTCAAAGGTTTGTAACAAGGCTTCGTCTCCTTTCGTTGTACTCCAGGTTTCAGAGCCATACAGCACAACGGGTCTGATCAGTGTTTTGTATATTGTGATTTTGGTGTTACGAGATAGCGCATTTGATTTTAGTAGATGTTGTAGTGCATAGTATATCTTATTTCCAATACTACGTATGGCCCCCTTTATTTCCCAGAAAATTTCCTGATACCTATTTTAGGCTGGGTCGAGCTGGGACCCCACCAGGTTAATGTTTAAACCCCACTTTACGAAAGTGATTTGAACAGATGTGCTGGCCGTTACTCTACCATAGCTACCCCGAGCAGGAATAGTGGGAAGGAAACAGCCCAGGGATTTTGTCGACATTGTAACTAAGTAACCTAGTTTCAAAATATGTCTGGTAGATTGCTCCATCACCGACCAGCTATATATCTGAAAACACTGGCGTGGACTGTACGGAGAATGACCCACTTTCATTGTACACACCGTGTCTCAGTTTGTCGGTCACGAAATAAAGAGAACGAATCTTATCTGTTCGCTGTGTCAAGGTTTCGATAGTGCTAATTGAACTAGTACAACTTACTAGTAAAATATTTACTAGCTGCCAGTAATAGGGTGTATTCTAAACTATGCGTTAAATAATTGTGGGTGTTTGTGACGCAACTAACTAAATGGCATATACTAATCTTAGCAGGGATTTGCCCGATATAGAGGTAAGCATCAATGACAATAAGAATATAATATTAATAATTATTAAATTGTTGTTCCACCCTTGTTTTAGTACTTTAGGTCGAAATGGCGCTAGGTAGTGTCTGACACTTATTGATTGTTAATCATTCTCATTGTTTTGTATGTTTAGTAGCACTTATCAACAGAGTGATTACTGTTACATTTTCATGCACGGAAAGTGAAAAACTTAAGTAAATGTTTCACATTTTATTTGTTAAATTATTTTGAAGATGTGGTATCAGTTTGTTGCAGTCGGGAAGTGCTTCGGTTGGTGTAGATATTGTGGTGTCAGTTTGTTGCAGTCGGGAACTGCTTCGGTTGGTGTAGATGTTGTGGTGTCAGTTTGTAATTGTTGCAGTCGGGAACTGCTTCGGTTGATGTAGATGTTGTGGTGTCAGTTTGTTGCAGTCAGGAACTGCTTCGGTTGATGTAGATGTTGCGGTGTCAGTTTGTTGCAGTCGGGAACTGCTTCGGTTGGTGTAGATGTTGCGGTGTCAGTTTGTTGCAGTCGGGAACTGCTTCGGTTGATGTAGATGTTGCGGTGTCAGTTTGTTGCAGTCAGGAACTGTTTTGGTTGATGTAGATGTTGTGGTATCAGTTTGTTGCAGTTGGGAACTACTTCGGTTGGTGTAGATGTTGTGGTGTCAGTTTGTTGCAGTCGGGAACTGTTTTGGTTGGTGTAGATGTTGTGGTGTCAGTTTGTTGCAGTCGGGAACTGTTTTGGTTGATGTAGATGTTGTGGTATCAGTTTGTTGCAGTTGGGAACTACTTCGGTTGGTGTAGATGTTGTGGTGTCAGTTTGTTGCAGTCGGGAACTGTTTTGGTTGGTGTAGATGTTGTGGTGTCAGTTTGTTGCAGTCGGGAACTGTTTTGGTTGATGTAGATGTTGTGGTGTCAGTTTGTTGCAGTCGGGAACTGCTTCGGTTGGTGTAGTCGGGAACTGTTTCGGTTGGTGTAGATGTTGTGGTGTCAGTTTATTGCAGTCGGGAACTGTTTTGGTTGATGTAGATGTTGTGGTATCAGTTTGTTGCAGTTGGGAACTGCTTCGGTTGGTGTAGTCGGGAACTGTTTTGGTTGATGTAGATCAGTGTTTCTCAACCTTTTTTGGCCCATGCCCCCCCCCCCCCTTTATCATATGTTCAGAACGTCATCCCCCCCCCCACCCTTCGAATTTCTTCCCTATAAATTCCTCCCCACCCTTACATAGTATACATATAAATGGAAGCTAACTTTAATAACACATACTAGAACAAGTCTAGACATCTACATAAAACTTGATTTGCGGGTCTACTTACGTTATAAAATGAATTTCATTAGGGTGAGAAGTACAGAACTGTAAATTTAGAGGGAAAAACAATATCAAGTAACTGGTTCTTGTATTAATGCTATCTTGAATCCTAAAATTCCCCCCTGGGGAGGGGGGGAATTCCCCACTGGTTGAGAACCACTGATGTAGATGTTGTGGTATCAGTTTGTTGCAGTCGGGAACTGCTTTGGTTCATGTAGTCGGGAACTGTTTCGGTTGGTGTAGATTTTGTGATATCAGTTTGTTGCAGGCCATTTTGTGGTGCTTTTAATGTGAGTCATCCTCTGCACTGTCAGTTGGTGATGTACTTTGTACTTCTCAATTGGGGGTCGAGTTGTGAATGGCGAATGTGATTTCTTGAAAATATGTGGCTAGCCTTCCTTATATATCCCAAACACTGCAAAGCATGAAAAGGTATATAGTTACGTTCAGTCTCAGTTTAATAATAACATTTAATTGCGTATCCTTTACAGGATGTTGCAGCACTGTTTTGGCAGTTTGTGATTTCTTGGCAAGTTTATGTTCAGTAGTTTGTCATTGCTTTATGAATGATACGGCACTCATACCTTTGTATGGAACCAACCCAAGACGATCTGTTTCCAAATTGCCATCAGCTGTGCTTCGAATGCAGTATGCAGGATTACGAATTGCATTTGTAACCCCTTTACCACAGAGCCGGCAATTTCAGTAAGGTTTAATGATTTTCATTATTGTGTCTTGCTAAATACCTTCATTCTTTTCAATTATGTATGTAAAACATGAAACCAATGAGCAAGTCCTACAAGAGCCAAATAAAAACCGCAAACTGATTAAGATAAATTAGATGTAGACAGTAACATTTTTAGGTGCACATTATGAGAAGAGATAAACTAGAGAACTTGTTGACAACTGGCAAGGTTGAGGAGAAAAGAACAAGGGAAGGCAGATAAGTAAATATTTGAATGGCTTGACCACATGGCATGGTTGAGACAAGAACACAGAGCTGATACACGACTCTGGTGATCGTGTAAGATGGCCAAGCATGACCGTCTATGCTTATCGACATGGCACATGATAATGATAACATGATTATATCATAAAACTATATCATTGCATGTACAGTATAAGGGGTGCGTTGACGGAATGGTTAAGAAACTAACGCTGACAATGACATGCGCATGATCGGACGAGAGTTTGTTACGTGGGCTTGTCGTTCGCTAGGGGAGGGAATGTCTGCCAGAAAAGACACTAAAATAACAACATTAATGTAAAATGGTATGTAAACATGCACCTTGAAAATGGAATGCAGTAAAACATAATAAGGTACTATCCTAGGTATCTTTTCCTTTTTTTCCCGCATATCCTTTACAGGACATCGTTGACAAGATTACGCTTAGTAGTTTGCCATTGATTTCTGAGCGGCCGGCTCAATAGCCCTAAGTTATCAATGTGGCGAGAACCACTACTGATTCTCGCGCAAGTTACGTTCCTCACCGGGATTATGGAAAAAGTCGCTAACTCCTAGGCCAGGGAGATCGGCCTGCTAAGTGTCTAGATGTCCAAACAGAAAGACGCCAAAAGGAATAGACAGTGTAGAAGGTCATGTGTAATTTTGTCTACATTGCTACCTATAAAGGTGCATTTTTTTTTTGCGGTCACTCGCTTTGAACTCAAGAATAGTCCATACACCTGTTACTAGAAAGAAAGAACTACTACTAAAATAACAAAAGCATTCAAATTACTAATTGTGCACATGAAAACTATATATCTTTTTTTAAAGTATAAACTTGATATCAATTGTTGCAGTAATATATATATATATATATATATATATATATATATATATATATATATATATATATATATATATATATATATATATATATATGAGGAATATGAGCTTTCCATCACATGTAGTACAACTCATAAAAATGCTCTATCTAGACCAACAAGCATCAGTTAGAATAGATGGCGAGACATCAGATTGGTTTGACATCAGGCAAGGAGTCTGTCAGGGCTGTGTGCTCTCACCCTATTTGTTTAACCTTCACGCCAAAAATATAATGAGAAATGTCAGAGATGATATAACCAGGGAGAAATATGATGCCCTAAATATCGGTGGTAATGAAATACCAGAGATTCGATATGCTAATGATACAGTATTACTATCCACATCACAGAATGGTATAGAAAACTTAATAACCTCAACCCAAAGAAATAGTGAAAAATCACAACTTATATCTTAACATAGCAAAAACAAAGATAATGCATACAGATAAAACTACTATGGAGAAAGAAATATATGTTAATGAGGAAAGATTGGAGGTGGTAGAAAATTTTGAATATCTTGGGTCATTGATTACCAACAATGGTGACACAATGAAAAAAATCAAACGACGACTATCAGTTGCTCTTCAAAGGCTAAAACAACTGAATAAACTATAGAGTGGGACAGAGAGAACTACAAAAATTAGATTTTTAAGAGCATGCATCTTTCCTATTGCAATATACGCCTGTGAGATCTTACTAAACTGGACACTTACTAAACAAGCTGGACAGCGCATAAATGCCTTTGAATACAAATGTTATAGACAGGTTCTAAGAATATCTTGGGTAAAGAAAAGAACAAATGCATCCATACTTCAAGAGCTGAATATTGAAGAAGGTTGGCTATTAAAGACAATAAAACAAAGAAAATTGAAATATTTTCGTCACTTGACACGCCATGAAAGTTTGGAGACAACAATAATGGAGGGGTATATGCCCGGGAAGAGAGGAAGAGGAAGGCCAAAGAGAAGATGGGTGCAGGATGTGGCGGATGATCTCCAGATGGGTGACATCTTGCTTGTGATCGAGAATTGACAGTAACAATAATAACCATATGTTGAATGTAAAATAAATACCACATACAAGTTGTAACAACAAAAACCTACATATGGACTGTAACAACAAAAACACAAATTGACTGTAAAAATAAAAACTACGTATTGATAGTAACATTTAAAAACCACATATTTGCTGTAGCAATATAATCACCATATTAACTGTAACAATAAAACCCACATATTGACTAACAATAAAAACCACATAATGACTGTAAGTAATCATGATCTAGCAAATATAGTATATTTGTGTATGTGTATCTCTACATGTCGAGTGTATAGTCTTTTGAGTGCGTGAATGTATGTGGATGTATGTGTATAAAGGGGGTGTATATGTGTGGAACTGAGAGAAACTACGGTAACTAAACTTCACAGTTGATGAGGAATGACTAAGAAAGATAACAGGAAAGAAAGGCTTTAAGAACATAATCTACAAGCTGCTATTAAAATAATATATTAATTGATGAGTACAAACCTTTCATTGTCTTTTGAAAATTAAAAGTTTGATCCCCACAAATTTTTTCATTAGTACTTTTTGGTAATGGTGGAATTGTAAATAAAAAATTTTTCTGTTCGCTCGCTTTTAACTCAAATAGGAGTCCATACACATACAATTCTATTAGTGTACAGAAGTGATTTCTGCATGTGGATTAGTTTTCTCTGTTACCAGTGTCCCTTGCCATAAGGCAAACACTTTCTGACTTCTGAGGTAATTGTAGTTTATGTCCACAAGTCAAGGATAAGAAATCAACAATTTAATATAACTGACCGGTGTAGGTATTGAACCCCCCACCTTGGCATCAGCACACCAAAATTTTAAGAGTGAGCGCTGTTATCCATTCAGCCATGCTGTTTTCCTGTAAATACAAGTTATTCTCAACGTAAATGATCTCTGTTGTTTACTGTTTCTTTATTTCAAGAACCTGCTTTCACTGAATCCTCAAGTGCGACACAACGCCAGTGTTGTACCAAGTGCTGTCACAAAGAGAGAGAAGAAACACTGGAAAAGAAACCAGGATAAAGATTGTTTAGTAAGTCATCATCATCATCATCATCATCATCATCATCATCATCATCATCATCATCATCATCATCATCATCATCATCATCATCATCATCATCATCTTCTTCTTCCACTTTTGCCATCATGCATCACAGGGAGGAATAGTTGATGCTCCAGTGCCCAATGAGTGGCACTGGATTGTGTCATTCCATTTGATTGTACATTGTCTTTGATGTTGTTAATCCATTTTCTCTTTGGGCATTCTCTTGCTCTTGTATCAGATGTTCTTTGATGTAGCGCCAGTGCTGGTAGTTGGTGGTGTTGCATTATAATATGATGACCAAACCATTTGATCTTTTACCTTTCAATAAATGTGGCACAAGTTGTTCATTCCACTGTCTGTCTGATAACATCATTACTTATTCAGTCTCAATAGTTAAGTTGGCAGCCCACCTTAAGATTTTCATCTTGCAGAAGTTTGTGTGTAAGTTCTCAGTAATTAATAAAGAGAAAGGTTGATGGGTCATTTCAAATGGTATCTTCGTATTGGAAGTGTTCATGAAGTCAGGAAACATTTTTGTGGGATGTTACATACTATCTATACTACTGTATACCTGTAAATCATAGATCCTCAATACCAAAATTAGAAACTAAAGGCCAAAGATATTAGATTTGTTCGTAGAATATTGGGAATCCCAATGTCCAAATATTCTTTTTTCTGTTGCTGCGCTGTATCTCCCATTGTAACATAGTCCCTCAACCAACTCACACTAATCTGACCTGTCTTTGGCTAACTCATGCACCTCACTCCATGTCCTCCCCATGTTATTCATCTCTGCCTCTCTCTTTTCCATGTGTTTAAGGTCTCCCTCTATTTCATTCGTCCTGAGTGTTCCAAAGAAAAAACTTTCCTGTTATACTGTTATTAGGTGTTCTCAGATGTGCTCTGTACAGTGCCAAGCCTTTCTTTCTCAGCTTTTGATTTGCTGGCATTTGTCCAGTTCTCTCTACATCAGTGATTCTGCCATATCATGTTAATCCTTCTATTCTCAGGCGCCAGTTAATTAGTTATGTGTAGTAAACCCAAGTACTGGCAAAGGCAAATTCTCAGACAGATGACTGCTATTGTCTACTGGGTATTGTTAGTATGTTTGTGTGCTGTTATTGATATACTGTGTACTGTTATTGATATAGTGTGTACTGTTATTGATATACTGTGTACTGTTATTGATATACTGTGTACTGTTATTGATATACTGTGTACTGTTATTGATATACTGTGTACTGTTATTGATATACTGTGTACTGTTATTGATATAGTGTGTACTGTTATTGATATACTGTGTACTGTTATTGATATACTGTGTACTGTTATTGATATACTGTGTACTGTTATTGATATACAGTGTACTGTTATTGATATACTGTGTACAGTTATTGATATACTGTGTACTGTTATTGATATACTGTGTACTGTTATTGATATAGTGTGTACTGTTATTGATATACTGTGTACTGTTATTGATATACTGTGTACTGTTATTGATATACTGTGTACTGTTATTGATATTCTGTGTACTGTTATTGATATAGTGTGTACAGTTATTGATATAGTGTGTACAGTTATTGATATAGTGTGTACTGTTATTGATATACTGTGTACTGTTATTGATATACTGTGTACTGTTATTGATATACTGTGTACAGTTATTGATATACTGTGTACTGTTATTGATATAGTGTGTACTGTTATTGATATACTGTGTACTGTTATTGATATAGTGTATACTGTTATTGATATACTGTGTACAGTTATTGATATAGTGTGTACTGTTATTGATATAGTGTGTACTGTTATTGATATACTGTGTACAGTTATTGATATAGTGTGTACAGTTATTGATATACTGTTTACTGTTATTGATATCCTGTGTACTGTTATTGATATACTGTGTACTGTTATTGCTATAGTGTGTACTGTTATTGATATACTGTGTACTGTTATTGATATAGTGTGTACTGTTATTGATATAGTGTGTACAGTTATTGATATACTGTGTACTGTTATTGATATACTGTGTACTGTTATTTATATACTGTGTACAGTTATTGATATACTGTTTACTGTTATTGATATCCTGTGTACTGTTATTGATATACTGTGTACTGTTATTGATATACTGTGTACAGTTATTGATATACTGTTTACTGTTATTGATATCCTGTGTACTGTTATTGATATACTGTGTACTGTTATTGATATAGTGTGTACTGTTATTGATATACTGTGTACAGTTATTGATATACTGTGTACAGTTATTGATATACTGTGTACTGTTATTGATATCCTGTGTACTGTTATTGATATACTGTGTACTGTTATTGATATAGTGTGTACTGTTATTGATATACTGTGTACAGTTATTGATATAGTGTGTACTGTTATTGATATAGTGTGTACTGTTATTGATATACTGTGTACTGTTATTGATATACTGTGTACAGTTATTGATATACTGTTTACTGTTATTGATATCCTGTGTACTGTTATTGATATACTGTGTACTGTTATTGATATAGTGTGTACTGTTATTGATATACTGTGTACAGTTATTGATATAGTGTGTACTGTTATTGATATAGTGTGTACTGTTATTGATATACTGTGTACAGTTATTGATATAGTGTGTACAGTTATTGATATACTGTTTACTGTTATTGATATCCTGTGTACTGTTATTGATATACTGTGTACTGTTATTGATATAGTGTGTACTGTTATTGATATACTGTGTACAGTTATTGATATAGTGTGTACAGTTATTGATATACTGTTTACTGTTATTGATATCCTGTGTACAGTTATTGATATACTGTGTACTGTTATTGCTATAGTGTGTACTGTTGATTTTGTGTGTGTTCACTCACTTTGAACACAAGCGTAGTTCACACTCATGCTACTACTTCTAGTGCACTGGACTGATTTTTGCGCGTGAATTAGCTTTCCCTATTACCAGTGTCCCTCGCCATCAGGCGAACCCACTCCGACTTCAGAGGTATTTGTGATTCACGTCTCCAAGTCAAGGATGAGAAGTGAACATTTTAGTCCAACTGATCGGTGTAGGGGTTGAACGTTATCTCCATTGCAGCTGCCCCATTTAGAACAGCTGAAGACACAATGGATTTCTAACACTGTCTCTCACCTTGATTGTATGTTCTGCCAAACTGCTGTTCATTCATCTCTTAATGTTATCTTCCCACTTGTATCATTGTCTACCTCTTGCCTTCAACCTTACCCTCCATTGAACATGGAGAAAACTGACTCATAAAATGTAGGCTTCGCAAACTAGAATACTCAGGCCGCGTCAGAGGTCACAATGGCTTAGACGGTCATTATTGGAAGGTACAATTTCTGGAGGCCAAGGCAGAGGCAGCCCAAGGCATTCCAGGTCTCCCATTAAAGAAACCCTGGGCAGGAAAATACACAAGGTAGAGGAACTGGCAAGGGATCTAGACTCTTTCTGGAAGACTGATGAGAATGGCTTCCTGCAAAGGACTTGCTATATGATCAGTGTTAGTGCTCTGCCTTCTACTGTTGGTGTAAGGAAAGTAAAGATAAAGTAAAGATAAAGTAAAGGTAAAGTAAAGATAAACTAAAGGTAAATTAAAGATAAAGTAAAGGTAAAGTAACGTAAAGATAAAGTAAAGGTAAAGCAAAGATACAGTAAAGGTAAAGTAAAGGTAAAGTAAAGATAAAGTAAAGATAAATTAAAGATAAAGTAAAGATACAGTAAAGGTAAAGTAAAGATAAGGTAAAGTACAGGTAAAGTACAGATAAAGTAAAGTAAAGATAAAGTAAAGGTAAAGCAAAGATAAAGTAAAGGTAAAGTAAAGTAAAGATAAAGTAAAGGTAAAGCAAAGATAAAGGTAAAGTAAAGGTAAAGCAAAGGTAAAGTAAAGATAAAGTAAAGTAAAGGTAAAGGTGAAGTAAAGATAAAGTAAAGGTAAAGCAAAGATAAGGTAAAGTAAAGATAAAGTAAAGGTAAAGCAAAGATAAAGTAAAAGTAAAGTAAAGATAAAGCAAAGGTAAAGTAAAGGTAAAGTAAAGATAAAGTAAAGGTAAAGCAAAGATAAAGTAAAGGTAAAGTAAAGATAAAGTAAAGG
Organism: Cepaea hortensis; assembly: GCA_963921405.1. NCBI lineage: Eukaryota > Metazoa > Mollusca > Gastropoda > Stylommatophora > Helicidae > Cepaea > Cepaea hortensis. Next base: position 27,872,900 of record OY992885.1, read on the forward strand.
TAAAGCAAAGATAAAGTAAAAGTAAAGATAAAGTACAGATAAAGTACAGATAAAGTAAAGGTAAAGTAAAGATAAAGTAAAGGTGAGGTAAAGTAAAGGTGAAGTAAAGTAAAGGTAAAGTAAAGTAGGTGGCACTTTTACACACCTACAGGCATATTGGGTATATGATGCTAGACCCATATATTTAATATTTACTAAATGTACAGTTTTATATACTATTGTATATATAGTGTATATGTTACGTTAGTTGCATATCCTTTACAGAACGTGGTAGTCAACACCAGCATTTTTTGCTAGCGTATATACTATTGTATATTTACTGTTGTGTCCAGTTGGCACACTACTGTGTAGATTTGTACTACTCTTGGTGTACTAATATGTGTACGAGTGGTATACTAATGTGTGTATGACTGGTATACTATTGTGTGCCATAATATACTAGTGCCGTCTCTTTGGCCTAGGGGTTAAACGACTTTCTCCATAATCCCGTTTATCCACGTAGGGCAAAGCAGCACACGAGAATTGGTAGCGGTTCTCGCCACGTTGGTGACTTACGGGTTAAGTAAGCCGGCCGCTCAGAAAGCAATGGCAAACTACTGAGCGTAATCTTGCCAAGAAATCAACAACAGCAGTAAAATGCTGGTGTTGACAGCGATGTCCTGTAAAGAATATGTGAAACAAAACAAAAAAACAAAAAAGTATACTAGTGTGTGCAGTTGATATACTATTGTGTACAGATAGTGTACTAATGTGTACCACAGCTTACTGTTGTGTACAGTTAGTATACTATTGTGTACTGAGGTAAACTGTTGTGTACAGTTAGTATACCTTTATGTACATTTGGTGTATTACTGCGTATAGTTTGTACCATAGAAGAGTATTGTGTATATGTATGTGAGTGTGCATACGTGCGTGCGTATATATATGTGTGTGTGCGTGCATGCGTGCGTGTGTGTATATATGTGTGAAAAGAGAGAGGGAGAGTGAGAAACAGAGAAATTGTGGAGAGAGGGAGGAAGTAGAGAAGGGGGCAAAGACTGATTGTAATTTAAGAAATTAAAAATATCTTGCTTTTTTTTAAACAGTCATGCGAGACACTGCATAAAAATTTTGATGACATAAAACACACAACACTGAGTGAACGAGGTGCTTTGAAAGAAGCGGCACGCTGCCTCAAATGTGCAGATGCACCTTGCCAGAAAAGCTGCCCCACGCAGCTAGACATCAAGCACTTCATCAGTTGCATTGCCAACAAGGTAATATAACATGTAAGATGTTTGTTTGTGTGTATGTGCATGTGATATATGTGTGTGCTCATACACTAACCGCTGATACGAATATAAGATCCATTTTTTTCAGTTGCATTGCCAATAAGGTAACATAATATCATCATCATGTGCCATGCCGACAAGCGAGGGCGGTCATGTTTCACGATTACCAGAGTCATGGATCAGCTCCATGTTCTTGTCTCAACCACGTCACATGGCCAAGCCATCCAGCGATTTACTTCTCTGCCTTCCCCTTGTTTTTTTTTCCCCTTAGTCTTGTCAGTTGCCATCAAGTTCTCTAGTTTATTTCTTCTCATAACTTATCCAAAACATTGTGACTATCTAATTCTAATGTCTGTAATCAGTTTACAGTTTTCATTTGCTTCTTGTAGGTCTTACTCTTTGTTTTTTCTCTCTGTACATGGTATTCTTTGGATTTTCCTCAGAAAACACATTTCCATTGCTATTAGATGTTTTTCAGCTTGTCTGCTCATTGTCCACATTTCACATCCATACAAAAGTACATGTTCTCTATAGTACTTCAACACTTGTTCTCATTGCAATTGGCATCTTTTATTGGTCGGTATGTTTTCCATCTTGCAAAAGGCTACCTTTGCCATAGCGATTCTTGTTCTAATCTCTTCAAAGCACCTCCCATCAGATGTTATGACTGTTCCAAGATAGTTGAAGAATATTCCCATTTACCTGTATATTACATTGTGGTATTACTTTCTTCTTAGTGATGATCATAATCTGTGTCTTCTTACAATTTAATTATAACCCTACTTGTTCACAAGATGTTAAGACTGTTCCAAGATAGTTGAAGAATATTCCCATTTACCTGTATATTACATTGTGGTATTACTTTCTTCTTAGTGATGATCATAAACTGTGTCTATTTACAATTTAATTATAATCCTACTTGTTCACTGTGTACAACAACTGCATCTTCTAAATGTTGCAGATCCTGTTCATTGTCTGTAATAAATACTGTACCATCCGTATATATAACGTTGTTGATGTTATGTCCCCCATTGGTGATTCCTCTCATGTCTTTTAAATTTCTAAACATATTTTCAATATAGAGGGAAAAAAGATCTGGCAACATTACACGTCCCTGTCACACACCTCTCTTAATATTGACCTACTTCATTATCAATCTTTATGGCAGCTTGTTGTTTCCAATATATGTTTTTTACAAGTCTAAGGTCTTTCCCATCAATTTGTAGATCTGGAAGTATCTTCATCATGCTGACATATATATTACTTTATCTAAAGCCTTTGTGTAGTCAATGAAGCAAACACTCAGTGGCCACCTATTTCTCCATACAATCAGCAGCCACCTATTTCTCCATACACTCACTGACCACCTATTTCTCCATACACTCACTGACCACCTATTTCTCCACACACTCAGTAGCCATCTTTTTCTCAATACTCTCAGTAGCCACCTTTTTCTCCATACACTCAGCAGCCACCTTTTTATCCATAGACTCAGTAGCCACCTGTTTCTCCATACACTCAGTAGCCACCTTTTTCTCCATACACTCAGTAGCCACCTTTTTCTCCATACACTCAGTAGCACCTTTTTCTCCACTCCATACACTCAGTAGCCACCATTTTCTCATACACTCAGTAGCTACCTTTTCCTCAAACACTCAGTAGCCACATTTTTCTCATACACTCAGTAGCCACCTTTTTCTCCACTCCATACACTCAGTAGCCACCTTTTTCTCATACACTCGGTAGCCACCTTTTTCTCCATACACTCAATAGCCACCTTTTTCTTCACTCCATACACTCAGTAGCCACCTTTTTCTCCATACACTCAATAGCCACCTTTTTCTCCACTCCATACACTCAGTAACCACCTGTTTCTCCATACACTCAGTAGCCACCTTTTTCTCATACACTCAGTAGCCATCTTTTTCTCCATAGACTCAGTAGCCACCTTTTTCTCCACTCCATACACTCAGTAGCCACCTTTTTCTCATACACTCAGTAGCCACCTTTACCTCATACACTCAGTAGCCACCTTCTCCATACACTCAGTAGCTACCTTTTTCTCATACACTCAGTGGCCATCTATTTCTCCATACACTCACTGGCCAGCTTTTTCTCAATACTCTTAGTAGCCACCTTTTTCTCGTAAACTCAGTAGCCACTTTTTTCTCCATACACTCAGTATTCAGCTTTTTCTCCATACATTCAGTAGCCACTTTTTTCTCCATACATTCAGTACCCACATTTTTCTCCATACATTCAGTACCCACCTTTTTCTCCATACACTCAGTAGCCACCTTTTTCTCCATACACTCAGTACCCACCTTTTTCTCCATACATTCAGTACCCACCTTTTTCTCCATACATTCAGTACCCACCTTTTTCTCCATACATTCAGTACCCACCTTTTTCTCCATACATTCAGTACCCACCTTTTTCTCCATACACTCAGTACCCACCTTTTTCTCCATACATTCAGTACCCACATTTTTCTCCATACATTCAGTACCCACCTTTTTCTCCATACATTCAGTACCCACCTTTTTCTCCATACATTCAGTACCCACCTTTTTCTCCATACATTCAGTACCCACATTTTTCTCCATACATTCAGTACCCACCTTTTTCTCCATACATTCAGTATCCACTTTTTTCCATACATTCAGTACCCACCTTTTTCACCATACATTCAGGCCTTCAAAATGTGATGATCCTATACATGACATACCCACAGCAGATTCTTGTTATTGTACTTACCACACACACAATTATGACAAGGCAATATGTCACACCAGAAAACTGTAGATGACATGTTAAATTTAAGTTAAGACAGAATACACTGTAGGTATGAGTCTGTCACACATGATACACACTGAACATATTGTCATAATTTTCTGATGCTAAAATTGTACCATTGTTGTACACAAGTAACAATTTGTCTGGCAAGTTATCAAATTGTCCTCACAAACTTACCATGACCTTGCAGCTTTATACACATACTGCTAATTAATTTCATGCTAACTCTGCAAGGTCAATATCCTAATGTTTTATCTAACTGATAAGTCTTAATGATAAATGAGGTTAAATATAATACAACAACTGTTCATACCACAGAAACAAAAAAGACCTGCTAAAGTCCGTCTAATTTAAACTGGGTGTGAAACATCCAGCTTATCCTACAGTGACAGACTTGTCAAAGTCCAACCTCTTGTCCACTGTGTTTGAGACATTTGCTTATAGCACATTGACAGACCTGCCAAAGTTCAACATCTTATCCATTCTGTGTGAAACATTTACTTAAAGTACAATGAAAAAAGACATGCCAAAGTCCACTTTGTGTTAGTGTAGGACACATGCCTAAATGCCTGGCCAGAGTGGTTGTCATGAAACAAAGAGATCTGGTTTCAAATCCTTGGTAAGGTGTGGATTTTTTTTCTGTGGAGGGCAAAAAGAAAACCCTAACCCGCAGTTCACAGTGACAGCACTAGCCAGGTGGCCTTATTTCCTCAGGCTCAAGACTACACCACAAGGAACTTTAGACAGTAGGTGACAGTTGTTTTTTTTTAAAAACAATATAATAAACATATACTTTATAATATCCAGATTCTGGATATAAGGGATAAGAATAAGCAGGGAGAGGCGTTGATGGGGTAACAAAAATGGGAGCAAGATATCACAGAGTCAGCCAACAATATCTCTGTTGTGTCAAAATTTAGTGGTGTGCATTATTTAACCCAATTTTATAAATTACTTGCATCGTAATAAAATCATGCATGTCACCCTCACAACAAATGGATGAATGCCTCAGTAAAGGCACATTAAGCACATACCAACAATCGTCCCTGAACTTTCTTCATATTCTGATGACAGCAGGAAGCAAGCACAAGAAAAGCAGAAGGTAGTAGGAGAAGGACATAACGGAAAGAGCCACATAATTACTTTACCTTGTCAAGATATAGAACAGGTTTTTTTTTGTTGTTTTTTTTACAAAAGTAAGGAGCCTATGAGACTATTGGGTATGTGGTGCTAGCTCCATAGTTGTATAGACCAATCAGCAGCCAATGGATAATGCGGTCAGTATCACACTAGCTGCCTTTACTTCCCAGAATAGTCCCTAGTACCCTCTTGAACTGAGAGCCCGGTCATGTTTTAAAAAAAAACCCACTGCTTTGATGAGGATCAGAACACACCAACGAGCTGGCAGGCAAGTGTACTAACCATTACGCTACCATGACTCCTTCAAATCTAGAGGTAGGCATTATTTTGCAGGTTATTGCACGGCAACAATTATATTTACAGAACTGACGCTATTAACCGCAGAATGCTGATGCACATGTTAGGGGAAGGATTTTAACACCTAAGGACATGTCTGGAGTGCAAGGATGAGACCCCAACAGATAACTAACAACTGTAAATAAGCAAGCTGATGCTGTTTTCAGAAGAGAACTATTGGACTATTGGTTTAGAGCTGTGGCTGAGAAATTACTGTGTCAATCAAAGGCTGAGAATCTGTTCAAGAACCATTTGTATCTAGTGATACTTTACAACTCCCTGATCTGATGGGTAGTGAGATCTGGCCTTCTCAGATGCTAGTAGAACGTCCCATGTGCAAGTTGCAGACATTAACAATTCCCATGGCACTTAGAAATAGCAAAGAGTAGGACATAAGGCAACTGCCCTAGAAACATTTTAGGAAGGAAAATAGATAAAGGTAGAAATAGAAAGGAATAGATAGAGCCTGTTACCTTGATTGGAATCTGTCTAGAGGAAGTAAGAAGAAGTTTTATTTTAATGTAATACTTCATCATCACCATTCTCTTTTTTTCCCTTCAGAATCCTTCTGTTTGTCTTTCTTCTTCTTTTTCTTCTTCCCTTCTTCTGATGCATCTCCAACTGACACACTAACCTTTGAGATGCATAACTAGGTGTGACATGCTTCCCTCAAAAAAGAAACGAAGAAAGAGGAGAAAACTGTTTTTTATGCATTGTTGTAATTATTTTGGTTCTTACTTTAATGCTCTTTCTATTGCTTATTTTCAGTCTTGTTTTTGTAAACTGACACCTTATCTAATGTACTGTTGTAAGTTGTATCATAAAATACAGGAATTATATTTATTTCTTACATATTTCTTATTTAGTTATTTCAGCACAAGCCATCTTTCATTATAAATTATACCTTCTATCTTTTTGTTTAACTCTTTCGCTACCGTGCGCCCATCTGTGGACAGAATGGATTTGCTGTAATGGCAGTCCGCCCTTTTCGTCCCACAAAATGATCAGTGGTTTATTTCACATATTTCTGCTCCGTTTCGGAATTTTAAGTTACAGTAAACTAAAAAGTAGTACAGCCGAAAGATCTCTACGCCATCTTTGAGCGGTCAATGGTTTTCTAATTTTGGATTCTTGTGAATTTTTAGTTTTAAGGTAGTGTTAATTTGTTTGTTTTGGTTTTTCACAATGGAAACGCCCACCAGTTTGCGTCCACGTAGTATGACTAGAGATCAAGCTAGATTATTGTTTATAATAATATGTGAATGTGAATATTTAGAAAGTAGTTTTAGTTGTGTCTAAAGTTTTAGCACGTGGTGATAAAGAAAAACCAGTGAATGTTCGTCAACAGCTGAGTGTTTGACAATGAAGCACGAATGGCTGAAGTTTACGTCTGTCATTATTGCTATGGGACTTGATCCAAGACCATGTATCAAAGACTACCGGTGTACAAGTGCACATTTATATACTCCTTGGTATGTGGCACTGCCACTACGTTTCCCAGTAATCAATTAGAAAATTATAATATATTTATCACACCATGTTTCATGTATGTCAACCTGAGGGTACCCCAAAAAAAAATAAATTTATCCTCTTGTTGACTCTGAAGAATATCCAGGAAGCATTTTACCCATTTGAAAATGTGTCCATTGATGATATGATTATTTGGTGGAAGGGCTAAACAAAGCTAAAAAAACCATGCATTGTTGTCTCTACCAAGTCTGTAGTTAGAACTGTTGAGAGCGGATTGCGAAAACCGCAAAGCAAGCTGAAGATGGTCTCCATGAAAATAACACGGCGATGAATGGCTGCGACAGAATGGACCAAATGGTTGGATATTATAATATCCATGATAGGAAAACCATTACGTGGTGGAAGAATATCTACTACTAGATCTTTGAAATTGCACAGATCAATGCTCACATCCTACATTCCATATGGCAAACAGAGAAAGGAGGAAAAAAAATTGTTATAGAAGGATTTCAAGTAAAGGAAAGTGCACATCGCGAAGTAGCTCAGAGTATTCCTGAAAGTTTGACACTCTGCCTGCCGAAGAATTTCAGTCTGTTGCAGGAAATTATGCCGAAAGATTTACATGAGCCAAGCATTTAATAGAATTTGTCGGTGTCAATAGAGACTGTGTTTTTGCAGCACTCGAACTAAACGACACATATCATATTTTGTTTGCTCCGGCTGCACTAATAGACCAGACTTGTGCGCCAAAGTTTGCGTTGCAGCCTATCACAAATAGACTGCCACATATAGTAAATAAAAACAAACAGACATGACAATTAAATGTAAATCTGCCAAGTGTTGTCCTAATTTTTGTCTGACAAAAAAAAAATACATGATTCAGAATCTGCGGCGAAACTTCTTTTCGGATGGTTGATTGGAAGCAATGGTGTTTATAGTTTAGAATAGTGTTGTTTGTTCAGTAAATTCAATTGGATTAGCAGTGATCAGGATATTGGATAACAACGCCCCCTCGGTAAGTACAATGTTTACATTATTTTTACCTCTTTTTAACAAATTATTTTAGAAGTTATATTATTATTTGTATTTTATTTACAACATACAGCAAAAATTCTCCTACCAACATATTCCTTGTGCTATCTCCTTTATTTTGATATATAATACAACATTTCTGCTACAATGTTAACCATTTTCATAACATTATTGCGACATACACCAATTTCCAGATTTCGGCCATTAGTTTTTTTCATTTGTGTGAAAAAGACATGGTTCAGAATATGCACCAAAACTTCCTTTTGGGTGATTTAAATGAGCAATACTGTTTATATTCTTGAAGACAAGTGGTGTTTGTTTGATTATTCAGTAAATTAAACATGATTAGCAGTATAGGAGTGTAGAAAACACATTCTAAATGCAATGTTTACATTATTTTTACCTACTTTTGTCCAATTATTTTACAAATTATATTATTATTTTTATTTTATTTACAACCTAAAGCAAACATTCTCCTACCAACATATTCCTTGTGCAATCCCCTTTATTTTGATATATAATACAACATTTCTGCTACAATTGTAACCATTTTCATAACTTTACTGTGACAGACCCCACCTTCAAGATTTCAGCCATTATTTTTTGTCATTATTTGTGAAAAATACATGGTTCAGAATATGCACCAAAACTTCTTTTTGGGTTACTTTAATGCGCAATACTGTTTATATTCTTGAAGACAAGTGGTGTTTGTTTGATTATTCAGTAAATTAAACATGATTAGCAGTATAGGAGTGTAGAAAACACCTTATATGTGCAGTTTTTTAAATAATTTTTACCTCTTTAATTTCATTTGTTATTATTAAACCTCTCATTATTGTCATAATATTTGTAACCTATCAATTAATTATTAACACTGTCATGTTCCTTGTGCAATCCTCTTTAATTTGATATGTAATACAATAGGTCTTCTACCACCTTAACCATTTTAAAAGCATTATTGTAACACACCCCTAGTTCCAATTTTCTGCCATAAATGTCTTAAATATTATATCATTATTTATTATAACTCATATTCCTGTAAATAACTATAGGCAAAGAGTTTATAAATCTTTGAAAACCATGCAACAATATGACTATAAAGTATATAGAAATGTTATTAAAAGTTATTCCCCTTGAAATAACTTTTCTAGAGTTAAGTCCCCTTGCTATATAGAAATTATAATGAAAAATGAAATATTAAATTTTATTAAGTAAGTAGCCGAAAAAAACCTATAAAACTATGACAGAAAGTTGCACAGGTATGAAAGGAAAACGTGTAGAAAATTTCATCTCAATCGGATGGACCGTTCGCGAATGCATAAAGAACGGACGGAAATACATGCATCGTGTTTTATATATATAGATTTGTTTTAACCTAGTCTGTGCCAGTCAATGAACTTTACTTTTATTTGTTATCTTGCATATCTTTTACTTATCTTGCTAATTCTACCCGACTATTTTAAATGCACCCACTTCCTGAGCCAATACATTTATACCTTACTAGCTGACCCGGCCCGGCTTCGCCCTGCCCCTGGCGAGGAGCGTCTCATTGAATTCATATAAGTAGACATTATACATTCAAATACATTTCTCTAAGCGCACAGAGTACGCGTTTTGCCTCTGGGCCCTCACAGGTAATTTATTGATATTTTATTAGTTATCAGAGAATAAATATAACTGTTTTATTTTTTCTCTGTGAATAGTCTTATATAGAATAGATTCTATTTTACTGCAATATATATTATCTCTATACACTTTTATTTTATTTTTTTTTATAACTGAATAATGTTTTGGTGTCCGCAATTTTAAAATTTTAATTTTAATGAAAAATAACAAATAAGAAAGTTGAAAGAAATATTTAAAATGTTTTTTAGAATCCACTCTTTATTAATTAGAAAAAGATAAAATAAAAAGAAATTATATGTGTTAATTAATTTTAAATAGATTATATAGTTGCAGTTAGAAAATTCCGCTTAATCCAAGGATATTTTTATTTTATGTTGTCGTATAATTTTTAAGTTATGGCTGAACGCCAAATATGATGTCCAATGAAGTGCTTTTGGATAAACAATATTTTTTATTTTTCCGTCTGGTGCGTACACGAATAAATCCTAAGAACTTCTGACGTGTGAGCAGGCCACATATAGCTGTCCATGTGTGAAGCATGGATTTTCCCAATTTAGTCCACACACTTGTAGCGATTGTCCCTGTGCTTTGTTGATCATCATAGCAAATGTGACTTGCACCGGAAACTGCAGACGTTTGAAATCTTGTAGTATACAATGAAGCGCCTCCAATGCTTTTTTGTGCGCCATAGTACATTCGTCCCATATAATGAGTTGACATGATTGGAGTACTTTACCCATTCCAGAATTTTTACTGATATTGCATGTTGGTGTCTCAGTGATGTGCATATTCAATGGCAATTTCAGTGCTGAATGTGCTGTTCGGCCACCATCTTTCTTTCTTTCTTTCTTTCTTTCTTTCTTCCTTTCTTTCTTTCTTTCTTTCATACTTCCGTTCTTTCTTTCTTTCTTTCTTTCTTTCTTTCTTTCTTTCTTTTGTTCTTTCTTTCTTTTGTTCTTTCTTTAATGTAATTTGATTTGCTTATGTTTGTTTTGTGAGCTGATGAAGGCGTTCTATCTTGTTTAGATTTAATTTAGATTAAAAATTTAAAAATATCTGGGATAGAAGGCGGTTTAGTAACAGCTGTCTAGAACAAAATGAGCAATCAGGACGTGTTAAGGGAAGCTGAGTCGCAAAGACAACTTATCACAAACATCATAAAGAGTCAGACTTCGGTTGTTGTTGTTGTTGTTGTTGTTTTTTTTTTTTGGGGTGGGGGGTGCCAAGGAGTAGACGTACATATGGTCTGGTCCTCCTTGATTGTCACCGACATCTCTGTTTCAACTCCTAATGACCGCTGAGCGCAAGCCAAAGACAGCCATTGTAACCAAACCTGCACAACATGTCACTGGATAGTTTTCCCACAGTCTACTTTAATACGACGATTTTGACATGTCGATAACAAAAGCAGTCGCTCCACATAAACGTTCCAAATATACCTGACAACATATACATCCTATTCTAAAAGAGCTGTGTAATATTAGCCGTGCTCTAGTGACAAGAAACCATGTCCGACGTGGATGCCAGCTCAAGTCTAACTCCTCTATGGTGATGTTTTGTGCTTGCGCCACAACATCTGGCACACTTTTCATTCTTTTGTAACTAATGCCGTGCAAAGTGTGTCCTACAATCCTCTGGCTGTTCACGTCTTGTTATAGGACTGTGCAAGACTCTAAGCCACCTGTACTTAATAATCCATAGCCTGATCCAGGTGTATGGCAAACACATCATGTCTACATAAGGCCAGTATATTTGTTGATTGTTGTGTTATCTGTTATCAAATTGGGTGTGTGTTCATACATATTATTTTAACGATGGCCGATTCGTCGTTTCATTGACGATGCGGGTGGTTGGTGGGCTATCTTTTTGCTAAGTAAAATCATTATATAGCATAGAGATACGTTTCGTACTTACATTCATCAGCTCATTACGAGTTTCTTTTGTAGCGATCTCACATTTTGTCAGTACTAGTAGTGTGTTGTAGTAGTCTTATACGTTAGTTACCTGTATATCATTAGTCAGTGTTAATTTCTTTTATAAGAATAGATATGTGTTTACGTTACACGTCATTCGTTTTTTTTTCGTGACTGTTATTTGTCTTGTGTTATTATATTCTTTATACAGAAACAGATTCTGATACACTAACAGATTACATACAGGAAGTGGAGAGAGAGTATCGTCAAGCAGAAAGAGAAGATCGAAAGGCTGAGTTGGATTTGAGAAGGATGGAGTTGGAACAAGAAGCTAGGAAATTGGAAGCAGAACAAGCTGCAAGGAAACTGGAAGCTGAACAAGAAGCTCAGAAAAGGGAGCACGAGTACCGGATGAGGGAACTCGAGTTGAAGAGTCAATCTAATGGGGAAACTGAGGGAGCAGTTGGAGGTTCTTCCATCCCAGGCTCAACCCCAGCAGGTGGACATGGTTACCATGCCATGAAGTTTCCTCTAGCGGTCTACGAGGAGGACAAAGAGAAGATTGACCAGTACCTTCAACGCTTTGAGGCCATGTCTGTTGCTATGGGTCTGGACCGTGACAAATGGTGTCTTAAGCTATCCCAGGGATTATGTGGGACGGGCTACGAGGTTTATTCGCGCCTGCCACCAGGACATGAGAACAATTATGACGAATTGAAGACGGCTCTGCTGAAACGATTCGAGGTTACGTCACATACCTACCGGAAAAAATTTCGAGCAGCGAAACAAGAACCGGGGGAGTTGTTTGTCGCCTACAGTTTGCGTCTAAAATCCTATCTCCATAAGTGGATGGATTTGGCTGGGTTCGCACATGACTATGAGAGTCTGGAAGAGCTCATGGTGGTCGACCAGCTGAAGAAGCAAATGTCGAAACCTCTCAGGACGTTCCTGGCAGAACAAGGAGCGGAACGTATTGACCTCGTGACAAAATTAGCAGAACGGTTCGTCGAGGTACATGGGGAGGCAGGGGAAAACCTTTCCACCAACACCAAAAGTCAGGAAAAATATGACAAGAAGAAAGCCAAAAACTCGGAAACCAAAAAGGGGGAACCTTATGTGCAAAAATCAGAGGATAGTTCAGAGAAGAAGAAGGGGGGAAGCAAGAGCACTTCAACAAGCTCTATACCAAAACGACCGTGGTCGGAGAAGTGGTGTTCAATTTGTAAGTCACCCTCTCACAATACGAGGGACTGCAAATCGAAGGCTAAGAGCCCTCACTTCGCAGCATGTCAAGTGACTTCCAAGGAGGTTGTCACGGAAAATGCCAAGGTCAACAAGGAAGCTCGCCACCAGGAGAGCTCACTCAAGTCCGGCACTAGAAAATCTAGGACAGGGAAATGGTACAACCACTGCAGGTCGAATACGCACAATGCTATTGACTGCAGGGGAAAGTCAGGAGACACTCAATTCGTCGTGTGCCCCGGGAAACCTAAGGTGGAGCCCACCGAACAGGTCGAGGCCGAGGAAGAGACTCCAGACCAGGAAAAACCACCTGTAGTGGAATTGGTAGAGGTTAACGGTCGTCAAGTGGAGTGTTTGTACGACACAGGACTGGACGGGGAGGCCGTGATTTCTGCGGATCTGGTACATCCAGAACAATTCACAGGTGAGACCATGGAGATACATCCTGCACAGAAGAGTGCTGTGGCCATGAAGTTCCCCATTGCTAATGTGGAGATTCGGTCAAGGTATGTCATCGGCACAATCAAGGCCGCTGTATTGACCGATCCCATTTTTCCGGTAAACCTTGGTTGCCGGTATGTCTTTCTGGGAATGCCCAGGGAGCCAACCCATATGGGAGCAATACAGACTCGCTCTCAGACGAGAACGGAAGAGGCAGAAGCAATTGTGACTAACCCACTGCCGGGGGAGCTACGAACTGCCCAGAGTGAGGATGCTACTATACGTCCTTGCTACAAAAAGCTGCAGAAAAGTGCTGATCCACCAGGACGGGGGCAGTACTACATGAAGAATAGGATACTCTACAGGAGAGCAGGAAGGAGAGACAACCTATACGGTCAGTTGGTCGTCCCGAAAGCTCACCGGTCCCAGATTCTTCATATGGGGCATACCATCTCCTTTAGTGGACACATGGGTATTGCCGCCACCATGCAGCGGATTTCCTGCCACTACTATTGGCCGGGAATGACAGATGATGTGCGTCTGTATGTGAAGTCATGCCCTGAGTGCCAGATGGTGGCACCGAAACACTGGACAGCACCGGTGGTCTTGGGTGAGATGCCCATTATGAACTCTCCTTTCGAGAGGGTAGCCATCGATATCGTGGTTCCATTTCCCAGGACTAGGAAGAGGAACATGTATATACTCACAATGGTGGATTGCTGTACAATGTGGGGTGAAGCCATACCGTTGACCACGATTGACTCGAAACGAGTGGTGGAAGCACTGATGGAGGCCTTTACCAGATTAGGCTTCCCTGATCAAATTCTGACGGACAATGGGTCCCAGTTTTGTGGAAAACTCATGGAGGAGGTATTTAGGGTGTTCAATTCTACCCACATACATACCAGCCCTTACCACCCTCAAGCCAATGGACAAGTAGAGCGTTTCAACGGCACGTTGATGACAATGCTCAGGAAACTGGCACAGGAAAAACCTGATAGGTGGGATGAATATATCCCAGCAGCACTCTTTGCCTATCGGGCGGTTCCTCATGGCTCAACAGGACTACCACCCGCCACGTTGCTGTTTGGTCGTCCAATCAAAGGACCGTTGGAAGCCATGTTGAGGAGTTGGACTGAAGAGGGGACGCCAGAAGAAGTGATCTCTTCCTATAAATACGTGGAGGAACTGAAAGAAAAACTCCACAAGGGATGGACTCTGGCGAATCAAAACTTGAAAAAGGCCAGAAAAAGACATGCTGCTTACTACAACCGGAGGTCTAAAGAAAGATCTCTAGAGGTGGGAGACAAAGTCTTGTTGCTACTCCCAACGGGAAACAACAAACTGGAGATAGGTTGGCAAGGACCATTTCCCGTGGAAAAGGTGATACCCAGAACCAACTATCAGATCCGGATCCGGGGAAAGTCGAAGATTTTCCATATCAATCTCTTGCGGAAATACAAAGAGAGACCGGGAGACAAGGCAGCGCACCTCATGGCAATGGCGGTTGCAGTGGAGACGGAAGTGAGAACCAACGAGGGCAGGGAATATCCCTTGGTACACCAGGAAACCTATAGGGAGGTGCAAGTGAACCCTGATCTGACCTCCCAGGAGAGGGAAAAGATAACCCAGGTTCTCAAGTCTCATAATGAGATACTGACTGATAAACCAGGACGAACAAGGTTGGTTGAGTTCGAGATGACTTTGACCACACAGGAGCCGGTTCGCCAGAAGGTTTACCCAGTGCCATTCTCTAAAGAAAAAGCCCTGGAGGGGGAAATACAGAAACTGTTGGAGGATGACGTGATTGCGCCATCCACATCCCCATACAACGCGGGGGTAGTTTTGCTACGCAAACCAAGTGGAGAACACCGGTTGTGTATAGATTACCGACATCTGAACAGTCATACACAGTTTCAGGTGGAACCTTTGCCGAATCCAACCCAGTTATTCGCTAGGCTCCATAAGGCTCGGTACTTTTCAAAGGTAGATCTGAGTCGGGGGTATTATCAGATACCAGTCAAACTGGAGATTCGACCACTGTTGGCTTTCAGTACACCCAGTGGACACTATGAATTCAAGGTCATGCCCTTTGGACTCAGCAATGCACCCAGTGTGTTTACACGCATTATGAGGACTTTACTAGATCCTTTACAGGATCCGGCCATCATCTCATTCATGGATGATATTCTGATTTCCAGTGACAGCTTGGATGACCATTTGCAATCCTTGGAGAGAGTGTTTAATAGACTCAAGGAAGCAGGGCTTACCGCTCGTCCAACCAAGTGCATGATTGGTTACCAGACTCTGGAATTTCTAGGTCACACCATCACTCCAGGACACATTGTCCCAGAAGAGAAGAACCTGGAGAAAATCAGAAATGCACCAAGGCCAAAAACGAAGAAGGATGTGCGATCTTTTCTCTCGTTGTGTGGGTTCTACCACAAATTTATCCCACATTTCACTGAACTGGGAGCTCCATTGACGGAAACCTTGAAAAAGGGATTCCCGGACCAAATCATTTGGACACCAGAATGTGAGACTGCCTATAGCCAGTTAAAGGAGGCCTTGGTCAGCAAACCTGTATTACAGCTCCCTGACCTTTCCAAACCATTTGTATTGAGAACGGATGCGAGTGCGATTGGGATTGGGATTGGGGCAGCCTTGTTACAGGAAGGAAAAGACGATGCTTCGGTTTTGAAACCTGTGGCATACGCAAGTAAGAAACTTCTCCAGGCTGAGAGGAATTATTCAACCGTCGAGAGAGAGTGCTTGTCGCTCGTATGGGCAGTGCACAAATTCCAGCCCTATTTGTATGGAGTTAAGTTTCGGGTCCAGTCGGATCATCAGCCCCTGATGTTCCTGGCTACTTCCCAGAAGTCCAACGCCCGTTTGATGCGGTGGTCGTTGCTACTTCAATCCTATAATTTCACAGTGGAGTATATTCCTGGGAAGGAAAATGTTGGAGCGGACTTCTTGTCAAGACACCCAGCTCCTGAAGAAGAGGAATGAATCATCTGGATTAAACTCACGGTGGAGAAGAGTGAGATTGACTACTCTCTTAAGAGGGGGCCTATGTCACGGAAAACACCGTGATTAACCAGTTGATGATAATACAGGCAATCTGATTAAACGGGAGGTTTGCAAAGCCACAACTATTTTAACTAACAGAAAAAAACAAATCGGATGTCAAAAATCCCAGGACGGTCAAAAGTAACAGCTGCAGATGTTTACCGGGGACGGGAGTGAGTGAAATGAATCAATACGCCGCCCTTGACAGTTCAAAAACAGGTCGGATTCAAGCGGAAGTGCCCGGCTCGGGAGAAAACAGTCCGTCTGTCATTTAGACTTTCCCGACATCAAACGGAATGGCAGTTTTGCTTGTCACCACCTGACAGAAAGTGTGGGTTTGTTATTGGAAACATTGGGACACCTGCAGGACATCAACAACGTCACGTGAACAATTCAGGGCTGTTTGAAAAACCATGATTGGGGGAGACAGTGTAACTCAAACAGTGGATTTAGGCGGACGTGCTTTGGCACTGCAGTTCTGAGTGGAAATATGTCTACCGTGTGCGAATTAAGTTAATTTAATTTTACACGTGCATGTCATGGCAAATGTAGATGTGATTTGATCGAACTGCGGTGTTGCCTAAGGTAGTTAACATAGTCTATTTAGGCCTAATTAATATAGGCAGTAGTCTTGTTAAAACTAGAGTGTGATGATTAGCACTGTTAGTGGAAAACTAGTTAGAGTAGTGAAGTGATAATTGGCTCTGCTAGGATGAATAGGATAGCGGGGTGATATTTGGAGAGATTTAAGATGGGTTGGGAGATGGGGAAAGTGTCAAATGGGGGGGGGGATCTTTCAGTGGGTTGCCCACTGAAGTTTTGCACTCTGTTTATGGGACTTTCCTTGTCATAGCCTGATTCGGACGTAGGTGAGGAGCTACTAGGCTCTATGACAGAGTTTAGTTAGCTGAGAAATAACAGAGCAAGGCAATAGGCTTACACTCAGCCGGTAGGATCAGTGACTAGTGCTATCACCAGATGTGTTGTTTCTCTAACAGGTTCCCTGCCAGTTACGAGGAAGTTCAACACTGGTTTTGAAGAAGTGCAACTCCAATTGGAAGAACACCAGTTAGACACTCAAATGCTTTCTTACGGAAAACGAATAACCGTTAAAAAAAAACACCGTAAAAATAAAATAATTTTTAGAAGCAAGAGTTGTTGAATATGTTGCGTGGGGGAAGAATGAGAGGGGGCATAGTACGACAGTGAGAGAGAGATAGAAAAAGGTGTCCACGGGCTGATGAAGTGTGTTGGACGGAAGCTGGTGGATTCTCCAGGATATTTATAGAAAAAAAAATTATAATGTGGGTGTTGACTCCCCTTACTCCAGGGACGACACTTTAAAGGAAGACACGACAACCACCACAAGCTGAATGCGTGTTACACCTGTCCATCTCTCTCTCTCTTCCCCCTCTCCCCCTCTCTCTCTTTCACACACACACACACACACACACACACACACACACACACACACACACACACACACACACACATTCTTTCTTGATTTATCTTGTGCTTTCAGGAGATAGCAGTATATTGATTGCCGTGAGCTTGGCAATAACCTTTACATTATAATTCCTATTAAAATATCGCTTTCCTATAATTAATTACTTGGTCACATAGTTACAGAAGTGAAGGATCACATGTTTGGTGTTGTTGGCCAGATACCAAATTACATGGTAACGATCTAACGTCTTGGAAATTCCATGGCACTTTTTGTTTTGGGGACAAGAAGCAGAGATCTATAACTAGCAATTGGAGTCCATGACCGGAAACCCTAAAATTCCTCCCTAGGGAGAATTCCTCACCGGCTGAGAACCACTGATCTGTATAATGCATTACCAGAGATCATTACCACTCATGATTTGGTGATGTGTGCCCTACAGGGTAGGGTTTAGAAAAATAGTCTTTAGACTCATTATATTGCCCCTCTCCACGGAAATCTTTAGTAATTTTTTTTTTTTACAAGAAATTGACTTTTATTTTAAAATTGAAGGTTTTTTTTTTTTTTTTCCCCATAGGAGTGATCAGGCGGGGTTTAGACAAAACAGATCAACAATAGATCAGATATTTATCTTACGACAAATAGCCGAGAAACATTGGGAATATAAAAGAGATCTCCATAACATTTTTGTGGATTTTAAAAAGGCTTATGATAGTGTCCATAGGAATAGTCTATGGAATGCTATGCAGGAATTTGGAATACCAAGGAAGTTAATCAACATGACCAGACTATGCATGGAAGATACTTATAATATAGTAACATATAAAGGCAGGAAATCAGACCCCTTCCAAATAACATCTGGCTTGAAACAGGGTGATGCACTATCGCCGCTACTCTTCAATCTGGCTCTAGAGAAAGTTGTAAGGAAGGTAAAGGAGGAATGTGATATTGGAGGAACATCCAAGCTGCTTGGTTATGCAGATGATATAGATATTATAGGGCAAAGTGAACAAAAGACATTGGAAATATTGACTCACTTAAAGGGAAAAGCCCAACAGATGGGGCTGGTTATCAACCAAGATAAGACAGAATATATGGTAATTTCAAGAGACGGAATGGCTAGAAACTCTGGCCACATACAAATAGATAATATGACCATTAAAAGAACGGAAACATACAAATACCTGGGTACGATCTTCAACTGCTCCAACATCATAAGGGAAGAAATACAAACTAGAATCAACTCTGGAAATAAGATATACTATGCACTACAACATCTACTAAAATCAAAGGCGCTATCTCGTAACACCAAAATCACAATATACAAAACACTGATCAGACCAGTTGTGCTGTATGGCTCTGAAACCTGGAGTACAACGAAAGGAGACGAAGCCTTGTTACAAACCTTTGAGAACAAAATTTTAAGACGCATCTTTGGACCCATTAGGGATACACAAAGTGGAGAGTGGAAAAGAAGAAGTAACAAAGACATTTATGATCTGTTTAAGTCCCCGCTAATCACTGGTATCATGAAGGCTAATAGACTACAATGGCTGGGGCATATAGAAAGAATGGAAGATAATAGGGAAACAAAACTCGCTTACACTCAGGAAATAAATTACCGTAGACCCCGAGGTAGACCAAGAAGGCGGTGGAGAGATAATACATGTACAGACCTGCAAGCACTTGGAATCAACGACTGGCAAGAGAAGGTCCACCAGAGAGACGAATGGAGACGGATTGTATTTGCAGCAAAGAACCTCAATGGCTCGGAACGCTGAAGAAGAAGATAGGAGTGATGGTCTCTTTCTCTGCTGCCATTTGATGGCAAATGCTGGCTTCCCAACTTTTATCAGATCTTTCAGCAATTATGCAGCCTTCTTTTTCATTTGTTTCACAGATCCAGGCAATACACTGCCTAATGCCAAGGCGAAAATCTAATTATTTTTTTAAAACATTCATTAATATACTTTATTGATAACTTTCCTGGAGAACTCTTCCTCATTATCATCACTACTTGATCACTTCTCTGCTTTCTCAGCATCATCATCTTCAATTGGCTCTTCAACCTGTTGCTCCTGGCTTGTCGAAAGGTAGATATTGAAGTTAATGAACTGCCGCAGAAGTCGGATGTGTCGGCCTAACGGCGCAAGAACGCAGCTCTGCTGTAAACAGGCACAACGCAATCACGTCCGGAAAAAAAAAACCGGATGAACGAAGAAGAAGAAGAAGAAGAAGTTAATGAACTGGCTGTATTTCTTCACCAGGTTCTTCAGAGTAGTTTCCTCAAGGTAGTCATGGGCCTCCTCTTTCAACTGCAAACTGACAGTGGTGCCTCGGCCAAGGCTGGTACCACGTGGATCTTTGATAATACTGAAGTTTTCAGCATCCGAATCCCAAATATACTGATCATCATCATTGTGTTTAAACGTGACAATAACTCTGTCAGCAACAAGGAATGCAGAGTAGAATCCAACACCACATTGCCCAATCAGGTCACTAGTTTCAGTGGCAGTGTCGGCTTCACCCAGTTTGGGCAGGAAATCGCTGGTTCCAGATTTGGCTATTGTACCCAGATTTTTAACGAGATCATACTTTGTCATACCAATGCCTGTATCTGTGATGTGCAGAACTTTGTTCTCCTTTATGTTCACATCATTCATTTGACAATGTTTTTTCTATGGTACGAAGCATCAAGGACTAGGCACAACTACCATGGTAGTAAAACAAAGACACAACACGCGTATACGTATGTCTCAATCCAACAAGAAACAAGATACACTATAAGACTAACTGCACTGGTCAGAGAAGATACAGAAAGTCCTTCAGCCGACCTGTTAGCGTGAAACTCCGATGGAAGTGTGGCCGAAGTTTGGCGCGGGCGGCTGAACAAAATCCTCCTGCCAGACACGAGATGCACGCTGCGAGATGGAAGACCACAGACTGCTGCTATATTCAGGCGATCCCGGATGCTTGGTCAATGACTTAAGAACAATGAAGCACCAGTGTCTAGCTTGCCAACTAACATCCCTGCACACCCCAGGTGTTACTACTGATGTCTTAACTATGATTTCAGCGACGTTCCTGCTGTTGGAGCGTGGAAGCGGAAGCAATTACAAATTAGTGCTACAATGGATATTTCTTGGACAGCAGCGGAACACAGGTCCGGAAACACTCGAATCTAAGTAAAATGGTGTTCTGCCTATTATGTGATGACAACAACAGTCATAAAAACAACAGTCCTAACCGCTTCCATGTTTGTTGGCTTGTACCACATTACACGATACATTTTAAAGAGAATACAGGCTGGGTTGGATGCAGTGAGATGCAGGGTAGTTTTGGATGACATCGTGGAAACAACGCAGAGAAAAGCAGTCAGTGCTCGGACTCAGCCCCCGGAGAGTGGCTAAGTGGCGTGAACGCTACAATGAATCTGACTCACAGTGTGCGAAAGATTTATCCGTTGTGAAGAGAAACCAGAGCAATTCCGAATATTGTTTAGACAGACGCAGCCTAGCAGATACAGAAATAAATAATTTACTAAACAATATTTATTATACCACAATTTAGTGTCTACAATTTCAAACAGTATTCACAATTGGGTATAGCTTTTATTATGGTAACATTCAATTGATACCATACAAGATATGAATAAAATTGTTACAGGAATAAACATATTCTTCTCTTGCAATATAGCTGTCAGTACAAATATAGTGAATTCTATAATTGTTCCCCTTGATTGCTTAAGCCGAAATATGACTTCAACCTAAATGCAATTATGACCTAAAGGAATGTAGGACGTGACGAGAACGAACATTACATACGAAAAGCAAAAGGAAAACAAAAAGGTGGAGGTGGCAGTTCTACAAATATTAACATTAGAACATGGGTTACACGCTGAGGAACATTGAATAAAGGCAGTAGGGCATTAATATTGAGCATAGCCTACGATGGGTAGCGTTGTGGTGTTCTGTTGTGATAATTTGGTGTGTCCAGTGTGTGCCGCGTGGTTACACACCCGCTTCACACGCGTGATCCGGGACTGTTTCCGGATCCGGTCAGGGATATGCACTACTGACGAGCTCAAACAAGGGCGAAACTTGAGTATAGTGCTTCCATATTGACGTGGATAGGCCTTAGGTTCATACCGGAATGCGATCGGCGTTGCCAGTAGTGGGTTGTGCTCAATATTTAAATTAATATTAGTGTTTGTAGAACTTCCACCCCCACCTTTTTGTTTTCCTTCTGCTTTTCGCATGTAATTTTCGTTTTCTTCACGTCCCTTATTTCTTTAGGTTAGTAGTTCCCAACTAGTGGGGTGGGGGGTGATTTTAGTTCTTTTTTTTTCTTTGGGAGGGGGGGGGGGGGTTAAGACCACAGATTGGCAGGCTCAAACTGGTTTCAGGACCACACAAAACGCGATTATCCCCCTTTCTTGAATTATGTATGAGCGTGTGGATATATATATATATATATTATAAATATGCCGGCTCCCTGGCCGAGGAGTTAGCAGCTTTCTCCGTAATCCCGAATGCTCTAGTGGTTGATGTGAGTGCACGAGAATTGGAAGCGGTTTGAGTCGCACCAGTGACTTATGAGAGTATGGAGCCGGTCGCTCAGAAAGTCGTGGCGTGTTGATGAGCGTAATCTAGCCTAGGAATCAACATACAGCTGAAAGATGCTGATGTTGACCACAATATCCTGAAACAGGGCGGAAAAAAAATATATAAATGTGTGTGTGTGTGTGTGAGAGAGAGAGAGAGAGAGAGAGAGAGAGAGAGAGAGAGAGAGAGAGAGAGAGAGAGAGAGAGAGAGAGAGAAGGGAGTAATGACATTTTGGAAAGGGGGGAGGGAATGATATTCTGAACGTTTACGGTAAAATTCCTTTAAAACCGTCGCTCTAATCTTTCGCAATTTTTTTTATGGCACTTTTCTTTTGTAGCGTATTTTTATCATCAACCGCTGTTTGTATGGCAGCTCATTCCATACGTATTCACCACGTTTCAAAAGCGTCTTCGACTTTTTTTTGTTTTGTTTTGAAATGCAGTTAATGTAAAAGAAAGCTCCTTTACCTGTATGAAGCATAATCGCAGTACAGGGGCGTAACCAGGTTCGAAAATTAAAGATAGTTAGTTAGTTAGTCGACAGATCATCCTCGTTGCACATCGGACCATTCAGTCCATAAGTGCTCGGATCCCCTCCTCAGTAAATCCCGCAGCGTGTAGCGGCTAACGACGCCAGTTCTGTGTTGGTTTATCAATCTTCTTTGGCTTCCTGCGTAGTGTTCTTGTTTGGCCACCCCTCTTTTAATTTGCTGCTCTCGCAGTCTGGCCATTGTTGTAGATTCACAGTCATCACTTGGTTCTTGCAAAAGTCTCACTTCTCGTAGAGCATTCAGAATGTCAGCCTGGTCCATGGCGCGTCCGCCCTCAACAGTAGCCTCACCTGCGAGCTTGTCAGCCCGCTCATTTCCTTGTACTCCCGCATGCCCTGGCACGAAGATGAAACTAATCTTTGCCAGCCGAGACCGCTTCAGAGGCAGCAACCATTCTCTTCGGATCGACCCCTCCTCTATCCTCTTGATCATGTTCATTGAGTCGCTAAGGAAACAAGCCCTAGTGAATGTCTGTGTCTCGAGCCATGTTATTGCTTTACTTACTGCCATGACTTCCATGGTCAGGCTACTTGTGGTTTCAGTGAAAGCACCAGAGTCCTCCTTCACAATTCTCCCTCCGGCCCGAGCTGTAAAGGCCCATGAGCTTCTCACATGTCGGATGACCGACCCATCTGTGTAGATGACCGTGTCACTGTCTAGCGAATTCTCGAAAATCAACGCTTGTACTTCAGCCTCAACAGCAGCCGGATTTTCTTGTCTGCATTTTCTATCTAGTTGGATGCAAACTGAAAAGGATGTGCAGAAGTCTGTTGGCACTTGCACCCACTCCTCGCCAGGTTCTAAGTCCTCAAGTGAACACACCTGTTGAAGAATGTCCTCGGCTTGACCCATCCACGACCGTCCTCTTTTTAACCTGCTGCCCTTCACCTTCCTAATTTCACTATGCAGTGGATGCTGTGTGTTTGCGTTAATTCTGAGGTAGGCGCGTGCCCTGCAAACTTGCATTCTCTCTTCAATGGTTGGAAAATCAAGAAGGTAGCGCATCGCCCTGCATGCTGTATCTTTTGTACATCCAAGAATAATGCGCATAGCTTCATTCTGTATCCTTTCCATCCTTTCTATCTGCTTATGGCTGACAGTCAGGATTGCCATTGCATACTCCAAAACAGACATGACCAGCCCCTCGTACAGAAGACATAGATGGCGCTGCTCACAGTTTGCTGCCGCCATCACCCGCATCGCTGCCAAACCCCGCTTGGCCTTTGTTATCACCTGGTCTATGTGCACATTATAAGCAAGGCTTCGATCAAACCGTATCCCCAGGTAATTCATTGCCTGCGTTCTTTCCACCGTCTCTGAACACAGCATTACAGTTGGTGTTGGATTGTTGACAATATGATTATTCAACGAGAACCAAGTCACTGTTGCCTTTGTTGGGTTGACCATTGCCCCAGCTTCATCACACCAAGTACTTATGCGATTGAGTTCGGTTTGTAGCTCCACAGCAACCTCCTCTCTATCCTTACCCTGACGATACACTAAAACATCATCGGCATATGACAATGTCCTGCCAGGTCCAGTGATCTGCTCACTGGTGATTCTCACTGTGTAGGCGTTGAACAGTACCGGAGATAATGGTGATCCCTGTGGTAGGCCAGGATATATTGTTGTTGGTTCCGAAGTCCAACTGCCACATCTAAAAACTACTTTCCGTTGGAAGAGGGCTGCAGCGATCCAACTAAGGAGGAATGGACTTACGTTTAGTTCAAGAAGCTGAAACATTAAAAAATCCAGTGGTACTCTGTTGTATGCGTCCTCAAGATCAATCGCTGCAGCAACGGTTTCAGTGCCTGAGTGGAAACCTTCATAGACATCATGGGCAAAGACTGCTGCATTGGTCCCGGTTTCTCTTTTTGGACGGTACCCACCCAGGGTAGGTGGGAAAACACCTTGCCTCTGAAATTTAAGAGGGAGGGTGCATATAAATTGGCACCATGGCACATACGAAACAATTGTAACTTCATTATACAGTCATTATTTAAACTTTGTTTTTAAAATATCAAACTGGAGAAAAGTTACGATGTTACAGGAAGCACATAATTATTTATTTTGTAATTAAAATCAAAGACAATAAACAAGCATAGGAAGGTTCATAAATATTACAACAACAACAAAAAAATAATAATAATAAATGTGTTATTTGCTTAAATTTTGAAACGTAAAATTACAACAACACGAAACAATGTGAAAATGTAAGAAAAACCAACAACAGTCTCTATCGTATAAGTTTCATTCCCGCAACATTGTCTATTACATGATTATATTCAGCATCAGAGTATGCAAAATAGAATGGAAAATAAATGAATTCTGCTGATTTTCTGTCTCCGAACTTTATTTAAAGTCACACAGCTCCTTTTAGATAGCACTGTTGTTGTTTTTTTTTTCAAACTTTGTTACTTAGTCAGAGTCTACTGTTTGAAGCTTATACGAAACAATTTCGGTCGGTTATTGTGTTTTACCCCTTCCAGTTCTACTGTTGATGTTACCTATGGTGGAGGAGTTTGACGTTTCCTTGGGTAAAGCAAGCCGTGCCCCACCTGTCGTAGCTCCGACATTAAACGTTTCCTAGAATCAAACCGGTTCGGCTATGCTATATACGCTTATTGATTGCACTCTTTTACAATACTGTTGAATTGTAACAACTGATCCATAGTAACACACATCAAGATGACGTAGTGATCTACACCGATGGGTCAGTGGTGAGAAACAGGCGTAGTGGCTGAGGTTTCATAGCGATAACTAATGGACGATGCTTGACAAAGGAGAGTCTGGCATATGAGACTACGACCTCCAGCATGATAATGAAGGTGGCAGCAGTAACAGTGGCATTCCATTGGTTGGAGGAGGCCACTGCAACACACATTGTATTCCTTACGGACTCAAGGAGTATGCTTAGTAAGGTGGAGAAAGGAATGTTTCGTGTGGAATGGCTATCCTTGCTTCAGAGGTCACATGTTGTGAGAATTGTATGGATTTTTTGCCTGGCTATGCAGGAGTGCGGAAGAATGAGCAGGCTAATAGGCTGACAGGGAATGACTTCTTGGTGGTAGATTACCTATGGACAAGGGAGAGGTGGTCAAGGGCCTGTGGGACCTGGTGGAAAAGGCGAGGGAACATATTGAGAGCCCGCATGTGGAAAAGGCTAATATGCAGGGGATCGGCAGGGGTTCAGGAAGAGGGAGGAGTAGAAGAACTGTCCATAAGATAACCGTGTGAACGATTAGTAGTATGACTCTTCGCTAACAGTTGAACGAGGGGACAGAGCGCATATGGGAATGTTCTAAATACAGTGATGTGGGCTCTTAGCTCAACTCACTGATAGCGCCTTTTTTCCACACCGACAATCATTACCACACACACTGTCGTTTCTGGACATAGTTCTCATACCACTTTACATCGTGCCCGCTGTGGTGCCTCGCTGTTGCGCTATAATTAGAAATGTAGCTGTAAGGAGTTATCATGTGAAGTCAGACTATTGCCCTACCTCTTTTTATTTTTTTTACAATTGTCTATAGCTTTGATTATGGTACCATTCAATTGATACCATACAAGATATGAATAAAATTGTTACAGGAATAAACATATACTTCTCTTACAATATAGCTGTCAGTACAAATATAGTGAACTAGCTGACCCGGCCCGGCTTCGCCCAGTACCTGGCGGGGATCTATCTATCTATCTGCTTGCCTGCCTGCCTAACTACCTACCCCCCTCTCTATCTGTCTGTATGTCTGTCTGTCTGTCTGTCTGACAACCCGATCCGGCTGTCTATCCATCCATCCATCCATTCATCTATACATAGGAACCGGCCCGGCTTCGCCCAGCCCCTGGCGGGGATCTATCTATCTGCCTGCCTGCCTACATACCTACCCCTCTCGCTCTCTCTCTCTCTCTCTCTCTCTCTCTCTCTCTCTCTCTCACTCTATCTATCTATCTACCTACCTACCTACCTATTTACCTACCTATCTATCTATCTATCTATCTATCTATCTATCTATCTATCTATCTATCTATCTATCTATCTATCTATCTATCTATCTCTGTCCGTCGACCCGGCCCGGTTGTCTATCTATCTATCTATCTATCTATCTATCTATCTATCTATCTATCTATCTATCTATCTATCTATCCATCCATCCATCCATCCATCCATCCACCCATCCATACATAGGACCCGGCCCGGCTTCGCCCAGTCCCTGGCGGGGATCTATCTATCTGCCTGCCTGCCTGCCTACATACCTACCCCTCTCGCTCTCTCTCTCTCTCCCTCTCTCTCTCTCACTCTATCTATCTATCTATCTATCTATCTATCTATCTATCTATCTATCTATCTATCTATCTATCTACCTACCTATTTACCTATCTATCTATCTATCTATCTATCTATCTATCTATCTATCTATCTATCTATCTATCTATCTATCTATCTATCTACCTACCTACCTATTTACCTACCTACCTATCTATCTATCTATCTATCTATCTATCTATCTATCTATCTATCTATCTAGCTAGCTAGCTAGCTAGCTAGCTATCTATCTATCTATCTATCTATCTATCTATTTATCTATCTATCTATCTATCTCTGTCCGTCGATCCTGCCCAGTTGTCTATCTATCTATCTATCCATCCATCCATCCATCCATCCATCCATCCATCCATCCATAGGACCCGGCCCGGCTTCGCCTAGCCCCTGGCGGGGGTCTGTCTGTCTGTCTGTCTGTCTGTCTGTATCTCTATCTATCTATCTCTATCTATCTGTCTGTCTGTATGACTGTCTGTCTGTCTGTCTGACGACCCGGTCCGGCTGTCTATATATCTATCCATCCATCCATCCATCCATCCATCCATCCATCCATAGGACCCGGTCCAGCTTCGCCCAGCCCCTGGCAGGGATCTGTCTGTCTGTCTGTCTTTGGCGTACATATAGCAAGGGAACTTAACTTAAGATATAGTTGCTACTAATGCTACTAAAAGTTATGTCCCTTGATATAACTTTTCTTAAGTTAAGTCCCCTTGCTATATATAAATTATAATGTAATTACAAGCCGGCTCCATGGCCGAGGAGTTAGCAGCTTTCTCCGTTAACCCCGAATACTCTCGTCACGTGACGCGACGAGAATTAGCAGTGGTTCGAATCGCAAAAGTGACTTATGAGAGTATGGAGCCGGTCGCTCAGAAAGTCGTGGCATGCTGATGAGCGTAATCTAGCCTAGGAATCAACACACAGCTGAAAGATGCTAGTGTTGACCGCAATATCCTGAAACAGGATGGAAACGCGAAAAAAAAAAAAAAAATGTAATTACAAAATTAAATTTTATTACGTAAATAACTGTTTGTCAACTAACAAACTATGCCAGTTGGCAGCACCAGAATGAGAAGAAGACGTGTAGAAAATTTCATCTCAATCGGATGGACCGTTCGCAAACACATAACTAACAGACAGACAGACATTGCATTTTATATATATATATATATATATATATATATATATATATATATATATATATATATATATATATATATATATTCTATAATTGTTCCCCTTGATTACTAGAGCCGAAATATGACCTCAACCTAGATGCAATTATTTCCCTTATTTTCCTAAAATAAAAAACAGTTGTATATCCTTTACGCTTACGCTATAAAGGCTTGTGAACGCGGTTAATGAACCTGGTACCAGGTGTTCGAAGCTCAGCTGCGACCGATTTGTGCAGCAGACTGTGTCGCATTGTGTTATAACGTGCCAATATGGGAGCCGGTCGTTCAGAAAGCAATAGCAAACTACTGAACGTAACACTTGCCCAGCACATCAACATCAGCTGAAAAATGTTCTGTACTTCTATGTTGAATTTGTTTTGTATTTCCTTGTCATTACTCAATGTACACAAATCATATTTAGTGTTTCCTGTTATATACTTGACTTTCTTCAACTTTATCCTCAGTGTTCCTGTAGGTACTTGGGGTACAATGGCGGCAAAGTGACGCGTCTATTCTTCGGGGAGACGCTGTTTGGTGTTTTCCTGTGGATTATGTGATGTTATTTCATATTCATTTATTGGAAGTATTCAAAAGAAGTCATGGAAGGCAGGTGGTGGATGAAATTTTGAGGACAGCCGACAGATATTTGTTATGGTCTCAAGTTTCACGACGGCAGACAGAGGATCTCATTCATGAGACAATGGCTGCGGTAAAATGACCAGTACGGTTACTGCCATAGAGGAAAGCACCGGCAAACTACCTCTTTAAAAATGCCTAGTACATTATGATTCACTTTAAGACTGATTTTTATAAAACTTTAAAGAAAATACGCAATTATTTAAATTACATAATATAGCAATGCTACTAAAAGTAATGTCCCTTGATATCACTTTTCTTAAGTTAAGTCCCCTTTCGATATTTTAATTAATGTTGTTTTATTATGTACAAAACTGTTTTTAAAGTAACTAACTATGTCAGTTGGATCCGCGGGAGTGAGAAGAACATCTGTACAAAATTTCATCTCAATCGGCTAGACCGTTCGGGAACGCATAAAGGACACACACATATATATTGTCTTTTATATATATATATATATATATATATATATATATATATATATATATATATATATATATATATATATATATATATATATATATATATATAGATTTGCTGTATATTTGTAACTTTAACCCAACATATTTCATCTGATGCTTTGACTCCTCTCCTCATGTGGATTACCATCAATTTAACATAATAATAATAATTGTCTGGGACTTGTTCTTCTCTATCTGGTGTCATCAGCAATCTTGACTTTCCAATCCTCTGTCATTTGTATGAAGTTGGTGTTGTAAGTAAGAAAAGTGCTCTTTTACATGCCTTAAGATGCCCCGGGAATATGGTGCTACACCCATTGATTTATTGACCAACTGGCACTTGGTGGCTGATGTGTCAGTCTCACACCTGCTGCCTTTACTTTCCTAGGCATTTCCTGGTACACATTTTAGGCTTGGGAGGCCAGATCAATTTTTAAAACCATCACAATGTGGATTTAACTCATGACTGCCAGTTCAGCAGGCAAGCATCTAGTGTCTACGCTACTGCGGCTCCCAAGTTGATGTTGTATTTGTGGCCCAGTTGTTTGAGATGTGGCCTGGGACTAGCAAGTTAAAAGACCTTTCACTCCTTACATGTGTGTTTATTAATTCAAATGAGTGTGTCCGTTATGAAGATGTTACGCTGCCTGCCTCGCTCTCCAAAGGTTGTGGGTTTGATTCCAGCCTATGCCATTCTTTTAACGAGTCAAATTTTCTCTGAGACTCCTGGGGGTCATCACTTTGTGCAACACTTTGGCAGGTCACTCTGCGGAAAACGACCAAGCCATATCCTCTTGCCTTTAAAACCCTTTATTTAATTCAGGTGTTTCTTTCCTCACAGAACTACTATGGAGCAGCAAAAGCAATCCTGTCAGACAATCCACTTGGTCTTACATGTGGCATGGTCTGCCCCACATCAGACCTGTGTGTGGGTGGATGCAACTTGGCGGCAGTTGAGGAAGGTCCAATCAACATAGGTGGACTACAGCAGTTTGCTGTTGAGGTGAGTCAGTGGTGTGTTATGAAGTTGTACAGCAATGTACATGAACATGATCCGATAGGTTGAGGTGGGTTCTGTACACAGGATTTCCAGGACACGCGGGAGTTAAGGGAAATGGATCAGCTGATAAACTTGCTTTCTTTGCATCCCCTGCAGATGGCCACCCTATGGATTAGACTGATGTTAGTAATGCCCTTAGAGAGATGTTGAAAGCAGAGGACTTTCACACCAATGAATCCACAGTGTTGTCTAGAATGCAAGACTTGGGAGTAAGAACTGGTATGGACAGACACAAGAGGCACATTTGGAGAATGAGGTGACTCATCAACCAATACAGAACTGGCACTATTAGCCATGGGCCACTGATGCATATGTGTAGGATCCGAGTACCTATGGACATGTTCGGAGTGTAATTATGATACCTCAACAGATAACTAAATAACTAACAGCAATGTTTTTAAATATTGAGCACAACCCACTACTGGCAACGCCGATCACATTCTGGTATGAACCTAAGGCCTATCCACGTCAATATGGAAGCACTATACTCGAGTTTCGCCCTCGTTTGACCTCGTCAGTAGTGCATATCCCTGACCGGATCCGGAAACAGTCCCGGATCACGCGTGTGAAGCGGGCGTGTAACCACGCGGCACACACTGGACACACCAAATTATCACAACAGAACATCACAACGCTACCCATCGTAGGCTATGCTCAAGCAATGTTTTTATTGTTGGGAACCTTAAAGACAATACCTTATTCCGCTATCTTATAATTTTTTAACTATATCTCGTTTCGGCTTCATTTACTGCTACTAATATTTCTTCTAAGCTGTGTTAACTTTTATTGATGCAAACATTTTTATCCCTTAGTAAACATATTGTTGGCTTACCACAGAGAATAAAAGGATGAAACTTACTTCATGGTGAAATTTAAACTCATTCACAATTTTAATGATATGAGTAAACAAATTATAATGTTTTACTCACAATGATTCACAGCTTAGAGAGAATAGTGACTTTCACAGTGCTACCCTTTCTTCAATTCTTCATGATTTTATGAAACTATTCCTGTTGTCAGGTGTCTCCTTCATTTCCCATTCAAGAATAGTTTTTATCTCATCTCATCTCATCATGTTCCTCTTGTACCTTGCAATGTCGAGGTGAAGTATAAACAGTGGGAGAGTGCCCGCTTATGACCTTCATGTATCGATATTCTCATGGACTCTGTTATTCCCCGCGTCTATCGTTTAAGTTGTTGGCCTCTTCCTCTGCTTCCCTCTGGTTTGTACATCATTGCTTGTTTTGGTATACTGTTAGTTGGTAACCTACTTGCATGGCCAAACCATTTGACTTGCTGCCTTCTAATAAAATATAGTGCAGCTATAACCCCCACTTTAGTCCTGATTTCTTCATTTCTGATCTTATCTATTCTTGATACATTGAGTATTCTTTTCAGGAATCTCATTTCTGTTGTTGTGATTTTCTTTTCTCTTTTTCTGTCATTGTCCAGGTTTGGCATTGGTAACATAGAGTTGATAGGAAAATTGTGTTGTAAAGTGTTTTCTTAGTAGTTTTTATATTTTGTTAATAATTGAAATATGATTCACTTTGTTCTTCTTCTTCTTCTTCTTCTGCGTTCATCCGGATTTTTTTCCGGATGTGACTGTGTTGTGCTGTTTACAGCAGAGCTGTGTTCGTGCGCCATTAGGCCGACACATCCGACTTCTGCGGGCATTTGTTGACCGGGTTAACCTTCCCGGAACTTTGTTCTATTGCCTTAGAAATAACAGTAATAAAAGGCATGATTCCTGGAAGAAGAGGCAGCAGCTGACCAGCACAAAGTAGACTAGGAAATTAAAGACACCAAGGGCATGAAAATACATGAGGCAGGGAAATACATGAAGCAGGGAAAATGGCTAAAGATTGTCTTTCTGGTCGGTTGTGAGGAGGATGACATTCTGCAAAGATGAGAGTAACATTCTGCAAAGATGAGAGTGACATTCTGCAAAGATGAGAGTGACATTCTGCAAAGATGAGAGTGACATTCTGCAATGATGAGAGTGACATTCTGCAATGATGAGAGTGACATTCTGCAATGATGAGAGTGACATTCTGCAATGATGAGAGTGACATTCTGCAATGATGAGAGTGACATGCTGCAATGATGAGAGTGACATTCTGCAAAGATGAGAGTGATATTCTGCAAAGGATCTGCTACATGATAATGATGATGTTATTTTATTGTTCTATAAACTGTTATGCTCAATCACATATTTTGTTTTAAATAAATAATCTGTAACTACCTCTCTCTGTCTGCAATGTTGCTAGGTTTTCAAAGATATGAGGGTCCCACAGATGCACGGTCCCAAACTCACACCACTGGATCAGCTACCAGAGAGCTACAGAGCTAAAGTTGCACTTCTCGGCTGCGGTCCTGCTAGCATCAGTTGTGCAACTTTTCTGGCCAGGCTCGGCTATAATGATGTCACAGTTTTTGAAAAGAAATCATATGTCGGTGGTCTCAGGTACAGATAACTTTTGACATTGTTGTTTTGGTTCTTGATTCGCTTCTTGTTTCTCCTGTAATTTTAATTCCTTTAAAAAAAATGTTGAGTCAAGAACTGACTTCACAGCACTCAGGACATTCCCATACATGCTCTATCTCATATGCAACAGCCAGCGAAGAATCCCAGTACTAATGGTTTAGTTAAAAGTGTGTTGCATATCCTTTATAGGATGTTGCAGTCAGCACCGGCATTTTTTGCTGTTGTGATCTCTTGGCAATTTTATGTTCAGTAGTTTGCCATTGCTTTCTGAACGACCGGCACGCATACCATTTTGTAAAAAAAAACAATGACCAATGCCTGCTGCCAAATCGCCCGCAACTGTGTTTTGAAAACGGGTATGCGAGATTATGAACTGCGCTTGTAACCTCTTCGCCACGGAGCCAATGGTACAGTATCAGTATGATTATGTGTCCATCTGGCCTTTCCTCAGAGTTTTGACTGTCAGCCAGATCCTCTGTTCACTTCCTGCAGCACCATTCTCTCCAAGCTGTGATATTCTTTTGCACTATACACACGATTCCATAAGGTGCTGACCAGATCTGCCTTATCATGCACCAATATACCATCAAATGGTGCAGACCCAGCCAATCTGTCAGTCTGCTTGTTTCCCACCATACCAGCATGTCCTGGGGGAAACATCTAGAAGATGCTCTTTATGTTTTGATTGCTTTTTTGATTGAAAGCATGTATGTACACTGGCAATGTAATTCAGCCCAAAAAGAATTCATCTATTTACTTCATATCATAGTTAATTCTGTGCTGTTTGTCCATCAAGAATGATGATGACCATTCATTTCATCCAGTGGGGTTGAAAGTATGGAGCTGTGCGTTCTAAGATGGCTGATAAGGTCTATTTTGGCTCGAAATGTTCTTTGACAATGTGGACAAAGAATGCTTGAAGTTTCTAGAGGAGGATTTCCTGCAGTGGTTTTTCTGTTCTGTCTTTCCTTCACAACTCTTGTAGTCCTGGTTGCCTCATAAGTGACTGCATCCTTGCGTAATGATGCACGCCACGAACTTCGGTCTCTGGCTGCAGTCTCCCAGGTGTCATGATGAATTCCAAAAGCATTCAGTGAGATTTTCAGAGTGTCTTTAAAGCATTTCCTCTGGCCGCCTTGGGAGCGTTTACCACATCGCAACTCGCCGTAAAAAATTTATTTAGGGAGCCTGTGATCTGGCATGCAAGTCAAGTGACCAGCCCAGCGAATCTGATTCTTCATTAGTAGAGTGTGGATACTGGGCATGAACGCTGTTTCTAGGACTTCAGTGTCTGGGATCTTGTCTTGCCATTTAATCTTCAGTAGCTTCCTAAGGCAGACTGTGTGGAAGTGGTTTAATTTCCTAGTGTGTTGCTGATAAACAGTCCAGGTTTCACAAGCATATAGCAGTGTGGATAATACAACTGCTTTGTAGACTTTCAGCTTTGTTTGCAGGCTTATTCCAATTCTGTCCCATACATTCTTGTACAGTCTGTAAAAGGCCATGCTGGCCTTGGAGATTCTTGCATTCACTTCATCATCAATTGTGGCAGCTTGTGACACAGTGCTGCCAAGATAGGTGAATTTGTCCACAACACTTAGACTATGGCCATTCACTTTGATATTCGGCACAGTGTGATTATTCCCTGGAGCTGGCTGATACATAACTACAGTCTTCTCCAAGTTGATATTGAGCCCAAAGTTGGCACAGGCATGTGAGAAAGCTGAAACATTATGTTGCATGTCCGCCTCTGAGTTGGAGTATAAAGTGCAATCATCAGCAAACAGGAGCTCTCTGACGGTGTCGCTTTTAATTTTAGTTTTGCTTTCAGCCTTCTGAGATTGAATAACTTTCCATCCATGCGGTAGTTGATGTCTATTCCAATGTCGTTGTTCTCGAAGGCATTCGTCAACATAGCTGAAAACATGAGGCTGTTGGTGCCAGGACACATCCTTGCTTCACTCCATTGGTGACAGGAAAGGGCTCAGACAGTTCACCATTTTCCTCTACTCTTGCCTGTATGCCATCATGAAATAGCCGCACTATTTGGACAAACTTTCGTGGACAGCCATATTTTGCCATAATCTTCCAAAGTCCTTCTCTGCTGACTGTATCAAAAGCCAAAAGTGGAGAACATTTCGCAGTTCTGTTCCTGACATTTCTCTTGCAGCTGCCGCGCAGCGAAAATCATGTCATCAGTTCCACGTTCTTTTCTAAAGCCACATTGACTCTCAGGAAGAAGACCTTGATCGAGATGGGCCGTGACGCGATTGAGAAGAATTCTGGCGAGTATCTTCCCTGCAATTGAAAGCAAGGAGATGCCTTGGTGGTTGTCACAGGTTTGGCAGTTTCCTTTACATTTGTAAAGGTGGACTATTGACGCGTCCTTGAAATCTTGTGGCATGGTCTCATTTACCCATATGTTTGTAAAGACTTGGTGAAGCTGCTCTGTTAGGACCGGCCCACCTGCCTTGTATATCTCTGCAGGGATGGAGTCCGGACAAGGTGCCTTGCTGCTGGAGAATTGCTGGATGGCTTTGTTTACTTCCACTATGGTTGGCAGGTCATCAAGTGTATCATTAATGGGAACTTGAGGAAGGCAGTTGATGGTTTCATCATCGAAGAAGGAAGTTGCATTTAAGATGTTGCTGAAATGCTCTGCCCAGCATTGAAGGATGTCTTTCTTATTGGTGACCAATGTTCCCCCATCTGCACTGAGGAGGGGAACTGTGCCTGGTGATGTAGGACCATAGACCGCTTTCAGTGAGTCGTAGAAGTTTTTCATATCATGTCTGTCAGCAAAGCCTTGGATTTCATCAGCTTTGCTGCTCAGCCAGGAGTCCCGCATGTGCCAAAGTTTCTGCTGCACTACTCTCTGAATGTTCTTGAAGGCATCTTTTTTTTATGTTGACTTCGGGTCATTCAAATATGCCTTGAGGAGAAGATGTTTCTCGGCCAGCAATTGGTTGATGTCTTCGGAATTTTCATCAAACCAGTCTTTATGCTTTCGGGGGAGTTGAACCCAGGATTTCATAGCAGTGTTGTAAATTATGTCCTTTAGGACTCTCCACTCTGTTTCTGTATCCTGTTTAGCTGCAGCATTGGGCTTGAGGCATTCTTCCAGCATATTTTCAATCGACAGCTGCATTTTCTTGCTGTTTAGGCGGGTGACATTTAGTTGTTTTTTTTGCATTTTCACCCCTTGAGGGCGCCGTGGTGGTTTGATGTGTATGTTTATTTTCGAGATAATGAGACGATGGTCTGTCCAACATTCGACACCACACATGGATTTTGTCACCCGAACGTCTTGTCTGTCACTCCTCCTGATGATGACATAGTCAATGAGGTGCCAGTGTTTCGAGCGAGGGTGCATCCACGATGTCCTGTTTCTCATGGGGAGACGGCAAATTGTGTTGGTAATCAGGAGATCATGTTCGGCACATGTCTGAAGAAGGAGGAATCCATTGCTGTTACAATTTCCGACTCCGTGCTTTCCAATAATGCCACTCCAAGAGGTGGTGTCCGTGCCTACGCTGACATTGAAATCCCCAAGGAATATAAGTTTGTCTCCTTTGGGAACAAATGTTAACACATTGTGCAGGACCTCATAGAACTTGTTCTTGACATCATCTTCATTGGTCATAGTTGGTGCGTAGACACTCACAATGGTTGCATGCTTCCTTCCATTCAGCAGGAGCAATTTAATGGTCATGAGCCTGTCATTTATAGCCTTTGGAAATCCAGCTAGTTTACCGACCAGGGCTGACTTAATGGCAAATCCCACACCAGATTGGCGTCTTTCCTCGCTTTTCCTTCCAATCCAGAAAAATGTGTAGCCAGCACCTATTTCACAGATTTGGCCTTCTTCTGCAAGTTGTGTCTCGCTCAAGGCTGCAATGTCGATGTTGTACCTGCCCAGCTCTCTCCCAATCAGTGCTGTTCGTCTCTCTGGACCAGACGTGCCATCTCTGTCAAGTAGGGTGCGTACATTCCAAGTTCCGATTGTTAAGGGAATATGGTTTGCTCTTTTAGCTTTACCTGTTTTTTTCTTTATTTGTATGTCGACCGCAGTTTAGGGTACCCACCAACCGCGGCTAGCTGGTTAGGTAGTGATGGAGCAGACAATGTTTAGGGCACCTTTTCCAGCCCCTTCCTCATGCTATGGAGGTGAGCAGTGTGTTCCTATAGAGGACTGCTCAGTCGCTCAGGATGCTGCCGAATCCTGCTGCTGCTGCGGTCAGTAGAAGACGACCATATGGCCTGAGCCGCCTGTGTGCAGGTCTGCGACTACGGCTGCCAGCGTACCCACGCCTGCCGCTTCGCCGCTCGCCCATCGCCACAGGACTTGAAGGTGATATATGATGTTGGATGAAGAATGACTTGCGCGATGAATTG
The DNA here is from genome assembly GCA_963921405.1 of Cepaea hortensis. Classification (NCBI taxonomy): domain Eukaryota; kingdom Metazoa; phylum Mollusca; class Gastropoda; order Stylommatophora; family Helicidae; genus Cepaea; species Cepaea hortensis. Next base: position 27,910,380 of record OY992885.1, read on the forward strand.
GGTTAAAGTGAGGAAGAGTTGCGCAATTCGTCGACCTCACTCTCTCGCTTGAGTCCATCTGAATCCAGTGGCAAGACAAGTCAAGACGACTGGAGATGAATACAGGTGCAGTGGATGACCAGGGCGCTCTACGTGCCTTGCTGTGCTAATTAAATTTAATAAAGTTAATTAATAAATTTATAAATTTAAAATTTTAATAAATTAATAAATTTAATAAAGTTAATTCTGTAGTGTGCACCTGACGAGATACAGAGAAATATGCCAGGCAATAAATTGTGCAATCTTTTGTCTGTGTCTTCTTTGTTCAAATAATAGTTATTAATTTGATATTTATAATCCATGATGACTTAACTATAATTTTGTCGCCTAGTATAAGCCATTCATAATTTGTTAGTTTGCTCCATTAATCTCACCTGTCCTACTTCTTGGTGCTGATATTCTTTTTGCTTCCCCACAGCTCTTCAGAAATTCCCCAGTATCGTCTGCCATATAATGTTGTCGACTTTGAAGTAGACCTGATGAAAGATCTTGGTGTGAAGGTATGTTTTTTTCATTGGCTTTGTTAGTCATTTAATATAGAACAAACAAGTTTAGACCAAATCTGCAGTGTACTTTGATAACATTAAATAAGCCAAGAAGGGAGGGCATGTATATGTAAGGATAATGCTGTAATTATAAAATAAAGTTATAAAGGACCCTGTTCCGGGTCTTATGGCATATTGGGCATATGATGCAAAACCCCTATTTGTATAGACCCTGTCAGCACACAGTGTGTGATGTGGTCAGCTTCATGCTATCTGCCTTTACTTCCCAAGTCATTTCCTAATACCTAGCTGGGTCCACCTGAGAGACCAAGTCCGTTTTCAAAATCCATTCTGATGTGGACTCGATTCCATTACCACCAGCAAGCATCTAGCCACTAGGTAACCACAGCTCCCATGATGCTGGCATCTTGCCACAGCTCCCATGATGCTGGCATCTAGCCAAAATGCTACCACAGCTCCCATGATGCTGGTATCTAGCCACTATGCTATCACAACTCCCATGATGCTGGTATCTAGCCACTATGCTACCACAGTTCCATGATGCTGGTGTCTAGCCACTACAGCTCCCATGATGCTGGCATCTAGCCAGTACAGCTCCATGATGCTGGCATCTAGCCACTACGCTACCACAGCTCCCATGATGCTGGCATCTGCACTTACAATGAAGCAATTAAGGGAGTCTCTGTGGTGGTGCAGAGGTTAAGCAGTCTGTCTCATGTTCTGAAGTTTTGGGTTCATTTTTGGAATACATAATTCAGACACAAAAGCCACAAACAATGTGTTGCACGATTTATTGCCTTGCATGTTTTGTTGCATCACGTCAGGTGCATACTGCAGAGTTATATATCATATGAAGTGAATAAATACTTTCAAAATCAAATGTTTTGCATATCCTTAACAGGACATCGCTGTCAACATCAGCTTCTTTCAGCTGATTGTTGATTTCTTGGCAAGATTATGCTCAGTAGTTTGCCATTGCTTTCTGAGCTGCCAGCTCACATACCCCTAAGTTACTGACGCGATTCGAACCACTGCTGGTTCTCACCGTCGTCACATTACTTATGAGAGTATACGAGATTACGGAGAAAAGTTGCTATCCTTTAGGCCAGGAAGCTGGCAATAATTACTGTAGTTGACACAATTAAAACACATAGTCACAGGTATTGTTTGAACGTGGGCATCTGTTATCCCCACGTAATTCAGACCACGAATGCAGATTTTCTGGAAACCCTTCTGGTGCTATCAGCAGGTTGCATGCTATTCTGCAGAGAGAGATTGAGCAAGATAAAGTTTTGAAGCCCAGTGCTGTGAAGTTAATCGTCGTGACTTCAACCTTGACATTTAACCTTTAATTATGCAAGGAATGTTGCAAAAGGCATCCTGTTTTCATCTCCAATCCTTAAGCATTATACATGAATACATTATACACAATCTAAAACATCATCATCATCATCATCATCAAGTGCCCTGCCAGCTGGCGTAGGCGTTCATGGCTCTCCATAGATCTCGGTCATTGGTGTTCTGGATCAACTCTGCTGATGATATTCCTCCATGCCACCGTCTCAAACCATCCAGCATCATTTCTCTTGGTCTGCCTCTGCCTATCTTCCCCTCGATCTTTCCAGTTGTCACCATGTTCTCCAATGCCTATCTAAAACATATTAGACAAAATCATGAAGTAAAAAAGTCTAAAATAAAACAGTGAGTTCTGATTTTCAAATTGGGACATACAGAATCTGAATTAATCACAATCAGTAGAAGGTCAGATGTAATAAGACCAGTCAAAGCAAGGTCAGATCAGGGTAAATAAGATTCTGAAACATTAAAAAAATGTTGCATGTCCTTTGCAGGACTTTGCATTCAACCTCAACCCCAGGTTGATTTTCTACGCAATTTTACATTCAGTAGTTTGCCATTGCTTTCTGAATGAGAAGTCCACATTGAAGCCCAACTGACCTGTGCAGCAGTTGAACCCCCTGCCCTGCCATCAGCAAACCAAAAATTTAAGAGCGAACGCTTTTATTCTTTCGGCTACAAAGACCTACAACTACAATCTAATCACAAGCATTACAAAGTAAGATTTGATAAGACAAAGCACAGCAGGGTAATATCAGGTTATATAAAATTCTGAAATCACTATAATCTAATCACAAACATTACAAAATATCAAAGAAACAAATGAAAACAGTAAATTGTTTCATTGGTGAGACCCTATTCAAGACTCCGGTGATCATGTGAAGTGACAAACTATGACCACCCATGTTTATCTGCAGGACACATGATGAGGATGATAAGGTAAGGGTTGAAAAGATAAGGCAAAGCAGGGTAAGATCATGCTAAATAAAATTCAGTACAAAGTAACATTTGATCAGACAAAGCACAGCAAGGTAAGATAAAACTAGGTAAGATTCTTAAACTGCTGTATTCTAATTACACTGAACAAAGTAAAATTTGATTTAAACAAAACAAACTAGGGTAAGATCAGGTTAGATAAAATTCTGAAATCACTAAAGTCTAATAACGAATTTGATAAAGTGAAGCAAGGAAATATTAGGGTGGAGAAGATTCTGAAATTACTAAACTGTAAGTCTGTAGCCAAATTTATTGTTTGCCAACGTATTTCTTTTTAGGTCCAGACAGAGAGATCTCTACACACAAATGATATCACAATTACATCTTTAAGACAGCAAGGTTATAAAGCTATATTTGTTGGTATAGGTAAGAATATTTTTTATCTGTCTAAATTTTAATTTGTTAGTTTGTAAATGTATCATTTATTTTCTTTTTCTTTTGAATGAGATATGTTTTTGTTAGTCTACATTTTAATTTGTTAGTTTCTATACTTAATCCTTATTTTTTTTTATTTTATGGGATGTGCTTAACTCTTAAAGGATTTTCCTATGTTTGGTACCTGATTTTTCTGTCCCTGTATGTTTCCAATATAGATGGTTTAAACTGGTTATTTTCATTATGTTATTTGTTTAAACAAAAATTATATTAATTAAATAAGTAAAGGAACCTAATTAAATAAGTAAAGGAACCTTTTCCATGTCTTAAAGCACATTGGGCATAAGTTATAGGGTGTATTTTTAATGACTGGGGATTTTGAAAATATTGCAGTTCCAAGTTTTGTATTCACCCTATGTGGAGTTCATGCAACATAAAAGGTGAATACAAAACTTGGAACGGCAATATTTAAAAAAAACCCACAGCCATTAAAAACACACCCCGTACTAGCCCCATATTTGTATTCTTCAATCTGGATTTCATGCCAGGTGACTTTACTTCCCAGAACATTTCCCGGTGTCCATCTTAGGCTATCTCAACTACATGCAAATTGTACAAAAGTTACTTAGCTGATGTTAATCCTTTCCGACTGTCAATTCATGAACCTCTGAAGTCAGTGTGGGTTCGCCTGATGGTGAGGGACACTGTTAATAGGGAAAACTAATCCACACGCAAAATTCAGCCCATCACTACTGTAAATAGTATGTATGGACTATGCTTGAGTTCAAAGCGAGCAAGCGCAAACAAACAAACAAACAAACAATCAAAAACATTCATGTGTAGTCTGTATTTGTCCTATGAATTGTTAGACCTTTTGGACACAGTAACTCTTTATAATGGTCATAAATTAAATCATGAAAACCGCAACATTTATCACTAGAAATGCCATTAAATGTACTCTGAGAACCTTAATTTACATTTGATAGATGACCTTGCACTTACAAATCAGTTGCAAGATATATTGACAATACTTGATGAGAGGTCTCACCAACATAACCTGAACAATTACACGGTGATGACAATGAGAATATACTAGCCACTTCCTGTCCTTGAAGATTCCCTGAGACATATTTTATTAGGCTGCATTTACCTTAAGGCCATTCTAGTTGGATAAAGTTCAGTCCTATCACAAACCCCAGATAATTGTGTTGTCAAATGAGTGCACTAATCACAACAATGTCATAGCTCAGTAATTTTTGTGGATAGTCATTTTAGTCATCTTTTTGTTGTTCTTTGTTTGTTGTTGTTGTTGTTGTTTATTTCAGGCTCATGTGAATTATAAATGATTTATATTTGATTGTTAGGGCTCCCAGACCCGAAGAAAATTGATATCTTTAGAGATCTTTCCCAAGATCAAGGCTTCTTTACCTCCAAGGATTTTCTACCCAGGGTGACCGAGGCTAGTAAAGCAGGTAAGTGAATCACATTTAATAATTTTTTTTATGAATGATGTCCCAAATAATTCACAAAAGGATTCCAGGTTGTTTTCCAATTTACCTTGCTGAATATATCAGACTGAAGATGCTTCCTATAAATGACAAATAAGATCAAACAAGGATAACGCTGGCACAGGAAATATCGTAAAGATAAAATAAAAAGAACCCATTTACATGCCATAAGGTACATTAGGTATATGGTGCTAGACTCATATTTTGGTAGAATAGTCAGCACTTGATGATGATGATGATGAGTCAGCACTTGATGGCTGATGTGGTCAATATGATGCCAACTGTCTTTACTTCCCAAGACATTTCCTGATACTCATTTAGGTTGGGTTGACCTGGGAGCCAAGGTCACTTTTAACTGATTCACTGCCAAACAAAAAGTGGGTTTAGACCAAACAGAAATTAATGGCAGAAAATGAGAAGTAGGGGTGTGTCACAATAATGATGTCAAAATTGTTAAAATGGTAGCAGATATATCGTAATATATATCAAATTAAAGACTATCGCACAAGGAGCACGTTGGTATTACTACTATTACTATAGGTTAGAAATGTAATAATGATATTAGCAGATGTTGTTAAAAAAATGAAGACAGTGGTGAAGATTATGTGAAATTTCCACTTACTGTGACTTACCAAGGCACTACTCAATCGCTAATGTTAATCCAATGAAATTTACTGAATAATGATAAATACACCACTTTTCTTCACCAGTATCTCTAGAACTGCTCCATAACATTAATAAAACACAATTAAAACATCATATTTTGAAGCACACCATTGTCACACAAAATAGAAAATGTCAGGAAAACATGAGGCAGGTTTTCTACTGAGAAACAATATGTACACTATATTTTATTTAGTTATAATTATTATTCTTTTAAATTTAATTATTTAAACATTCTTCAGCTTATTTGTGTTAGGCATAGCAAACTTAAGGGCACAAATGTGGCTGATTAGTGCGAGCATAATTCGACATGATGACGAACTTTCACGGTTAGTTTTGTTTTCCATTATGAATTCCTGCTAAATAATTTATTTTAACTGAATAACCACATTAACCACGTGCTATCAGTTTAGAATCTGTCACAAAGTCCTTTAAATCAGAATAACTATAATCTAACATTCTTTAAAACTATTATCTAATGTAAATATGCGCGGCCAAAAACCAAGGGCTTTGCCATTTCTAAAATCAGAAAAGTAACCAAAATTTAACTAAGAATTTCTGCACAAAGTTTAGATACTTTCTTCCTCTCGTGGGTTGTTTTGAAATGACAAACCTTCTTCCGGTGTAAAATGTCATTTACATGGCATTAAAATTAAGGAAGATATTGAAATGAAACAAATAACGAACTGTCAAGAATCTGTTACTAAAGGGACGTATGGCAGTGAATCAGTTAAAAATGCTGCGATGTGGATTTGAACCTATGACCACTGGGCCGGAAGGTGAGCATCAAGTCATTATATTACCATGGCTTCCTGCTTAACATATGGGTGGAAATTATGTGTTTACAGATATCAGAAAGTTGTTTCTTTTTATTTTTCTACATTCAAAGAAAAACCTTGTTTTCTTCCTATTTTCATTTGTACATTTTCATCAGGTTAAGAAGAGACATCCGGAGTGAAATTTGGTGTGTATCGTATCATACATGATAGTATTCAGTATCAGATACTCAGTCTGTCCATTGTTTGGAAGCGCTCTTGTCACTTCAGAGATCACAGATTGTGAGAATTATATGGATATTTTGCCCTGGCCATGCGGGGGTTCGGAGGAATGAACAGGCTGATAGGCTAGCAGGGAATGCACCTCTTGGTCGCAGATTGCCTATGGACAAGAGGGAGGTGGTCGTGCGCTTGTGGAACCAGGCGGAGAAGGCGGAGGAACAGATTGAGAATCCGTATGTGGAAAGAATGAGATTGCGGGGGATCGGCAAAGGTTCTGGAAGAATCTCAAAACTGAGAAGGCAGACCAGGAGAACTTTTAATCAGATAACGGTAGGAACGATTAGTAGTGTGACTCTTCGCTGGCTGTTGAACGGGGGGATGGAGCACGTATGGGAATGTCCTGAGTGCAGTGATGTCGGTTCTTAACTCAACTCAACTCAACTGTTTGGAAGTGTGATTTCATTCTTCCTTATATGTGAATTGGAGAATTCTGGCCTCTTCAGTCATAATGAATTAAGTAATGATTCAGTTAATTTAATTGCAACTGTAAAACACAAACTGTCATCTACTGCCTATAGTAACTTCTGGTGTAGGACATGGGGTCTTGAGCCTGAGGAATTAAGGCCACCTGGCTAGTGCAGTCACCACAAACTGTGCAGTCACCACAAACTGTGCAGGTTAGGATTTTCTTTTTCCCCCCAACAGAAAAAAAATCCACACCTTACCAAGGACTTGAACCCATGTCTTCCAAAGAAGATCCTGGCATTCTAGCAACTTGGCCAGCTGCTCCTCCATTTAATTGCAACTAAATATACTCAAACCCTCCGATACATTTGTAATGAAACAGTCACAAAACTTGTGTAATGACCTCTGGCTCTGTTTTCATTGCCTAAGATATCTTTGTAGGAAATTGTCTTGTGATAATCTCGTTACATGACCAAACCATCTGATTGGCTCTTTTTAAAATAGTCTTATATTGATGCAGATTACACTTGTCTCCTGATATCATTTCTTATCTTGTCTCTGTTTTACAGGGATGTGTGCATGCAAGTCACACCTTCCAGGCTTGTTTGGTAATGTTGTGGTACTAGGGGCAGGTGATACAGCATTTGATTGTGCTACTTCAGCATTAAGGTGTGGAGCCCGAAAAGTTTTTGTTGTGTTTCGTAAAGGGTTTACTAACATCCGAGCTGTACCAGAGGAGGTATGTGTTTTAAGATAGTAGATAAATATATTAGAATATATTAATGAAAAGCACATTTATATTAGCATGCTTGCCTGTTGACCCAGTGGTTATTTTTCAATTCGCTCCCTTTCAAATCGAGTGTAGTCCACGTTGGACTGATTTTTGTGTGTGGCAAGCTTTCCCTACTACCAGTGTCCCTCTTCATCAGGCAAACCCACTCTAATTTCTGAGATACTTGTAACTTATGTCCCCAATTCAAGGAAGAGAAGTCAACATTGTAATCCAAATGACTGTTATAGGGATTGAACCCACTACCTTGCCACAAACATATCAGAAGTTTAAGAGCGAGCGCGTTTATCTATTTGGCTATGCTGACTCCAGGGGTCATGTGTTTGGATTGAGGAGTGAATGTTTTTTTAAACTGTTGACAAGGTGAATAGGAAGGTGTGTTAATTCTTGTGGCTGGTAGTAGTTAATGTATGAAATTACTTTCACAAATCTAATGAACATATTTTATTTAATACTCTCACAGCTGTACTCCACATCTTCTGAATGTCACATGCCACATAAAATTTAATGATTCAGTACCAAACAAAAAGAAGGTTTGGACCAAACACAAACGGATGACTGAAAAATGGGAAGCAAGGGTGTATAAGAGTTATGTCTTAAAAGTTGTTAATTTGGTAGCAGACATTCTGTATTATATACCAATTTCAAGGGGGTTACACAGGGGAAACCACTGTATTTATATATTAACTAGAGTTTGAAACATTTCATTCAAATAATCTTAAATTATCTAAAACGTTTTGAAAAACGGGAGAAAATTATTCAAAGTTTTCACGTGCCAAGGATAATTTCCTTCATTTCGTGTTAATAATCAAAATAAATTCAGTGAATAATGACAAACACACCACATTTCTTTACAAAAATCACATGAGTTGCTACTTTATACCATCATAATATAATTACAATATCATATTTTGAAGCACATCATTATGAAAAAGTCAGGAAAATATGGGGCTGATTTGTGCTCAATAGAATAAGAAGCAATGTATGAACTTTTTTTTATTTATTTACAATTATGTACTACTAAGCTTATTTCTTATAGCAAAGCAAACTTAGGGGCACAAGTGTGGCCCATTAGAGCAAACATAATTCAACGCATGATAATATACTTTCTTTGTCAGTTTTGTTTTCCCTTTCACCATCTGCTAAATAATTTAATTAAGTTATTAAATTATTGCATGTGCTATCAGAAATTCACAAAGTCCTTTAAATCGAAATCACTGTCATTTAAAATTGTTTCAAATGATAATCTGATATAAATTGACAAGGTTGAGAATGAGTTAACATTGTCATTTCTGAAATCGGAAAATTACCCACAAAATAACAGAGATTTATTTTCACAGTTTTGAACTGTTAGTCTCCAATAAATTAGAATTAAGGAAGTCACCAACAAAATTGCAGAAGATATCTGGAAAAGAAACAAATAACACAATGACAAAATTATGGTGATTTATACAAGCCAGTGGCAGATATGCGAAATCACTTATGATGATTAATCATCCTTTGGCACTTAATCAGTTAAAAACAAAATAGATACCAATATCAGCCGATAAGCACTTCAACATATCAACTTTTTTTCACTTCACATAGCAACTTTTAGCACTTCAACATAGCAACTCTTAGCACTTCAACATAGCAACTGTATTTCAATATAACTCACTTTAAAATGTATTCATGTATTTTTATTTCCACATGTAGTACAAAACATTAAAAATAATGAACAGTAATTAGTTTTTTTTTAGCAAACAAAACATAATTTGGTATATTCTAATAAAGGGTAACTCCTAATTTTTCAGATAAATTGGATAGTAATAGTATACATTTATTTTACAGATGGAGCTAGCAAAAGAGGAGAAATGTGAGTTTCTACCATTCTTGTCACCAAAAGAAGTTATCGCACAGAATGGTAGGATAACAAGCATGAAGTTCCTGAGAACAGAGCAGGATGAAAATGGGCAGTGGATAGAAGATGAGGAGCAGGTTGTAAAACTCAGAGTTGACTTTATTATATCAGCATTCGGCTCAGGAATCACCAATGAAGAAAGTATGTATATATGTCATTTATTTAAGTATGGTTATGTGAAGAAAGGGGCTGTGGTATTGTAGTGGATAGATGCTCGCCTGGTGGTCATGTGTTTGAATCTGCATCAGAGCAGATTTAGACCCAGCCTAAAATTGGTACCAGGAAATGTCTTGGAAGATAAAGGTGACCAGCGTGATACTGACCTATAATATACGGTCTATTAAAATATGGGTCTAGCTCCATATGCCTGATGTGCCTATAAAAGGGTCCTTTACTTACTTACAATGGGAAGATAATATATAAAATTATGTGCTGGAATACAGATAAGGATAGGAAATAGAGGGAGGGGGTAAGGGAGAGAAAGATAATTGTAATGATTGTGGTGGTGGCAGTAGTTTGTTAATGAAATTCTGAAATAAGTTAAATATGTAACTTTTTTAAATGATAATGTTGCCACTCTTAAAACCAAGCCACTTGGTCTCTATAAATGCAATGGAAATTAATCTGATGTTAACAACAATAACCACCGCTGAGGAAGCAGGTTAGACGAGACCGAATTTGGAATTTTTTTTCGAAAATTGGAATTGGAATTGGAATCGGATGTTAAGTAACTTTAATGTTTATGTATAACCATTTAGTGTGTCTTCTATATTATTCTATTATAAAATACATTGGAAGTATATATTAAATGTGGTGGAATGATTGAGTGTCGATTCCAAAATCGAGGCATGTGTGAAGGGTGAATGTTGTTCTCCACACTAAAGGAGTGTTATATGTAAGCTATGTCCCAATATGAGCATATAGTGGGCACAGGATACTTGAACAAAGCTCAGTATTATATATAAAGAGACAAGTGAGTACATCTTGGCAGCTGGCATGACTACTACCATCACTACGGCTAGTTGAAGCAAGTGGGTACTAGTGAGAACTGCCTGAAACAGCAAGAGTTAAATGTAGGAACTGCCTGAGACAAAAAGAGTTAACTTAGGAACTTCCTGAGATAGGAAGAGAGGAACTTCCTGAGATAGGAAGAGTTAAAGTAAAACTTCCTGTAACAGAAAGAGTTTAAGTAGGAACATCCTGAGATAGAAAGACTTAAAGTAGGAACTGCCTGAGATAGAAAGGCTTAATTTAGGAGTTGAGCTGTTGAGTTGAGTCAAGAACTGACATCACTGCACTCAGGACATTCCCATACGTGCTCAGTCCCCTCATTCGTTTAATTTAGGAACTGCCTGAGATGGAAAAAGTTAATTTAGGAACTGTCTGAGATACTCAAAATCCAACAATTCATTTTCTTACGTGATTCAAAGTTTGAATTATATTAAATAAAACCAGTTTGTTAATGTTTCTGTTAAAATATAAATTTAATTATATTAAAGGTTTTAGAAAAAGTGTGTTCCATTTATTCATTCAACAGTCTTGTTTGTTATGTGATTCATATTTCCTAAGAAAAGAATATAGCACTGAAAACTTTTTCTATTGTGAAATAATTAATAACTTTAATAATTCTATAAAATTGTGACCTGACTGTAGCAATAACTAAATCTTCATAGGGAAATTGTCATTATGTAGTTGCAATTGTTACAGTAAAGGAAGCTCTGCATCCTGTCAAACTGAACAGATGGGGCCTACCTGAGGTGGACACTACAACAATGACCACCAGTGAGGCAGACGTTTTCTGTGGTGGTGATATAGCTGGTATTGCTCAGACAACAGTGGAGTCAGTCAATGATGGTAAAGTGGCCGCCTGGCATATACACAGATATTTGCAAGTGAGAGACTTGTTTTGCTTGTTGCATCTTTTTTGTAGATTTTCACCACAAACAGCAAAAAACATAACATATATAAAGCATAAAAATCTTATGTTTCTAAATCATATTTATTATAGTGATAAGCCTATAAATAGGCAGTGTGAAAACAGTGATACAGTTTGGTTCTTTCAAATGGATACATTTAAATTGTTTGCATTGTTAGTTCTGTGATATGGTTGTTTAAGTTCTCAAATTTTAAAAATTTTAATACTTTAAATGCAATACAGATCTCTGCTATGCAAGATGAGATAAAGAAAGACCCAGTGAAGAGCTCCTGTGTAGTTGGCTAAATTCTTATTTTCAAAACATTGCAACTAAAACTCAGTGAAACAGATAACAAATTTGAAATCTGATTGACCAAATTTGAATATAACATGCCAAAGCCAATAGTAGTTAAAAACCCAACATACTCACATGAACAAATATTTTCTCTCTTTGTGATCTGTTATCTGTTGGGGGTATCATCCTTGCACTCAGGACCAGTCCATAGCTGCTCAGATCCTCCCCCAACATATGTATCAGCATCCGGTGGCTAATAGTGTCAGTTTTGTGTTGGTTGATGAGGCCTACTTTTCTCCCGATGTGCCTTTTGCATCTGGCCATGCCAGTTCTTACGTCCAAGTTTCTCATTCTAAACAAAGATGTGGATTCACTGATGTCAAAGTCCACCATCTCTAAAAGGGCTCTAACCACTATGCCACCACAGCTCCCATCATTATATGTACATAAATATGTACATTCACAGATTAATTTGCAATTGTAATATTTTCCTGTTTCCTATTCTTGTATTACCCAGACATATCAAAATAAATGTTCTGTATGGTGTCTTGTTTTGTGAGGTTATTCTTATGCTCATCTAAATAATTTTAATTTTTACCTATACCTTATCCTCTGCATGTGATCAGTAAAATAAATATAATAACTATGAATGCCAAATATATTAAAGCAATTAATCTGATAAATTTATGTACACAGAAGTCACAAACAATATGCTGCACAATTTATTGCCTGGCATATTTCACTGTATCTCATCAGGGGCATACTGCAGGGCTATTCATTCCTGTCTATACCCTTATCGTGCTGAAAATCATACTTTGTAAATTATGTAACATCATTATAAACGTGTATGTTTAAATTTTGTTTCAGGGTCTCCACAATTTGAGCACATCATCGGTTCCAAACCTTCCCAACTTTTACACACCCATAGATTTGGTAGATATTTCTGTGGAAGTGTGTGGCATTCGGTTCACCCATCCATTTGGGCTAGCATCAGCCACCCCAACAACAAGCAGTCCAATGATCCGGAGAGCTTTCAAAGCTGGTTGGAGTTTTGCTTTGACCAAAACATTTTCCCTGGATAAAGTAAGTACAAAACATCCCTTTTGAGTTGATATTAAGTCTTGTGTTCATGACTATGAGTGCATTTATTCATTTGTAAATACAGGACAGTTTCATATAGTGACAGAGAAGAACGGTGAATTAAAAGAAAGTTAAATAATAGAAAACATTTTAGATATAGATGTTTTTAAAATGTTTGTTGTATGTCCTTTAACAGGATGTCGCAATCAACCTCAGCATTTATTAGCTGTTTGCTATTTATTAAGAAATTTTTACGTTCAGTAGTTTGCCTTTGCATTTTGAACAGCCAACTCTCATACCATCGACAGCAATCTGCGCCCAAATCACCTGTAAGAACCGTCGACTTGGTATGTTGGGGAATTGTGAAACCGCGTTCACTAACCCCAAGGCCACAGATGTGACAGATATAGATAAGAAAGATAAAATACAAAACAATTTAGATATAGATAGAAAGGATCACCTTAGATGTAGATAAAAGAGGTCAAATAGAGAACATTTTAGATAAAGAAAAATTACCATTGATAGAACATATTTTCACAGGGCAATGATACACACACAAAGGCTGACCATGTCCCTTAGCCTCTTCTACCTAGCCTATCTCATCCACTTATTATGAATCCTTTTATCAGAAAATATGCAACCAAATTGACTACATACTAATTAATACAAAATTTAGGAATGCTCTAATTAATGTAAAAACAATGCCTGGCGCCGACTGTAATAGTGATCATGTACCACTATGTGGACAAATAAAAGTAAGATTAAAGAGAGGGAAACAAATGGTTAGGAACATGAGACTTAATAAAGAGGTTCTGAAAGTAGATAAAGAAATTCAAGAATACATAGTGACTGTGAAAAATAGGTACAATGCAATAGCTAAAATTCAGAGTATAAATGAACAATGGGAAATGTTAAGGGACTCCATTCATCAAACTAGCAAAGAAATATTACCGGAGAGAAGTCAAATAGCTAAGAAAAAATGGATGAATGAAGAAATCTTAATGCTGATGGACAAAAGAAAACAGAGTAAAAATGACAAACAAGAATACGCTAAGATAAATAAAGAAATAAAAGATAAATGTTGGAAGGCAAAAGAAAGTTGGTTAAATGAGCAGTGCAAAAAAAATTGAATTAAATGCCATTAAAGATACAAAAAATATGCACAGACAAATCATTGAGCTCACGGGAAGAAAAATAAGAATAAATACAGGGTGTTTGAAATCAAAAACAGGAAAGATATTATTGGAGGAAGATGATATAATGAAGAGGTGGAATGAGTATATAAAAGAATTATATGATGGGGAAAGGGAAGAATTAACAGAAGAAAGTAACTTAGAAGGTCCACCTATTCTAAAAGAAGAAGTCGCTGACGCTATGAAATATATGAAGAAAGGAAAAACAGCTGGACCAGATGAAATCACAATAGAAGTATTGGGAGAATTTGGAGTATATATATTAACCAAAATGTTAAATGATATTTACAGCAGTGGATATCTACCCAGTGATATGCTGAAATCTGTATTTATAGCTATACCAAAAAGACCAGGAGCAATTGAATGTGAAGATTTTCGCACAATTAACCTCATAAACCATATCACTAAGCTTCTGCTCAGAATCATAATGAGAAGAACCAGAAAGAAAATAAAAATGGAAATTAGTGAAGAACAGTATGGATTTGTGGAGGGAAAGGGCACAAGCAATGCAATATATACATTACGGACACTAATAGAAAGGTCAATAGAGAAACAGAAAAACATATATTTATGCTTCATAGATTATACTAAGGCATTTGATAAAGTAAAACATGATGAGCTGATTAAAATGTTGGAAGATATCAACATTGATGGGAAAGATTTAAGAATAATAAAGAATATTTACTGGAACCAAGAAGCAGCAATTAAAATTGGAAATAAAGAGGGTAGTTACGAACACATAAAGCTAGGTGTACGACAGGGATGTGTCTTGTCACCAGATCTCTTCTCCCTATATAGCGAAGTAATAATGAGAGAGATCAAAGAGATGCCAGGAATACTAGTTGGAGGTTATAATATAAATAATATACGCTATGCAGATGACACAGTATTGGTGGCAGATAAATCAACAGACCTACAACAATTGTTGGACACTGTAGTAACAGAGAGTGAAAGGAAAGGACTCTCCTTGAATATCAAGAAAACAGTAACAATGGTGATTTCAAAGAAAATGGTGACACCAAAATGTGACATAGAAATAGAGGGAACAATTCTTAACCAAGTGGATAATGTTAGATACCTAGGGACATTTATAACATCAGATGGAAGATGTAAAACAGAGATTAAGAGCAGAATAGGGCAGGCAAAGGCCGCATTTCAGAAAATGAAGAGTATCTTGTGCAATATGTCACTATCACTGAATGTAAGAAAGAGAGTACTAAAATGCTATGTAGAACCAGTTTTGCTGTATGGCAGTGAATCTTGGAATTTAAATGAACAAATTAAGAAGAAATTAGAAGCAACAGAGTTGTGGTTCCTGAGACGAATGTTGAGAATTCCTTGGACTGCCAGAGTAACTAACGATGACTGCCTGAAACAGGCTAATGAAACTAGAACACTATATACAACAATAAGAAAGAGACAAACAGCTTTCTTTGGTCATGTAATGAGAAGAGAGGCATTGGAGAACATCGTGACAACTGGAAAGATCGAGGGGAAGAGAGGCAGGGGCAGACCAAGAGAAATTATGCTGGATGGGTTGAGACGGTGGCACGGAGGAATATCAGCAGCATAGTTGATCCAGAAAACTAAAGACCGAGATCTGTGGAGAGCCATGAACGCCTACGCCAGCTGGCAGGGCACTTGATGATGATGATGATTTATCTTCAACAGTCTTGCCCAAATAAGGCAAGATAGGATAGCAAACAATGTAAAGTTCTCTCTCTTACACCCCTCACTCCAAACTCTACCTGAGCTACCAGAAGAAGCACGATCAACTCTAGGTACCGGGCCAGGGAGCATGTCATCAACCATAATGTCAGCCATTCTCTCTTGATTCAATATGTTACCAAGGTAGTTAAATGAAGTGATAAGTCTTCTCTGCCACATTCTTTACTACCACTTTGTTTTTGGCTATTTTCCTTCATAATTCTAGGACATAGTAATCAATGTGTCACCCCGTATCGTTCGAGGCACTACCAGTGGCCATTTGTATGGCCCAGGTCAAGGGTCATTCCTTAACATAGAGTTAATCAGTGAGAAGACTGCTGCCTACTGGTGTCGCAGTATCAGCGAACTCAAGGCAGATTTTCCGGACAAAGTAAGAACAATTTTTATCAGTAGATAATTAACATCGTGAAAAATAAAACTGTGCTGTTTAGTGATTTCTTGCAAAGTTTGTGACAAAATTGATTGTAAAATTGAAACACTCTGAAAATACTAAAAGAAATTTAAATAATACAGTTGGAGCAATGCATGTCTACAACATTGTTAAAAAGACAAGCTTTATTTTTTACTGCTAAATTTATTGCATAGAAGGTGACGTAATTTGTGATGTTTATATGTGTCTAAAATAAAAGGAATGTGGTAGAGGATGGGAAATGCATCACGGTGTGGCAAATACAGTTCTGGAAATTGAATTTACACAGGATAAATATACAACTCTGTAGCTTCTTGAGCACTCACTTGACCTAACAGTTGTAAATTGCTGTCAAATGTAGAGATAAAAGACTCCTGTGTGACTGTGGCAGGTAACAGGAAACCACAATATTATCTTTCCAAGATTTTATGAATTTCAACAGATCAGAAAACATCATTCTGTGGTTATATAATGAGAAGAAAGATGTTGGAAAATATCTTGACAACTGGAAAGATTGGAGGAAGAAGAGCAGAGGTAGACCAAGAGAAATTATACTGGATGGGCTGAGACAGTGTCTTGGAGGGATATCATCAGCAGAGATGATCCAGAGCACCAAGGATTGAGATATGATGAGAGATATGAACGCCTACGCCAGCTGCCACGGCACATAATCCACATCAACATCTCAGTACATGTTGGCTTCAGATATGAGTGCCAATGCCAGCTGGCAAGGCACATGTTGATGATGTTGATGACAATGATAACCATGTATGAGATTAATCTTAAGCAACAACAATGATGTATGCATTGTAAACGTATGGGAATGTGCAAATATCATTACTACATGACTCATCATCATCATGTGCCATGCCGATATGCATAGGCGGTTATGATTCGCCATCTCACACGTTCACCATCTCACACATTCACCAGTCTTGAGTCAGGTTTTTGTTCTTGTCCTGATTATTCCATTCAGCCAAGCTATTCAGATATTAAATCTCATTTTCTTTCCCTTGCGCTTTTCCCAGTTGTCACTAAGTTTTCAATTTATTTCTCCCTATATTGTGCTTAAAAAAAAAGCTTAACTTTGCATGTAATTTCAAAAAAGATAAAAGAATAGCTTTTTTGTACATATCATATATTCTTGGTGTTCTTATGCATATATATTCTCATGTTTATGACAAATATTAACAAATGATTATTTAAGAAACTGTTTGTTTAAAAGTATATTCTACGTATTCATGCTGCAGAAGAATAAATATTCATAGTATAAATAATGTACTTTTCAGATTTTGATAGCCAGTATTATGTGTGGGTACAATGAGGCAGACTGGACAGAACTAGCTCAGAAGGCAGAAGTGAGTTATTAATCATTTTTAGCACTGTTACCATGCAAGTTCATTTAGAATCATGTAAACATTGTAGTTGGTTATCTTTCATCAAACCAATCAACAGCACTTACTCTCTCATGAAATTATGTGTTCTGTGACAAGTTGTTTTTAGTCATAGAGTTCCATTTTCAGCAGAAGAAAAGATTTGAAAAGTGAATAAAAATAATAAAAAATAGTAATACAATTATATGCTATGTGTGAACCATCAGCCTGATATGTTAATGTAGTCAAGCTATGACAGTATTTGTAATGTACATCAATGCTCTCCGAAGGGCTAGAAATTATTTTTAAATATATAGGTAAAGACCCATTTTCATGACATTTCAGTATTATTATATGATGACAGCGTAGGTCAGCATGGCTGGATGGATAAGAATGCATGTTCTTAAATATCCGGTGTGCTGATTCTGGGGTAAGGGGTTCAACCCCTACACTGGACAATTGGACTAAAATGTTGACCTATCATCCTTGAATTAAGGACGTTAATTACAAGTATCTCTGAAGTCAGAGTGGGTTTGCCTGATGGCGAGGGACACTGTTAATAGGTAAAAGCTAATCTACATGCAAAAATTCAGTCCAGCACTACTAGAAGTAGTGTGTACAACTATGCTTAAGTTCAAAGCAAGTGAACGCCAAAAAAACAATATGATGACAGCCTTATAATTTTAGACCAATCAGCACTCGAGGAGGTCATGTGGTCAGCAGCATGTCGTCTCCCGAAAATTTCCTAGTATCCATTTTTGGTCAACTCAACCTGGTAGCCCAGGAATTGGAAAAAATATCTGTCTTGATTGGAATTCAATCCAGTGACCACCAGGCTGGTAGGCAAGCATACTAGCAACTGTCCTGACATAGCTTCTTAAGAGCTAGAGGCCCACTATTATTAATCTCCTTTCAGAAAGAAAACATACTAGAATGCTTAATATAGTCTGTACTTTCATGGTTTCTGTGATATTAATTTCATCAACATGAATGCTTAATATAGTCTGTACTTTCATGGTTTCTGTGATATTAATTTCATCATGTTGAGGGAGCCTCTCTTATCACAATCTGATATTTGACACTTGTTATGACATAAAAAGTTATTTGCATACCCTTTACAGGATGTTGCAGTCAACCCCAGCATATTTTGGCTGTTTGTGATTTCTTGGCAAGTTTACTTTCAGTAGTTTACCAATGTTTTCTGAATGACCGGCACTTATAGTCATACCATTTTATAAAAACCCAACATAAGGCAGTCTGCTGCCAAATCGCCCACAGCTGTGTTTTGAATGCGGTATGCGGGATTACGAATTGCATCAGTAACCTCTTCGCCACAGAGCAGGTTTCTGATGACAAGCAGAACAAACTGATGTGGCAAAAGAATAAGAATGCTCTAGCTCTTAAACTTCCTTAAACAAACATTCTATCTCCAGAGCTTGAGGCAGACAGCTTGCCACGGGAGGCTCCCTGAATGTTATACTACTGCATGAAAACTAGAAATAAGGATAAATAATAAGTTAACGGAGAAGGAGAAAGAGTTAAATGAGAAAGAATTGCTGTGAAATATTTATTGTTAAATCATTACGTGGTTCTGTAAATGGGAAGACTTGTGTTTGTTCAGCAGTAAAAGATGACTCGCTGATCTAGAAGGCATTCAGGTGCACATATCCTGCAGGTTTTATTTATTGCATCTTATATTGCATATTAAAACTTTTAGAAATCTAAAAAGGAACTTTTACTCTTTAGTCAGAAAATACTAATATCAGCTGCAAGTTTAAAGGTGAAAAATAATAGCTTTAGCCATCACACATTTGCAGGTATTTTGTGATCCATGTTTAAAGAAAGAGCAATCTATGTTGTAATTTAAACCCATGTTTAACAGGTTACACTCAGTGAAGTTATTTTTTCTAAATTCATGTAAAATTAAGCACTGTAAATGATCTTGCATTTTATTTTAATTTATCCAGAAAGCAGGTGCAGATGCCTTAGAATTGAATTTGTCATGCCCTCATGGAATGGGTGAGAGAGGGATGGGTTTAGCATGTGGCCAGGTATTAAGATGTTTTGCTTTCAACATTTATCATCATCATCATCATCATCATCATCATCATCATCGTCATCATCATCATCATCATCATCATCATCATCATCATCATCCAGTTTTTCAGAAATTGGGCTGGTCATAAAGTCTCCTGATCATTCTACTCCACGGTTGTCTGTCTTGTGCCTCATTCTTTAATTCCTTGTATTCTGCATTGATGGATCTGTAAATATTTATTTTATAAATGTTTATTCTTGATCTACCTACACCTTCTTCCTTTTCCCCAGTATTTTGCCTTCTGGTACTATCTTTAGTGTTTCTTACTATCCTAGGATGTGATCATGCTATGAGACTCCTCACTAGTGTATAATTTAATAAGATTTCTGTGTTCTGTTATATTTTCCAAACTTTTTCAATTGTCAATTATTCAGTCCAGCTAGTTATTGTCATTCACTATTAATACCACATCTTAAATGCCTCATACATTTACCCATTATTCATATTTCAGAACCATTGAAGCTTTCAACAAAACAAGAAATATTATTTGTTTCATGTTTCTTTTCATTTCTTTTTTACCTTTACAATTGTATTTAATTGTGATAGCTTTCTTGTTTATATTTGATCATTGAAATTAAAGTAATATATTTAACTGATTCAGTGCCAAACCAAATGTAGGATTGGACCAAACATGGTATGCAATCAAATAAACAAGTATTATAAAGTAAATTCCTGTTCACTGAGCACTGGGATTCCGGAAGATACCATGAAACAAAACAAATAACATAATGCCACTAGTATGGCAATATATCATCCTTCAGTTTTTAATGGGAGGTCACATCTGGCAATATATTATCCTTTGGCACTAAATCAGTTAATGAAAAACAAAAAAAAGAGCCTGTGAAAAGAAATAATATTTATAAAATATATTCTTTGAGAAATCCTTATTATTAGGAATATGGTAAATTTTAACCAATTATTATTGTAACAAGCTTTCCTTTATGCCACCTAGATAGCAATAGCAGAGAAATAGAAATAGACCTGAAGTAAGAATCTTAGATTTTCTAAATCATTAACATGGAATTGTAGAAAGTTCTGGAATTTGAAAACTAATTATATTGCTTTTTCTAACAGGATCCTGAGCTTGTGAAAAATATATGCCTGTGGGTGAGAAAAGCTGTAACAATTCCATTCTTTGCGAAGCTGACACCAAATGTTACCAACATAGTTGATATTGCAGAAGCTGCAAAAGAAGGTGACAGTAGAACCATTAAGATACATTTAGATTTTAACATTTACCAATTACTTTATTATTTTTATTGCTAATTTATTTGGTGCAGAATTGTATTTGAAAATAAGAAACATAATATTAACTGTCATTTACTGCCAATATAGTACATTGCGGTGTATGGCGGGGGGGGGGGGGGGGGGGGGGGGTCTTTGAGCCTGAGGGAATTAAGGCCGCCTGGCTAGTGCAGTCGCCGTGAACTGTGCAGGATAGGATTTTCTTTTTACCCCCAACAGAAAGAATCCCATACCTTACCGAGGATTCAAACCCGGGTCTCCCGGAGGTGAATCCGGCGTTCTAGCCACTCGACCAGCCGCTCCTTATTATAATAATATAATATTAAGTTAGTAAATAACAATGCTAACAACAGTTACTAAATAGTTGGGGCAGAATTGTATTTGAAAATGAGAAACATTATAATCGTTAAGTTAGTAAATAATAATGCTAACAACAGTTAACCAATAACAGTTTGATTTTTAAAACAGTCAAATATCAAGGCAAAACAAAATATCAAGATTTGCAAATCACTGTAGGAGGCTAAAAGTTAAATCAAACAGGAACAGACCGTTCTCTTAATACAAATGGCATGATATATCCTATTGTATGGTTGATCAGATGTTTCATTAAAACATAGTTCGTGTGATTTATGACAGAGACTGTTTTCTGTTATTTTTTCTGATCTATAAATTTGCTAGTTTTGTTACTTAATATGTTGGCACAGACAAGCAAACAAATGTGGCATTTCAGATAAATAATTACTGCTTTATAAGACACATAAAATATGTATGCTGCATAAATAAGACTTTGTTAAAACCATGCATATTAGAAGGGAGTATATTTAGAAGACCAGTCTCCATGGTCTAGGAGTATCACGACTTTCTCTGTAATCCTGTATACTCTCGTAAGTAACATGATGTGCGCGAGTATAGGTAGCGGTTCTCTCCGTGTCAGTAACTTATGGGGTTTGTGTGCCGGTCGCTCAGAAAGCAATAGCAAACTACTGAGTGTAATCTTGCCAAGAAATCAACAATCAGCTGAAAGATGCTGATGTTGACAGTGATGCCCTGTAAAGGACATGCGAACAAAACAAAAAAAATTTAGAAGAATGATGTTTATTTAGAATATTGACCAGTTATGAGGAAAAAAGCTGGCAAGGATACCTTATGGGCCTCAAATGTGACTCATTCATTGTACCCCCCTAAATTTAGAAAACATGTAGGTCTTATGCAAATAAATTTAAATATTAATATCAAATGATGTTTGAATATCATTCAGTTAAATGGTAAAAGAAATTATCTTTGCTGTACTATTTTCATACAGGCTTAGCAGATGGTGTGACCGCAACTAACACTGTGTCTGGGCTCATGGGTCTGAGAAATGATGGGTCTCCTTGGCCAAGTGTTGGTAAGCAAAAGCTGACAACATATGGAGGTGTGTCAGGAAATGCTATCAGGCCTATAGCATTGCGTGCAGTGTCAGCCATTGCTCGCAAGTTGCCAGGTTTCCCAATACTAGCTACTGGAGGTATTGATTCCGCTGATGCAGGACTACAGTTTATCCAGGCTGGGGCCTCTGTTTTGCAAGTAAGTAACACTTTGAGACCAATATAAATTCATTAACAACACTGAATAAATGTTCTTAAATCTTGAATATCAGCTAAACTTTTGTATTAGAAGAGTTATCATGGCTTGATAATGAAAAGAAAGAAACCCTATTTTCTGTCCTGGACATATGTTGCACATTCTGGTTGGCTGTTTCCCTGACTATATCTTGAATTCCTGTCCATTATATCTTTAATACTGTGTAGCTCTTTTACCCTTAACTTTTCCCTCCATTACAGTTTCAGTATATCGATTTGTTGTTTGATGTGACCAAAGTTCCTTGTTTGTCTCATTTTAATTTCCTTCAACAGCACCCTTGATACATTGCATTGTTGTAGAATTGTTTTCTCTTCTTTTCTATCCAAGAACTGGTCTCAGTCTTCTGATGACTCATTTTTCAAAAGCCTCAATATTATGCTCTATCTGTTTAGCCAAGCCCCATGGTCCACACATAGCATTTGATGAACTTCAATCTCTGTGATATCTGTCTGGATGGAAATCTATGTTTCATGTTTTTGAATGTGCGTCTTATAATTTTTATTGTTATCATTCATTTTCATGTCACATGTGCTGTTTGTTTTTATCATTTTTGGCCAAAGTAGACATATCTTGTATTTTTTTAAAAAAACAGACAAGCTTAGTAACAGCAGAAATGTGGTTTCTGAGAAAAATTCAAAGAATACCATAGATGGTATTATGGACAGAAAAATGAATGAGTACTTCAAGATATACATGAAAATTGTGAACTGATTAGAGAAATTAGATGGAGACAGTAAAGATTTGTTGGGCATGTGTGACGAAGTCCCCAGCTTCCTCTTCATCTTTTGCTTAAATTGGTGTAAATTCTTTTTAAAACCCTTATATAATTATAGAAGAATTTATATTCGTTTTTATTCCTATATATCTATGTATAGACAGTACATGGCTATAGTTTAAAGCAACTCCTATTTAATGTTATTACTTTAATATGAAGTAATACGGTACATTAAGATCGGGGGAGAGGCTGAATTTACAAAGTAGTGTACCCAACCAAATCTATAAATTTGGCTACGACTATTTCACAATTTGGTCGGATAAATTAAAGGAAACGAACTCCCTGGCACGACCACTTCCGGTCAGGAGAAAAATAGCTAAACTCGTGCTTTCGCAACCTAGACGTCGGTGTAGGAACAATCTGCTAGTCGCTAGGCTCTATAAAATACTTTTAAAGTGTTAAGAGTTTTATCTTTGGCGCGTATTACGGCCATAAATATATTTAAAATATATTAGAGAGATTCCTAGAGCAGTGTTCGTACCCAAGTGTGGTCAGAAGATTAGAAGGATTTGACACCTTCAGCGCCAAGCTTTAGATGCGCTAACCTGTGTGACTCATTGCGAAGCATCACTCACCATCTCACTTATGCTTACTAACTAGGGTTTACATGCACTGTGTAAGCCGGAGAACCAGAAGATAAGTGGCCAAACTTACCGTTGGCCACCACCACCACCATCTACATGCAAATAATACCAGCTTTGTCAGGCCATATCAATGATTAGACTGTTTAGTAGATTCAAACCATAAGATTAGATATTCAATAGAATAGAGGGAAGTGTACCACCCTTTTCATGTACAGGGCTGCCTCCAGTGGAGCACCCAAAGTGTTATCATATATTAAATATTAATGTGAGTCTAATTTTACAACCTCTAGTTGTTACCTCAGTAACCTTAGTCATAGCTGTGTGAGAAGTACGAAAGTTTGTCGCTTTTAAATATTTTACTCTGTCTTTCTCCGTGTCGGTGAGAGGGATTAGAGTTGGGGGCTCGAGCTTTGTTTTTATTTCAGGCACGTAGCTAGACAACCTTGGCAGACTGTCTGTATCCAACCAGTATAGTTGTACGCCATTCCTGTCTGCCTGAACACTGTCAGAAGATTAGACTTGTTCTGGGACCTTTACTCCGTCTAGAATTACGAGCTATTCAGTCTTGTCTTCTCCAGTGACTTAATTTTCTATTCTTAGAAAGTCTATCCGCAGCACGTTGATAGATTCCTTATCCTCGTAGCTGACGCTACGCTACAAGTGGTTGGCTATCGTCCGGTCTAGATAGTTCAAACTTTCAATCTTCTTTCACTAGAGATTCTAGTAAGGTGTTGCCTCACAGTAGATCTCAATATTAAACTATTCTAAGTAAAACTAGAGAAAGTAATAGTGACAATAGGTAGTATAACATAGCATAACTAAACACTAGATAGCCAATATAAGATAACATAACATAATATAACATAATTTAACCTGGGTCCAAAAAGTTAGGGCCAATATCATAAGTGAGTGTGGGCTGACGGGTAAGTCCCTGTGTTGTATCGTCAGTTGTGTATGTGCATACTGTCAGTGAATTTATTACTTGCATAATTTCAGGACAGATCACTTAGTGGTGAGTAAGTGTATTTCAGGGTGCTTCACATTATCCCAACTTTGTTACCAAATAATGTCTTCCGAAAAGCCACCTACGAAAGAGGAGCTGAGAGAAGAAGGAACTTTGTTAGGGTATGAAGGTGTCGAATTGGGCAAGTATGTAAAAGAAGCAGAACGAGAGTGGAGAAGGGAACAACGGGACATTATCAAAGACAGAGAGAAGGAAGCAAGAGAGGAAAGAATTAGAATTGCAGAAATGGAATCCAAAGAGAAGATGCGACAAGCTGAATTGGACAACCATCTTAAGCAAGCTGAATTGGACAACCATCTTAAGCAAGCTGAATTGGACAGACAGTTGAAGCAAGCAGAACTGGAAATGAAGAGGGAAGAACAGTTGAGACAGCATGAATTGGAACTAAGGAGATTGGAGTTGCAAAATCCTGATGCTTCCAGGTACAGTAGTGCTAGTTCTCCCCATCACAGTAGTGACATTTCTTCAGGACCGTCTCTCGCCCAAGGATCCATGAGCTTCCCTCTGGCCCACTTCAACCCGAAGGAGGATCAGATGGATGAATACCTGGATCGCTTCGTCATCATGTGTGAAGCTTATAATCTGCCTAAAGAGAAATTTAATATCAAACTCTCCCAAGGACTCCGCGGCCCGGCTTTTGATGTATTCACAAAGCTTCCGCCTGGTCTTGAACGGGACTTTGATACCCTCAAAAATGCTCTCTTACAAAGATTTGAATTAACCTCTGAAGCCTACAAGCTGAAGTTCCGTACAGCCAAAAGATCTCAGGGAGAATCATTTGCGCAGTTCGCCTCACGACAACACACGTATTTTACGAAGTGGGTAGGACTGAGCAAATTTGATTCTACCTATAAGGGGCTACAGGAAATGATGCTTGCAGATCAATTCAAAGAGGGTCTCCCGAAAGCTCTCCAAATGTTCATAGCTGAAAATGGTGGAGTTAGATTAGAAGAGATAATTTCACTAGCCGAAAGGTATTTAACGGCACATGGTGAGGCAGGTACTGCTAAACCTAGTCATATGGATAAGACCCAAAATAATCCTTCCACACAAAATCAGGGTTATCAAAACAATAACTCTGAAGGTAAGGACAACAGGTGGCACACTGGTAGTCCACACCAAAACCCAAGTAATTACAATAGTAACAAGTCATCTCAACTTCAACAACCTACAGGTAATAGAGGGGGTAATCAATATTGTAAAAATTGCAGAACAAATGACCACCATACGAGTTCTTGCAAAAACAAACCCCCTGTTCATTACACGGCTTGTTTGACTTTGGCGGATAAAAACCACCAATGGAGGACCCCTGGTGATAATCAAAGACCTCCAGTAGTTGAGACAGTTACTGTAAATGGGAGACAGGTACGGTGTTTATATGACACGGGTCTGGAGAGTGACGCGGCCATTGCAGCTCACTTGGTGAAACCGGGACAATTGACTGACCACACTATTGAGTTAAGAGGTGCTACTCTTAGCTCTGAACCTAAACTTGTTAAAGTTGCTAGGGTGAAGGTGACATCCAAATATGTCACCGGAACAGTTTCTGCTGTTGTGCTAGATGATCCAGTATATCCCTTCATGTTAGGGCGAAAATATGTATATCTGGGTGAACCAAAGTCCACAACTTATACATGTGCTATGCAGACCCAGAATCAGGGCACCGCTTTGAGTGAACCCGAAATTCTTATCCACCCATTATCTCGGGAGATTAGGGCTGCCCAAGCAGCATGTCCCACTTTACAATCCTGCTTTGGCAAACTGCCAAAATCTAGAAATCCACCGGTAGCTGGTGATTTCTATGAAAAGGAAAAACTATTATACCGTAGGGCGGGAACTATGGATCACGTCCACGAACAGTTTGTGGTACCCAAAAGGTATCGTAACCATGTCTTACAAATGGTACACTCCATCTCGGACGGTGGGCATATGGGGATGAAAGCAACCATCCAAAGGCTTTCTTTCTCCTATTTCTGGCCGGGGATGACCCGGGATATCAAACGATATGTCAGGTCATGTAAAGAGTGCCATCTGGTTCCGCCTACTCATGGTGGAACTCCACCTAAGATAGGTGATCAAGTATTGGTATTATCACCCAAGGGGGATAATCCTTTAGATATGGGTTGGCAAGGGCCATTCCTTATTACAGATAAGGTGTCTCGCTCCCATTACAAAGTAAACATTCAGGGTAATCCGGAAGTCTTTCCCATGTATTTAATTAGGAACCATGTAGAAAGATTAAATGATCCACCGGTGCATCTGATGGCATTATCGGTGGCAAATGTGGTCGAAGGGGGAGATAACTCAGAGATGGAGTATCCCTTGACGCCTCAGGAGACAGTGAATGATGTCTCTATCAACCTGGATTCGGAGACGTCTGAATCAGGGAAGATGAGACGAATTCCAGATTCTCATGCCCCTATGCCAACAGATAAGCCTGGATGGATTAAAGGTGACACAGTAAACACGATGATAAACCGTACTGACCCAGTCCGACAAAATCATTTACCTGTTACTGTGCCAACCAGTAACCCTTATTCCTTTAGGGGAGAACACTCTCTGGGAATTCAGAATAGAGAAGATGGGTGGGGACGACCAGGTCGTCATAAGTTTCCATGGAAACGACATCAAGGGAGGAGGTTTCTTAGAAGATGTCTTAGAAACGAAGAAGCAGGGTTTCAGTAGGAATTGTTCTACTGAAGAAGAGGGGGAGACTGGTCCATATGTTCCAGGGTTGTTGGAGTAAGTGCCAACAAAAGCTGATGAGTGTGCTGGCTGGAGTAAAGTCCGAAGTCTCGAACTTTACTTTCAACGGTGGGCATATGTGACGAAGTCCCCAGCTTCCTCTTTTGCTTAAATTGGAGTAAATTCTTTTTAAAACCCTTATATAATTATAGAAGAATTTATATTCGTTTTTATTCCTATATATCTATGTATAGACAGTACATGGCTATAGTTTAAAGCAACTCCTATTTAATGTTATTACTTTAATATGAAGTAATACGGTACATTAAGATCGGGGGAGAGGCTGAATTTACAAAGTAGTGTACCCAACCAAATCTATAAATTTGGCTACGACTATTTCACAATTTGGTCGGATAAATTAAAGGAAACGAACTCCCTGGCACGACCACTTCCGGTCAGGAGAAAAATAGCTAAACTCGTGCTTTCGCAACCTAGACGTCGGTGTAGGAACAATCTGCTAGTCGCTAGGCTCTATAAAATACTTTTAAAGTGTTAAGAGTTTTATCTTTGGCGCGTATTACGGCCATAAATATATTTAAAATATATTAGAGAGATTCCTAGAGCAGTGTTCGTACCCAAGTGTGGTCAGAAGATTAGAAGGATTTGACACCTTCAGCGCCAAGCTTTAGATGCGCTAACCTGTGTGACTCATTGCGAAGCATCACTCACCATCTCACTTATGCTTACTAACTAGGGTTTACATGCACTGTGTAAGCCGGAGAACCAGAAGATAAGTGGCCAAACTTACCGTTGGCCACCACCACCACCATCTACATGCAAATAATACCAGCTTTGTCAGGCCATATCAATGATTAGACTGTTTAGTAGATTCAAACCATAAGATTAGATATTCAATAGAATAGAGGGAAGTGTACCACCCTTTTCATGTACAGGGCTGCCTCCAGTGGAGCACCCAAAATGTTATCATATATTAAATATTAATGTGAGTCTAATTTTACAACCTCTAGTTGTTACCTCAGTAACCTTAGTCATAGCTGTGTGAGAAGTACGAAAGTTTGTCGCTTTTAAATATTTTACTCTGTCTTTCTCCGTGTCGGTGAGAGGGATTAGAGTTGGGGGCTCGAGCTTTGTTTTTATTTCAGGCACGTAGCTAGACAACCTTGGCAGACTGTCTGTATCCAACCAGTATAGTTGTACGCCATTCCTGTCTGCCTGAACACTGTCAGAAGATTAGACTTGTTCTGGGACCTTTACTCCGTCTAGAATTACGAGCTATTCAGTCTTGTCTTCTCCAGTGACTTAATTTTCTATTCTTAGAAAGTCTATCCGCAGCACGTTGATAGATTCCTTATCCTCGTAGCTGACGCTACGCTAAAAAAAAAACAGACAAGCTTAGTAACAGCAGAAATGTGGTTTCTGAGAAAAATTCAAAGAATACCATAGATGGTATTATGGACAGAAAAATGAATGAGTACTTCAAGATATACATGAAAATTGTGAACTGATTAGAGAAATTAGATGGAGACAGTAAAGATTTGTTGGGCATGTTTGGAGAAGTAAACCTGTAACTTAATGACAACTGGCAAACTTCATGGAAAAAGAGCAAAAGGAAGACATATATAAATAACTGAATGGCATGGCCACAAAGCATAATCAAGATAAGAACACAGGTCGGATGCAAGACTGGTGATTGTATGAGATGGCAAATTATGACCACCTGATACAAGACTGGTGATTGTGTGAGATGGCAAACTATGACCACCAATAAAAACTTTGGTCGAAACATTCACTTAAATCTGTGTGTGTCTTTCCTTTCATCAAGTTTCTCAGTTACATTTCATGTTCATTCAGTTTTCAGTATCAGTTCAGCTGCAATCCATTTTCTTTCAATAACACATTTATCAACATAGCACACGTCGATGATGATGAGACAACCTTGATACGGTTTCCAATATTTCATTTTCATGATGATGATGAGACAACCTTGATACCTTTTCCAATCTTTCATTATGTACGTGAATGTTAATTGATGGACTTTATTTCCTTTTATTGAAAATCACACTGCCTTGCATCATTCATACATAATACTAGAGAACAACGGGAAACCATGATAGCTCAGTGGCCAGTATGCTTGTCTGCTGGCCTGGTAGTCCTGTATTCCCTATCAAGGAAAATTGTTTTTTTAATGTGAAGTTTTAGGCTGATGCACTAAGCCACAGACTTGATGAAATACTGCAATGCAATTATGTTACACATATTCTAGCCCAAGACATATGAGATGCAATGTGCAGTTTCCTTCCTTATCACATTTCCTTCCAAGATAATTATCGAAAACTTATGAACATTGTCTGGTATCCATTGTATTCAGACATGATCTCTGCCTCAGAGCCGAGCTGGTCACAGAAAAAATCCTTCCTCTGCTGGGAATTGAGCCCAGAATGACTGTCTTGGCAGGCAAGTGCACTAACCCTTATGTCACCATGGCTAATGCCATGATACAGAGAGTGCTGGTATATATGAGGAATAGCCAAATACACAAGGTGTGTTGATCAGGACAGAAATAGTTCATTCTAAATGACATCATTTGGTGAATTACGTTACCTTTGGTTCAGTACATCTGAGTTTGACAAGAATTTTTTCCATGTTCTTTCCCTAACCTTTGACTGTCCCAGTCTACCTACAAAGCAGCAGATTTGTGTCTCTCCCTAACTGGTTCCTATCCCTTGACTTGTCCGACATGGGAGGCCCCACCTGTAGATGTGCTACCATCAGCATAGCTCTTGGGGTTATTGGAACATGAAAGCTCCTCTACCTCTACAAGATCGAAACACATCATAGGGGCTAATTCTAAGTTATTTCATTTCATCATTTGTCAACTTTTTTGTCAGTCTATGAAACTACATTTTAATTTACCTTAACTTTAGAAACAAAACTGATATGCTTTGATGTGTTTTTATAGGTGTGCAGTGCAGTACAGAATCAGGATTTCACTGTAGTAGAAGACTACATAACAGGGCTGAAGACACTGCTGTATTTGAGAGGGATGGATGCAATTTCCTCTTGGGATGGTCAAAGTCCTCCGGTTACCAAACATCAGAAAGGAAAGCACATAGTTCACCTGGATATTAATGGACATGTAAGCTTCATTATAAATCATCTTTTGAGTACTCATAATTAGAATATATTACAATTACAGATACGATGCTAGAGATTTATTAGCCAGAAATCAGTCATGGTAACTGCCAACATCAAGCAAAGACTGCTAATACTTCGGTTCCAGGGACTTGCCACTCTCACTGTCAACCCTACACAGATGGGAAGAGTTTAAACAATACAAAATGAAACTATGTGGTTTATTTTGGGCTGTGCGAGAGACACCTTCTGTACAGCAATGAGAAACCTCTTTGATTTTTTGAGCATGAACAACAGGATAAAGATCTGGAGGGCTCGTGCTTATCTTAATATAAGTGCAGATGGACAGCACCCTCCAAATCAAGCTCTACTCAAATAATAGGGTAACAGGCTAAAGAGGTGCAAATCATGGATGGGTCGGGCAGAAGATGTCAGGCAGGTCTGCTGAGAACAGAATCCTGCTGTTGTCGGTGCAAAGATCAATGCACTCATCAATGAACATTCAGATGGTTCCGATGTGCTTATCTATACAAATGAATCTGCTATACAGTAGTAGAGAAGTACATGGGTAGTCATGGCATGTTCAGTGTGCTGAACCATTCAAGAAGCCAGTGGTGTCCACTCTTTGACTACTAGCAGCATGACAATGGAAGTTATGGCAGTGACATGGACTTTATGGCTGGAATCACAGAATTATACCCATATTTGTGTCGTTAGTGATTCAATGAGCATGATCCGAAGGGTTGAAGCAGGTTCTGAACACAAACAGTGGATTGAATCACTGTAGAAATCTACTGTTTGTAGAGTCACCTTTATCTTCTTCCTAGGACATGTGGGGGTTGAGGGAAATGAACAAGTTGATAACTCTGCATCCATTGCTGAAGGCCAGTCCTATGGATCATGCTGATATTATTTAACACCCTTGAAAAGATGTGGAGAGCAGAGGACTTTGACACCAGTGAATCCACATCATTGTCTAGAATGACAGACTTGGGAGTAAAAATTGACACAACCAGACACGAGAAGTACATGAGAGGTTTCATCAGCCAACACAGAACTGGCACTATTAGTCACCGGATGCTGATGCATATGTTTGGGGGAGAATCTGAATACATATGGACATGTCCTGAATGCAAGAATAATACTCCAACAGATAACTAACTCGCTAACCATGTACCCAATGTGGCTCTAAGGCAAGTACAAATGTTCTTAATGTTTACATTACTGTTAACACTAGTGGCTGCAGTAGTGCAGTGGCCAGCACACTTGCCTGCTGGTCATGGTTCGAGTCCCTGTCAATTTGAGGATTTAATTTCAAATTAACTTGAGCTCCCAGGTTGGCCCAGCCTAAAATGAGTACCAGGAAATGTTCTATTAAGAACAGACTACTGCATGATATTTATCACATTACCCTTAAATGCTGGTTGTTCTCAAGGCGTAGAAAAGGCTCCTTGACTTTGGCTTACCCACAAGTAGAGGAGCGGCTGGCCAAGTGACTCGAAAGCTAGTTCTCATCCGAGAGACCTGGGTTCAAATCCTTGATAAGGTGATGGATTTTTTTCTGTTGGGGGGAAAGAAGAATACCCTAACTTGCACAGTTTGCGACGACTGCACTAGCCAGGCGGCCTTAATTTCTCAGGCTCAAGATCCCCTCCCCCCAATCTTACACCACAAGGTACTTACTATAGGCAATAGATGACAGGCTTACTGCTAACACTACAGTACATTATTGGTTTTCCTTTTACAGTCTTTACCTTCGTTTGGTCCGTATCTGAAACAAAGGGAGACCATCATTGCTAATCTAAAGAACAAACTGGACTTGCTGGATGATACCCAGAAACCAGCCCCAAGTAGGCCTGCGCAACACCTGACGAAACCTGTGCCTAAGGTTAAGGATCTCATTGGCCAATCTGTCAGAGGGATTACTTCTTACTCAGAGCTTGATAACACTGATCAAGTGATTGCATTAATTGATGAGGTTAGTGTGTTGTTGATTATCAAGATTGCATTAATTGATGAGATTAGTGTGTTGTTGATAAGCAAGACTGCATGTAAAAATACATTCTTCTTTTTACTTATGTGTCCTAAAAAGGACTGTTGGTTGCATTATGCCTGGTTATTTTTTCTTTACTTTGCTTTTAATCAAAGTGCACCTGCTTACCGAGAGACTTTTTCATATTTGGAGCCTTTGAGTTATGTATCACATATGTATTTGCTTGCTTACTTGTATTTCTAATTATCCCATTAGTATTATGACTTAATGTAGGTGCTGAAGTCTCATTTCCAGTATAGTGTGTTACGTGTTTTCTTTTTGTTGTTTTTCAATAAAGGCCTGTCACTGCAACATCCTGTTTTTCTTTTTTAAATTGAAATTTTGCAAAGCTGCCCTACATTTTGTGTTGTCCAATTTTTTGTTTTCCAAGACAGTGGTCTGGATTCAGTGTCTAGAGGAGACAGAATTCTTGGTTCTGACCAGTATGACATGGCTCTGGAATCGATTTACGCTTGCAAAATAGGTACAAGATATGTTTCAGAATGTTCTGGGAATTACACTAACACGAACAAACGAATGAACAAATTTTATTTTCAAAGGGACTTTTTTCAGCCCTACCAACAACTCATTACTGACTTATTACAGGAAAGGCAACAAGAAAGGGAACTTGTCATCACAGATCATTATACAGTGGTTTGGAATATTTTAAGGTCTAATATTTCACACCATAACTGCATATCTGCTACAGAATTACCTACCTTGATATCTCCAAAGCAAAAACAAATTCCAAGTATAGAACAGACTAAAATAAAGACATAAAATATGACCAAGAAGCTTGGTGAATGGAAAAACACACACAGATACAGGCGAAAATGTCGAACAAAGTCTTTATCAATGGGAACAAAAAACAAAACACCTATGTGCATTTTTTTCTACTCACCAAGCTTCTTAGTCATATTTTGTGATTTTATGCAGATTCCAGTAACAGTGTGACAACAGCTAACCCCCATTTATGAAACAGACTACTTTGCTTGTATTTTTCAGGACATGTGTATCAACTGTGGAAAATGCTACATGACATGTAACGATTCTGGCTACCAAGCTATCTACTTTGATCCTCAGACACACCTTCCCACAGTTAATAAGAAAGACTGCACAGGTAACTGTCAGAGATTCAGTGTTAGTAATGCTTTTTGTAATCAAACATGTTCTGTAGTTTCATTTTAAGTTCCAAGTTTCCTGATAATTTCATGGAGGTAAGTTTTTCTTTATATTGTCCATCTTTTTATTTTTTATTGTTTAATTTTTGTTGTTCCATTGATTTAAAAAAATTGTTTTAAAAGGTAAGATGATTGACATCATTGCACCGTGTTTTATCCCATATGGCTAGGTCTCTTTCTGCAGGGTGGCCTTCTGAAAATATTGCATAAAGCACGAGCTCTGAACCTCAAATCCACGACTTTCAGAGCACAAGGCAGGCAGCGCAACCACTTCACCATAGAGACTCTGTTTCATTGATAAAGACTGGTCAAAATATTCACGTGTATCTGTGTGTGTTTTCCATCATTCTAGCTTCTGTCATATTTTGTGTTTTTATTCGGACTGACGTAAGAGCTTAGCAGCAGGAAATCCCTTTTTTCGATACCATTTGTTTGTCCAAGGGAAAGGGCAGAGTAACATATGCTTACACAGTGCACAAATGACCAGATGCCTGTCGCTTAGACAGTGCAGAATGTGATGGCTTGGCCATGTATACCACAGCTAAATAAAAAGAAACATGCAGGTGAGACCTGAATGTGTTTGGCATTAACACAACAACCTAGTTGGGAAAGGTTTCTTACCATAATACATGAAAGGATCATCTTAAACTTTATGAAAAGAAACTACATCAACAGGAAGAGGAAAAAGAACTTGCCGAAAAGATGCCGAACTCTGTGGCTGTATGCTTCCTGCTTAAAGAATGCATCAGACCAATCAGAAATAACTGAAAGAGTCTATTATTATTATTATTATTATTATTATGTCTGCAACATTTTTCATACTGACAAGCCTGTATTTATTTATAATTGATATAATTATAATCCACATATTATTACAGTGAGCAACTGATTACATCTTTTACCAACAGGTTGCACTTTGTGTCTGTCTGTCTGTCCAATTGTGGAGTGCATTAAAATGGTGCCACTAGGAGAACCTTACAGGCCTCGGAGAGGTATTCCTCTAGGAATTACAATTCAGTAACTGATGCTTACTATTTGTCAATGCTAAAAGTCACATCATTATTCATAACACAAAAAAATAAACTGATACTTGGTTCTTATTTTGCTATTGTTTAAAATAATAATTTCCAAGAGATATCATCTGTATAATTGTGATGATGAACAAAGGAATGAATTCCATGTTCACAAAATCTTCTATAACATAAGCAGAATTAATAATACAATATTACTTTTGTATTAGCATTATAATGTTGGCTTCATTTTTAAATAAATTAAATCAAAATTGTGTAAATTGTTTTACTTTTATTTGGTGCATTTATGTTTGCTTTATTTCAGGTAATTTAATTGCTTGTAATTGTTTTAATTAATTGCAGAATAAAGCATAATATAGTTTATGTAGAAGCAATTTTATTTACATGTTTCCTCTGATTGCTGATTATCAGCTGTTATCATGGAGAATGGGTGTGATTTTTGCACCATGAAAAGTCTTCATTGCAGCTGAGACCATGGGCGATTCTAATTTTGTTAGCAAGACTAGTGTCTGCCCAGGATTCCCCACAGACTAGTGTCTGCCCAGGATGCCGCACAGACTAGTGTCTGCCCAGAATGCCCCACAGACTAGTATCTGTCCAGTATGCCCTACAGACTAGTGTCTGCCCAGGATGCCCCACAGACTAGTGTCTACCCAGGATGCCCCACATACTAGTGTCTGCCCAGGATGCCCCACAGACTAGTGTCTGCCCAGGATGCCCCACAGACTAGTGTCTGTCCAGGATGCCCCACATACTAGTGTCTGCCCAGGATGCCCCACATACTAGTGTCTGCCCAGGTTGCCCCACATACTAGTGTCTGCCCAGGATGCCCCACAGACTAGTGTCTGCCCAGGATGCCCCACATAATAGTGTCTGCCCAGGTTGCCCCACATACTAGTGTCTGCCCAGGATGCCCCACATACTAGTGTCTGCCCAGGTTGCCCCACATACTAGTGTCTGCCCAGGATGCCCCACATACTAGTGTCTGCCCAGGATGCCCCACATACTAGTGTCTGCCCAGAATGCCCCACAGACTAGTGTCTGCCCAGGATGCCCCACATACTAGTGTCTGCCCAGAATGCCCCACAGACTAGTGTCTGCCCAGGATGCCCCACAGACTAGTGTCTGCCCAGGATGCCCCACAGACTAGTGTCTGTCCAGGATGCCCCACATACTAGTGTCTGCCCAAGATGCCCCACATACTAGTGTCTGCCCAGGATGCCCCACAGACTAGTGTCTGTCCAGGATGCTCCACATACTAGTGTCTGCCCAGGATGCCCCACAGACTAGTGTCTGCCCAGGATGCCCCACATACTAGTGTCTGCCCAGGATGCCCCACATACTAGTGTCTGCCCAGGATGCCCCACAGACTAGTGTCTGCCCAGGATGCCCCACAGACTAGTGTCTGTCCAGGATGCCCCACATACTAGTGTCTGCCCAGGATGCCCCACAGACTAGTGTCTGCCCAGGATGCCCCACAGACTAGTGTCTGCCCAGGATGCCCCACAGACTAGTGTCTGCCCAGGATGCCCCACAGACTAGTGTCTGCCCAGGATGCCCCACAGACTAGTGTCTGCCCAGGATGCCCCACAGACTAGTGTCTGCCCAGGATGCCCCACATACTAGTGTCTGCCCAGGATGCCCCACATACTAGTGTCTGCCCAGGATGCCCCACAGACTAGTGTCTGCCCAGGATGCCCCACAGACTATGTCTGCCCAGGATGCCCCACAGACTAGTGTCTGCCCAGGATGCCCCACAGACTAGTGTCTGCCCAGGATGCCCCACATACTAGTGTCTGTCTAGGATGCCCCACATGCTCATGTCTGTCCAGGATGCCCCAAAGACTAGTGTCTGCCCAGGATGCCCCACAGACTAGTGTCTGTCCAGGATGCCCCACAAACTAGTGTCTGTCCAGGATGCCCCACAGCCAGGATGCCCCACAGACTAGTGTCTGCCCAGGATGTCCCACAGACTAGTGTCTGTCCAGGATGCCCCACAGACTAGTGTCTGTCCAGGATGCCCCACATGCTCGTGTCTGTCCAGGATGCCCCACAGACTAGTGTCTGCCCAGGATGCCCCACATACTAGTGTCTGCCCAGGATGCCCCACAGACTAGTGTCTGTCCAGGATGCCCCACAGACTAGTGTCTGTCCAGGATGCCCTACAGACTAGTGTCTGTCCAGGATGCCCCACATGCTCATGTCTGTCCAGGATGCCCCACAGACTAGTATCTGCTCAGGATGCCCCACAGACTAGTGTCTGCCCAGGATGCCCCACAGACTGGTATGTGTCCGGGATGCCCCACAGACTGGTATATGTCCGGGATGCCCCACAGACTGGTATATGTCCGGGATGCCCCACAGACTGGTATGTGTCCGGGATGCCCCACAGACTAGTATCTGCCCAGGATGCCCCACAGACTAGTATCTGCCCAGAATGCCCCACAGACTGGTATGTGTCCGGGATGCCCCACAGACTGGTATGTGTCTGGGATGCCCCACAGACTGGTATGTGTCCTGGATGCCCCACAGACTGGTATGTGTCCGGGATGCCCCACAGACTGGTATGTGTCCGGTATGCCCCACAGACTGGTATGTGTCTGGGATGCCCCACAGACTGGTATGTGTCCAGGATGCCCCACAGACTAGTATCTGCCCAGGATGCCCCACAGACTGGTATGTGTCCAGGATGCCCCACAGACTGGTATGTGTCCGGGATGCCCCACAGACTAGTGTCCTCCCAGGATGCCCCACAGACTAGTTTCTGTCCAGGATGTCCCACATACTAATGTCTGTCCAGGATGCCCCACATACTAGTGTCTATCCAGGATGTCCCACATACTAGTGTCTGTCCAGGATGCCCCACAGACTAGTGTCTATCCAGGATGCCCCACAGACTAGTATCTGCCCAAGATGCCCCACAGACTAGTATATGCCCAGGATGCCCCACAGACTAGTATCTGACCAGGATGCCCCACAGACTAGTCAGTATCTGCCCAAGATGCCCCACAGACTAGTATCTGTCCAGGATGCCCCACAGACTAGTATCTGCTCAGGATGCCCCAGAGACTAGTATCTGTCCAGGATGCCTCACAGACTAGTGTCTGTCCAGGATGCCCCACAGACTAGTATCTGTCCAAGGTGCCCCAAGTTAAGGTGAAGAGATATCTTCATCATTGTAAACCTGTGTTCTGTCACACCGGGATCTCTGCACCCCTATGGCACCAAACAGTTATTTAACCTTATTCGCTGCTTTAAGTCCCTCAGTTAGGATGAATCCTTCTTATTCTTTGTTCCTCTTTCAAGGGGAGCATGTCACACTTAGTTATGCCACTCAGAAGTCAGCATGTCCAACTTCGGCATGCACATGGGTAAGGTTTGCTTCCTTTAGACATACTCCATCCAAGGTCTCTACTTGTGGGTAGGTTCTCTATTCTAATAATTTTTGCCAGGGCAACAACTATACGGCCTACTCATTACAATTTCTAACTCCCCCCAGATTTTTAACATGCACAATTTGCACGTGGGACCTCCTATTTTTCACCAATATCCGAGAAGGTTTGGTATCCTATCTTTTTTTTGGTTTGTTTGTCCTCGCTCACTTTTAACTCAAGCATATTAAATACACACTGCTTCTAGTAGTGCTGGACTGAATTTTGCATGTGGATTAGCTTTCCCTATTAACAATGTCCCTCGACTTCAGAGAACCCACTCCGACTTCAGAGGTACTTGTAATTTACATCCCCAAGTCAAGGACAAGAGGTCAATATTTTAGTCCAACTCTCCGGTGTAGTTGTTGAACCCCTTACTTCTGTATCAACACACTGGATGTTAAAGAACACGCGTTCTTATCCATTCGACCATGGGTATCCTATCTCACTACCAAAGAGATTAGTTTGATGTGTAATATCATTAGATGCCAATAGTTCTTGGAACAATTATTAGTGCTATGCTGGGAATGAACCCTGTACATTATAAACCTGAGGTGTACATCATACCCTCACAGCCACAACTCCTTTGGATGAATCCTATTATATCAACCAGCAAGGCAGAGGTGCTACTGCTCTGTCACTCTCCCAATGTATCTTGTTGCGCATGTTATTTTCATTTGCTTTCATGTTCATGCTAAATGCATGATCTCTAATCTCTTAGTATATGGTGGTTACATGTATTCCATTCCAGTATTCCTAAAGGTCATATCTGGTAATCCGTGTCTTGACATATTGTGGAATTTTCAATTTTAAGTTGATCTAGAACAGTGAACTTCAAGTTACTTTAAGAAGTCATGTCCTTATATTTAGCTATAAAAATATGCTTTCAAAAAGTACACTTTAAGCACATATCTTAACAGTTAATATAGCTAAGTGAAGCATTTAGCAAAATGTTCATATTGAGTTTTTGGAGTTAATGTACATTTACTTGGAGAGTATCCCATTTGTTATTATTACAGTTTTTAATGATGCAGTATTGGTGTGTAAATCAAAATTAACAGTATTAAAAAAAAACATTGTTCTGTAATTCTTCATTAGTTTGTCAATTTTATGTTGATTTTTGAACATGTTTCTTTATAGGTCTGGCAAAAAAAAAGTTGGAGAAATTTACTTGATAATTGTGACAGTGAAATACATTACTGAATAAACAATTTTACATCTGCAGATTGATCCATTCATCCATCTGTCTTTCTGCCTGTCTATCTGTCTATCTATCTTTTATATATCTCTGTTAGTTAGTCGCAGTTCCAACTTCATGGCAATGGGTCATCCCCATTATGCTCCGTTCCTGTGCCAGTGAATATCACACAAAATACTCCTCAATGCCCTATGTGAAAAGTGGAACAGACAGGAGTCTTGGCAAGCCAACAGCCCACACAGGTACACTGTGCATAATGCTGCCACCAGAATGCCAACACAAAAGTCCTCCACGAAAAATACAGTTCATCGTCGATGGAATCGGCAGTCACCAGAAACACTTCATTGACCTGGGTTTTATCCCATATGGTTTGGTCTCTTTCCACAGGGCGACCTGCCAAAAGCACCACACAAAGCACAAAATCCATAGCTCTAGTGATGACTCCCAGGAGTCTCCTGAAAAATGCACTCGTGAACTGAAAAGGCAAACCAGTAAATTCAGCGACAGCCGGCTGCAATTGATCTGAACATGCAACTCACTGTACAAACAACAGCGGACAGATGTAAAAGCATTCCACATGAAATTCACAGCTCACAGTGTTGCACCACACACTCACTCAGTATCAGGGCAACGAAACCTTGTACTACCAGTCCAACATGAGGAAAATGTGAATGCAGACCATAGCCACAAGCATAAACACTCCAGAGGCCTTAACGGTTCAATGCCTATCCGCCATGTTTGGAACCGGAAGTCCATATATCTCTGTCTGTCCATCTATCTGTCCATCCATCCATTTCTCTCTGTCTGTCTGTTTTTCTACATCTGTCTGTCTGTCTGTCTGTCTACTGTCTGTATGTCTGCCTATCTATCTATCTACCTTTCCATTTATCCATCCATCCTCATTGCTGACCTCAGCATTTGCAGTTTTTTTAGGCACCTCCAACAGCCATACAGGTGTGATCATTATCTCAAGGACATGCTAGTCAAGAGTAGTTTACATCAGCCTTCTGCAGTCCATTAAGGCACAGTGACTTGTCTTAAACCATTCCATATGTACACAAACTTTAGTGGTGACATTCCCCAGAGCCATTTGCCACACTGTTATTAATGCCACTATTTGTAAAGCTTAGTAAGAGGAATGAAGTATATTGATTAAATATCATTACAACTGGATGTCAGACATCGACAACATTTCAACATTATTAGCCTTCTTCTTCTGCATTCAGTGTATGGGTGGGAGATGTGTGTGTGGGTTGGGTGTGCGTGGACGGGAGGTGTGTGTTTGTGAATGGGGGATGTGTTGGTGGGTGGGGATGTGTGTGTATATGGGTAGGCATGTGTGGTTAAGGGAAGTGTGGCTGGGGGATGGGTGGGTGGGTAGAGGATGGATGGGAGGGTGATTGTATATGGGTAAGGGTGTGTGGTTAAGGGATGTGTGGTTAAGGGACGTTTGATTGCGGGATGGGTAGGTGGAGGATGTGTGGATGGGTAGAGGATATGTGGGTGGATGAGTGTGTGTAGGTTAGGAGATGGTGGAGAATGTTTGTATGGGTGGACTTGGGATCTGTGAGTGGGCTGGGGGAGATGGAAGATTATGTGGGTGGGTGCGGAATTTGTGTGTGGGTAAATGCAGGATATGTGAGATGGTGGAGAGATGTGTGTGTGCGTGAGGGATGTGTGGTTAAGGGTTGTGTTTCGCTGGGTGGTTGGAGGTGTGTGAGTGGAGGATATGTGGGTGGGTGATTGTTGGTGGGTAATGGGACGGGTGGAGGATATGTGAGTGGGTGGGGAGATGTGTGGGTTGGGGAATGTATGTCTGCTTGGGGTGTTGATGGATGGGATGTGTGGTTGGTGGGAGTGTGTGTGGGTGGGGAGACGTGTAGGTGTGGGGATGTGGTGGATGGGTGGGGGAATGTATGTGTGCCTGGGGTGTGTGTGTGTGGTTGGGTGGGGGATGTGTGGGTGAATGGGGGATGTGTGGGTGGGTGGTGGATGTGTCTCATAACATGGTAATATGCATTGTTTATGTTTACAAAATTCATTTGACAATGTTTTTCCTATGCACTATTGATGAACGAAAGATGAGTGACTGGAAGGGCCGAATGTAAGACGGGCCTGCGTGTCCAATTTGTTACCCTTTGAAAATAAAGTCCGTTCATTCGTTCGTTCATTCGTTCGTTCGTTCGTTTCTTCTTCCAGAGAAGATTACACCCTCAGATAACTCATGCAAAGCCCTTTGTAGATTTGTTCGTGATTGGCTGGATTTTACAGATCCTATTGTATTAGGTGCCGGTCTCTCTGGCCGAGGGGTTACACCACTTGTACAGTCTGCCAAAGGCCGCACTGGCCTTGGAGATTCTTGCATTCACTTCGTCATCAATTGTGGCAGCTTGTGACAAAGTGCTGCCAAGATAAGTGAATTTGTCCACAACAGTCTATGATCATTCACTTTGATATTCGGCACAGTGTGATTATTCCCTGGAGCTGGCTGGTACATAACTACAGTCTTCTCCAGGTTGATGTTGAGCCCAAAGTTGGCACAAGCATGTGAGAAAGCTGAGACATTATGTTGCATGTCCGCCTCTGAGTTGGCGTACAGAGCGCAATCATCAGCAAACAGGAGCTCTCTGACGGTGTCGCTGTTAATTTTGGTTTTAGCTTTCAGCCTTCTGAGATTGAATAACTTTCCATCCATACGGTAGTTGATGTTTATTCCAATGTCGTCGTTTTCGAAGGCATTCATCAACATGGCTGAAAACATGAGGCTGAACAGTGTTGGTGCCAGGACACATCCTTGCTTCACTCCATTGGTGACAGGAAAGGGTTCAGACAGTTCGCCATTTTCCTGCACTCTTGCCTGCATGCCATCGTGAAATAGCCGCACTATTTGGACAAACTTTCGTGGACAGCCATATTTTGCC
The DNA here is from genome assembly GCA_963921405.1 of Cepaea hortensis. Classification (NCBI taxonomy): domain Eukaryota; kingdom Metazoa; phylum Mollusca; class Gastropoda; order Stylommatophora; family Helicidae; genus Cepaea; species Cepaea hortensis. Next base: position 27,952,950 of record OY992885.1, read on the forward strand.
ATAATCTTCCACAGTCCTTCTCTGCTGATTGTATCAAAAGCCTTGGTACGGTCAATGAAAGTTGAGAACATTTCGCAGTTCTGTTCCTGACATTTCTCTTGCAGCTGCCGCGCAGCGAAAATTATGTCAACAGTTCCACGTTCTTTTCTGAAGCCACACTGACTCTCAGGAAGAAGACCTTGATCGAGATGGGCCGTGAGGCGATTGAGAAGAATTCTGGCGAGTATCTTCCCTACAATTGAAAGCAAGGAGATGCCTCGGTGGTTGTCACAGGATTGGCGGTTTCCTATACGTTTGTAAAGGTGGACTATTGACGCGTCCTTGAAATCTTGTGGCATGGTCTCGTTCACCCATATGTTTGTAAAGACTTGGTGAAGCTGCTCTGTTAGGATCGGCCCACCTGCCTTGTATATCTCTGCTGGGATGGAGTCAGGACCAGGTGCCTTGCCGCTGGAGAGTTGCTGGATGGCTTTGTTTACTTCCACTATGGTTGGCAGGTCATCAAGTGTCTCATTGGTAGGAGCTTGAGGAAGGCAGTTGATGATTTCATCATCGAAGAAGGAAGTTGCATTTAAGATGTTGCTGAAATGCTCTGCCCAGCATTGAAGGATTTCTTTCTTATCGGTGATCAATGTTCCCCCATCTGCACTGAGGAGGGGAACTATGCCTGGTGATGTAGGACCATGGACCGCTTTCAGTGAGTCGTAGAAGTTGTTCATATCATGTCTGTCAGCAAAGCCCTGAATTTCATCAGCTTTGCTGCTCAGCCAGGAGTCCCGCATGTGCCGAAGTTTCTGCTGCACTACTCTCTGAATGTCCTTGAAGGCATCTTTTTTTATGTTGACTTTGGGTCATTCAAATGTGCCTTGAGGAGAAGATGTTTCTCGGCCAGCAATTGGTTGATGTCTTCGGAATTTTCATCAAACCAGTCTTTATGCTTTCGGGGGGCTGGCCCAGGATTTCCATAGCAGTGTTGTAAATTATGTCCTTTAGGGCTCTCCATTCTGTTTCTGTATCCTGATTAGCTGCAGCATTTGGCTTGAGGCGGTCTTCCAGCATATTTTCAAACGACTGCTGCATTTTCTTGCTGTTTAGGCGGGTGACATTTAGCTTTTTTTGCATTTTCACCCCTTGAGGACGCCGTGGTGGCCTGATGTGAATGTTTATTTTCGAGACAATGAGACGATGGTCTGTCCAACATTCGGCACCACACATGGATTTTGTAACTCGGACGTCTTGTCTGTCACTCCTCCTGACAATGACATAGTCAATGAGGTGCCAGTGGTTCGAGCGAGGGTGCATCCACGATGTCCTATTTCTCATGGGGAGACGGAAAATTGTGTTCGTAATCAGTTGATCATGTTCGGCACATGTCTGAAGGAGGCGGAGTCCATTGCTGTTACAATTTCCGACTCCATGCTTTCCAATAATGCCACTCCAAGAGGTGGTGTCCGTGCCTACTCTGGCATTGAAATCCCCAAGGAGTATAAGTTTGTCTCCTTTGGGAAAAGATGTTAATACATTGTGCAGGTCCTCATAGAACTTGTTCTTGACATCATCTTCGTTGGTCATAGTTGGTGCGTAGACACAATGGTTGCATGCTTCCTTCCATTCAGCAGGGGCAACTTCATGGTCATGAGCCTGTCGTTTATAGCCTTTGGAAATCTAGCTAATTTGCCGACCAGGGCCGACTTAATGGCAAATCCCACACCGGATTGGCGTCTTTCCTCGCTTTTCCTTCCACTCCAGAAAAATGTGTAGCCGGCATCTATTTCACAGATTTGGCCTTCTTCTGCAAGTCGTGTCTCGCTCAAGGCTGCAATGTCGATGTTGTACCTGCCCAGCTCTCTCCCAATCAGTGCTGTTCATCTCTCTGTACCCGACGTGCCGTCTCTGTCAAGTAGGGTGCGTACATTCCAAGTTCCAATTGTTAAGGGGATATGGTTTACTCTTTTAGCTTTGCTTGTTTTATCTTTGTTTGTATGTCGACCGCTGTTAAGGGTACCCACCAACCGCGGCTAGCTGGTTAGGTAGTGATGGAGCAGACAATTTTTAGGGCACCGTCTTCTAGCCCCTTCCTCATGCTATGGAGGTGAGCAGTGTGTTCCTTTAGAGGGCTGCTCAGTCGCTCAGGGGGCTGCCGAATCCCACTGCTGCTCCGGTCAGTAGAAGACGACCATATGGCCTGAGCCGCCTGTGTGCAGGTCTGCGACTACGGCTGCCAGCGTACCCACGCCTGCCGCTTCGCCGCTCACCCATCGCCACAGGGCTTGAAGGTGATATATGACGTTGGATGAAGAATGACTTGCGCGATGACTTGGATTAAAGTGACGAAGAGTTGCGCAATTCGTCGACCTCACTCTCTCGCCCGAGTCCATCCGAGTCCAGTGGCAAGACAAGTCGAGACGACTGGAGACGAATACAGGTGCAGTGGATGATCAGGGCGCTCTACGTGCCTTGCCGTGCTCATTACGTCCCACAACGCTTTGCAGGTAAACGCCGTATTGCCCGTTGAATCAGGAATGATTTCTTCTGCCGAATCCTGTCTTCAAATGCTGGGTAGGCATACCCTAGTTTACCTCTTGGTTTGACACCAAATCGGATACCCATGCCTGGTTTAGCCAGCCTCTCACAGCTGTTGCCCGGGGGGTGGCAGCTGTCGCATGCTGACAGCTACTAGGAGCCACAGGCACGAGCTGGGTGTCAGGCTTGGACCAGTGGGGGATGGGTCCTGAAAAGGACATTAGAGTCATCCTTACCAAAGGAAATATCCAGATAAAAGGTATCAAATGCTTCTCACCTGATGATTAATAGGAAAATAGATTATAATAGTGGAGAGAAATGATAATGGAGAGTCTTACATTATAACATATAAAGATGCCAATACACAAAGCAATACGGGTACCACTAGATCACAGTACAGAAAATCAAATTGATTGTATTTGTGTTAATAAAAAATGTAGACCACCACTACATGAGATACAGGTTTTTAGAGGTACAATTGTAGATCACCATCTACTAAGTAAAATTTAGTTGCAACTCAAGACATACATAAAATATATTAACATGGACATCAATACAGTGTATGATACAACAAACATCAAGAAACTAAGAAACAATTTAAGTCATAGCCTCTCAAAGTACCAAGTCCTGCAACAGTTAGTAGACAAGGTGAGCATAGAAGATTGGTGGTCAGCAGGTTAAAACCATTAGAGGGACCAGCTGGCATGTGGACGACACCACTACAGCGAGAGTCCCCCAGGAATGCACACCTGGTAAAAGATGCACGCTAAAGTCGGATGTGTTGGCCTACGAGTTTCGGCCCAAGGGCGCATAACTTAGATACACCGCAATCACATCTGAAGAAAACAAAAACATTCCGGATGAACGCAAAGAAGAAGAAGAAGAAGAAGAAGAAGAAGAAGAAGAAGAAGAAGAAGAAGAAGAAGAAGAATCGTGGAATGTAAATGAACACATTAGAAAGAACTTAGAAGGAAGCAACAGTGATGTGGTTTTTGAGACGAATGTTGCTAATTCCTTGGGCTGCCAGAGTAACTAGCAACGAATGCCTGAAAGAAGCTAATGAAACTAGAACAATTAGCAAAGAGTCAAAGTGAAACAGCTTTCTTTGGTCATGTGATGAGAAGAGCGACATTGGATAACATCGTGAGAACTGGAAAAATCGAGGGGAAAAGAGGCAGAGGCAGACCAAGAGAAATGATGCTGGATGGATTGAGGTGGTGGGATGGAGGAATATCGTCAGCAGAGGTGATCCAGAACACCAAAAAATTGAATTGAATTGAATTAAACTTTATTTTAAACGCGTTACAAATTGGGCACGTAGGCCCGTCTTACATTCGGCCCTTTCAATCAATCATCTTTCGTTCATCAACAATGCATGATACATTCACATAGGAAAAATAAATTGTCAAATGAATAGTGTAAGCATAAACAATGCATATTTTCATGTTATGTGACACATCCCTCCTTCCACACAGACATCCCGCACGAACCCACGCACACATCCCTCACCCACTCACACATCCCCCATCAACCCAGACATCTCGCACCCACCCACAGACACATCCCACATACATCTCTCCACCCACTCACACATACCTCAACCCCCACACACACACACATGCTCCACCCACCCAACCACACATCCCCAACCACATACATATCCTCCCACACACACATCCCGTACCAACCCACACACATCCCTCACCCACTCACACATCACCCATCCATACCCAGACATCTTCCCATCCATACACACACATCTCCACACATTTCTCCACCCACTAACACACACCACCAACCACACATACATCCCCCACCCACAAACACATTCCCCACGCATACACACATCCCCCACCCCCTACACACGCCCCAACACACCCACCCACACACACATCAAAATTATAAATGCCGACATTCCAACTGACTATTCTAAGAATTCCTTAAGAAAGACCTGTTGAGAGGCCCGAACGCTTACGCCAGCCGGCAGGGCACTTGGTGATTATGGTCTGCATTTATGGCAGTCGAATAGAGACACGCCTCTTTCCGGTTTAATTGTGGACATTGGTTTCCTCCCAGTCTAAGTATAGAGTTCCTGTCAGGCATTTATTATGTGAACTGGGACGCACGTGGACGCAACATAGCAAGGCATGCTACAAAATACCAAACAAATCCATGTAGCAGCCTGCGACAGCCTTCAAACAGCACATGAAACACACCAAGGTTTATCATCGGAGTATAACTATTGTGACATAAATATATTTGAGAGTGGTAAGAATTTCTTATTTACTAAATACTCTAATAAGCTAAAAATAAAACTAAAGTAGTTAGTAGAGTTACAGTTTTAAAAGTCTTCATTGGAAGTCTGAAGTCAGTGTAGATTAAATTTAAAAACACATAGTATTATTGATTTATCGTAGAAGTTTTTCCTATTTTTCACCAATACCTGTTCAATCCAATCCAATCCAATCTTTGGTACGAGTACTCTCTTTCAGCCTTCGGGTTTCGACTTGGCTATGTAGGGGTGTTTATAGTGTAGCTTGAAGTTTCTCTTTCGTTCTTTGGGCTGCTTGTTGTCAGCTTCCCGGCTTCTGATGGGTTGATTGTGTTCGTTACTTTCTTGATGAGGTTTTTCATGTCTGGACAGAGTCGCGCACTTGTTGAGGCCTGGAGTAATTGAGTACCCACCCCGTCATATGGTGCTGTTTCCTTCAGGGAGTTTTACCAGTTGTCGACTCTCCTGGTGTTCCTCCTATTTCCCCGCCGTGAGTTGCCTTCGAATCTTCTCGGCGTTCGCCAGTCGGATCTTGGTGGTGAGCGATATCGTTCTTCCTCTGTTGCTTCTCTTCTTCTGTTTGTGCCCTTGTATCCTCTGGTTCGGATGTTGCTGTCTGGATCTTGAGCAGGTCAAGTATCTTATCAAAAGTATCTTCTGCCTTTCGTTTCACATCTTGTATGTTAGATAGCTGTTCATCCGTCTCAACCTTTGTGGCAGCCATTCGAGCGACATCCTGTTCTATCTTCTGCTGCACTTGCTTCATTTCGTCGAGGGTGCGCTGAACGGCCGTTATCTGTTTCTTGCTTCTTGTGTTTTTCCTTCTCCCTGATTGATAGCCTTTCTTCTGTTTCAGCCTGTATAGCAGCCATTCGAGCGACATCCTGCTCAATCTTCTGCTGAACTTGCTTCGTGTGTGTGGGTGTGTATGTGAGGGATGTGTGGGGGTGTGGGGAATGTATGTGTGGAGGGGTTGTGTGTGGGGTGATGTGTGGATGGGTGAAGGGATGTGTGGTCGGTGGGGGATGTATGTGTGTGAGGGATGTGAGTGTGGGTGGGGATATTTGGGAGGATGGTTGGAAGTATGTGGGTGTTGCTTGGTTGGTTGTGTGGGTAGGGAATGTGTATTTGGGTGGGTGAATGGGTGTGTGGGTTGGGGGTGGGGGTGTGTCTGTGAATGGGATATGTCTGTGTGGGTCTGAGTGTATGTGTGTGGATGGGATACAGGTGAGTGGGTGGAGGATGTATGTGTGGGCGGTGAGGATGTTTGTAGGTGGGCGGTGGGTGGGGAGATTTGTGTGTGGGTGAGAGATGTGTGGGCGGGGATGTGTATGGGGAATGCATGTGGGGGGAATGCGTTTATGGGTGGGGTGTTGTGTGGGATGTGCGGGTGGATGAATAATGTATGTGAGGATGGGGGATGTGTGTTTGTCTGGGTGGTTGGGGTGTGTATGGGTGGGAGGGTAGATGAGAGATGCATGTGTCGATGGGTGGGTGGGTAATGTGTGGGTGTGATTGATGGATGAGTACATGAGTGGGTGGATGTGTGTCAGAGATGAGTGTATGGGTGGGGGTGTGTGGGTGGGAAGACGGATGTGTGTGGGTGGGGTATATGTGGGTGGTGGGTGTGTGTGGGTGGTTGGTGTGTTTTTGGATGAGTAATGTGTTGATGGGTGAGGATGTGTGTATGGATGGGGAGATGTGTGTGTGTGAGTGTATGGGTGGTGAGATGTGTGATTGGGGTTTGGAGATCGGGGTAGGATAGTTAGCGAGTGGGTGTGTGGGAGGGTGAGTGTGTGTAGGTTGGGGGTGGGATGGGGTGTGTGTGGGTGGGGGAGATTGTGTGGTGGGTGATATGTGTGCAAGTGGGGGATGTGTGGGTGGGTGCGGGTTTTGTGTGTGGGTAATTGCAGGATATGTGAGCTGACTTGAATATGTGTGTGTGTGTGTTGGATATGTGGTTCGGGGATGTGTGTTTGGCTGAGTGTTTGGGGGTGTGTGAGTGGGTGGTGGAGGATATGTGGGTTGGTGAGTGTTGGTAGGTTATGAGATGGGTGGAGGATGTGTGCATGTGGGTGGGGAGATGTGTGAAGGTAGGGGGATGTGTGGGTGGGTATGGATGGGTGGTTGCATGCATGTGTGCCCTGGTTTGTACGTGGGAGGGTTGGGGATGTGTGGTGGGTGGGAGATGTGTGTGTGTGGGTAGGGAGATGATGTATATGGGGGTATGTGTGGGTTGGGGGATGGGTGGATGGATGGGGTCATGTATTTGCCGGTGGGTATGTGTGTGGTTGGGTGGTGGATGTGTATGTGGGAGACACGCGGATGGATAGGGGATGGGTGGTGGGTGGGTAGGGGATTTGTCTCATAACATTGTAACTTGCAGTGTTTATGCTTACAACATTCATTTGACAATGTTTTTTTCCTATGTGAATGCACTATGCACTGATGAACGAAAGATGAGTGATTGGAAGGGCCGAATGTAAGACGGGCCTGCGTGCCCACTTTGTTACCCTTCGAAAATAAAGTTTGTTCATTCGTTCGTTATTTCGTTTCGTCCAGGATGCGCTGAGTGGCTGTTATCTGTGTTTCTTGCGTTTTGTCTTTTTCTTCCTCCATGCTGGTGAACTTTGATCGCAGGTCCTTCAGTTGGCCTCCCAGTTGTGCTTTGTCACTTTTGGTGATTCGATTGGTGGCCTCGTACTGCCTCCTAGCTTCTTTATAGGGCAGGTTAGTCTTGATGGCGATCTTCATAGCTTCCTTGCTATCTTGGTGGCAGGGGCAACCGAGGTACCAGGCGCCGTTGTTGCCGAAACAGTTGGCGCACTTTCTGTAAGTGTTAGGTCTCCTGAAGTTCTTGTCGATCTTTGCATGCTGGCACTGACTGTAAGGATGAGGTCCAGAGCAATATCTGCAAACTTAAACCTCGCAAGAAGCAAGGATATATATATATATATATATATATATATATATATATATATATATATATATATATATATATATATATATATATATATATATATATATATATATAATAACGCTGAAGGAATTAACAGGTTTTTCACCGTTCACAGTTTTTTCACACCTTTTCCCACACATCCCCCATCACATTGAGTCGACGCGCTATCAATATCAAGTCGCCTTATCGGATAACGCAGAGGATGCCTCGCGTTAAAAGTGCCGCGCAGAGACATGTGCAATATGCAGCCGGGAAGAAGAAGGTAGAGGCGAGGAAGGCTGAACTATCTGATGTGGTCGTTGATTCTAGAAACTCTATTAGCAACTACAAATGGCCGCCAATTAATTATTATTTATTAATTAGACTGCGTCTTCTTAATTTTAGCTTAAAAATATTGCAAAATGTATATTTTATTATGCAGAATGATGGTACAGACCTTACGGTCAAGTTTTCTGTTTCAATATGATCATCATATGTGATGTGTGGTGACCTAATTAGCAATTAAAAATGGTCGCCAATTAATTATTATTTATTAATTAGTCTGGTCTTCTTAATTTTAGCTTAATAAATTGCAAGATGTATATTTTATTATGCGGAACTTCGCGGTTTCAATATGATGTGTGGTGACCTAAATGCCATATTGTTTATGCATATATATTGTACTCATAGTTTGAAGTAGAAATCAGTTCTCACCTCATCTCTCAAGGTTCCTCTTGTACCCTGCAGTTTGGAGGTAAAGTGTAAACAGCGGGAGATTGCCCGCTTATGGGCTTCATGTATCGATAATCGCATGGACTCTTCTATTCTCTCCATCCATCGTTTACATGGTCAGTCTCTTCCTCTGCTTCCATCTGGTCTGTACATCATTGCTTGTTATGGTATACTGTTAGTTGGACACATGCCGTTAAGACTATTCATGTGGTCTTGTAATAATTCATCTTCTGATTTTGCTATTAGTACTTGGTCATCCGCAAACAGTTCTCTAATGGTGTAATTTGCAGATGGTTCTTCTGTGTTATGGTCATGCAGTGTTCTTGCGGTCTCTGTTTGGCTGGTTTCTTTACATATGTTGTCTATATAGGTTATGAACAAGAGAGGGGACAGGACACAAGCTTGTCGTACTCTGGATCTTATGGTGAAGGGTTCTGAGTGTCCTCCAGCTGCTCTCATTATTCATTTACTGTTATTGTATAAGCTTCTACATAGGTTTGTTAGATTTGTACTCTCTCCATACTGTTTAATAATTTCCCACAGCTTGTTTCTATCTACTCTATCAAATGACTTTTTCTTGGTCGACAAAGGCTAAGTATAGTGTTTCATTGAATTCAATTCATATTTCTATAAGTTGTCAAAGAGCAAAAATGGCATCTGTGCACCCTTTGTTTTTCCAAAATCCAAGTTGCGGTTTACTTATATGGGGTTCTATAGTAGTTCATAATCTTTTCTCAAGAATTTTGCAAAATATTTTCCCAGTATGAATGAAAAGTGAAATGTCTCTGGGACAATTATGGCGTTTCCCCAGTCTCGTGGTGTCTGTTGTTCTACCCAAATATTGTTGAAAAGTCTATGTAGCCATATTACTTCTCTTGCTGATTTAATTGGTTCATTTGGTATTTCATCTTGTCCCGGTGATTTATTCAATGGGGCTAATCTGACAGCTTCTATAATGTCTTCTTTAAGTATGTCTGGTTCTAGTTCTTCGGTGGCATTTTTACCGGTTTCTTGAATTTCTGTGACATCTGATGGAATGTTTAAAAGTTGTTCGAAGTACTGCCTCCATCTTATTAGGACTTTTTTTTTAAATTTGGTTTACTTATTGGTTCTCTATCTTTGCTGTTAATTGTTTTATTTGGATCAAAGGGTTCTCCTCTGGTTCTCATTGCACTAATCTTTTTGTAAAAGTTTCTAGTTGCCTCTTTGTAGTTTTTATTTAGAACTTCTCCATACTCCACCGTCTTTTTGTTTTTCTCTCTTTACTATTCAGATTCTATTTACATGTCTTCTCGCTATTCTATATTCTATATAATCATGTTCCTGTTTACTCTTCAACCACTTTTTATATTTTTCATTTTTATCTTTGACAGCTTTCTTTACCTCTGCGTTCCACCAACTTGTTATTTCCTTTATCCTTGTTTGTCGTTTTTTCGTGGTTCCACGTTATTTTTGCAGTACTTAAAATACTTGATTTGAACATCTCCCATTCTTCTTCCACTGTTTTTCTTTCTATAGGTAATTTTACAAAGATTTCAGTTAGTTCTTTCTCATAATTTTTTCTCACTGCCTCGTCTTTGAGGGTGTTCAAGTTTACTGATTCGCATGGTGTGTATTTTCCTGGTTTTTTGCTTTCTTTTTCTGTTGGTTCTTATTGTGGCAACAACTGCTTTGTGGTCTGTGTTTATACTTAAGTAGGGCACTGCCTTTGCGTCTAATATATTTATCTTTCTGTTATTTCTTGTTAATATAAAATCAGTTTGACTTTTAGTATCTAAATCGTTCCATTTATACCAGGTGTACATTTGTGAGTCTTTGTGTTTATATAATGTGTTTGTTATATAGAAATCATGTTGGCTTCATAGCTCTATGTCTACTTCCGTTATAATTTCTTTCATTTTGTTGGTCTCCAAATGCTCCAAGCTGTTTTACTATGCCCACTATGTTATGCCCTAGTCTTGCATTGAAGTCTCCCATAACTATGATGATGTCCTGCTTCTCTAATATATTTAGCATGTCATGGATGTCTTCGTAGAATTTCTCGCATTCTTGTTCATTTTTGTTTGTATTACATAGTGCATATATTTGTACATATGTTGTAATTGTGTTCTCACTGTTACGATTCTGTCTGATATATATTTTATTGATTATGTGGTTGTTTCGGGATTTGAAATTTAAATATTGAGCACAACATACCACTGGCAACGCCGATCGCATTCTGATTGCGATAGAATTGTGGATAGGCCTTAGGTTCATATCAGAATGCGATCGGCGTTGCCAGTGGTATGTTGTGCTCAATATTTAAATATATTTTATTTTAAGTATTCCTCTTGCTAGCCATGGTTCAATGACTATTCCCATAGTGTCTTGCCCTTTCTTGCTGTTCCACTCCAGAGTAGACAAACATATAACTGTGGTGGATCTCCTTGCGCCCTTTCCCCTTTATTCTAGTGTCGACTATACCCATCAGTTCAATTTTCCTCTCTTTCATTGTTTCTATAAGTTCTTCTTCTTTATTATTAAAACCGCAGACATTCATTGTGCTTATTTTTTTAATCGCTAATCTATCTCATAGTCCATTAACATTGCCGGGTCTAAATAAAAAGGGTCTACAAGGTCTGGACTGCGCCTGGCTCTGCAACCAGCAGGGTTAGGATCAGTTATCAAATATTTAATACAGCAAAAACTGAATACATTTTCATCTGATGATACTTATGCAAATTTAGTAATTTTATTCTAAACGAACCTCATAACAACCATTTATCCCTGCAATAATAATTGGTGGTCATTTTTAATTGCTAATTAGGTCACCACACAAATACACATACATACATGCTAAGAACTGACATCACTGCACTCAGGACATTCCCATACATGCTCCGTCCCTCGTTCAACAGCCAGCAAAGAGTCACACTAATCATTCCCACAGCCATGTGATTGAAAGTTCTCCTGATCTTCCCTCTGTTTTGAGATTCTACCAGAACCCCTGCCAATCCCCCGCAATCTTATCCTTTCCATATACAGGTTCTCAGTCTGCTCCCCAACCTTCTCCACCCGGTTCAAAGAAATGAACCCAAGTCTCATCACCTGTCACAACATTCGATACAAATCCTTCTCCTTCAGTTCTGAAGCGGTGTAGAAGGTTGATGACTATGGTTTTCCTTGCTTCTTTGTCTGTCTGTCTGTCAACATTCTGGGTACCCACTGTGCATAAACCTTTCAATAACCAAGGTCTTTAATGATGATCTGGGCACTATACAAAATTACAGGTTCTATGTAGAACCTCAACATCTTTTCTCGTTGCATTTGACATCTGTTTATTGGTCAGTATGTTTTTCATCTTACAAAAGGCTACCTTTGCCATGGCAATTCTTGTTCTAATCTCTTCAAGGCATCTCCCATCAGATGTTATAACTGTTTCGAGATAATTGTACCGATTAACTTGTTTAAGCATGTTCCCATTCACTTGTATATATTTTTTTTCCGCATATCCTTTACAGGACATTGCAGTCAACACCAGCATTTTCAGCTGCTGTTGATTTCTTGGTAAATTTTACGTTCAGTAGTTTGCCATTGTTTCTGAATGGTCAGCTCACAAACCCCGGTAAATAACCAGCGCAATGCGATCCGCTGCCGAATCTTACGCTGCTGTGTTTCGTACGCGAGTATACAGGATTACGAACAATGTCCTTAACCCCTTCGCCAGGGATCTGTAGATTGAGTGTGTCTTGCCCACTCCTGATAACCTCTATTGGAATCCCATCCTTACCTGGAGCCTTGCCAGATGCACACTTAACTATTGTTACGGTGGGAAGTGTGTCCAGGTGGTCAAGAGTTGGTAGAGCCTCTATGGCGTTGAGGGCATCATCCGCTAGTTTGGTCTCACTTGAGTAAAGCTCCAAATAGTGCTCTACCCATCTGTCCGTCTGCTGTTTCTTATCAGTTATTTCTCCAGTCAAGGTTTTCAATGGTGCACTTCTTTTGATCAATGGACCACAGGCTTTCTTTATTCCTTCATACATTCTTCTGATGTTTCCCTTATCACTTGCGATTTGAATAGACTTACATAACTTGATCCAATAATCATTTGCACAATGCCTGGCAGCCTTTTGCACATCCTTCCTAGCTTGCTTTAGCTCACTCGGAGTGTTACGCGTTGGTCTTTCCTTGTTTCTTAATAGAGCTATCTTTTTGTTATCAATCAAGGGCTGCAGAGTCTCGCTGTTTGCTGCAAACCAGTCCTGCCTCTTATGATCCACAGTGCCATAAACCCCTACGGCAGTTTTATAAAGAGTTTGCTTAAGTTGACCCCACTTTTCATTTACTGTACAATTTTCTGGTGTATCAGTGAAAGCGTCTTCAAGTTGCTGTTGAATCTGAAAGCACTTTTCAGGATCGTGAGTATTAATAATATTAATCCTGGGACTAGATTTGTGTTTAGCTGTGTAGATTCACTTTGGTCTCAGTTTAACCCTTGCAACAACCAAAGAGTGATCCGTATCACAGTTAGCACTGTGGTAACTTCGAGTCAATGATATATGATTCAGATGTTGTCTCCGTGTGATGATGAAGTCAAGCTGGTGCCAATGGCCGGATCTTGGATGTTTTCATGTGACCTTATGCAGCTCTTTTGTGTTAAAAAAGGAGTTTGTAATACATAGGTCATTTCTGGTGCAATGCTCCAGCAGCCTTTGCCCATTTTCATTCATGCAACCGGTGTTGTATTTTCCAAGGCACACTGGCCATGAATTCGAGTCCTTGCCCACACGAGCATTGACATCACCGAGCATATAAATGTAGTCAGATTTTGGAACTGCCTTGATCACGGAGTCTAACTCCTCGTAGAACGAATACTTCACATCATCAGAGGAATCGAGTGTCGGTGCATATGCAGTAATAATGGTGGCAAAACCACAAGAGGTTGCCAAGCGCAGGGATAATAGTCTTTCATTTCCTCCTGATGGAATTTCAATCATTCTCAGTAGCGAATTCTTCATTGCAAAGCCCACACCGTGTTGCTTTTTTTCTGCCTGCCCTCTACCCTTCCAAAAAAATGTGTAATTGTTTTCCCTGAGTGATCCTTCCTCAGCGAGGCGAGTCTCCTGCAGGCCAGCAATATCAATGTTAAGACGATTGAGTTCGGCATCAACCACAGCCGTTTTTCTCACATCTTTAATATTGGTCAAGTCAGTGGAAAATCCTGGACACATGGTTCTCACGTTCCAGGTTGCAAGCCGTAGCTTGAGGTTTCTATTTTTTCTTTTTTTATTAGTACCTAGTGCATTGGTTTTATAGCCTGCGATTCAGATTTTGTCCTAGCCCCAAGCACCCATTGAAGCAGGCAGGCTGTGGCGGATCAGCACCCAATTGGCCGGGGGCTGCCCAGCTTGAGGCGGGCGGTAGCTTATCAGTGACACCTGTAGGTGCCTCCCACCGTCAGAGGCAACGCGTGGCGCCCCATGTCTACGCTAACTGACAGGGACTTATAACCCGTAACAGTTGCCTCTCGCTTTGATTCCGGTTAAGACCGGTTAAGACCAGGGATGGAGTTATTGCCTCTCCATAGCACAAAGCCTGAGTTAAAATATAGTGATCATGTGTTGCCCATGCAGCATCATCCCTCTCTCGGCCTGCCTAGTTCGCTCCAGAGGAAAGGTAACACCTCTACATCTGGAACAAGACAAGCTGCAGAAGCTGCCGGACCAACAAAGCAATGTCAGAGCTTCGATCCTAGACCAGCCGCCAACTACGGCTTAGGGCCTGGTCTGCCTGCCATGACATTAGTCTTTAGGTTGCATTTCCTCGCACCAGGGTAAGGCTTGTACCCTCCCAATTGCGCTCTTCCGCCCGAAGCCGCTCCGCCTGTCGGAGCTTCGATCCTAGATCAGCCGCCAACCTAGGCTTAGGGCCTGGTCTGCCCTGCCATGACATTTGTCTTTAGGTTGCATTTCCTCGCACCAGGGTAAGGCTTGTACCCTCCCAATTGCGCTCTTCCGCCCGAAGCCGTTGGCACAATGTGGGGTGTCGGGTTTGGTAAGCGCCGCCCAACGTTCGGCGCTAACAGAAAGCAGGAACGTTGGGCGGCAGCAATCTGCAAGCATCTTTATCATTAATACATTTATTTTAATTGCTGGACCAAATGAATTTTCTTATTGGCTATGCCTTTCCTGTCCACAATTTTATTCCTATAAATTTCATGTTCAGGCACCCATATAATGGACACAGAGCACCCTCTTGTGTCTGGTCTGCTACAGATCCTTGGATGTATTAAAGCTAGGACCACTAGTACTGAATCAGTTAATATTGTCAGCTTCTGGGGAGGGTTATCAATTACCATTTCAAGCATTTTCACTACATCAGTCATTTGTGCTTACAAAAATAGATGAGTTGTTTGTCTTTCATTTTCCATGTAGAATGCATGTACCTATTTCAATCTTATCTTCTTTGGAAGTACCTGTGTAAATAGTGATGCTATCTTTAATTAAATGTTGTATGAAATCAATAGCTTTATATTTCCTTATTTCCAGATTGGATTTATATATAACGACAGCTACTTGGTCATACATTTTGGAGAGAATGAATTGTGGTGCGTATCTTTAAATTTAAAAACATCTGGTTATTAATATATGTATGTATGGAGTCTGACTATTGCAAGGTTTTGTAAAATTGTATTCAAACTTCCTTCTGTTTTTTCAGCCTGTCATGGAAACAGGTCATATGATTGATAGAGACAATGCGTTTCTCGTATTGTTTAACACACAAAATAGTCGCTTGTTAATTACTGCAGTATGTACCTGACGAGATTCAGTGAAATATGTCAGGCAATAAATCATGCAATCTGTTGTATGTGTTTTCGTTATTCAAATTCACTACGGGAAAACATAGTTTTGATTTTCTGAAACGTCGCTTCCATTACCAACTGTGAAGCGATTAGATGGATTACTCAAGCTGAAGTGTAAAATATCGGTACAGGATTGTCAATTGAGATTTCTTAAGGAATGCCTAAGAACTGGAATATTTCCTCACCGGTATTTCAGATATCTGAGAGCCGACAGAATATGTCCAATAAGAAAAAGCCTGAGATGATTGACAAAAAACCAGATAGAAGAAACCCAGTCCAAGCTGGCCCACCTCAAGCGCACACACAGTTCTTCATATTATATCACCAAAGAATTGAGCTTGTACGGCTACTTGAAGTTCACTAAATGAAAATCACAGAGAATGCTCGCCTCAGCAAATCACGGAGTAATGAAAAGATAACAATGTCAGTACTGGACAACCCAGAGAAGTATGTGAGGAACTTATCGTCCTACGTACTGAACTATATTGAAACTGAGGCCCTTGTATACAAATTAAAACTCTGCATGAAGTCCTAACACAACTGTATTGAGTCGCAAGCACAGTTTTAAATGTCCCAAACTCCTCAAATGTACGGTCTACCCAAACTTCACAAACCCGGAATCCCGCTAAGACCGATCCTGTCCATGGTTAACTCTGCACAACACCAGATGACAAGATGGCTAGCTGAAATTTTAAAGCCAGTACGACAGTCCTTCGATCCAAAAATACTCAGAGATACATTTGAACTGGTGGAACTATTGGATACTATGGACATAAATAATAAACACATGGCACCCATGGATATAGCCTACCAATTCACCAATGTTACATTAGATGAGACGGTGTAAATAATAAATAAATGCATTAAAGACAAGCAACTAAAACTAGGCAAACCAACATCTATTCTGGAGAGGCTATTATTACTATGTACCACCAACATAAAATTCAATTTTCTATAAATGTCATAACGCCAAATTGACAGAATGACCATGGGGAGTCCTCTTGGTCATATTCTAGTGGATATCTTCATCGCACATTTAGAAGAAAAGAGATTCTCAGATATTAAAACTTGGTCAGTGTACCACAAAGAAACATGGACTGGCCAATACTTAAATTTTCATAGATTTGCGCCTGTCCAGTACAAACGGGGCTTAGTACGGACCCTGTTTGACTGTGCCAGGAAGATATGCACCCAGGACACACTGACAGAGGAATTTGAAACCCTGAAGAATGTCTTACACCTGAATGAGTACTCCATGGGATTTATAAAATGTTACTACCGATAGCCGAAACCAAAACCCGACAAAACTTCAATCCCTAAACTCAAGTTATTTATCCAGGTGGCGATGACGTAATGCAACATCTACAGGACCGGCTTATTAGAGCAGCTTGCCGAACATTCTGTGCTGCAGCTCCAGTTGTTAAGTACAGAACCACACATATTTCCACCCCAGCAGTAAAAGAATATGTCCCTCTGTACGCTAAATCGAATTGCAGTTACCAATTCACATGCAGGTGCCAGTTTACCTACATCGGCAGAACAGAGAGGCAGTTAAACAGCAGGGTGGTCGAACTTATACCCAACTGGATTGAAGAGATAATACATACAGGTGATGGAAACCTGGCCAAACCGACACACCACAAACCTCCTGTGTCATTGATTGCATAGCACATCTTGGAAACTGGTCATGTGATTGATAGAGACAACGCATTTTGTGTATTGTTTAACATACAAAATAGACGCTTGTTAAAGTTTGCAGAAGCCATCATGATTAATCTACACAGGCCACTTTTGTGGAAACAAAAAGACATGATAGTCAGTTTAAAATTACTGTGGTAGACAATTGAAATTACTGTGCGAACATGTGTTTATTTCACCTTGAAGGATCTGTCTGTTAATTTACTTTATGTTGTGTGATTTCTGCAGTATGTACAGGACGAAATGCAGTGAAGTATGCCAGGCAATACGTGCATCTATTGGTTGTGTCTTCGTTATTAAAATCTATTTCTATTTTGTTTCTTATTACTTTACGAGAGAAATTTAATTTCTGCACTTTTATTCAAAAATATAATGGGATTATTCCCACTGCTAGTTTAGTACCTCTGCTGACATTGTTATTTGTCTTCCTGCTACAATACATAGATCTTGGTGCTATATTTTGTCTGATTTATAGTTGTTGCTTTTAGTTGAAGAATTGTTCAGCTTCCAATTATAAGTGTTGGATTATTTTTTTTTAAACCTGTTCCTTGGTTCACAGATGATGATAGTGATGTGGATATAGAGACCATCACAGGCACTGCCTGGTCAGTAGAGATGCCAGGACACAGTATTCAGAATATCTCTTCTGCAAGTGCGCCAATTTCATTCAAACCTCTGGTGAGATTCCTGAACATTAATACTGGGAATGAGATGCCAAATATTACTAGGTCGTATAGAATTAAAAAGATGCCTTCAAGAAAATCTGGAAAGATTAGTGTTAATCAAGCTGCCAGTTTAAAATCACAGACTGAAAATTCTGCAGCCCGTTGTTTTGTCATTCTAGAACAGGAACCAAAGCTACCCAGTGATAAAAAATTAACGAAGATACAGTCACAACCTAAATACACTCATCTGCATAACAATGTGAGGTGTCACATTTCTGCAGCTATATCTACTACCATGGTGAGATCAACACAGCTAGCAAGACGTACTTACAAAAGAATTCCTGCAGTATGTGCTATTGATAAAGAAGGTTCATATCAGTATTATTTACACAGAAGAATTAGACGGCTGATAGCTACAATGGCTACATATGCTCAGAATCTAGATCGTGAAATTAGGCTTCTTCATTTTGCTTTAGATTCATATATCTCTGATTTTGATCATGAATTTACACTCATGAAATCTAAAGTAGGTTCAAATGATTATAAGAGCGAAGTACACCTGCTGTATCAAAAAATCAATTCATGTAGTCAAGATATGATAAAGAAAAGTAATGTGACAAATTCTACATTGAAGTCATATGCTAATGATTTAGAAAAGAAAATTAGGTTGCTAAATTCTAAAATAACCTCGTATGCTCACGATTTAGAAATGCAAGTTACACTCTTAAATAGTAAAATAAAATCATTTGCTGTTGGTGTAAGTAGCAAAATTACAACATTGAATTCAAAATCATCACACTTTATTTCTTATGTAAGGAGGGAATTTGACCTGCTGTATAAAATGAGTGTGTAAACTGTGTTCGTTTGTGTGCATTCATAATTATTTCTAGCTATTAAGTGTGGTTATTTACTTGTGTGTTGTGAGTGGTATGACAAAGGTTAATATTTTCCCTCCTGGTAAGCATTAGTCTCAGATGTTAAGCTTTATACGTGGGCTATTCCCAAATCAACCTCCAATTGGCTTGTAAAAATAAACAGTTTGCCATAGCGACTCCGTTCATTGCTTGCATCATTCAGTAGTCTTTTAGCTCACTACACATCAAACTACAGTTGCATTTGTTCAGTGGTTCACGAATCGTGAACGAATAAACATGGCCATCTGGAAAGATTAGTGTTAATCAACCTGCCAGTTTAAAATCACAGGCTGAAAATTCTGCAGCCCATTGTTTTGTCATTGCCTTTCCTGCCAGCTGTGAAATACGTGGTGTGATTAGTTTTCTTCAAGCAGAAGGTCAAAATACGGCCAAGGTTCATTGCCGATGGTGTCATGTGTACAGTGATAACGTTATGAGTGACAGCTCTGTGAGGGATTGGTGCAAGAAATTCAGAGATGGGCGTAAAGATGTCCAAGATGAGGGTGGACAAGAACGACATTTATGTGTGACAGATGAGCTCATTAAAAAAGTCAACCAAGTCATAGCGCTGTTTCACAATTTCAGATCTTTCTACAGAATTTCCTCAAATTTCTAGGACCAGCCTGTTTCGAATTGTCACAGAGAGATTTTTTAAATTTTAAATTCGCATATCCTTTACAGGACATCGCTGTCAATAGCGGCATCTTTAAGCTGTATGTTGATTTCTTGGCAAGATTACGCTCAGTAGTTTGCCATTGCTTTCTGAGCGGCCGGCTCAGTTATCCTGCAAGTCACCAGCGGGAGTAGAACCGCTTCCAGTTCTCGCCCGCTACGAGACTCTGCACAGAGAGATTAGGTTACCACAAATTCTGCTCACGGCGGGTACCAAATTATATATACTATTATACACCTTTGATCAATGCAGAAGTCCGGAGCCATGCCCAAGATCTCTGTCTCATCATGTTGTATTGTTCCTGATTAGTCCATTCTTATCCATTATTGTGCTTAGACTGTTATGCCTGATATTGTCTTGCAATCAGGCTTGTTCTTTAGTCGGGAAACAGTGTGGTCTTCTTCTTCAGCGTTCCGAGCCATTGAGGTTCTTTGCTGCAGATACAATCCGTCTCCATTCGTCTCTCTGGTGGACCTTCTCTTGCCAGTCGTTGATTCCAAGTGCTTGTAGGTCTGTATATGTATTATCTCTCCACCGCCTTCTTGGTCTATCTCGGAGTCTACGGTCATTTATTTCCTGAGTGTAAGCGAGTTTTGTTTCCCTATTATCTTCCATTCTTTCTATATGCCCCAGCCATTGTAGTCTATTAGCCTTCATGATACCAGTGATTAGCGGGGACTTAAACAGATCATAAATGTCTTTGTTACTTCTTCTTTTCCACTCTCCACTTTGTGTATCCCTAATGGGTCCAAAGATGCGTCTTAAAATTTTGTTCTTAAAGGTTTGTAACAAGGCTTCGTCTCCTTTCGTTGTACTCCAGGTCGCACTCGGAAAATATATCTGTCCTGAGCACAGTGTAAGTCAATCTATTCAGTTTGTACGGAGAGGTTTGAATAGCGAGAAAGCCGTAAGTAATAGTAACTACACAGAAAAATGTTATATCCAAATGCATCATCAAAGTCAATGGAAACCACTCCGTAACAAGTCAATGTATTTATAATTATTTTTCTACTTTAATGATAGCAGATGGGAGTTTATAAAGGCAGGTACATGTAGAATATCGCAAGCAAAGGCAGTATTTCTTCTTCTTATGCCCTCTATTTCTCATGGGGGGGGGGAGGGGGGGGGTATATTCATCAATGGTGTGGGGGTCCTATTCATCAATGGGGGGGGGGGGGAAGAGCGAAAGAAGAAGAAATCATTTTTCCTTATCACTTCTACCCGTTCAACCTCAGAAGAGATGTTATAATTAGAGCCTATCCCAGCCTCACATTAATAATCCTGTGATCGAAGTAGCCACATTTTGGATATTAATCTCAAGGGGATTGTCTTCCATAAGGGTAATGCATGGTGAAGAAATCTGTGATAATCTTAATTTTGATGTAGAAAACAGTCAAGCATTTCAATGGTTTGCTGGTTGCTGTTGAAATCTCTGGAAAACTGATTTTAACCCGTAAGTCCAATCGATCAGGTCATCTCAGCCTTAAAAAAGACTTGCATCTATTGGCGTGAGCAAGGTCTATATTCTCCCCCACCCACACACTCACACGCACGCACACGCACACACACACACACACACACACACACACAAAGGGACAAGAGCGCGTACATACAGGCATAAAAAACAACAAGGGAGGGAACTATAGAACAAGAACTAACACGAATTATTATTTGGTAGAGGGGAAATAACTCAATTTTTGTAAGCCATTTACAGGAGCCATTATTGTAAACAGTGCTCTGATTCGAAAAGTGAGGGGGGGGGGGGGGGGGGGGTTATGATACATAGGTTTCTAGGATAATGTCCTTTATAGAACTTTGCAACCAACCCCAGCATGTATTGCCTGTCTATGATTTACTAGACAATTTTAGTTCAGTAGTTTGACATTGCCATCTAACAGCTGACGTCGCATACCGTGGACATCAAAGCACAGCGGTCTGCTTGCGAATGGCCAGCGGCTGAGTTTGAACCCTCAATTCGGCATGTCGGAGAACTATGAGACTGCTCGCATCACTATCCCCCCACTTAGTTAACTTAAATGACCCACTTAACCTTAAATAGGCCGACTGTAATACGGATGTAAAATTGTTAGTTCACCGGTCTCCCTGGCAAAGGTGTTAATGACTTTCTCTACAATCCTGTATACCCACGTGAGGAACACATCCGCGCGAGATTCGGCAATGGATCGCGTCGCATTGGTTACTTACGGGATATGTGAGCCTGTCGCTCAGAAAGAAATATCAAACCAGTGAGCGTAATCTCGCCAAGAACATCAACAGCAGCTGAAAAATGCTGGTGTTGACTGCAACGTCCTGTAAGGGATATGCAACTTAAAGAAAAAGTTCTTAGTCGCGGCCGAGGGTCACCCCATAATGCTCCGTTCTTGTGCCAGAGATTATGACACAAAATGGTCCTCACTGTCCCGTGTGGAAAGTGGAACAGACAGCAGTCCCGACAAACAAACAGCACATACAGGCATACATGCTCTGCAGCCGACAGATAGTTGTTGGTTATGATGTTATCAAGTGTCAAGATGGTAGGTAGAGGAGCTCTTTATAGAAACAACGGCTACGGTCGTCGCTCAGTATGGCCACTGCCAAGAAGGTAAACAATGGCAAGCTATCTTCTTTACAGATGCCTTGCATATCACGTATGTCCGCAATATGCAATATCATATGTAAAAGCGAGAACACCGTGAAAGGACTGCAAGAGCAATGAAGATACCTTGATAACTGTTAACTCAGAAAGAGAACTGGTTACTGGCATCAGAAGTAGACAGTCCACATTCTTTGGGCATGCCATTGGAATGGGAAAGATGGCGTATGTCATCATAACGGGGAATTTGGATGGGATGAAAAACAGGGCAGACCAAGAGAGAAAATGTTAGACAGTTTGATATCATGGCATGGAGAAACATAGATATAAGAAATGATTCGGAGCACAAGAGACACATGCCACACGACATGGGCTATAAGAAAGAAAAGTTTTGTGTTATTATTTAATGGCTTATTGGCGACTGAAATGTTGGGACATTCTAGGCAAATATGGCCGGAAAGAGACGTACATTAATAAAACAACAACAACGAGAAAGGAATATATCACTACGCCTTGTGGCGTTTTGGGTACATGGTGCTTGTCCAATATTTGTATAGACCAATCAGCGTTAGATAGGTGATGTAGTTATTGACATACCAATTGCCTTTATTTCCCAGACAATTTCTCGGTACCCATTTTAATCTGTGTCGACCTGGGCTCTAACCAGGTTAATGTTTAAAACCCATTTAATGACCGATAGACAGGCGTGCTGGCCATTGCTCTACCATCGATACCTGGAGCACGAATAGTGGCAAGGAAAAAAGCCCAGGGGTCTTGTCGACAATGGCGTACGGTATACTAACCTTAGCAGGAATTTTCCCGATATAGAGTAAGCATCAATTCAATGACAATAACATGTAACAATATTCAATAGTTGTTCCACCCTTATTTTAGTACTTTACGTCGAAATGGTGCCATGACACGTGTTGTTAATCATTCTCATTGTTTTGTTTTGTTTGTTTAGTAGCACTTTCACTTATCAACAGAGTGAATATCATTTTTATTTAACTTTTATAGGACATCGCTGTGAACGCCAGCATTTTACTGCTGTTGTTGATGTCTTGGCAAGTTAACGTTCAGTAGTTTGCCATTACTTTCTTAACGACCGGCTCCCATACCAACTCGTTAAAACCCAACGCAACGCGGTCTGCTGCCAAATCGGTCGCAGCTGTGTTTCGAACGCGTGTAAGCGGGCTCACGAATCGCGTCCGTAATCTCTTTGCCACGGAGCCGGCAACAGATTTACATTTCATGCACAGATAGTGAAAATTATTCTCATCACATACTTTAGTAAATGTTTCACATTTTATTTGTTAAATTATGAATATATATATATATATATATATATATATATATATATATATATATATATATATATATATATATATATATATATATATTCATTGGCACCTTGCCGTCTTGACAGACGATAGTTTGTGCTTCAAAAAGGCATAACTACTACTACTACCCATGGCGGCAGCGAATGTGACTGATAAGGCCAATTCGCGCTGTAAATGTACGTCCACAGTGGGTGCATGTGAACACATGGTCATTTCCACCACCATACACCATCTTACGTCTCACACGCTCGGTGTGTGACTTATCTGCAATAATTGTCTCCTTTGTCTTTATTCCATTTCTGATATTTGCCCTGCATGCAAAACGTTCAGCGGCGACTTGCTCCCAATGTGCATTATCAATGCCTGTATCAATCATGTCCCGCTTACACACATCTTTGTATCATTGTAGAGGCCAACCCTGAGATCTCTTACCCATCTGTAATTCACCAAAAAAGATGTCCTTTGGTATTCTACCATCATCCATCCTCTTAACATGTCCTATCCATCTAAGTCTACAAAGACTAAGCATGGAATAAACCGTCACACAACCTGATCTTTCCAGTACTTCAGTATTTGTGATTTTGTCTTGCCACTTAATGCCAAGTATTCTTCGCAAACACCGCATATGAAAGCTGTTTAAATGTTTCACTTCGTGTGAGTAAGTTGTCCAGGTTTCACTGCCATAAAGAAGAGTACTAAGAAAACAGGCTTGATAGACAAGGACTTTTGTTTTGGCATTAAGCTTCCTATTCTCCCAGACTTTTTCTTAACCTGTTCATTGTTGTTGCTGCCTTACGAATCCGGATGTTGATTTCCTGATCTGGGGATAATGTTCTATTTACCACTGATCCTAGATATGTAAAATGGTCTACTATCTCTAGTTCGGCGTCGTCAATAAAGATTGATGGTACCTCATGTGCACCTTGTGACATAATCTGTGTCTTCTTTTTGCTAATTGTTAAACTAAATTCAGAATACGCATTGGAGAATGCAGATAGTAGACATTGTAATTCTTCCTCAGAGTGTGTCGTAACTGCAGCATCATCTGCAAAAAGCAACTCTCTGATCAGTACCCTCCTAATTTTGGCCTTGGCCTTCAATCTCTGAGCATTGTAGAGGCCGCCATCTGAGCTTGAGTGAATGTATATACCACCATTCTGATCACGAAAGGCATATTTCAGTAGAATTGGAAAGTATATTCCAAAGAGGGTGGGGGATAGTACACAACCTTGCTTAACTCCACTCTTGATTTCAACTATGTTCAACTTCAGCTATGTTGATCGGCGTGTCAGTTTGTTGAGCCAGGAACTGCTTCGGTTGGTGTAGATTCTGTGGTATCAGTTTGTTGCAGTCGAGAACTGCATCGGTTGATGTAAATGCTGTGATATCAGTCTGTTACAGTCGGGAACTGCAACGGTTGGTGTAGGTGTCGTGGTATCAGTTTGTTGCAGCCGGGGACTGCTCCGGTTAATGTAGATGTTGTGGTATCAGTTTGTTGCAGTCGGGAACTGCATCGGTTGGTGTAGATGTTGTGATATCAGTTTGTTGCTTCGGTTGGTGTAGATGTTGTGGTATCAGTTTGTTGCAGTCGGGAACTGCTTCGGTTCGTGTAGATGCTGTGGTATCAGTTTGTTGTAGTCGGGAACTGCATCGGTTGGTGTAGATGTTGTGATATCAGTTTGTTGCTTCGGTTGGTGTAGATGTTGTGGTATCAGTTTGTTGCAGTCGGGAACTGCTTCGGTTCGTGTAGATGCTGTGGTATCAGTTTGTTGTAGTCGGGAACTGCATCGGTTGGTGTAGATGTTGTGATATCAGTTTGTTGCTTCGGTTGGTGTAGATGTTGTGGTATCAGTTTGTTGCTTCGGTTGGTGTAGATGTGACAATGACACGCACGAGATGAGATCAGGTGACGGTTTAATACATGGGCTTGTCGTTCACTAGGGGAGGGAACATCTGGTCACTTATCACCTCCCCCCACCCCACCCCGTGCACGCAAGCCTAAAAAATGAGATGGTTCAAATACACCACAGACCCGTATATAAAAACACAAAGTATAGGGCAGCTTTACAAAATACAATTACAGAAAACAAAGAATTGTGCGATGACAAACCTTCATCAATAAACAAACACAAGAAAACACAACATATAAATCATGAAGATGATAGTAAAGTGACTTAGTAGGGCATAATAATCAGAATGAGAAGAATAGAAAAAATGGACCCAAAAAAATGTGTGCTTCATTTTTCATCTTCCCAGAATGTGAAACAATATATAATTTTTTTCCGCAGCTTTGAACTTTGAACCATATATGTGCTACTATGTCTAGTGCACTGGACTGATTTTTGCATGTGGATTACCTTTCCCATAGCACAATCTTTTCTGACAAACCGGGACAAACATCGCTTATCAAGCATAAGATAACTTTACTGTCAAATGTCCCTGTTAAAGTGAAACCTTATCCTATTCCAATATATTATCTGGAGAAAGTCACTGCAGAGATTTCAGAGTTAGATAAAACTGGAATTCTAGTCTATTTCAAACTACTGTTCTCCAGCGGTAATTGTGAAGAAAAAGGATGGTTCACTACGGCTATGTGTCGATTATAGAGAAGTAAATGCATTAACACTACTTGATGCAGAACCAATGCCAAACATTGATGAGTTGATTGAGGGCATGGCAAACTCGAAACTCTTTTCGAAGATTGACCTCACCAAGGGATATTGGCAAATCCCTATGGATGAAGATTCGATGCATATCATAGCTTTCAGTACTCCATTAGGTTTATATGAATGGGTATATCTTCTATTTGGTCTACAAAATGCACCAAGCACATTTATGCGCATGATGAGAAGATTACTCCATGGAATTTCGAACGTAGCAACCTATATGGATAACATCTGTATTCATACTTCAGATATTGACACACATGTCAAAATTCTCAAACAGGTATTTCAGAGGATACAGCAACACGGGTTGAAAGCTAAACCAAGTAAAATTGAGATAGGCTTTACTGAAATACAATTCCTTGGTCATAGAATTTCTAACGGGTTTAGAAAGACAGATTCAATGGTGGTTACTAAAATTCTTAATATCAAACCTCCAACGACAAAAAGGAATTAAGAAGTCTATTAGGTCTGATTAATTACTATCAGAAGTTCATTCCTAACTTTGCTGATATGACAGCGACATTCTCTGAACTATTAAAGAAAGGTCAGCCTACAAACATAGTTTGGACAGAGGATCATGATAAACTTTTACAACAGATAAAAACTCTGTTCAGTACCTATCCTATTCTGAAATTACCTGATATTTCAAAAGATTTTGTATTACAAACGGATGCTAGTTTACATGCTATTTCAGCTGTATTACTTCAATTACATGAAGGAAAACTACATCCCATTCTTTACTTCAGTAAAAAGCTATCTGACACACAGAGAAATTATGCTGTTACTGAACTAGAAGCCTTGGCTTTAATTGAAAGTATTGAGAAATTCTCAAGGTATCTACTTGGTAGAAAATTTCTGGTTCTTTCGGATAACAAACCTCTACAGATATTCAAATCTGATCATCCTAAGAACTCCAGAATTCATAGATGGTCTTTACTCTTACAGGATTATGAATTCGATATCTGTCATACTCCTGGAAAAGATAATAATCTTGCGGATATTCTCAGTCGACTATAAATATGTAGATCTATCTTTGTCAAATTATTCAATTATAAATTAATGTATCTGTTTTGTTCATACAGTTTTAGAAAATTTTGAAAATCTATCTGTTTAGATAGCACCTGATTGAATTACAATATATACAACAATCATCAATTATATAATTATTATTATTGCAAATATATAGTTTAGGCAGATAGATACTTCTGTCGATTTGTCATTTTGGCAGGATGACATAAGGCAGTTACCAAGTGAAGCCATGGTGAACTGTGTGGATAGTAACTATGTGACTATAACTGTGTGGACAACATATTCGGATTCGGTTTGTGTAACTACAAGGAACTATCGAACTGTCTAAGTATTTAGTTAAAGATATTTTTTGGCAAAAATAATTTGATACGATAATATATGTGTATAGTTAAATTGTGATAGTAATTAATTAGTTACGTTGTAATAAGAATTAATACTATATTAGTTAGTTGTATTTCGATTCATTGTTTCATTGATTAATATTAATCAATTACTGATTTTAAGATTAATTAATGTTGTGTGATATCCATACTGGAATACATCTCTTAATTATCTTAGTGCATAAATCGTCTACCTTACCTACAGAAAAATGATGGAAATACAAGTAATATATATACACGAATCGACAACGATCAACAGCAACGGATATGGATTGCGTGGAACTCCAATACTACCCTCGTCCGCAACTCCAGGTATTACCTAGAGGGAGGTCACTTGTCCATTTGGACAAGATAGGGACTAATGTAAATTAGTTGGACCGACCTTCACAGGGGTCGGCCACACGACGTCCAACGGGGGTTTGGCCAGGTGGGCGTGCCCGTCATATAACTTTATTATTTTTTTAAGGGTGGGTAACAGGGAACCATTAGCTATTCTGTTCAGCTGTTGTTGTAAGTGTTATAGTAAGGATATCAGATATAATTACAAATTGTGTATATATATATATATATATATATATATATATATATATATATATATATATATATATATATATACATATACATATACATATACATATATATATATATATATATATATATATATATATATATATATATATATATATATATATATATATATGGAGGGAAAATAATTTCATCATTTTTTTTTGTCTGGGAGGGGGCATTATGCCATATGATGGGCACCCCCAAAAAGAAGATACAAGATAAGAGAAAAGGGATCTTCCCAGAAGGATACACCAAACCGAACGATTAACACGAAAACCAAGGGAAACCCAAGACGTCACAGGGCAACAAAAAACAGACGTTGAGCGATTCTGCCAATGCGCGGATGTATTTTCGTGAAGCCCGTGTTCGGTGAAGATCTGGATGTAATGATTGCGAGGTTCGGCTGGTAATTAACAGGAGGAGGAATAGTGTGACGATGAAACGCTCCATGGAAGGACCGAAAGCACAGAACCTAGACAATCCTGAATTCGGAACGGCGAAATAGAAACTACGCTCCAAGGTGAAATCGGATCGTATAGGGAATTTAGTCTTAGACGATATATAAACGCCGACCCTGCATAAAAGGGTAGTTTATAGTCTGGGCAAACCTATTATTGTTATCCAGCACATTAATAAACGTGTGTGAGTATTCGCCTGGATTGCGTCAGTTGGTATTTCGCATTGCTTTCCAGAAGTTTCAGGTGAGAGTTAATATTTTCTCGTTGTTCGAGCTATGAAGCATTGATGATGATTTCCTGTTCTTTAATTGGTGAAGTTACGTCAAGGCATTGGTGTTCTTCTAGCTGTGCTTAAAGTGTGTGTAAATGAAGTGCATCTCTGTATGAATGTTTTGTTAGTCGTATGGCTGTCTGTATAATACGCTCCTGTCTTAGTCTGTCTTTGTGGGTCATGGTTGCTAAATATTGTGTTCTTCTTCGTATCGTGCTTTTTAGCAAGTCCCAGTATTGTGTGATGTTCTCAGTCGGTATATTATCTGTGTACGTGTGTATGAGCTGTGTCATATATTTTACATATTCTGAGTGTTCCAATAGTGAGTTATTGAACTTCCAGTGAGGTGACCTTTTGTTTGGCTGCGTGTTTGGGCTGTTTGAGCTGATGTGTACTAGTATACCTTTGCGGTCTGTGTAATGTAATGTTTCCCGTAGGTGTTTGGTTTGTATGATGTTGTATGTTGCGGGTGTATAAATCCTATCTAATCTTGATGATCTGTTGTGTGTTTTGTTTGTGTATGTCGTTTCTCTACTGTCGGGGTGTGTATGCCTGAATGCGTCTGTGAGGTTGTGTGTATCGATGATATTTCGTAGTGTGTCAAGTTGATGTAAGCTGTCTCTGCCGGCTCTCTTCAGCTGTGTTCTCACCTCTCCTCCCACCACGTCTGAATCGTCAAGAACACAATTGTAATCACCGGCAAGAAGAATATTTTGTCCCCTGTATGTCTGTGTTAGTAAGTCGTCTAAATGTTCATAACATAGAGGTTGATAATTGTAGTTAGGTGGTGCGTGTATGTTCACAATGACACATGAGTGTGTGTCGTTTTTAACTTGAACTGTGGAAATTCTACCATGTGGATAAATAGTCCACGTGTCGGAAATTTGGAGAATGGCTGTCCCTGACCCTTCGTTATGTTTCGCCAAACTGAAACACGAATTTCTTAATCCTAGCCGTGTCACTAATTCTGCTGCTTCAAAGTCTGCTTTGATGTTAGTTTCTTGCAATAAAAGAAAATCTGGCTTGTGTTTAGGTATGATTGTGACTATGTGTTTTAATTTCATTTTCATACCCCGAATATTTCAGCTAATTATACGTAAATCGTCAGCCATTTTAAAAATTAAAATAAACAACATGGTGGTTAAATTGAAGTGATTACCTTTATCTGTTCTGTGTTACTTCAAATCTGGGCTGTATCTTCGGTTTTGGTGATATTTTTGTGGTTTTCGTGCTCCTCATGGTCTTCGTCGGTATCTTCGTCGGTGTTGATAAAAAGTGGTCCTTCATTGTCGCTGTTTTCATTCTGTTTTGTAGCAGCTTTCTTGTATGGTTTGGGAGGGGAAGGGGAAGATCTTCCCTCCTCTTCTCTTATGTCTTTGTTGTTTGAGGAATTTCTTCTCTCTGCCCACTTTCTGCCGTAGTGGTCGGTTTGGAAACCGTCGTCGTTGGTTTCTTGTGAAGTTGTTTTTGTTTGAGTTTCTACGGCTGTCTCCGTGGTCACCGGTCTGCCAGCTACCTCGACGTCATCTTGGACGGCGTTGTTTTGCTGTGTGTGGGCCTTCCCCATGATTGCCGGGAATTCCTCTTCTGCTAGTTCAGAGGTTTTCTTATTATTGTCTTCCTTCTGCCGCCTTGTCGGGCATTTGTTAGACCAGTGATCATCTAGACTGCAAAATGGACATTGGGTCCCGCGACCGGGTATAGTAAACAGTATGCGGTGATCGCCTGTTATTTTTCCTGGCGCCGTGATATTTGCGTAGTGCGGCACCGGTTTTGAAGGGGTGCACAGCACGCCCCACTTGCCGCCACCGTACTGGATTCTGAATACTTCCGCATTCTCATCTCCAATTGTCTTTTCCACAATGAATTTCACTCCCTGTGGAGAAATCGTATTGGGGAGGCAATGAATTGTCACTCGTTCCCTTTCTCGTTCCAGGTGCTGTATCGATAGCTCTAATCCCTCCACCGGCAGCTTTATTGTTTTGCCATGCAGGCCTTTGTACACTGCCACATGGGCCGCCTGTGTTAGGTTAACGTACCACCGAGTAGGTGTTTCATACCGGTACACGTCGGCAATACCGCCATGTGGTACACCACATGGGCCCAGCAGCGTGCTGGAGATTAACGAAGGCGTGGCCTTGGCCGCAGTGCCAGGGCTGGTAACTGTGATTATCAACGTACCATTGTTATGAAGTGATCTTCCTTCTAGAAAATGGTCGATGTCGATTGAATCCATGCTCTTGACTGGTGCCATGGCTGCTGTGAAGAAATCCGGAAATATCACCACAATGAAAATCTAAAACACGAAAGATTTGTTCGTTTGTGAAGAGAAACCAGAGTAATAATAATATTAAGTATTACAACAACAAAAAATAATAATAATAATAAATGTGTTATTTGTTTAAATTTTGAAACGTAAAATTGCAACAATACGAAACATTGTGAAAATGTAAGAAAAATCAACAACAGTCTCTTTCGTATAAGTTTAATTCCCGCAACATTGTCTATTACATGATTATATTCAGCATCAGAGTATGCAAAATAGAATGGAAAATAGATTAATTCTGCTGTTTTTCTGTCTCCGAACTTTATTTAAAGTCACAGCTCCTTTTAGGTAGCACTGTTGTTGCTTTTTTCAAACTTTGTTACTTAGTCAGAGTCTAATGTTTGAAGCTTGTACGAAACAATTTCGGTCGGTTATTGTGTTTTACCCCTTCCAGTTCTACTGTTGATGTTACCTATGGTGGAGGAGTTTGACGTTTCCTGGGGTAAAGCAAGCCGTGCCCCACCTGTCGTAGCTCCGACATTAAACGTTTCCTAGAATCAAACCGGTTCGGCTATGCTATTTACGCTTATTGATTGCACTCTTTTACAATACTGTTGAATTGTAACAACTGATCCAGAGTAACACACATCAAGATTACGTAGTGATCTGCACCGATGGGTCAGTGGTGAGAATCAGGCGTAGTGGCTGAGGTTTAATAGCGATGGCTAATGGATGGTGCTTGACAAAGGAGAGTCTGGCATATGAGACTACGACCCCCAGCATGATAATGAAGGTGGCAGCAGTAACAGTGGCATTCCATTGGTTGGAGGAGACCACTGCAACACACATTGTATTCATTAGGGACTCAAGGAGTATGCTTAGTAAAGTGGAGAAAGGAATGTTTCATGTGGAATTGCTATCCTTGCTCCAGAGGTCACATGTTGTGAGAAT
This sequence comes from Cepaea hortensis, assembly GCA_963921405.1. Classification (NCBI taxonomy): domain Eukaryota; kingdom Metazoa; phylum Mollusca; class Gastropoda; order Stylommatophora; family Helicidae; genus Cepaea; species Cepaea hortensis. Next base: position 27,984,727 of record OY992885.1, read on the forward strand.
TGTATGGATTTTTTGCCTGGCTATGCAGGAGTGCGGAAGAATGAGCAGGCTAATAGGCTGACAGGGAATGACTTCTTGGTGGTAGATTACCTATGGACAAGGAAGAGGTGGTTGAGGGCCTGTGGGACCTGGTGGAAAAGGCGAGGGAACATATTGAGAGCCCGCATGTGGAAAAAGCTGATATGCAGGGGGTCGACGGGGGTTCAGGAAGAATCTCAAAACCGAGAAGGAAGACTAAGAGAACTGTCCATAAGATAGCGGTGGGAACGATTAGTAGTATGACTCTTCGCTAACAGTTGAACTAGGGGACAGAGCGCATATGGGAATGTTCTAAATACAGTGATGTGGGCTCTTAGCTCAACTCAGCTCAACACTCCGATAACGCCTTTTTTTCCACACCGACAATAATTATCACACACTCTGTCGTTTCTTGACATAGTTCTCTTACCGCTTTATATTTAGAAATGTAGCTGTAAGGAGTTATCATGTGAAATCAGACTATTGACACATTGTTTTAGCGATTGCCCTACATTTTATTCTTCACAATTGTGTATAGCTTTTATTATGGTAACATTCAATTGATACCATACAAGATATGAATAAAATTGTTACAATTGTTTTTTGTATAAAAAAAACCGTTGTATATCCTTTACAGGGCAGTCAACACCATCATGTTTTGCTATTGTGATGGGAAAGGAAAAACAATGTCAAGTAATCAGTTCATATATTAACGCGATCTTGAAATAATCTCTCTCTCTCTCTTTCTCTTTCTCTCTCTCTCTCTCTCTCTCTCTCTCTCTCTCTCTCTCTCTCTCTCCCCCCCCCCCCCCCACGTAACCCAAAAATAATTCCCCCCTAGGAGAAATTCACTATCGGCTGAGAACCACTGATCTGTATAATGCATTACCAGAGATCATTACCACTCATTATTTGGTGATGTGTGCCCTACAGGGTAGGGTTTAGAAAAAATAGTCTTTAGCCTCATTATATTGCTCCTCTCCACGGAAATCTTAGTAAGCAAACTTTTTTTCAAACGTTTATTTGATACAAATCAATGTATATTTACAATGTTTAATGTGTGTTTCTTATTTGTGTATATCACAGAGCGTTGCCGTTTGTTAGTATTAAGTGTCATATGTGTGAATAAAACAAACACACACACACACACACACACACACACACACACACACACACACACATGTTCATACATATAGATATATTCCTGAAAGGTCTTCCTGAAACATATATATAGGAATTTTTTTTTATTTTTTTTTAAAACTTTTATTGAGTGTTAAAGTGGTTGCGAATTGTATTGTTCGTGTTTTTACAGAGCATTGCATGTGGACGTGTAGGTGACATATGCGCAAAAATACAAATATTTTATACATTTAAACATTCCTCCATTGACATTGTTGTAAGGAAATATTTTAAATCAACAGCGTGATGGTAGTGGGCTGTTATTATTTCCCCTGCCGCCCCGCTCTCCTGTCGGCTCCAAATCTCCTACCAAGTACCATCACCACCTCTCGGTGATGATAAACATGGCGGTTTCCTTAGCGACTCAATGAACATGATCAAGAGGATAGAGGAGGGGTCGATCCGAAGAGAATGGTTGCTGCCTCTGAAGCGGTCTCGGCTGGCAAAGATTAGTTTCATCTTCGTGCCAGGGCATGCGGGAGTACAAGGAAATGAGCGGGCTGACAAGCTCGCAGGTGAGGCTACTGTGGAGGGCGGTCGCGCCATGGACCAGGCTGACATTCTGAATGCTCTACGAGAAGTGAAACTTTTGCGAGAACCAAGTGATGACTGTGAATCTACAACAATGGCCAGACTGCGAGAGCAGCAAATTATAAGAGGGGTGGCCAAACAAGAACACTACGCAGGAAGCCAAAGAAGATTGATAAACCAACACAGAACTGGCGTCGTTAGCCGCTACACGTTGCGGGATTTGCTGAGGAGGGGATCCGAGCACTTATGGACTGAATGGTTCGATGTGCAACGAGGATGATCTGTCGACTAACTAACTAACTAACTAACTAAACATGGCGGTGCACAAACTGTTTAGAACCAACCGGTGAGGGTGGCAGCAGAGACAACCATCACAGTATCAAAAAGGTGGGAAAGGGGGATGAGATTGTATACGCGTTTACAAAGCCATATAATATATATTAGTAGTGATTACAATGATAATAGTGCAAATAACAACCAAATACATAAATAATATAATAATGACAAGGAATAACACTGCTAAGTGCTAAGGGTGATAGTCTCAATGATAATAATAGTTCTAACATGTGATTCCATGTGCTAAATTGATTTTCTTAGGAATGGTGTTTACATGAAATACATCTTATAATAATAATGACAAGGAATAAAACTACTAAGGGTGATAACAGCAATGCTAAAAAACACAATGATAAAATTAGTTATGATAATGATCACATTTTCCAAACATGTGATTCCATTTGCTAAAATAATTTTCTTAGACATGGTGTTAAAATATGGCAGGTACCTACAATAACAATTGCATCCTGCACTGTTCAATAATATAGTAGGTGTAAAAAGGAGTTGGTTATCTTTTTTTTCTCCTTGCTTATTTTTTTTTTTTTTTTAAATTATACATATACTTGCAACATGCAATGTTCAATAATAGTAGAAGTAAAAGGAGTTGGTTTTCTTTTTCTCCTTGCTTATTTTTTTTTTTTTCTTATTTGTAAGGGTTCATTCATTTTTTTCCCTTCCTCTTTTTTTTTTTTTAACTTTATGTAAAAAGTAAACAAGCATCAGTATTTGCACAACATTTTTACAATCTTTACATTTTTGTTTCCTTGCCATCTTCTCACCAATTTGTTTCACTCCATCAATGCCCTTATCACCACTATCTGGGCAATGATGGTAAAGGCAGGATAGATATTTGAACCAAACCGGTGTGGGTATCAGCAAAGGCAGCAACAAACCATGAGCAAGGGGATGGGGGGCACATGGGAAAGGGATTTTGTTTATTACTAATGATGACAATAATAATAATGACAAGAAGAGACATACTGAGGGTAATAATAGCCAATATAAAAAAAACTAGCAATGGTAATAATGGTTATGAAAATGATAAACTTTTTGCAAATTGTGGTTTCCATTTGCTAGGATGATTTTCTTTGGAATGGTGTTAACATAGCATAGCAGTGTACATACACAAGCCAAATATAGTTTTTAATAATAGTTGTAGTACAGGGAGTTGGGTTTTTTTTCCCCCTCATTTCCTCAATCATTTGTATTTGCACAAATTTATTTTAGTATTATTGATTTGGTAACCATATGTGATTTTGTATTTATTCCTTCAACACTCCCTCACATGATTCAAAAGGGGTGACTAAGAGAAAGGGAAATCTTTACATTTTTGTTTACTTTGCCGCACTCCCACCAATCGCTTTCACTCCAATGCCCCTCTGACCACCCTTAATGATGGTACAGGCAGGACAAATGTTTGAACTGACCAGTGGGGGTGGTAGCAAAGGCAACAACCCATAAGCAAAATGGGGCACTAGGGAAGATGAAGTTGTAAAATAATAATGATGATATCACTAATACTTATAACATTAATGATACTAAGGATAATAAGGTAGATACTGAATACAAAGGCGAAATATAGGAATTTTTTTTTTTTTTAAACTTTTATTGAGTGTTAAGAAACATTTGCATTTGTATTGTTCGTGTTGTTACAGAGCGTTGCATGTGGAAGTGTAGGTGACATATGCGCAAATTTTTACAACATTTGTTTCAACATTTTTACATTTGAAATGGGGGGCAACGAAAAACGAGTACAAACAACAACAAGACGGTAATATACCATTATTTTCCCTCTGCCACCCTTTCACCTGTCAGCTCCAACCCCACCAATACCATCATCACCACTTGGTAATGAGGAAAAAGGCAGTAAAACTTGTTAGAACCGACCGGTGAAGGCAGCAGCAGCATCAAAACCAACAGTATCGAAAAGGTAGGGGGGGGGGAGGGGGGGGGGGGTTGTCAAGGAGTATCCTAGTTTACAATGCAGGAGGAGTAGTTGTTGCATTAGTATTGTTTGTGTTGTTACATGCGCACTGTGTGTTCAGTATTTGTGTGCGTGTTTTTACAGAGCGTTGCATGTGGGCGTGTAGGTGACATATGCGCAAAAATTACAAATGTTTTATACATTTAAACATTTCTCCATTGACATTGTTGTAAGGAAATATTTTAAATCAAAAGCATGATGGTAGCGGGCTGTTATTTTTTCCCCTGCCGCCCCGCTCTCCTGTCAGCTCCAAAAACTCCTACCAAGTACCATCACAATCGGTGATGATAAACATGGCGGTGCAGAACTGAAACAAAACGGTGAGGGTGGCAGCAGAGACAACAATCACAGTATCAAAAGGGTGGGAAAGGGGGATGTGATAGTATACGCGTTTACAAAGCCATGTATATTAATAGTGATTACAATGATAATAATGCAAAGTAACAACCAAATACATAAATAAATATCATAGTGACAAGGAATAACAGTGCTGAGACTAGTGATTCAGTGATAGACTCAATGATAATAAATAATAGTTTTAACATGTGATTTTATGTGCTAAATTGATTACCTTAGGAATGGTGTTTACATGAAATACCTCTTATAATAATAATGACAAGGAATTAAAAAAAAAACTACTAAGGGTGATGACAGCAATGCTAATATTAATAAACACAATGGTAGGATTTGTTTTGATAATGATCACATTTTCCAAACATGTGATTCCATTTGCTAAAATTATTTTCTTAGAAATGGTGTTAAAATATGGCTGGTGCATACAATAACAATTGCATCCTGCACTGTTTAATAATATAGTATGTGTAAAAAGGAGTTGGTTATCTTTTTTTCTCCTTGCTTATTTTTTTTTTTTATTTTTTTTTCTTTTATTTATACATATACTTGCAACATGCAATGTTCAATAATAGTAGAAGTAAAGGGAGTTGGTTATCTTTTTCTCCTTGTTTTTTTTTTTTTTTTTTTTCTTTTGGTCTTATTTGTAAGGGTTTATTCATTTTTTCCCTTCCTCTTTTTTTTTTTTAACTTATTGTAGAAAGTAAACAAGCATCAATATTAGCAAAAAATTTTACAATCTTTACATTTTGTTTCCCTTGCCACCCTCTCACCAATTTGGTTCCTCTCCACCAATGCCATTACCCCCCTCTCTGGGCAATGATGGTAAAGGCAGGATAAATATTTGAACCAAACCGGTGTGGGTACCAGCAAAGGCAACAACAACCATGGGCGAGGGGAGGGGGGCACATGGGAAAGGGGTTTTTGTTTTATTACTAATGATGGCAATAGTAATAATGACAAGAAGAGACATACTGGGGGTAATGACAGCAATTTAAAAAAAAAAACCAGCAATGGTGATAATAGTTATGAAAATGATACCATTTTTACAATATGTGATTCCATTTGCTTGGATGATTTTCTTTGGAATGGTGTTAACATAGCCTAGCAGGTACATACACATGCAAGCTGCAGTTTTTAGTAATTTTTGGAGTAAAGGAGTGGGTATTTTCCTCCTTGTTTTTTTTTTCCTCCTAAATGTAGGGGTTCATTCATATTTTCCTCTTTGCTCTCTCTTTCTTTTTTTTTTTTTTAAATAAAAATTAACCAAACATTTGTATTTGCATAAGTTTTTACAGTATTATTGGTTTGATAACCATATGTGTTTTTGTGTTCATTCATTCATTTAACACTCACTCACATGATTCAAAGGGGGTGACTAAGAGAAAGGGAAATCTTTACATTTTTGTTTACTTTGCCGCACTCCCACCAATCGCTTCCACTCCAATGCCCCTCTGACCACCCTTAATGATGGTACAGGCAGGACAAATGTTTGAACTGACCAGTGGGGGTGGTAGCAAAGGCAACAAACCATAAGCAAAATGGGGCACTAGGGGAGATGAAGTTGTAAAATAATAATGATGATATCAATAATACTTATAACATTAATGATACTAAGGATAATAAGGTAGATCTTATATATAAATTAGGATCTCCGTCTGTCTGTCTGTCTGTATGTATGTATGTATGTCCGTATGTCCGTATGTCCTTTATACGCTCGCGAACGGCCCATCCGATTGAGATGAAATTTTCTACACGCCTTCCTTTCATTCCAGAGCTGCCAACTGTCATAGTTTTTTTTTTTCTTCTTCTTCCTCCTCCCTCCTCCCCCTCCCAAAATACGTACGTAAATATATGATGATGATGATGAAAGAATCCCCGAACCAAAACGCTAGGGAAAGGGAAGAAAATGACGTGACTACACAGAATCGTCACACGGCAATCATCATCATCAAGTGCCGTGCCGGCTGGCGTAGGCGTTCATGGCTCTCCGTAGATCTCAGTCTTTGGTTTTTTGGATTAACTCTGCTGCTGATATTCCTCCATGCCACGGCAATATCAATAACAATTCATCTTTTTATGTGTAAGGAAGTCGTGTAGAAGGGAATAACTAGACGAGTATGAATTCGGAATGGCGAACTCTCTCCTCCTCTCTTCTCCTCCCTCCTCCTCCCTCTATCTCCTCCCTCCACCCTCCTCCTCTTCCTCCTCCCTCTCCCTCCTCCTTCTCCCTTCTCCCTGCCTCCTCCATCCTCCTCTCCGCCTCCTCCGCCTCCTCCCTCATCTTCCCTCCTCCTCCCTCTCCCTCCTCCTCCTCCTGCCTCCTTCTCCCTCATCATCCTCCCTCCTCCTTCTCCCTCTTCCCTCTTCCTCCTCCTCCTACCTCCTCCTCCCTCTACCTCCTCCTCCTCCCTCCTCCTCCCTTCTCCTCCTCTTCCTCCTCCCTTTCCTTCCTCCTCCTCCTCCCTCTATCTCCTCCTCCCCTACCTCTTTCCTCCTCCCTCCTCCTCCTCTTCCACCTCCCTTTCATTCCTCCCCTCCTCATTCTCCCTCCTTCCTCCTCCTCCTTCCTTCTTCTCCCTCTGCCTCCTCCCTCCTCCTCTCCCCTCCTCCCTCCTTCTCCTCCTCCCTTCTTCTCCTCCTCTCCCCTCCTCCTCATCCTACCCTCTTCCTCTTCCCCACCTCCCTCTCCCTCCTCCATCCTCCTCCTCCCTCTTCCTCCTCATCCCTCCTCCTCCTCCTGCCTCTCTCCTCCTCCTCCTGCCTCCCTCATCATCCTCCCTCCTCCTTCTCCCTTCTTCTCCCTCTTCCCCTCTTCCTCCTCCTCCTACCTCCTCCTCCCTCTACCTCCTCCTCCTCCCTCCACCCTCCTCCTCGCTTCTCCTCCTCTTCCTCCTCCCTTTCCTTCCTCCTCCTCCTCCCTCTATCTCCTCCTCCCCCTACCTCTTTCCTCCTCCTCCTCTTCCACCTCCCTTTCATTCCTCCCCTCCTCATTCTCCCTCCTTCCTCCTCCTCCTTCTCCCTCTGCCTCCTCCTCTCCCCTCCTCCTCCCTCCTTCTCCCTTCTTCTCCTCCTCCTCCCCTCCTCCTCATCCTACCCTCTTCCTCTTCCCCTCCTCCCTCTCCCTCCTCCATCCTCCTCCTCCCTCTTCCTCCTCCTCCCTCTTCCTCCTCCATCCTCCTCCTCCTTCTTCCTCCTCCTTCCTTCTCCTTCCTCTTCCTCCTCCTACTACCTCCTCCTCCTCCTCCTCTCTCCTCCTCCTTCTTCCTCCCTCCTCCTCCCTCCTCCTTCCTCCTCCTCCATCTCCTCCTCCTCACTCCTCCTCCTCCCTCTACCTCCTCCCTCCTCCTCCCTTCACATTCCTCCTCCTTCCTCCTCCTCCCTCCTCCTCATCACTCCTCCTCCTTCTTCCTCCCTCCTCCTCCTCCCCCTCCTCCTCCCTCCTCCTCCTCCCTTCTCCTCCTCTACCTCCTCCTCCTCCTCCTCTCTCTACCTCCTCCCTCTACCTCCCTTCACATTCCTCCTCCTCCCTCTTCCTCCTCCTCCTCATCCCTCCCTTCTCCCCTCCTCCTCCTTCTCCCTCCCTCCTCCTCCCTCTCCTCCTCCTCCCTCTACCTCCTCCTCCCTTCACATTCCTCATCCTCCCTCCTCCTCCTCCCTTCTCCTCTTCCTCCTCCTTCTCCTCCTCCTCCCTCTTCCTCCTCCCTCTTCCTCCTCCCTCTTCCTTCTCCCTCCGCCTCCTCCTACTCCCTCTCCCTCCTCCTCCCTCTCCCTCCTCCTCCCTCTCCTCCTCCTGCTCCGTCTCCTCCTGCGTTCTCCTCCTCCCTCCTTCCTGCTCCGTCTCCTCCTGCGTTCTCCTCCTCCCTCCTCCTCCCTCTTCCTCCTCCCTCCTCCTCGCCTCCTCCTCCACCCTACTCCTCCCTCCTCCTCCTAATCCCTCCTCCCTCCTATTCCTCCCTACTCCTCCTGTCTCCTCCCTCCTCCTCCCTCCTCTTCCCTCCTCCACCTCCCTCTTCCTCCTCCCTCCTCCATTTACCCAAGACAGACAGACAGTCAGACAGATAGTCGGCAACGGGAACTTATATGACTACTTATATGAATTAAATTAGATGCTCCCCACCAGGAGTTGGGCGATGCCGGGCTGGGTCAGACAGACAGACAGATAGATAGTCGGAACGGGAACTTATATGACTACTTATATGAATTAAATGAGATGCTCCCCATCAGGGTCTGGGCGCAGACGGGCCGGGTCAGACAGACAGACAGACAGATAGACAGACAGACAGATAGTCGGTAACGGGAACGAGAACTTATATGACTACTTATATGAATTAAATGAGATGCTCCCCACCAGGTTCTGGGCGAAGCCGGGCCGGGTCAGCTAGTCTTATATATAAATTAGGATGTGCGTCCGTATCTCTGTATGTATGTATGTCCTTTATACGTTCGCGAACGGCCCATCCGATTGAGATGAAATTTTCTACACGCCTTCCTTTCAGTCCAGAGCAGCCAACTGTCGTAGTTTTTTTTTCTTCTTCCTCCTCCTCCTTCCTCCCTCCTCCCCCTCCCAAAATACGTACGTCCAGGAAATGGTCTTCTACATAGACACTTCTCTCTGAGGTCCGCGATAACATATTAACCTGGTGGGATGGCAATCAATCATCCTACTACCTCCTCCCCCTCCTCCCTTCTCCTCCTCCACCTCACCCCCACCTCCTCCTACCCTCTTCCTCTTCCCCTCCTCCCACTCCCTCCTCATCCTCCTCCATCTCTCTTACCTCCTCCTCCTCCCTCTTCCTCCTCACTCCACCTCCTCACTCTTCTTCCCCTCCCTCTACCTCCCCTCCTCCTCCTTCTCCTTCTCCACCCTCCACATCCCCCTCTACCACCACCCACCTACTCCATCCACCATATCCCACCTCCTCCTCTCCCCTCCTCCTACCCTCTTCCTCTTCCCCTCCCCCTCCTCCCTCTACACCTCCACTTCCATCCTCCACCTCCTTATCCTCCTCCTCCCTCTTCCTCTTCCTCTTCCTCCCTCTTCCTCCTCCTCCTACCTCCTCACTTCTCCTCCTCTCTCCTCCTCCCTTACCTTTCTCCACACCTCCCTCTACCTCCTCCCACCTCCTCCGTCCTCCACATCCCTCCTCTTCCCTCTTCCTCCTCCCCCCTCCTCATCATTCCTCCTCTCCTCCTCCCCCTCCTTCTCCTCCCTCCTCCTTCTCCCTCCTCCTTCTACTCTTCTCTCTCCACCTCCTCTCTCCTCCTCATCCTCCTCCCTCTCCCTCCTCCTGCGTTCTCATCCTCCCTCCTCCTCCTCCTTCTTCCTCCTCCCTCCTCCTCCCCTCCCTCCTCCTCTCTCCTCCTCTTCCCTCCCCTCCTCCTTCCTCCTCCTCCCTCTTCTCCCTCCTCCTCCTCCTCCTGCGTTCTCATCCTCCCTCCTCCTCCTTCTTCCTCCTCCCTCCTCCTCCCTCTCCCTCCTCCTCTCTCCTCCTCTTCCCTCCCCCTCCTCCTTCCTCCTCCTCCCCTTCCTCTTCCTCCCTCCTCCTCCCTCCTTCTCCATTCTTCTCCTCCTCTCCTCCCTCTCCTCCTCCACCCTCTTCCTCTTCCCCTCCTCCCCTCTCCCTCCTCCATCCTCCTCCTCCCTCTTCCTCCTCCTTCCTCCTCCTCCCTCTTCCTCCCTCTCCCTCCTCCATCCTGCTCCTCCTTCCTCCTCCTTCTTCCATCCTCCTCCTCCCTCTTCCTCCTCCTTCTTCCTTCTCCTCCCTCCTCCTCCCTTTCCTCCCTCCTCCTCCCTCTACCTCCTCACTTCCTCCTCCCTCCTCCTCCTCCTCCCTCTACCTCCTCCCTCCTCCTCCTTCTTCCTTCTCCTCCCTCCTCCTCCCTTTTCCTCCCTCCTCCTCCTCCCTCTACCTCCTCACTCCTCCTCCTCCCTCCTCACTCCCTCTCCTCCTCCTTCCTCCTCCTCCCTCTTCCCTCCTCCTCCCTCTACCTCCTCCTCCTCCCTCTTCCTCCTCCTTCTTCCATCCTCCTCCTCCCTCTTCCTCCTCCTTCTTCCTTCTCCTCCCTCCTCCTCCCTTTTCCTCCCTCTCCTCCTCCTCCCTCTACCTCCTCCTCCTCCACCTCCCTTTCCTTCCTCCCTCCTCATTCTCCCTCCTTTCTCTCCCTCCTTCCTCCTCCTCCTTCCTTCTTCTCCCTCTGCCTCCTCATTCTCCTCCTCACTCCTCCTTCTCCTCCTCCCTCCTTCTCCATTCTTCTCCTCCTCTCCCCTCTTCCTCCTCCTACCCTCTTCTCCTCCTGCCTCCTCGTCCCTCCTCTCCTCTACCTCCTCCCTCTTACTTCTCCATCCTACTACCTCCTCCCTCCTCCTCCTCCTCCTCTCCCCTCCTCCTCCTACCCTCTTCCTCTTCCCCTCCTCCCTCTCCTCCTCTTCCTCCTCTTCCTCCTCCCTCTTCCTCCTCCTCCTCCCTCTTCCTCCTCCCTCTCCCTCCTCCCTCTTCCTGCTCCCTGTTCCTCCCTCCTCCTCCTTCCTCCTTCTCCCTCTTCCTCCTCCCTCCTCCTTCTCCCTCCTCCTCCTCCTCCTCCCTTCTCCTCTCTCCTCCTTCTCCCTCTCTCCTCCCTCCTCCTCCTCCCTCCTCCTCCCTCCTCTTCTTCTCTCCTCCTCCCTCTTCTCCCTCCTCCTCCTCCCTCTACCTCCTCTTCCCTCCTCCTCCTCCCCCCCTCCTCCCTCCTCCTCCTCCCTCCTCCTCCCTCTACCTCCTCCTCCCTTCACATTCCTCCTTCTCCCTCTTTCTCCTCCTCCCTCCTCTCCTCCTCCTGCTCCCTCCTCCTCCCTCATCCTCCCTCCTTCTCCTCCCTCCTCCTCCTCCCTCCTCCTCCCCCTCCTCCTCCTAATCCCTCCTCCTCCCTCCTATTCCTCCCTACTCCTCCTGTCTCCGCCCTCCTCCTCCCTCCTCCACCTCCCTCTTCCTCCTCCCTCCTCCATTTACCCAAGACAGACAGACAGTCAGACAGATAGTCGGGAACGGGATCTTATATGACTACTTATATGATTTAAATGAGATGCTCTCCACCATGGGCTGGACTGGGTCAGACAGACAGACAGATAGATAGATAGACAGACAGACAGACAGTCGGGAACGGGAACTTATATGACTACTTATATGAATTAAATGACATGCTCCCCATCAGGGTCTGGGCGAAGACGGGCTGGGTCAGACAGACAGACAGACAGACAGTCAGACAGACAGATAGTCGGTAACGGGAACGAGAACTTATATGACTACTTATATGAATTAAATGAGATGCTCCCCACCAGGGTCTGGGCGAAGCCGGGCAGGGTCAGCTAGTACTGAATAAAAAGAAAAGGGGGAATCTTGCATGTTTCCCCCCCCCCCCCCTCACTATACTCTCCTCAACTGGCTTCACCCCACCAAAACCCTCATGCCAACTCTTAATGATGGTACAGGCAGGACAGGTGTTTGAACCAACCAGTTGGGGTAGCAGCAAGGGTAACAAAACATAAGCAACAGGGGGTGCAGGGGAGATGAAGTTGTAAAATAATAGTGATGATATCAATAATACTTGTAAAATCATTGATACTAAGGATAATGGGGTAAGTATTGACTGCTAGGATAGGGGAAAGTCTTTACATGTTGTTCCTTCTCTACTCTCCCACCGATTGGCTTCAATCACCAATGTCCCCATGACCACTCTAATGATGGTACAGGCAGGGCAAATGTTTGAAACAAACTAGTGGGGGTAGTAGCAAAAGCAACAAACCTTAAACAAAGGGGGGGGGGGGAACATGGGGATGAAGTTGTAAAATAATAAAGGTGGTATCATTAATACTAATTAAATTAATGATACTAAGGATAAAAGGGGTAGGGTAATGATAGGAAAAAAATAAAAATGATAATGATAGTGATAATAATAATAATAATAATAATGAAAACAATAATAATAATAAATATAATAATAATATAATAGATGTGTGATTTTCTTTACTAAAATATAATCTTAGTTGTGGTGGTAGTTTAGCACAACAAATTCATTTGAATCAAAACATTCCATAATTAGTACATTGGAATGGGAGGAGTTTAGTTTTCTTCTCTCTTTTTTCCTTTTTCCCCTTATCTATAAGGGTGAAACCATCATTTTGAAACAAATAAAACAAGCATTTGTACTTCCACTATTCTTTACATAAGGGATTTTCCATTGGTCTTTTGACCATATGTGATCTTTTTAATCATTCACTCACAGTTTCTTCTTTCTTTCTCTCACTCATGTATACCAAAATTACCAAAAAAATTACCAAAATTTACCAGAGTTGGTATACCATTTATACCAACTCTGGAAAGAGTTGTGATATTTTGTGCGTGAACATAAATGATATTAAGTGTGTGTTATATGTGCGGTGTTTGTATCTGGCTGAGTTTCTACATGTCCATATGAGCTGTCTATAGTAAGAAAGAGCTGTCAGTAGTTTTGTCTGTGTGTCTTTTGCTGATTTTGGTATAATGTTGAGAAAAATTGCTTTATAAATGTTGGTTTGTTTGCCTGTGTGCGTTTGTATGAGGTGTTGGAGTGTTGCGCGTATGGCTGTGATTGTTGGACATGTATACTAAATGTGTTCCTCTGTCTCTGTTGTGTTATTTCTACATAGCTGACACTGTGATATTTGTTTGAATTTGTATGCTTCTGTCTGTGTTGTCGGTGTCATATTGTATAACAGTCTATATGTGATCTCTCTAGCTTTTAGTGTTATGTGTTTGTTGTGTAGGTTTGAAAAGGTGCATGTGAAGTCAGACATGAAGTATTTGTGTCCTCTTTTAATCCTAAGTTTGAGTGATGGTGCTTGCTCTCTAACTAAATGTTTGTATATTTTGTGTGTTGTTTGCTGTATTAACTGTTCATGTCCTTGTATTGCCTGTATGCATGTCTGGTAGAATGTTGGCAGTGTTCCCTGGTAGTGTGCAGTTGCATTGTTAAGAGGTGTGAGGTGTTTTATGTTATGTGCTATATAATATAAAGCTAATCTATGTTGTTCTGGATGTCTGATGATTTTACCTATGTGACTGATTCTAAGTGACAGTATTTTTGTGTGGATGTCCTGTAGTGCAATTCCCCCCCCCCCCCTGTAGTTTGTCCTGTATGAGTGTTTTGTGATGTATGCTGTATATTGTATTGGTGAAGATGAAGCGTCTGATTTGTATGTTTATGTCTGTGACGGTCTGTTTGGGAGGGTTTAGTACTGTCGCTAAGTATAATATTTTGGGTATTATGTATGTGTTGACTATTGTGCTTCTACCAAATATTGTGGATGTTTTGTACCTATACCTGTGTAACATGTCTGTGATCTGTTCGGTCAATGAGTGCCATGTCTGTTTGTGTGTTTTTGTGGGATCACATGGGAATGTGATCCCATACAGCTTCATGGTGCCTGTGTGTCTCAGGTCTGGAGGGAAATCAGACTTTTGTTTCCACTTTCCTAGTCCCATTATCTGTGATTTCTGTATATTTACTTTGGCTCCACTGCCTTTTCCAAAATGGGTAAAGGTATGGAGTATGTTCCTTATTGAGATGTTGCTAGTGGGGAAGAAGGCAGTGTCATCTGCATAAGCGACAAGCTTCTGCTCTCCTATCCCATGTAGGAAGGTTCCTTTAATACTAGTGTCTTGTCTTATCTTTTCTAGTAAAGGCTCTAAGGTGAGCACGTACAGTAGTGGTGATAAGGGACATCCCTGTCTTACAGATCTAGTGAGCCTGAAGCTATCTGTCAGTGAGTGGTTCACCAACACTTTGCTCTCAGGGTTTTTGTACAAGATCTGTATCCACTGCCTGTAGTACTCTCCTATGTTGCAGTGTTCTAGTGTCCTATGCAGATAAGTATGGGAAATTCTGTCGAAAGCCTTCTCTTGATCCAAGGACAAGATGGAGGATGGACAATCTTTCCTATGTGTGTAGTTAATAATGTCTCTAATGAGGTGGTTGTGTTTGTGTATGTTTCTGTCTTTGACACTGCACTGTTGGTCGGGGTGTATGAGTGTTGGCATGAAGGGTTTGAGTTTGTTGGTAAGTGATTTGGCGAGTATCTTATACTCTGTGTTGAGTAAGGAAATTGGTCTGTAGTTCTTCAGTTGTGTTTTGTCGGTGTTGTCTTTGCGTATGAGTGTGATGTAGGACATGTTACAGCTTTCAGGTAATTGTTGTTTGTCAAAGGCTTCCTGATAGACTTTGAGGAGAAGATTGCCTAGGATAGGAAAGAAATGTTGGTAGAATTCTAATGTCAAACCGTCTGGTCCTGGAGTTTTGTCTTTGTTTAGTGTGCTCAGTGCCTGTGTTATGTCTGCCAGTGTCAGCTCTGTGTCCAGTGTTTCTCTGTCTATGTCAGGTAATTTCTTTGTGTACTGTAGGAAGTTGTCTTGTATCTGTGTGTCTACTGCCTCTGCTGTGAATAGATGTGTGTAGTGTTGCTGGAAAGCGGTCCCTATATGTAGTGTTTCTGTCTGCATGTTCCCCTGCATGTCTGATATTTGGCTTATTTGTCTCCTATGCTGTATATTCTGCTCTATTGCCATGTATTGTCTACTTGCTGACTCTTGTGTAATAGTGTTGAGCTTTTTTCTGAGAAGAGCACCCAAATATCTGTGTTGTTGGTGTTCTTCTAGCTGTGCTTCAAGTGTGTGTAAATGAAGTGCATCTCTGTCTGTCTGTTTTGTTAGTCGTATGGCTGTCTGTATAATGCGCTCCTGTTATTCTGTCTTTGTGAATCATGGTTGCTAAATGTTGTGTTCTGCTTCGTATCGTGCTTTTTAGCAAGTCCCAGTATTGTGTGATGTTCTCAGTCGGTATATTGTCTGTGTATGTGTGTATGAGCTGTGTCATATATTGTACATATCCTGCGTGTTTCAGAAGTGTACAATTGAACTTCCAGTGTGGTGACCGTTTGTGCGGCTGCGTGTCTGTGCTGTTTGGGCTAATGTGTACAAGTGTACCTTTGTGGTCTGTGAAGTCTAGTGTTTCTCGTAGGTGTTGGGTTTTTAATATGTGGTGTGTTGCGGGTGTGTAGAATCTGTCTAATCTGGATGATCTGTTGTGTGCTTTGTTTGTGTATGTCGTTTCTCTGCTGTCGGGGTGTGTTTGCCTGAATGCGTCTGTGAGGTTGTGTGTGTCAATGATGTTTAGTAGTGTGTCTAGTTGATGTATCCTTACTGGTCCTTCTCAGCTGTGTTCTCACTTCACCTCCTACCACATCCATTTCTTCAAGAACACAGTTGAAATCACCGGCAAGAACAATATTTTGTCCCCTGTATGTCTGTGTTAGTAAGTCGTCTAACTGTTCATAAAATAGAGGTTGGTAGTTGTAGTTTGGTGGTGCATGTATGTTAACAATAGCGTACGTGTGTGCTTCGTTTTTTACCTCAACTGTAGAAATCCTACCATGTGGGTCTCTGTGTGACCTAAAAATAGTCCATGTGTCAGAAATTTGTAGGATCGCTGTACCAGACCTGTGTTGTTGTTACGCGAAATATAGGAATTTTTTTTTTTTTTTTTTGGGGTTTGGCGGTCATCCCAGACTAGCTGGTTCCCCGCCTCCCCTGTTTTTGGAGTGGACCCTTAGTCCCACTGTGAGCTATTGCCCACAGTGGTCCACCGGGCCCACATTTAAAGTGATGCTTATGTGAGGTTTTTTTTTTTTTTGGATCACCCGGTCCCCGACCAGACCAGGCGCACTACTGGAGGGATGCAGCAAATGCGTCTGATCTTAGCCAAAGGACCGAGAGTGATCATCCCGGCCTCCGACCAGACCAAGCGCACTACTGTTGGGGGGCCAGCAAATACACTTGATCTTAGCCAAAAGGCCGAGAAGCGAAATATAGTTTTTTTTTTTTTTTTTTTTTTCCAACTTTTATTTCATACAAAGCAATGTGTATTTACAAGTTGTAGTGTGTGTTTCTTTTGTTTGTGTATATTACAGAGCGTTGCCGTTTGTTAGTGTTAAGTGTGACATTGTGAATGAAACATATACAAAAATATATACAGTTATGATAATATGACATTTGTGGCATAGTGCATGTAGATACGCATTCCTTGCATATACTTCACTTCCGCAAGCGGAATGCATGAAACACCTGTCCATCTCTCCCTCTCCTCTCTTTCTCTCTCTCTCTCTTTCTCTCTCTCTCTCTCTCTCTCTCTCTCTCTCTCTCTCACACACACACACACACACGCACACACACAAAACACACGCACACACAATCTCATGCTTTCTGGAGACCGCAGTACATTTAAATGCCCCGCGCTTGGACAATAAACTTTAAACTATCATTTCCATTAAAATGTGGCTTCCTTGTAATTTCTGGGTCACTAAGCTCCCGAGGCGAAGGTCGTTGGTGTTGTTGCCTGATGAAAAATTTCAGGGTGACGCTCTAGTCCATGATATCTTTTGTTTGGGGGACAAGAATCAGGGATTTACTACTAGTAATTAGGGTCCATGGTCTGTCCCCAGGGAGATAATTGGTCCAAAATTGTGATAGTGTCTGGGTTTTATATACAATGGGAAGGACTTAAAACCTGGCCACCAAAAGCCACCTTAGCTTACTGGGTACTTAAAGGACTCATCGAATTTGTTTATACATGGTGGTGCATATTTTTTCTTTTGAAACATATCATTACCATATACCATCATTTTAATACTTAAGATACCGACTTGGTTTAAAGACTGCTACACGCACGCACGCGCGCGTGCGCGCACACACACACTCGTACACATTCGCGTGCAAATTCATGCACCACACACGCACACACACCTGCATCCACACACAGACGCATACATATGTTACTGCCAACGGCACAGACACCCATTCACAATATATTTCATGTTGCACATTCAAATATAATAATGGGAAAATTAATAATAATAGTAGCAGTAATAATAATAGTATTAATAATAATAATAATATCATTGTAAGATTATTAATACCATCAATAAATACATTTACAGTTGTAGTATCCTTTATTTAAAAAAAAGTTATTTGCTTCTACTGTAATATGTGCTGTCTTCAGCCAAATATTTTACGAGATTTGCGCTTGTGGGGCTAAGATTATAATGTTTGCGACTTTTTGTTGATAAAGTTGTTGGACAATTTCTATGTTGATTGTTCTGTAATTGTATAGTGCTGTGTTTCTTAATGTCCATATAAGATTTCTGTACTCTGCCAATAGAACAAGTAACTTTGTATGGGTGTCTTGTGTGGAGTAAGGAATGGAATTTATCATGATTGCTTTGTAAACATCTGTTCTTTGTTTCAAATCAGTGTTTAGGATGTTTTGTAGGAGATTTCTTGTTGGCATGATTGTGTTGCATTCGTAATAGATGTGCTCTTCTGATTCTTGGACGTTCCGTCTACAAAGCTGACACTGTAGTATTTGTTTAGTTATTTTTGCTGTTCTCTCTGTTGTTGGGGTCATGCTGTAAACAAGCCTATATGTAATTTCCCTTGCTTTTGGAGTAATCTGCTTGTTGTGAATATTTGAGAAAATTTCGGTATAATCTTTTATGAAATATCTATGTCCTCTTTTAATTCTGAGATGTACCGGAGTTGCTTGTAATTTAACTAAATGCCTGTAGATTGTATGTGTTTTCTTGTGTAGTAATTTTTCATGTCCGTTAATGGCTGAAATACATGTTTTGTAGAACGTTGGGAGAGTGCCAAAATAATGTGAGGATGTATTCCTAATAGGTTTTAAAGAAGATAGCCTAATTCCAATGTAATAGTGTGCTAAAGGGTGTTTTTCTGGGTGTTGTAGGATTTCACCTACGTGTTTGATCCTAAGTGCTTGTATTTTGGTTGTTATGTCTTGGAGGGCGATACCTCCATCTTTTTTGTCTTGCATGAGTGTAGTATGTTTGATACTGTAGATGGTGCTGCCAAACACAAAGCGTCTAATCTCTTTGTTTATGTTTGTGACAGTTTGACGTGGGGGATCTAGGATTGTGCACAGATATAGTATTTTTGGAATTATATATGTATTAACAATGGTACTTCTACCAAATATGGTAGTTGTTTTGTATTTGTATCTCTGTAACATATCTGTTATTTTCTTCTCTAGATGTTGCCAAGTGTCTTTGTGTGTCTGATTTGGTTGACATGGGAAGACTATTCCGTACACTTTTATAAGATTGTTTGATGTTAAGTCAAATGGAAAATCCGCCTTATTTTTCCATTTGCCTAAGCCCATTATAGTAGATTTTTGGACGTTTAATTTTGCCCCACTCCCTTTGCCGAAAAACGAGAACGTCTCCAAAATGATCCGTACAGATTTTTCAGTGGTCGGAAAGAAAATGGTATCGTCCGCATAAGCACGCAGCTTTTGTTCACCCTTCCCTGGTATGAACGTACCCCTGACATTGTGACTCTCTCACACTGCAACGTGGGAAATTATTTTCGGACATGGGTCAAAATTTTATATTTGAAACCGGAAAGTCGGATTCTATTAAACCATACCCTAACCAATTCTTTCAGGTTGACTAGGTCAGTGAGACAGGGATGTCCCTTGTCCCCTTTACTGTACGTTGTCGCTCTAGAGCCACTTCTAGAAAAGATATGCCAGGAAGCGAAATATAGGAATTTTTTTTTTTTTTTTTTTTTTAAAAACTTTTATTGAGTGTTAAAATCGTTGCAAAGTGTATTGTTTGTGTTGTTACAGAGCGTTGCATGTGGAAGTGTAGGTGACATATGCGCAAATTTTTACAACATTTGTTTCAACCTTTTTACATTTGAAATTGGGGGTAACGAAAAACGAGTACAAACAACAACAAGACGATAGTATACCATTTTTTTTCCTCTGCCACCCCCTCACCTGTCAGCTCCAACCCCACCAATACCATCATCACCACTTGGTAATGAGGAAAATGGCAGTAAAACTTGTTAGAACCGACCGGTGAAGGCAGCAGCAGCATAAAAAACCAACAGTATTTAAAGGGTGGGGGGGGGGAAGGGGGGGGGTTGTCAAGGAGTATCCTAGTTTACAATGCAGGAGGGGTAGTTGTTGCATTTGTATTGTTTGTGTTGTTACATGCGTACTGTGTGTTCAGTATTTGTGTGCGTGTTTTTACAGAGCGTTGCATGTGGGCGTGTAGGTGACATATGCGCAAAAATTACAAATATTTTATACATTTAAACATTTCTCCATTGACATTGTTGTAAGGGAATATTTTAAATAGAAAGCGTGATGGTAGCAGGCTGTTTTTATTTCCTCTGCCGCCCCGCTCTCCTGTCAGCTCCAAAAACTCCTACCAAGTACCATCACCACCGCTCGGTGATGATAAAACATGGCGGTGCAAAACTGTTTACAAACAACCGGCGAGGTTGGCAGCAGAGACAAAAAGCACAGTATCAAAATGTGGGAAAGGGGGATGTGATAGTATACGCGTTTACAAAGCCATATATATTAAAAGTGATTACAATGATAATAATGCAAAGTAACAACCAAATACGTAAATAAATATAATATTAATAGTGACAAGGAATAACACTGATAAGGCCTAAGGGTGATGATAGTGATAGACTCAATGATAATAATAATAGTATTAATAGTTTTAACATGTGGTTCCATGTGCTAAATTGATTTTCTTAGGAATTGTGTTTACATAAATTACATCTTATAATAATTATGACAAGGAATAGAACTACTAAGAGTGATAACAGCAATGCTAATAAACACAATAATGATCACATTTTCCAAACATGTGATTCCATTGGCTAAATGATTTTCTTAGGAATGGTGTTAAAACATGGCAGGTACATACAATAAACAATTTCATCCTGCACTGTTAAATAATATAGTAGGTGTAAAAAGGAGTTGGTTATCTTTTTTCTCCTTGCTTATTGTTTTTTTTTTTTTTTTTTTTTTACATATGCATGCAATGTTCAATAATAGTAGAAGTAAAAGGAGTTGGTTTTCTTTTTCTCCTTGCTTATTTTTTGGTCATATTTGTAAGGGTTCATTAATTTTTTCCCTTCCTCTTTTTTTTTTTTTTTTTTTTTTTTTTTTTTTTTACTTTTTATAAAAAGTAAAACAAGCATCAGTATTAGCACAAACCTTTTTTTTTACAATCTTTACATTTTTGTTTCCCTTGCCATCTCCTCACCAATTTGTTTCATTCCACCAATGCCTTCACCAACCTTATCCGGGCAATGATGGTAAAGGCAGGGTAATTATTTGAACCAAACCGGTGTGGGTATCAGCAAAGGCAAACACAAACCATGAGCAAGGGGAGGGGGTCACATGGGAAAGGTTTTTTTGTTTATTACTAATGATGACAATAATAATAAGGCAAGAAGAGGCATACTGAGGGTAATAACAGCAATTATAAAAAACAGCAAGGGTACTAATAGTTATGAGAATGATAACATTTTTACAATATGTGATTCCATTTGCTAGGATGATTTTCTTTGGAATGGTGTTAACATAGCCTAGCAGGTACATACACTTGCAAACTGCAGTTTTTAGTAATACTTGGAGTAAAGGAGTGGGTTATATTTTCCTACTTGTTTTTTTCCTAAATGTAGGGGTTCATTCATATTTTCCTCTGTGTTCTCTCTTTCTTTTGTTTTTTAAATAAAAATTTAACCAAGCATTTGTATTGACACAAGTGTTTACAGTATCATTGGTTTGGTAACCATTTGTGATTTTGTATTCATTCATTCAACACTCACTCACATGATTCAAAGGGGGTGACAAAGAGAGGAAGGCACATGACCACTCTTTATGATGGTACAGGCTGGACAAATGTTTGAAAACAAAATAGTGGGGGTAGTAGCAAAAGCAAACAAACCTTAAGCAAAGGTGGGGGGGGGGGGTGGGGGGGGGGGAACATGGGAGATGAAGTTGTAAATTTATAATGATGATATTCTTAATACTTTTCAAATTAATGATACTAAAGATAATAAGGGTAAGGTAATGATAGTAATAATAATAATGATCATAATTATAGTAGACATTTCCATAATAATAAAAATAATAAATAAACAACAAACATATATTAATAATAATAGTAATAATAATAATAATAAATAGTATAATAGATATGTGATTTTATTTACTAAAGTGATAATCTTAGTAGTGGTGGTGGTATAGCACAACAAGTGCATTTAAAGCAAACCATTCCATAAATAGTAATTTGGAATGGGAGGAGTTGGTTTTCTTTTCTCCTTTTTTCTTTTCCCCTTATCTATAAGGGTTGAAACCATCATTTTGAAGCAAATAAACCAAGCATTTATGCTTCCATTATTCTTTACCTAAGGGATTTTCCATTGGTCTTTTGACCATATGTGATCTTTTTTAATCATTCACTCACCATTCACTCACAGTTTCTACTTTCTTTCTCGCCCTCATGTATACCAAATTTGTAATAAAATAAGGAAGAGTACATATGATTTACTCTGGAAATAGTTGTGATATCTTGTGTGTGTACATAAAGGAAATTAAATGTGTGTTATATGTGTGGTGTTTGTATCTGGCAAAATTTCTGCAGGTCCATATAAGTTGTCTGTAGTAAGAAAGTGCTACAAGTAGTTTTGTATGTATGTCCTTAGCTGTCTGTGGTATAGTATTGAGAAAAATTGCTTTATATATGTCGGTTTGTTTGCCTGTGTGTGTTTGTATGAGGTTTTTGAGTGTTGCGCGTGTGGCAGTAATTGTTGGGCATGTATAATAGATGTGTTCCTCTGTCTCTTGTGTGTTGTTTCTACATAATTGACATTGTTTGGATATGTATGCTTCTACCTGTGTTGTTGGGGTCATACTGTATAACAGTCTATATGTGATCTCCCTAGCTTTTGGTGTTATGTGTTTGTTGTGTAGGTTTGAAAAGGTGCATGTGAAGTCCGTCATGAAGTAGCGAAATATAGGAAGGCGAAAGATTTATACGTTGTGAAGAGAACCAGAGCAATTCCATATGTTATTTAGACAGACGCAGCCTAGCAGATAAAGAAATAAATAATTTACTAAACAATATTTATTATACTACAATTTAGTGTCTACAATTTCAAACGGTATTAAAATTGTGTATAGCTTTTATTATGGTATCATTCAATTGATACCATAAAAGATATAAATAAAATTGTTACAGGAATAAACATATACTTCTCTTGCAATATAGCTGTCAGTACAAATATAGTGAATTCTATAATTGTTCCCCTTGATTGCTGGAGCCGACATATGACTTCAACCTTGATGCAATTATTTCCCTTGTCTTAATAAAATTAAAAAAAAAAACAGTTGTATATTCTTTACAGGGCGTTGCAGTCAACACCATCATGTTTTGCTGTTGTAATAGGAAGGGAAAAACAATATCAAGTAATCAGTTCTTGTAATAACGTACCATAGTATGTGCACAATTTACCATTTCCGGTATTTCGGGGGATGTCTCCATGGTCGCCGGGTGTAATGCACTTGCTTTAAACTTCCGGTACGCTGATGGCGACGTAGGGATTCAATGCGTACACCAGTCAGATGATCGTCACCGTTGACTTCTCGTTCAGAAAACAATGGCAAACTAATGAAAGTGAATTGCCGAGAAAAATCAACCTCCGGTTTGGGTTGATCGCAACGTTGTGTAAAGGCCATGCAGCCATTTTTTGCTGTATTATAGAAAGGGACATAGATGTTTATGTCGCATGCTTTGGGACAAACAGCACTCTCCAAGATCTTCAAACATTGTGCATGATAGATGATATGGACGCTGGTTATTCTTCTGTTGCTGCTTTGATATGTCGCCACGTGAACATCTAGGGTGGGAATTAAATTGTAAGAAGACAGTTTTTGTGGTCGCATGTAAGAATAAAGAAATACCACAATGTAATATGCGACAAAATGTAAATATTCGTAAACAAGTGAATAGGTACAACTATCTCGGAACAGTTATAACATCTGATGGGAGGTGCCTTGATGAGATTAGAACAAGAATTGCTGTGAAAAAAAAGAAAAGAAAGAGTGTTCAGGTGCGACATAGAACCTATAATTTTGTATGGATGTGAAACGCGGACAATGAGCAGCAAGCTGAAAAAAGACATCTAATGACATCTAATATTAGTTTTTGAGGAACATGTACAGATTACCATGGATACATAGAAAAGCCAACGAGCAGGTCCTACAAGTAAAAAAAAAAAAAAAAAAAAATTA
Source organism: Cepaea hortensis (assembly GCA_963921405.1). Taxonomy (NCBI): domain Eukaryota; kingdom Metazoa; phylum Mollusca; class Gastropoda; order Stylommatophora; family Helicidae; genus Cepaea; species Cepaea hortensis. The sequence continues at coordinate 28,008,317 of OY992885.1, forward strand.
AAATCGTAAACTGATTAGAGAATGTAAAACGTAGACAGTAAAGATTTTTGGACACATTAGAAATAAACTAGAGAACTTGGTGACAACTGGCAATATTGAGTGGAATATATAACAGAAGACTGTGACGTCAGTGAATCCACATGGCTGTCCAGGATGAAAGATTTGGGAGTAAGAATTGGCACGGCCAGACACGAGAGGTACATCGGGAAAACAAGGCGCCTCGTCAACCAACACAGAACTGGCACTATTAGCCACCGGACGCTGATACATATGCTGGGGGGGGGGGGTCTGAGCACCTATGGACCTGTCCGGAGTGCAATGAAGATGCCCCAACTGATAACTGAACTGAACTGAATATTGAGGGGAAAAGGGAAAGGCAGAAAAGTAAATATCAGAATGGCATGGTCGAGACAAGAAAGAAAAGAGTGGATCACGATTCTGGTGGGCATGGCACATGATGACATAATGTTACAACCTGGTGATTTTCTCTTTGTCATACTTTCTATTGCTCATTTTAACTCCTCTAAAAGGCTCTGGTTATTTTTCACCGCTTTCAAGATTATCGGTATTACTTGTTATATCTTTATACATTTCTGTGTAGTACTTATTCCATCTTTCTAGTGTATCGTTATTTCTGTTAAAGTATTGCCAGATGTTTAGTATTTATTACATGTAAGCTTAGTCTGAATTCGCCTTAAATGTCTTGATGTATCTGAACATTTCTCCAAGTTTCCATGCAACTAGAAATGTTCCATTCTGTTTCATATATTCTCCGATTGCTCTGATCGCACTTCTGATTTTTCCCTTGTGGTTTTTGTAAGTAGGTTAATTTATTTCTGTTCCCATCAGTTTTAATTTGCTTCTATTAACCTGAAACCAACCCACCTACCCACCTACCTACCTACCTACCTATGTACCTACCTCCATACCTACCTACCTACCTCCTACTTATCTACACCCCCCCCCTCCAAACCCGCCGAAACACACACACACACACACACACACACACACACACACACACACACACACACAATTGTGTCAACATATGTATAAAGTACCTATAATATTCGTAATGGGAAAGTGTATTGTACAGACACACTCCCACTTATTGACATGGCTGTATCTGTTCTCTTGAAACGTGTAGACAGGTAGCGCTGTTCTGGTCTTTTGATAGACACTGTGATGTCTCACGATCCCATTCACCTCTGCGTTTCCATCAAGGGATTCCGCGACGGATCTGAAGGACGTGGAACAATATGACTGTACATAATAAATCCTTAATATGACACCTCGGAGTGGATTGATCAAAGCATAACGACACACACTACATTTATCATTGACACCTTGCCGTCTTGACAGACGATAGTTTGTGCTTTAAAAAGGCATAATAACTTTTACCTATGGCGGTAGCGAATGTGACTGATAAGGCCAATTCGCGCTGTAAATGTTCGTTCACAGTGGGTGCATGTGAACACGTGGTCATTTCCACCATCATGCACTATCTTACGTCTCACACGCTCGGTGTGTGACTTATCTGCAATAATGTTCTCCTTTGTCTTTATTCCATTTCTGATATTTACCCTCCAGGCAACACGTTCAGCTACATTTATAATGTAATATGATTGTTCATTATAAATCGTTCATATGACACATGGATGTGAAACAATAGAAGGATAACGACAAACACTACATACATAATTTAATATGCTATATACACAGGAATGTAGACAACTATCTCAGCCGATACAGATATAACCTAGGATGAGACCAAGAGACACATACAATGCAAGAAGTACTTTTATCCACCAGGCCAAACGACTCTGCAGACAAACCATAGATCTGTACGCAGTTGGTATCTCCGTGGAAACTCCCGCAGAACGAACTCCGCGGAAAGAGGAACATAGATTACCAGTACAAATCCAGACAAATGTGACAGCAATACTTGACAGAAAAGAACAGAAGACTCAAAGAACAGAACAGTGTACAACGCAGAACAGCCAATATCAGTTTCCTTGAAGAATACCCACAGGTCCTCTGGATCTGTCTACACTGATGGATCAGCACAAAATGCTGTTAATAATGAAGCGCGGGAGTGTATGATCAGGTGTATGGTATGATCAGGTTTCATTCCTACGATTGTTTTCTTTCTCGTTCCTCATTCGAGAGGAAAGCTTTACGTCTAATTATGCACCTTAAAAATCAGTAAGTCCGTCTTCCGCATGCATTTGTGTGAGGTGTGCATCGTCTAGACAGATTTCACCCAACGCAACCAGTTTATCTACCCTTGTGTAGGTTTACTTCTCTAACAATTTTTTTTTTTTAAACCAAGACAACGGATTTATGGCCTACTCTGCGATTTCAACCTGCCCCGGGATGTTTAATGTGCACAACTTGAAATTCTAAATTTTGACATCATAAAGAAGAGTACTTGTGTTTACTCTGGAGATATCTGTGATATTTTGTGTTTACACCATAGGAAATTTATCCATTAGCATATTTCTTTCCTTGAACACATTTACATATGAATGGGGGTTAACAAAGAAAAGGGGAAATCTTTACATTTTTGTTTTCCTTGCCACCCTCTCACCAATTGGTTCCACTCCACAATGCCTCATGACCATCTGGTAGTGATGGTACAGGCAGAATAAATGTTTAAACCTACCAGTGGGGGGTAGTAGCAAAGTCAACAACTATAAGCAAGGGGGGGGGGGGGGCACAGGGGAAATGAAGTTGTACATACTAATGATAATTTCAATAATACTTATAAAATTAATGATACTAAGGATAATAAGGTAAATACTGAATGCAAAGAAAAAGGGGAATTTTTTGCATTTTTGTTTCCCTCGCTACCCTCCCACCAATTTGTTCCACTCCACCAATGCTCTCATGACCATCTGGTAGTGATGGCACAGGCAGGATAAATGTTTGAACCAACCAGTGGGGGTAGTATCAAAGGCGAACAAACCATAAGCAAAGGGGGCACAGGGGGAGACTAAGTTATAAATTAATAATGATTATATCAATAATACTTGTAACATTAATGATACTAAGGATAATAAGGTAAATACTGACTACAAAGAAAGGGGAAATATTTACATTTTTGTTTCCCTCACTACACTCCCACCAACTGGGTTCACCAATGCCCTGTGGTGATTGTTTTTTTTTTTTTTTTTTACTGCGATAAAGAAGCCTGTTTATTTTTATTGATAAAAATGATGCTTTCTTTTTTCTGTAGCACATTATTGGCATATGGTATATCGATTGTGGATTGTCTCATATTCCTATTAGCAGTTTTGGTTTTCTTCTTCTTTGGTGTTTTTTCGAAAGGAGTGCAGCACACATAATTATTTACCTGTATAATAACTCTGAGAACAGTATGTCAGACTTCAGCACTCATTTGTGAAAGGTTTACTTCCTCTAGAATACTCATGACCAGCCGTGACAGATTACCATTCTTCGACACAGATTAGAACAGAAAGGACTGAATAAACGCATGCATGAGCTTCGTCTCTGTGTTTCACAACTACGCACCTGTGGACTAAAACAAACTGCTGGACATGTTCTGCAGGATATTCCTCTCTACAGCCAGCTAAGTAAGATATACTGGCCCACTGTACCAACATCTCCAAAATGTTTGGAACTAACTAGAAATTATAAAATGGCCGAGTTCATAAAGAGAATTTGCCTGCTGGTGTGCTCTGGTGTAATCATCAATGGCAGTGATCACACAAAGAAGAAGGCTACTTGCTTTAAACAGATTCCACCCAAAGTAATAAATTCTATCTGTTTTTGAGCAAGTTTTGTTTCATGACAATATTGGCAGGGCAGTTATCTACTTTTTGCAATTTCCAGCTGCCATAGAATTGTTTAACACATGGACATGGAGGATCATATATTTCACCCATATCCAAAAATATTCCATCCCATGCCTTGGTTTCTTCGCCAGCGTCATACAATTTTAAAATGCACCACCAATACCATTTCATACATCTGTTCTGCTGATGTATCTTATACTTCACTACAGAGAAATCAAATAAAACATATCTGGCCAATCATTCTGTATACATACCACTTGACTTGATTTCTCTATAATGAAGTACATGACACATCAGCAGAACAGATGTTTTAACAGCTTCTATCCAAAAGAATACTGCTGCAACTGTAGTCAGGACAGCTCCTAGAATGGCAATATAGAAAGACCACAATGGCGTCACATAAGGTGTCATGTGGGGCTCAATCCGGTACATCTGCGAATAGATAGGGAGCATGCGCCAAGGAAGATTGTCCCTATAGTTGCAGCCATCACCACCGTATGGATTGCAGCTGCTTGCGCCAAATACACAACCACACAAAACCGCCACGAGAATTTCAGAACCAGCTGCCAGACTGACTGCTCCAGCCAACACGATCAGAGCCGTGGGAGATGCCACTTCTCGACACATCAGAAGTAACCCAGCTGGAAAACAGGGAACCAGAATGCACGACCTAAAAACTGAAAAAAAACTGTGCTGCTTGAAGAAGTTTTGGAACAGCATCCCTGACAGTGAAAGTGTCAGTAAAAATAAGATTGTCAAATTCTGATGCCTTCAAGAAAAACAGCCCGCTTTCAATAGACATGTGGTCTTGTACCGGTGCTGTACCAAAGGTGCCGTCAATACCATCAAATGCCAGCTCACACCAGAATGGTGTAATCATCATGGCAACCACAATAATGATTGATCCCAGCAGCAGCAGCAAAACACTTAATGCCAGTAACTTTGAGTCAAGGATATACCGGCAGGTTAGGTATCGACATGCATAACAAAATGATGGATAATCGATTCTTGGAGGTGGTGGCTTATATGTGTATGGACTACTGTACATCGAAGCAGACCTTGACATTGTCATCTTGGTAGTTTTTTTTATGTCAAGCCAGTACTCAAAAGAACAACTTGCTATGCAAAAAATCTGAAAATTGCTGAAATCCGTCAAACTAAATCGCCATGTGGTGATTGTGTGTGAGTGTGTGTGTTTTTTTAAACGTTTATTGAGTGTTAAAAAATTGTGCAATTGTATTGTTAGTATTTTAACAGGCGTGCTGTGTGTATGGTATTTGTGTAGGTCTATTTTACAGGCCGTTTGTGTGTCGAATTGGTGTACAAATGTGTTTCCATCATCAAAACTACAAATTATATTCACGTAATATGCATAAAATATGAGCAATAAATTAAACTAAGACAATATGATGTAATGGGAAAGTGTGATTTGGCGTACGCTTTCAGTCATCCCATTCTAACGTGATTGATGGTAATGGTGATGATAATGGTGATGATGATGATGACGGAGACAACAACGACTATGATGTGGTGATGATTCCTTCCCCTCATTCACTATAAACCCATCATTCTCACACGCTTATAAACCTTCAACACACCATTCGTTCTCTTCCACACCCACAATATATACATTAAATGAAATGTTGGTGTCAAGGTCGAAACGGCAAAAGCCGCCCCACGCCGTCCTCGCGGGCCGCTGCGTGCGTGCCGGCTTACACACTGCAGGCAACCTCATGCAAGCTTAGTTTCCTGTAAGCGAATTCAATATTATTGCTGAATGACAGCCCTCGCGTTAATCGCAAGTGCCAAGGATTTGCTTGTGGTGGGCTGGGTTGAGACCGGGAAAGCGGTCAACAAAGAGGGAGGGAGAGAGAGGGAGCTGGGGAGGGGGAGAGAAGGGGGAGGGATAAAGAGAGAGTGCGTAAACAGATTTGAATTTGTTAAGTTGTCCATTTGCGAATACAGCGTATACATAAATATCCCGTTTATTATGTACAAAAACAGGCTTTTACATTGCGAATACAGCGTATAGTCATTCATGTTTGGGAGGGGGTAAGGAGAGAGAGAGAGAGAGAGAGAGAGAGAGAGAGAGAGAGAGAGAGAGAGAGAGAGAGAGAGAGAGAGAGAGAGAGAGCGTAAACAGAATGGAATTTATTTAGTTCATTACACAAGATGGCACATTCCACCACTACAAAGCGTTTACCTGAGCTGTTCCGACCGAGGTCAAACCTCGGTCGACAAGACCACTGACTCACAAAGGCCACCGTCCCATTGTTCTGTCTAGGTTGGGCCCCGAGACTCAGTAACAAAGAAGGGACATTTATTCAGTTATTTGGCGCTTTGTTCCCCAATGATTGGGCTTAGTGGTACACATGCGGAGTATAGAAATATACTGTGAGATTGTGTGTTTGAACATGTATGTTATGTAGTGTGAACTTGATGGGGGTGGCTCTTGCTTATTAATCTGCGAATAGCTGGGCGATTTTCTGTTGAAAAATCTTTGCTAGTATGTGTGGTTGTATTGTTTGGTGATTGTGGGTGGCCGAGTTTCTACTCGATCATATTACGTTTCTATACTCCGCTAGTGCAACAAGGAGTTTAGTGTGTTTGTCTTTTGTGGCTGTGGGTATTGTATTTAGGAAAATGGCTTTGTAAGCGTCAGTTTTCTTGTTTGTGTGTGTTTCTATTAATTGATGCAGTGCAGTCTTAGTGGCTGTGATTGTTGGGCATTCATAGAAGAGATAGTCCTCTGTTTCCTGAATATCCATGCATATTTGCTTGGATGTCTGTGCAGCTCTCACTGTTGTCGGGGTCATATTATAAATTATCCTGTATGTTATTTCTTTGGATTTTGATATGATATGTTTGTTGTGTAAGTTAGTGAAGGTGCAGCTGTAGTCTTTCATATGATATTTGTATCCTCTTTTGATTCTCAGGTGTAGTGGTGGGGCTTGTTGTTGCACTAAATATTTGTATATCTGCTTGGTTGTCTGTTGTATTAAGTGTTCATTACCTTGAATTGCTTGCATACATGTTCTGTAGAAGTGCGGTAGCGCGGCGTAATAGTGCGGTGTTGTTTTGTCTATTTTCTTAATTCTGTGTAATATAATTACAATATAGTATAATGCTAACGAGTGTTGATCTGGATGATTGATGATGCGTCCTATGTGGTTGATTCTTAATGCTTGTATTTTTGTGTTAAGGTCCTGTAGTGCTACACCCACTCTAGTCTTCTCTTGTATTAAAGTCTTGAGCTTTATACTGTGGATTGTGTTTTTGAAGATGAATTGTCTGATGTGTTTGTTCATGTCTGTGATTGTTTGTTTTGGGGGGTCTAACACTGTGGCTAAATATAGTATTTTAGGAATGATGAAGGTGTTTTCAATAGTGCTTCGAACAAAAATTGTTGATGTCTTGTATTTGAACCTATGTAGTATGTCTATAATTTGTTTTGTCAGTGATTGCCATGTTCCTGTGTGTGTTTTTCTGGGATTGGATGGAAAAGTGATCCCATATATCTTCATGTTATCTGTGACTGTTAGATCCGGGGGGAAATCTGCTTTATTCTTCCACTTCCCCAGACCCATTATTTTAGACTTCTGTATGTTTATTTTGGCCCCACTTCCTTCACCAAACTGTCTGAAGGGGTTAAGTATGTTCGTTATGGAAGTGTTGGTTGTAGGGAAGAAAGCGGTGTCATCTGCATAAGCAATTAATTTCCGCTCTCCAGACCCTTGTATAAATGTACCTTTAATGTTAGTGTCCTGTCTAATTGCTTCTAAGAGTGGTTCTAGTGTTAGTACATATAGGACTGGTGATAGTGGACACCCTTGTCTGACAGATCTATTGATTCTGAAACTGCCAGTGAGTGAATGATTCACCAGTACCTTACTTTCAGGATTTTTATACAATATTTCTATCCACTGTCTATAGTACTGTCCTATGTTACAGTGTGCTAGTGTTTTGTGTAAGTATGAGTGTGAGATTCTGTCAAAGGCCTTCTCCTGGTCTAAAGATAAAATAGAGGATTGACAGTCTTTCTGGTGGGTGTATGTAATGAAATCCCTAATGAAGTGTGTATGTTGGTGTATGTTTCTGTGTTGAATACTGCACTGTTGGTCTGGGTGAATGAGTGATGGCATGACGTTTTTAATTTTGTTCTCAAATGATTTTGCTAGAATTTTGTAGTCTGTGTTTAATAATGAGATGGGTCTATAGTTTTTCAGCTGTGTTTTGTCTGTGTTGTCTTTAGGTATGAGTGTTATATATGACATGTTGCAAGTGTTTGGGAGTTCTTGTTTGTTAAAAGCTTCTTGGTAGACTTTTAGAAGGAAATTGCCTAGGATAGGAAAGAAGCGTTGGTAGAATTCTACTGTGAGTCCATCTGGTCCTGGTGTTTTGTCTTTTTGCATTTGATTGAGTGCATGTGTTATGTCTGCTAATGTAAGCTCTGTGTCTTGTGTGTCTTTATCTGTGTCTGACAATTTTTTTTGTATTTTAGGAACCTATTTTGTGTTTGTGTGTTGGCGGGTTCTGCTGTACATAGGTCAGTGTAGTACTGTTGGAATGTTTCTAGTATATGTACTGTCTCTGTTTGTGTGTTTCCTTGCATGTCTGTTATTGCTCCTATTTGTCTGTTGCGTTGAATGTTTTGCTCTAGTGCAAGGTGTTGTCTATTGGGACTTTCTTCTGATATGTTAGTAAGTTTAGTTCGAAGGAGTGCACCACGGAATATGTGTTGCTGGTGTTGTTCTAATTGTGATTCTAGTGTGTTTAGGTGTGGTGCATTCCTGTCAGTCTGTTTTGTGAGTTGTATAGCTGTCTGTATGATGATTGTTTGTTTGTTTTTGTTTTGTTTTTTCAACTTTTATTTCATACAAAGCAATGTGTATTTACAAGTTGTAGTGTGTGTTTCTTTTGTTTGTGTGAATGAGGGGAAGGAATCATCCCCACAAATAAAATTTAAGTATTTTGGTCACTTGAAACGTCACGACAGTTTGGAGAGAACAATAATGGAAGGGTATATGCCTGGGAAGAGAGGAAGAGGAAGGCCAAAGAGAAGATGGGTGCAGAATGTGGGGGAACAGGAATCAGGGATTTACTACTAGTAATTAGAGTCCATGGCCTGTCTCCAGGGAGATAATTGGTCCAAAGTTGTGATAGTGTCTGAGTTTCTGGGAAGGAATTAAAACCTGGCCACTAAAAGCCACCTTAGCTTACTGGGTACTTAAAGGGCTCATTCAATTTATTTATACATGGTGGTGCATATTTTTCTTTTGAAACATATCATTACCATATAACATTGAAATGCCGGGCTTGAAATCTCTAAGTCAATAACGAGGCGTGGTGAATAATCTGACAGGTTTCTTTGTCGTGGTGTTGTGTTAACATTATCACTGTCTATTTCGGTCACGGCGCTGGTCGTTATCTGTTCAGTATAATTACTTACACATTTCTTTTTGTTTGACCTGTGCGCTTCAGGCGGTGTAGGGTAGTCGTGGTTGTTGAGGGGCGGCAGCGTGGTAACAGGTGTTTGGCAGGCTGGAGGTGTCGAGCTCTCGCCGTCAGACAGGCTCTTGGTTGAGCGTCCCCTTTTCCGACTGACCAGCTGGAAGCCGTCTTCATCCTCCTTATCCTTACTATGTTGAACTATCTGGGAGTTCGAGGTGACTTTTTGTGCCAGTCTAGGTCCCTTCTGGGTTTATACTTTGACCGGACATTTATTACTCTAGTGGGAGTCTTCCCCACAGACTGTACACACCGTACGGCGCCCCGGAACTGTGGTGAAGAGACGGTGTAGCTTGTCTTCTACCCCGTCCAACTCCATGTCTACGTAATGTGGCAGAGGTTCTTTCGGGTTGCACAGAAGTAACCACTTGTCCGTGCTGTTTTTCAGCTTATGCACTTCCGCGTTTATATCTCCCGAAATATCCGCGGCTATTTGCTTCACTGTCTCAATCTTTGCGGTTGTAGGCATCCAGTGAATCATAGCCTTGGTCTTTTCCTTCTCTATGTTTTCAATTACGATCGTTACTTTGGGATCCTGCAGTTCATGCTTCATCCCGTGAAGCCGTTCATAATGAGCCGCCTTTGCTTCCGGTGTCAGCGTAGCGTACCATCTTTTAGGGTCCTCAAAACGGTAGATGGATTTTATCCCTTCCCTACCGATCCCACAAGGCCCCCTCAAGATGCTCGCCATCAGCGAGTAGTTGAACCGGAATACATGAAGTCCTGATATAGAAAACACAAGTGTGTTCGCTTGATGGAACGCTCCTCCTTCGAAACCTTCACTTGTGTTGACTTTGACACGTTTAACAATTTGGTTTTCCATCTTCGATAATCCGTGACAGAGGAAATCTTCAATACGGAAGCACAGATACAGATACACGTGGTGAAAACAATCGAAAACACTTCCACAAAATTGAAATCAATGATATATTTGAATAATCCGTGACAGGTGAAATTTTAATCCAGATCTACACGTGGTGATAAACTATTGAATTCACTTCCACAAAATTAAAATCACTGATATTTTTAAATAATCCGTGAAAGAGTGTGTGGAGGAAAAGGTGGCCAGTGAGTGTGTGGAGGAAAAGGTGGCCAGTGAGTTTGGAGAAAAAGGTGGTCAGTAAGTGTGTGGAGAAAAAGGTGGTCAGTAAGTGTGTGGAAAAAAAGGTGGCTACTTAGTGTGTGGAGAAAAATGTGGCCAGCGTGAGTGTGGAGAAAAAGGTGGCTACTGAGTGTGTCGAGAAAAGCTAGTGAGTGTTTGCTTCATTTACTACCTAAAGTCTTTCGATAAAGTAAGACATGTCAACATGATAAAGATGCTTGCGGATCTATAAATTGATGAGAGAGATCTTAGACTTGTAAAAAACATATATTGGAAACAACAAGCTGACATAAGGATTGATAATAAGTAGGTCAATATCAGCCTTAGAGGTGTGCAGCAGGGACGTGTATTGTCTCCAGATCTTTTTTCCCTATAGATTGAAAATATTTTTAGAAATTTAGAAGACATGAGAGGAATCACCATTGGGGGATGTAACATCAATAACATTACATATGCCGATGATACAGTATTGATTGCAGACAATGAAGTGGATCTGCAATATTTAGTAGAGGCAGTTGTTGTAAATAAGAGACGAATGGAGACGAATTGTATCTGCACCAAAGAACCTCAATGGCTCGGAATGCTGAAGAAGAAGTTGTTGTAAATAGTGAGCAACTTTTATGATTAAATTGTAAGAAGACACGGATTATTATCAATACTAAGAAGAAAGAAATGCCACAATGTAATAAATGGATAAATGAGAATATTCTTCAACTATCTCGGCACTGTCATAACATCTGATGGGAGGTGCCTTGAAGAGATTAGAAGGTCATAATTGCATCTAGATTGAAGTCATATTTCGGCTTAAGCAATCAAGGGGAACAATTATAGAATTCACTATATTTGTACTGACAGCTATATTGCAAGAGAAGTATATGTTTATTCCTATTACAATTTTATTTATATCTTGTATGGTATCAATTGAATGTTACCATAATAAAGCTATACACAATTATGAATACTGTTTGAAATTGTAGACACTAATTTGTGGTATAATAAATATTGTTTAGTAAATTGTTTATTTCTGTATCTGCTAGGCTGCGTCTGTCTAAACAACATTTGGAATTGCTCTGGTTTCTCTTCACAACGTATAAACAGTTTTATCGTGTGAATTATTGGCTAGCTGTTACTACATTATGGTGTTGAAACATTGTATATATTGCATTTACAAGTACATTTTATTCATTTTTAACAGTAAAAGTATTTGAAACTTTAAATGTCAAATTATTGTGTTAACTGTGAATAGGTGTTCGTTTTCTCTTGCGATTAGAAAAAAAAAAATGTCATTATTGTTAGTTAGTTAGTTAGTTAGTCGAAAGATCATCTTCATTGCACATCGAACCATTCAGTCCATAAGTGCTCGGATCCCCTCCTCAGCAAATCCTGCAGCGTGTAGCGGCTAACGACACCAGTTTTGTGTTGGTTTATCAATCTTCTTTGGCTTCCTGCGTAGTGTTGTTGATGTTCTCGCAGTCTGGCCATGGTTGTAGATTCACAGTCATCACTTGGTTCACGCAAAAGTCTTACTTCTCGTAGAGCATTCAGAATGTCAACCTGGTCCATGGCGTGTCCGCCCTCCACCGTAGCCTCACCTGCGAGCTTGTCAGCCCGCTAATTTCCTTGTACTCCCGCATGCCCTGGCACGAAGATGAAACTAATCTTTGCCAGCCGAGACCGCTCCAGAGGCAGCAACCATTCTCTTCGGATCGACCCCTCCTCTATCCTCTTGATCATGTTCATTGAGTCGCTAAGGAAACGTGCCCTAGTGAATGTCCGTGTCTCGAGCCATGTTATTGCTTTACTTACTGCCATGACTTCCATAGTCAGGCTACTTGTGGTTTCAGTGAAAGCACCAGAGTCCTCCTTTACGATTATCCCTCCGGCCCGAGCTGTAAAGGCCCATGAGCTTCTCACATGTCGAACGACCGACCCATCTGTGTAGATGACAGCATCACCGTCTAGCGAATTCTCGATAATCAACGCTTGTACGTCAGCCTCCACAGCAGTCGGATTTTCTTGTCTGCATTTTCTATCTAGTTGGATGCAAACTGAAAAGGATGTGCAGAAATCTGTTGGCACTTGTACCCACTACTCGCCAGGTTCTAAGTCCTCAAGTGAACACACCTGTTGAAGAATGTCTTCGGCTTGACCCATCCACGACCGTCCTCTTTTTAACCTGCTGCCCTGTCATGGAACTGCTGAGAATTCACCTGGCAAAACTCCCAAAAGTCCAATTCCCCTTTTCAGTCAGCCTAGAACAGCCGACCTAGTCTAAGGGATACAACCGAGGTAATAATGTACCCAACGCAAGGGCGATTGGTGGCCCTTGACTTCTAGACTACTCGGGTGAGTGATGCTCAACCCAACAAGATCCGCTAACGCATGCGCAATAACCTTCTCAGAACAAAGACAGGCTCAGTTTAGATCCGGCCTTGCGAGAAAGAAGTTGTGTTTGGACGACTGTGTTAATTCGTAATTGGGAAAGAGGAAGCCAGTGTCTTGCTGTTTGTCGAAGAAAACTGACAGAACGTCCAGTGTTAGGACGAGTGCTCCTCAATTCTGAATGCACAGTTTGTCGTAAGGTACGTTAAACATATTTAGATAAATAATGTGTGTCGATACCGCGTTGACCCGAAGCTGTTCGACCGCATGTCCCGCCCGGCGCACAAAGGTCAGTCAGGGGTGAACATGTGGGCTTGTGTTTTAATTCAACACTGCAGGCTAGTTGAACACGATGGAGTGTAGGCTTGTTTTGTACGTTACAATTGTACAAGTGGGTGAATGCGTGTTATCGCCGCTACAAGTAGTTAGGGAAAATTAGGACCGGCCCAATAGTGTTAGTAGTCCGAGTTCACTCCTGGGCGGCCTTAGAACTCTAACGTAGTCGACACAACCGGACGTTGGCGAAGGCGTTGTAGAACATATTTCAAGTGAGGTATCAGGGAACTCGGCCGAACTAGATGAAACCCATGCGATGGTCGCCGGACGTGTCGAAGGTCATTCGAAGGACATTGCGGGTGTCAAAGTTCGAATTCTTTGGTGTGGCGACCGCTGGCTTTGCTGGGCGTTCCTCTTACTCTTTATGTTATTGGTTGCCGTAACGGATCACCATCTTAATAGGCAGTTGGTTCCCGAGAGGTTGACACTGGAGAAACTGGAGGAAGGCGACAGCGCTGGTCACAGCCAGCTGAACACTGTTCCAAATGCTCTGACCCTGACTATGGGAGGAGGCAACGGGATGTGGACTTCCGCTACAGGGGGATTTCCCTGTATAATCTATTAATTTCCTGGATCGAAGCTCGACCTCTGGGAAACCTATCGGATAGTGGGTACTCATAACATAGAACCAGAGAGAGGGGGCTACCTCCGAGGGAGGGGAATTCGGTTGTCACCGGCCCTCCTTCAGGGCCATTATGTCTCTAGGTACTTTTAACCTACTAACCTGGTATAATGAGTCATTAGAAGTCGTTTTAGGACAGAAGGATTTCGCAGACACCATGACCAGATACACAGCCTTACCCTGGACTGATTCGAGACGGAGGACGGTTCAGCCAGCCCTTGTTAGGACCAAGACCTAGTTCAGTTTTGGCAGTGGATCCTGGTCTGTGAGGCTGCCGGCCGGATCATGGCGACACCGGCCTATGCTGGTACACATAGGTAACGTGTACCCCTGGAGGTAAGTCGGTGTCACGATATTCACACATGGTGTTGTCTTTAGCTGGTTCTACTTTCTGAGAGACTTACGTGACGGGACCAGAGGAAGATGACTTGGTGAAGGCTGCTAAATGGCTGGATTACCTATGTGACGTGAAGTGAGGCTTCTACACCACACCACGTGCCGGGAAGTCACTACGCCACAGTCCGGTCCCGTCTCAACCGCTAAATGATCGTCAGTCAGTCCACCAAGTATTATGATGGCTACTCACGGGCGAGTATCGTGTCCTCTTGTCTGTGATCAGTTTTGACATTGTGACCCACTAGCCAAACGGGTAGAGAAGAACTACATTACCCTTTATTTCAGGATGGCCTGGTGTTCCGGGAACAGTCTACCATTTCGTAATAGGAACATTGGTGACCTTCATTACAGGGTCACGCGCTACCCATACTGACTTTGAGTGACAGAGTCCACTTGAACTGTGCCAACTTTCTGTGCTTATAGGCCCAGTTATATCCATCCTGATCCCATTAGCGACCACCATCTATTTCCAGAACTTTGACATTGTTAAATGTGTGTTAAATGTTATGGTGGCTTCTTAGGACCGTTGTCTAGCACAGGCCTTACCAGTGAATCTTGAATGACAGGCCTTCAGAACTTCTACAGGGATGTTAGTCCGAAGTCATCATGTACCAACGCAACTTGGAGTCACCACATTGACGTGTTAGTCATTCCAGTTGAGTCTACACCTCGGCAGAGACATTCCACGCTACGTGTGCAGATGAGTGACCTCTTTAACCTTGTGATATCGTACACAGTGTACAGTGATGAGTGAGACGGCCTGAGACTAATCCAGATAGCCATTTCTTCTATCGCCTGGCGGTGGCCATGATTCTCTCATGAACATTCCCCTTGTTGATAATCCTCTTGTACATTATATCATCTAGTCATTATGTGTAGACACCAGAGTCGTGTCATCTGTTCTGGATGAGAGGTGAAAAGGGTATTGTCCAGCGGTTGATATTGAGAGAGACAGGAATCCAAGGGCTGGTGGGGTCTGTAGACTGAGATTTATTGTATTCCCAGAGTGCCTCTATCCCGTTATTGAGGTGTAATAGTATGCTTCCCTCACCCCAGGAAATACTACGACATTATTTGGGGGCTCGTCCGGGATATTGATGAGACAGCTCTGGTGATTATGGTTAGGACCTTTCATTCCTAGTATCTCTATTCAGGTCTACATAGGTCTTTGGACCTGGTTCTTCTCTTGACAAAGACAGATTGACTTGTGGTGTGTTGTGACGTCATATATAGATTAGATAGATTAGATTGGTGTATTGCAGATCTATATATTTTGCGTTATTTACCTATCACTCAAACTACTAACATATACTCTCTAAGTATGGCATCCACCAAATTAAATATGGATGAAGTGCGGGCAACCGGCGAAGGAATGGGCTTAACCGGCACTGCACTTTCAGAGTATATACAAGGGGTTGAGAGAGACTTCCGTCAGGAAGAGAGAGAGAGAGAGAGAGAGAGAGAGAGAGAGAGAGAGAGAGAGAAGACAGCAAGAAGCGGAGGATCGAAGGATGGCCTTGGAGTTGAAGAAGTTTGAAGCCGAACAAGCTGCTAAGAAGTTCGAAGCCGAACACGCCGCTAAGAAATTCGAAGCCGAACAAGCCGCTAAGAAGTTTGAAGCCGAGCAAGCCGCTAAGAAGTTCGAAGCCGAACAAGAGGCTTAGAAGCGGGAGCATGAGTACCGCATGCGGGAACTCGAGCTCAGGGCACAATCAAGTAGGGATACTGAGGGAGCAGTAGGAGGGTCTTCACTCCCTGGTTCACCTACTTTAGGTCGACATGGTTATCATGCCATGAAGTTTCCTCTACCGATTTTTGAGGAAGATAAGGAAAAGTCGACCAGTTCTTACAAAAGTTCGAGGCTATGTCTGTCGCCATGGGTCTCGATCGAGACAAGTGGTGTCTGAAACTGTCCCAGAGGTTGCGCGGAACCGCTTACGAGGTCTACTCGCGTTTACCGGCGGGACACGAGAATAATTATGATGAATTGAAGGCCGCGCTACTGAAACGTTTCGAGATGACGTCGCATACTTACCGTAAGAAGTTTCGAGTAGCGAAACGAGAGCCGGGTGAGTTATTTGCTGCATACAGCGAACGTCTTAGATCCTACCTCCAAAAATGGATGGACTTAGCCCAGTTCACACACAATTACGACAGTCTCGAAGAACTGATGATCGTCGACCAGATGCGGAAGCATATGTCAAAACCGCTCAAGGAGTTCTTGGGAGAACAAGGGGCGGAAAGATTAGAGGTAGTAGACAAACTGGCAGAACGATTCGTCGAGGTGCATGGGGAAGGTGGGGAAACCCATCCCTCCATGGGTAAAAGTCAGGACAAGGCTGACAAAAAGAAACTGAAGAACTCTCATGTCAAGAAGGTAGAACCTTATGAGAAATCCTCTGACCAGAGTCCAGAGAAGTCGAAGGATGGAAGCAAGAGCCCACCTAACTCGCCACCGAAACGGAAGTGGAGTGTGAAGTGGTGTTCGATTTACCAGTCGCCCTCGCACAATACCAGGGACTGCAGATCGAAGACTAAGAGCTCGCACTTCGCGGCCTGCCTAGGGGCTTCCAAGGCCGTTGCCACCGAAAAGGTCGAGGTCGTCGAAGAGACTCTGGATCAAGAGAGGCCACCTGTGGTCGAACTTAACGAAGTCAACGGCCAGCAGGTTGAGTGTCTCTATGACACTGGCCTAGACGGGGAAGCCGTCATTGCCGCCAGTCTAGTGAGGCCAGACCACCTCTCTGGGGAGAGCATCGAGATACAGCCGGCTTTGAAGAGTGCGGTAGCCATGACGTTACCAATCGCTAACGTAGAAATTAGGTCGAGATACGTCACGGGCATAAACCCAGCCGCGGTATTACTCGATCCCCTATATCCCGTGATCCTGGGGGGTAAATATGTATTTCTAGGGGTGCCGAATGAGCCAATCCACCTAGGCGAAATACATACCTGCGCCCACACGGGGAAACACAAGGCAAACGTAACCAGCTCGAAAACCCAGCTAGGGGATGTGCGCACTGCCCAGAGCGAAGACGCGACACTACGTCCGTGCTACAAGAAGCTGCAGAAAAGTGCTGACCCACCGCAACGGGGCCAGTACTAACTGAAGAATCGGCTGCTCTACCGGAGAGCCGGAAGGGGAGATGAACTGCACGGGCAGTTGGTGGTCCCGCAGGACTACCGTCTCCCAATTCTTCAGAGGGGACACGCCATATCCGGTAGTAATTTATCCGGGAGTGGACAAATGGGTGTCAGATCAACGCTTCAGCGGATTTCCGGTCATTATTACTGGCCAGGAATGACTGGTGAGGTACGCCGGTTAGTAAAGTCTTGCCCAAAGTGCCAGAAGGCTGCACCCACGAAGTGGACTAAGACTAAATTAGGTCTTAATGTGGGAGATAGAGTATTATTGTGGGGTCCAGGCAGGACCAATATGCTCGAGGTAGGATGGCAAGGACCTTATCCCGTGGTCAGGGTAGTGTCCAAGACCAATTACGAGATCCGGATCGGGGGAATTTTGAGAATTTTCCATGCAAATCTCCTGCGGAAAAACGAGGAGAGGTCCGGTGACAAATCTCCGCACCTGTTGGCGATGTCAGTCTCTAGTAACCCAGTTCGGAAGGGGTTGGTAACGTCGGATTCGGCGCGAGATACCCAGGACTCCGACCGAAGATCGGCTGACTGGCCCCGCTATCGAAAGAGATGGCCAGGGAAAACCGAGTCCAGAGGGTTTTGGGAAGACTAATACAGTCCATCGAGGACGATACCGCAGATCCCGAGACATGTGTGTTGGGAGACATAGCGGTAGTGACGACACTGGTACCGTCGGGAAGGGAAGATCCGTCGGTAGTGCACCCCGTTGCGTACGCGAGTTGGAAGGTCGTCCGGACAACGTAATGACTTGACGGGCAGGCGCGGTTGTCGATCACGGATATGAGACGGGCTGTCCAAGTTACCGCCCAAATTGATAGGGAGGTTGTATCTTTGAGAGCACAGGCCGACCATCAATCATAGATGGGCTTGGCGACCTCCCATAAGCTCAACGCGTGCTTGATGCGTTGGTCGTTGTTGCTTCAGCCCTACACTTTACGGTGGAATACATTCCCGGTTAGGAGAATGTTGGGGCTGACTTTCTGTCTAGGCATCCAGTCCCAGAGGCAGAGGACGAGTTTACTAGGAGTGAATCTCTAGCAGGAGACAGTCGACGCGGTCAACTCTCTTAAGTGGGGGCCTATGTCATGGAACTGCTGAGAATTCACCTGGCAAAACTCCCAAAAGTGCAATTCCCCTTTTCAGTCAGCCTAGAACAGCCGACCTAGTCTAAGGAATACAACCGAGGTAATAATGTACCCCTCGCAAGGGCGATTGGTGGCCCTTGACTTCTAGACTATTCGGGTGAGTGATGCTCAACCCAACCAGATCCGCTAACGCATGCGCAATAACCTTCTCAGAACAAAGACAGGCTCAGTTGAGATCCGGCCTTGCGAGAAAGAAGTTGTGTTTGGACGACTGTGTTAATTTGTAAATGGGAAAGAGGAAGCCAGTGTCTTGCTGTTTGTCGAAGAAAACTAACAGAACGTCCAGTGTTGGGACGGGAGCTCCTCAATTCTGAATGCACAGTTTGTCGTAAGGTACGTTAAACATATTTAGATAAATAATGTGTGTCGATACCGCGTTGACCCGAAGCTGTTCGACCGCATGGGTGAACATGTGGGCTTGTGTTTTAATTCAACACTGCAGGCTAGTTGAACACGATGGAGTGTAGGCTTGTTTTGTACGTTACAATTGTACAAGTGGGTGAATGCGTGTTATCGCCGCTACAAGTAGTTAGGGAAAATTAGGAACGGCCCAATAGTGTTAGTAGTCCTAGTTCACTCCTGGGCGGCCTTAGAACTCTAACGTAGTCGACACAACCGGACGTTGGCGAAGGCGTTGTAGAACATAGGTCAAGTGAGGTATCAGGGAACTCGGCCGAACTAGACGAAACCCATGCGATGGTCGCCGGACGTGTCGAATGTCATTCGAAGGACATTGTGGGTGTCGAAGTTCGAATTCTTTGGTGTGGCGACCACTGGCTTTGCTGGGCGTTCCTCTTACTCTTTATGTTATTGGTTGCCGTAACGGATCACCATCTTAATAGGCAGTTGGTTCCCGAGAGGTTGACACTGGAGAAACTGGAGGAAGGCGACAGCGCTGGTCACAGCCAGCTGAACACTGTTCCAAATGCTCTGACCCTGACTATGGGAGGAGGCAACGGGATGTGGACTTCCGCTACAGGGGGATTTCCCTGTATAATCTATTAATTTTCTGGATCGAAGCTCGAGCTCTGGGAAACCTATCGGATAGTGGGTACTCATAACATAGAACCAGGGAGAGGGAGCTACCTCCGAGGGAGGGGAATTCGGTTGTCACCGGCCCTCCTTCAGGGCCATTATGTCTCTAGGTACTTTTAACCTACTAACCTGGTATATTGAGTCATTAGATGTCGTTTTAGGACAGAAGGATTTCGCAGACACCATGACCAGATACACAGCCCTACCCTGGACTGATTTGAGACGGAGGACGGTTCAGCCAGCCCTTGTTAGGACCCAGACCTAGTTCAGTTTTGGCAATGGATCATGGTCTGTGAGGCTGCCGACCGGGTCATGGCGACACCGGCCTATACTGAGTACACATAGGTAACGTGTACCCCTGGGGGTAAGTCGGTATCACGATATTCACACATGGAGTTGTCTTTGGCAGGTTCTACTTTCTGAGAGACTTACGTGACGGGACCAGAGGAAGATGACTTGGTGAAGGCTGCTAAATGGCTGGATTACCTATGTGACGTGAAGTGAGGCTTCTACACCACACCGTGCCGGGAAGTCACTACGCCACAGTCCAGTCCCGTCTCAACCGCTAAATGATCGTCAGTCAGTCCACCAAGTATTATGATGGCTACTCACGGGCGAGTATCGTGTCCTCTTGTCTGTGATCAGTTTTGACATTGTGACCCACTAGCCAAACGGGTAGAGAAGAACTACATTACCCTTTATTTCAGGATGGCCTGGTGTTCCGGGAACAGTCTACCATTTCGTAATAGGAACATTGGTGACCTTCATTACAGGGTCACGCGCTACCCGTACTGACTTTGAGTGACAGAGTCCACTTGAACTGTGCCAACTTTCTGTGCTTATAGGCCAAGTTATACCCATCCTGATCCCATTAGAGACCACCATCTATTTCCAGAACTTTGACATTGTTAAATGTGTGTTAAATGTTATGGTGGCTTCTTAGGACCGTTGTCTAGCACAGGCCTTACCAGTGAATCTTGAATGACAGGCCTTCAGAATTTCTACAGGGATGTTAGTCCGAAGTCATCACGTACCAACGCAATTTGGAGTCACCACATTGACGTGTTAGTCATTCCAGTTGAGTCTACACCTCGGCAGAGACATTCCACGCTACGTGTGCAGATGAGTGACCTCTTTAACCTTGTGGTATCGTACACAGTGTACAGTGATGAGTGAGACGGCCTGAGACTAATCCAGATAGCCATTTCTTCTATCGCCTGGCGGTGGCCAGGATTCTCTCATGAACATTCCCCTTGTTGATAATCCTCTTGTACATTATATCATCTAGTCATTATGTGTAGACACCAGAGTCGTGTCATCTGTTCTGGATGAGAGGTAAAAAGGGTATTGTCCAGCGGTTGATAGTGAGAGAGACAGGAATCCAAGGGCTGGTGAGGTCTATAGACTGAGATTTATTGTATTCCCAGAGTGCCTCTATCCCGTTATTAAGGTGTAATAGTATGCTTCCCTCACCCCAGGAAATACTACGACATGCCCCTCGCCTTCATAATTTCACTATGCAATGGATGCTGTGTGTTTGCGTTAACTCTGAGGTAGGCACGTGCTCTGCAAACTTGTATTCTCTCTTCAATGGTTGGAAAATCAAGAAGGTAGCGCATCGCCCTGCATGCTGTATCTCTTGTACATCCAAGAATAATGCGCATAGCTTCATTCTTTATCCTTTCCATCCTTTCTATCTGCTTACGGCTGAGAGTCAGGATTGCCATTGCATACTCAAAAACAGACATGACCAGTCCCTCGTACAGAAGACATAGATGGCGCTGCTCACAGTTTGCTGCCGCCATCACCCGCACCGCAGCCAAACCCCGCTTGGCCTTTGTTATCACCTGATCTATGTGCTCATTATAAGCAAGGCTTCGATCAAACCGTATCCCCAGGTAATTCATTGCCTGCGTTCTTTCCACCGTCTCTGAACACAGCTTTATAGTTGGTGTTGGAGTGTTGACAATATGATTATTCAACGAGAACCAAGTCACTGTTGCCTTGTTGGGTTGACCATTGCCCCAGCTTCATCACACCAAGTACTTATGCGATTGAGTTCGGTTTGTAGTTCCACAGCAACCTGCTCTCTATCCTTACCCTGACGATACACTAAAACATCATCGGCATATGACAATGTCCTGCCAGGTCCAGTGATCTGCTCACTGGCGATTCTCACTGTGTAGGCGTTGAACAGTACCGGAGATAATGGTGATCCCTGTGATAGGCCAGGATATATTGTTGTTGGTTCCGAAGTCCAACTGTTACATCTAAAAACTACTTTCCGTTGGAAGAGGGCTGCAGCGATCCAACTAAGGAGGAATGGACTTACTTTGAGTTCAAGAAGCTGAAGCATTAAAAAATCCAATGGTACTCTGTTGTACGCGTCCTCAAGATCAATCGCTGCAGCAAAGGTTTCAATGCCTGAGTGGAAACCTTCATAGACATCATGGGCAAAAACTGCTGCATTGGTCCAAGTTTCTCTTTTTGGACGGTACCCACCCAGGGTAGGTGGGAAAACACCTTGCCTCTCTAGCTGACTTGATATAGTTCTGGCAATTACCCTCTTCAGCAGCTTGCATATTGTATTCTGCATGGTTATAATTCGATATCCCTGAATTTTTTTGTGTGGTCTTTGTCAGGCTTCGGCAAGGGAATCAGATAGCTGTGTAACCACTCCTCCTTGATGCTAGCACTCCCTATACTGTTGTTGTACATGTCTGCTAGTTTCTCTAGCTCGTTGTTGGTACACCTATTGATGTCGTCGTATCTTATGCCATCAGGCCCTGGAGCGCTGTTGTTTGATCGTCGAAGCACAGCCTTATTTCTTTCACTGTCACTGTGTCTTCATCCGAAGTGTTCTGGGCCTTGCACCTGTCTTAGGTGACCTCCTTGGCCAGATTTCGGCCTCCCATATTTGTCTGGTTGCTCTGATCTAGATAGCGTTCAAAGAGGGCTTCGTCCTTGTCCTCGTCAGTCCTCTGCCAGATGAGGTCAGCACCTTGGAAGTCAGAAATGCTCTTATTCTTGATTACACCACTCATGCTTTTATGTAGTCGCCAGAACAATTTCAGTGACTTGTCTGTGCTTACTCTTTGACACACCTCTGCCCATTTTTCGCTTTTAACCACCTTGACCAGTTTTTTTTTTTTTTTTTTTTTTTGAAATAGCTTACTTTTGTGTGCATCTCTCTTTCTAAGTGCATGCAGGGACTAGGATGACCAGCTCTGTTCTTCTTGGCATTTTGCCATCTCCTTACATAACTACGCTTATCCACCCAAGCCTTCTCCACCTCGAAATTCCACCAAGGTGGCTGCTCCCAGCTTTTTTTCCTGCCCTGAAGCTTTCTGCGCTTGTCACATCTTATTTTACTCACCACATCTTGCCCTGTACTGTCATACTGGAAAGTCTTTACCTTTAGCTTGTGCTGCCTGGTTCTGTATTTCTCCACCAATATGCTGCAAGGGTGGTGGTCGCTGCTGTGGTGTCCTAGGATACCCCATCTACACACTGTAGTGAGTGAAGGTGAAACCAGCGCCAGATCAATAGTACTGTCCTCATCGCCTGGACGGCTTGCTGTCCTGGTGACACAGCCACTGTTGATACAAACCAGGTCAATGGTTTCAAGTGCAGTCTCGAGCTTACCTCCCCTTGTGTGTTGAAGGAAATGTTTCCCCATGATCTGCCTTTAGCATTGAAATCGCCACAGAAAATAACATTTCTCTCGTGACCTAATATGTCACTTAAGCACTGCCACTTCTGGGAATCCATACTCGCGTTGCGGGCATAAACATTAACCAACACGAATGGTATACTGGATTGAACTCTCAACGCCTGTATTTGTATATCGTCACTGTCCCAACTGGACATGTCTAGCTCTGACACCACCATGCCGTCATGAACGAGAATCGCCATTCCCAGATGTCGTCTGTTGTAGAAACATTTGAAGCCGGCAATTTGGAGTAGCTGATCGCCCAGTCTCGTCTCCTGGAGCGCTACAATGTCGTTCCTGTAAACCAGGGTTTCTAAAATAGAGCCCCGTTGTTTTACGCAGGCGCAGTTCCAATACAGAATACGGATATTCCTGAGTCCTAGACGGTGACACTTGAGTCTAAAACGTCTTAAACCACCACGCTTACCTTGTCGCTTTCTGCCTGCCCAGCGCCCACGCCGCCTCGTTAGGTTGACTGCTGACCGCTCGGAGAACACACGTTGTTCCGCCATGTTGAAAACCGAACACAACAGAAACCGTACACGCCACGAAAAATTCATTCAAGGATTGCTTCGCTCGATGCACGAAACTCCTTAGCATCCGCGCAGATCTTGGAAAGAAACTCCTGGTTTTACATCCTGGCACACAAATTACACGCAAGAGATGAATAAATCCATCCCCTACGCAAAAAAAGTTAACGTTCACAAAACAACCCGACCGTCCGTCGCCATCTTGAAACCGATTACTACTACATAAATTTTTTTTTTTTTTAAATGATGAAATACATGACTAAAGTTGTGAAGGCAGTTCCCTGAGTTTGAAAAAGAAACGTCAGGGCCTTAATAACTGCAAATAATGTCAATGCGATGTAAGAATCCACTGCTGCATTTTCTTTAGGATGTTGGCGTTGGTCAGAAACGGACGCAGATGTTGCTATTGGCATTAGGCAGTGTATTGGATCTGCGAAACAAATGAAAAAGAAGGCTGCATAATTGCTGAAAGATCTGATCAAAGTTGGGAAGCCAGCATTTGCCATCAAATGGCAGCAGAGAAAGAGACCATCACTCCTATGAGTTTGATCACATATTTCATCAGGAAGCTTCCTTCCTGTGTCACACGTAAAGAAATTTGCACCCAAACAAAGATGGCTGTGGCAACAGGCCTGCGGGAACGAAGGATCAGACGAAAAAGCAACCGGCTCTTCATCAAATATGAGGACGAAGACGTACCCATCTAAGGCGAAAGATTTATACGTTGTGAAGAGAAACCAGAGCAATTCCAAATGCTGATTAGACAGACGAAGCCTAGCTGATACAGAAATAAATAATTTACTAAACAATATTTATTATACCACAATTTAGTGTCTACAATTTCAAACAGTATTCACAATTGTGTATAGCTTTTATTATGGTAACATTCAATTGATACCATACAATATATGAATAAAATTGTTACAGGAATAAACATATACTTCTCTTGCAATATAGCTGTCAGTACAAATATAGTGAATTCTATATTTGTTCCCCTTGATTGCTTAAGCCGAAATATGACTTCAATCTAGATGCAATTATGACCTTCTAATCTCTTCAAGGCACCTCCCATCAGATGTTATGACTGTGCCGAGATAGTTGAAGAATATTCTCATTTATCCATTTATTACATAGTGGCATTTCTTTCTTCTTAGTATTGATAATAATTCGTGTATTTTTACAATTTAATCATAACCCTAGTTGCTCACTATTTACAACAACTGCTTCTACTAAATATTGCAGATCCTCTTCATTGTCTGCAATGAAGACTGTATCATCCGCATATGTAATGTTATTGATGTTACATCCCCCAATGGTGATTCCTCTCATGTCTTCTAAATTTCTAAAAATATTTTCAATCTATAGGGAAAAAAGATCTGGAGACATTACACGTCCCTGTTGCACACCTCTCTTAATAGGCCGATATTGACTTACTTATTATCAATCCTTATGTCAGCTTGTTGTTTCCAATATATGTTTTTTACAAGTCTAAGATATCTCCCATCAATTTATAGATCTGCAAGCATCTTTATCATGTTGACATGTCTTACTTTATCGAAAGCCTGTGTGTGAAACAAACACTCACTAGGCACCTTTTCATCCATACACTCACTTGCCACCTATTCCCCCATACACTCACTGACCACCTATTCCCCCATACACTCACTAGCCACCTTTTCCTCCATATACTCACTAGCCACCTTTTCCTCCGTATACTTACTAGCCACCTACACCTCGATACACTCACTAGCCACCTATTCCTCCATGAACTCACTAGCCACTTATTCCTACATACACTCACTAGCCACCTATTCCTCCATACACTCACTAGCCACCTATTCCTCCATATACTCACTAGCCACCTATTCCTCCATGCACTCACTAGCCACTTATTCCTACATACACTCACTAGCCACCTATTCCTCCATACACTCACTAGCCACCTATTACTCCATATACTCACTAGTCACCTATTCATCCATACACTCACTGGCCACCTATTCCTCCATATACTCACTAGCCACCTATTCCTTCACACACTCACTGGCCACCTATTCCTACATACACTCACTAGCCACTTATTCCTTCATACACTAACCAGCCACCTTTTTCTCCACACATTCACTGGCCACCTATTCCTCCATACATTGACTAGCCACCTATTCCTACTTACACTCACTAGCCACCTATTCCTACATACACTCACTAGCCACTTATTGCTTCATATACTCACTAGCCACCTATTCATCCATACACTAACAAGTCACATATTCCTCGACATACTCACTAGCCACCTATTCATCCATACACTCACTAGCCACATATTACTCCATATACTCACTAGTCACCTTTTCATCCATACACTCACTTGCCACCTATTCCCCCATACACTCACTGACCACCTATTCCCCCATACACTCACTAGCCACCTTTTCCTCCATATACTCACTAGCCACCTTTTCCTCCGTATACTTACTAGCCACCTACACCTCGATACACTCACTAGCCACCTATTCCTCCATGCACTCACTAGCCACTTATTCCTACTTACACTCACTAGCCACCTATTCCTCCATACACTCACTAGCCACATATTCCTTCATATACTCACTAGCCACCTATTCATCCATACACTAACAAGTCACCTATTCCTCGACATACTCACTAGCCACCTATTCATCCATACACTCACTAGCCACATATTCCTCCATATACTCACTAGTCACCTATTCATCCATACACTCACTGGCCACCTATTCCTCCATATACTCACTAGCCACCTATTCCTTCACACACTCACTGGCCACCTATTCCTACATACACTCACTAGCCACTTATTCCTTCATACACTAACCAGCCACCTTTTTCTCCACACATTCACTGGCCACCTATTCCTCCATACACTGACTAGCCACCTATTCCTACTTACACTCACTAGCCACCTATTCCTACATACACTCACTAGCCACTTATTGCTTCATATACTCACTAGCCACCTATTCATCCATACACTAACAAGTCACATATTCCTCGACATACTCACTAGCCACCTATTCATCCATACACTCACTAGCCACATATTACTCCATATACTCACTAGTCACCTATTCATCCATACACTCACTGGCCACCTATTCCTCCATATACTCAATAGCCACCTATTCCTTCACACACTCACTGGCCACCTATTCCTACATACACTCACTATCCACTTATTCCTTCATACACTAACCAGCCACCTTTTTCTCCACACATTCACTGGCCACTTATTCCTCCATACACTGACTAGCCACCTATTCCTCCACACACTCATTGGCCACCTATTCCTACATACACTCACTAGCCACTTATTGCTTCATACACTAACCAGCCACCTTTTTCTCCACACACTCACTGGCCACATTTTTCTCCACACACTCACTAGCGACATTTTTATCCATACACTCAGTAGCCATCTTTTTCACCACACTCTCACTGGCCACCTATTTCTCCACACACTTACTGGCCACCTTTTTCTCCACACACTCAATGGCCACCGTTTTCTCCATACACTCAGAAGCCACCAATTTCTCCACATTCTTATTGGCCACCTTTTTCTCCACACACTCACTGGCCACCTTTTTTTCCATAGGCTCATTGGCCACATTTTTCTCCACACACTCACTGGCCACTTTTTTTCCCATACACTCAGTAGCCGTCTTTTTCTCCACACACTCACTGGCCACCTTTTTCTCCACACACTCAGTGGTCACCTATTTCTCCATACACTCAGTTTGCACCATTTCTTCCACACACTCACTGGAGATATTTTTCTCTACACACTCATAGGCTACCTTTTTCTCCACACACTCACTGGCCACCTTTTTCTCCACACACTTACTGGCCACCTTTTTCTCCAGGCACTCAGTAGCCACCTTTTTCTCCACACACTCACTGTCCACCTTTATCTCCACATACTCACTGGCCACCTTTTTCTCAACACACTCAGTAGCCACCTTTTTCTCCACACTCACTGGCCACCTTTTTCTCCACACACTCACTGGCCATCTTTTTCTCCACACACTCAGTAGCCACCTTTTTCTCCACACACTCACTGGCCACCTTTTTCTCCACACTCTCAGTAGCCACCTTTTTCTCCACACGCTCAGTAACCACATTTTTCTCCATACACTCAGTAGCCACTTTTTTCTCCATACACTCAGTAGCCACCTTTTTCTCCATACACTCAGTAGCCACCTTTTTCTCCATACACTCACTGGCCACCTTTTTCTCCACAATATCACTGGCCATATTTTTCTCCACACACTCAGTAGCCACCTTTTTCTCCATACACTCAGTAGCCACATTTTTCTAAATACAATCAGTAGCCACCTTTTTCTCCATACACTCAATAGCCACCTTTTTCTCCATACACTCAGTAGCCACCTTTTTCTCCATACACTCAGTAGCCACCTTTTTCTCCATACACTCAGTAGCCACCTTTCTCTCCACACACTCACTGGCCACCTTTTTATCCACACTCTCACTGGTCACATTTTTCTTCACACACTCAGTAGCCACCTTTTTCTCCACACTCTCACTGGCGACATTTTTCTCCACACACTCACTGGCCACATTTTTCTCCACACTCTCACTGGCCACATTTTTCTCCACACTCTCACTGGCCACATTTTTCTCCACACTCTCACTGGCCACATTTTTCTCCACACACTCACTGGCCACATTTTTCTCAACACTCTCACTGGCCACATTTGTCTCAACACTATCACTAGCCACACTTTTCTCCACACTCTCACTGGCTACCTTTTTCTCCATACTATCAATGGTCACCTTTTTCTCCACACACTCACTGGCCACCTTTTTCTCCATACACTCAGTAGCCACCTTTTTCTCCACACACTTACTGGCCACCTTTTTTCTCCACACACTCACTGGCCAACTTTTTCTCCACACACTCACTGGCCACCGGTTTCTCCAAACACTCAGTAGCCACCTATTTCTCCACACACTCACTGGCCACCTTTTTCTCCACACACTCACTGGCTACCTTTTTCTCCACACTTTCAATGGCCACCTTTTTCTCCACACACTCACTTGCCACCTTTTTCTCCATACACTCAGTAGCCACCTTTTTCTCCACACACTTACTGGCCACCTTTTTCTCCACACACTCACTGGCCACCCTTTTCTCCACACACTCACTGGCCACCTTTTTCTCCATACACTCAGTAGCCACCTTTTTCTCCACACACTCACTGGCCACCCTTTTCTCCACACACTCACTGGCCACCTTTTTCTCCACACTTTCAATGGCCACCTTTTTCTCCACACACTCACTTGCCACCTTTTTCTCCATACACTCAGTAGCCACCTTTTTCTCCACACACTCACTGGCCACCTTTTTCTCCACACACTCACTGGCCACCTTTTTCTCCACACACTCACTGGCCATCTTTTTCTCCACACACTCACATACATAAACTATATTAACATGGACATCAATACAATGTATGATACAACAAAAATCAAGAAACTAAGAAACAATTTAACTCATAGCCTCTCACAAGTACCAGGTCCTGTACAAGTTAGTAGACAAGGTGAGCATGGCAGATTGGTGGTCAGCAGGTTAAAACCATTAGAATGAATCATGTATAGAAGTCATTTGTGAAAATAGGATGAAAATATAATAAACTTAGTGGGCTTATTAAAATAAATAGTAATGGGAACGTTATCACCTACGGTTCCAAATGTTGCTGTATGTAGCAGGGGCGCAGTGTTGGGGTGAGCGCCCAACATTGCTTAAATACCCCAATGGCTCGTGAATACATAACCTATGCAGCAAAAGTCCAACTCCTGGCCTTCACGTCGCGGGACTGTTTCTACTAACAGGAGAAGGGGCGACGGCGAGTATCTGGCGCCGGAAAATAACCAGTCTGCTCTAGATGTGTAAACACATACATGCATGTGCAGACACGTGTGTGCGTGTGTACACATCTAAACTCGAGTGAGACCACAGTCTGCTCTAGCAAAGGAAAGGTGCTGAAGACGGAGGCAACCAGCCAGGAAGCGCACCACAGAAATCAGGATGCCACGCAATTACGCAAAATGGAATATGTCGACTGCTGCTAAAAGTTATGGTGCTCGCCCTGCTTTGGACCCCCAGGCAGGTGCAGTGCCGGGCCCTATGTCTCGAAAGGGTCCAACCCCAACTACTGGAGGTCCTTCTCAGATGTCCTGTGGAGCCAGGGGACATGAGAATAGAACGGCTGGCCATACTAAACAAAGACTTAAAATAATGCACTGGAATGCGGAGGGAGTCAGCAAAAAAAAAAAAAAATAGAATTAGAAAACATCGTGGACCAAGAAAAAGTAAGAATATGTTGCTTGCAAGAAACTCATCTCAACGAAGATATAGCCTTCAAAATCAGAGGCTACCAGTGTTACCGATCTGACCGAAAGGACAGGCGAAAAGGTGGGATACTTACCCTTCTAAAAAATAACATTACTGCTTCCCAAATCGAAGTCTATATGGAAGGGGCTGAGTATCAGACACTTAAACTTAAAACAGGCTATACAGACCTACATCTGATCAATTACTACTGTCCAAGTGACCACCCACAGGCACTGGACACACTACCATTAACAGAAAAAAAAATGATTGTGTGTGGCGATTTCAACAGCCACTCGCAGAGTTGGGGCTATGATCACATGGACCAGAGAGGAGAGAGACTGGAAGACTGGCAGGATGAGAATAGATTCATCTTGGTTAACAAGCCGTCCGACCCACATACTTTCTACTCGAGATCATGGCACTCTAAAACTACACCTGACCTGGCTTTTCATTCACCAGACCTGGAGTGGAACTTTACACGAATTGTTGGGAAACAACTTGGTGGCAGCGACCATCGGCCAGTCTTTCTAACTGTAGAAAATGAGCTTGTAAGTGAAAGCAGCACCCTCTCGAGGTGGAACTACAAGAAAGCAGACTGGTCAATGTATACTGGTTAGAAACCTGAACAGTGAGAAAGACATAAATAAAGTAGTTGAAGAGTTTGGGAAATGCATACTACAGGCAGCGCGAGAAACAGTATCAAGAGGAGCCCGTAAACAATATAAACCCTACTGGAGTAGTGAACTGGAACAGTTCCATAATGATGTGGAAGTATGTAGAAAGCAAGCAGAGGCCACATCCAGCCAAGAGCACCACAATAAATTCCAGCATGCAAACGCCAAATTTCAAACGGCCAAGCTGCAGGCTAGACGGAAAAGCTGGCAGGAAAAAAACAGAGTCTCTGAACTTTGAAAGAGACACAAGGAAATTGTGGAAGCTAATAAAACAACTTAACGATGAGGGCACAGGGAGAAACTCAAAAATTGCACTAAATAAAGATAGAAACATCTTAACAAGAAAGCAAGCAGCTGACCATTTTGCGGACTCATTCGCACAAGATAACAATATCAAAATTAGTCCAGAGAAACAAAAAGAGATTCGAGAGAAACGGCAACATACAGGACAGAAGGAAATAGTACATGAGGTTCTGGAGGCACCCATCACAATCAGCGAACTGGAGGTAGCCATATCAAAACTGAAAATGAGAAAGTCACCAGGAGCTGATGGTATCTCCAATGAAATGATCAGGAACCTAGGAACAGAGGCCAAAGCAAAGCTGTTGCAGATCTTCAATAATAGTTGGACCTTAGGCAGTGTTCCACAAGCCTGGAGAGAAGCAATCATGATGCCCCTCCTAATATCAGAGAAAGAAAGTTTCATCGAATCTAGCTAAAGACCAATTAGCCTCACCAGCTGTCTCTGCAAAACACTGGAGCGCATCATCTATCACAGACTGCAGTGGTACATTGAAAGTAAAAACATCCTTATGCCACAGCAGGCTGGCTTTAGGCAGTGCTACTCTACGGAAGGTCAGACAACCTACCTCTCTCAAGAAATTGAGGATGCATTCCAAGATAAGAAGCTGGTGCTTGCGGCATGAATAGATTTGAAGAAAGCCTTTGACAAAGTCTGGAAAGAAGGTCTGATGAATAAACTGAGAAACTGCAAAGTCAATGGAAGAATGTACAAATGGGTGAAAGCATACTTGCACAACAGAAGAGCCTACAGATAGACGGACTAAAGAGCAAGAAAGTACTACTGCGTCATGGTGTTCCCCAGGGCGGAGTCTTTTCCCCCAACACTTTTTCTAATCTTCATCAATGATCTCGTTGCTAATCTACCGCATGGAATTAAAGCGGCAATGTACGCCGATGACCTGGTTCTATGGAGCACAAATGAACATGCATATGTGGCCACCAGATTGCTACAAAGAGCTGTAGATACATTTGTTGCATGGTCAAATAGATGGTGTGTCAGCATAAACACTGACAAGTGCAGCACCACCCTATTTACCCTCTCTCCAAAACAAAAGGCAGGGACCATCCAGATAAATGGAACACCCCTAAGAGAAGATAAAGAACCAACATACCTTGGAGTAACATTTGATGGCAGGCTGACATGGAGAAACCACATCAACAAAGCAGTAGCAAAAGCCAGAAAGAAAATAGCCATCCTGAGAAAGCTAAGTGGAACCACATGGGGAGCCAATGGGAAAATACTTAGCAAAGTTTATCAACAGAGCATACAACCACACCTGGAATACGGGTCAACTGCGTGGTGTTCGGCATCAAAAACCACACTACAAGAGCTGGACAAAGTGCAAAATCAAGCACTTAGAGTCACCACAGGAGGGATGAGATCAACCCCTATAGTGGAAATGGAGAAGATGGGGAGGACACAAGCACTGAGTGAGCGCAGAGATACGAAAACGCTAATACAAGCAGAAAAGTTCCTCAGCTTGCCAGGCCACCCTATGAAGAACAGATTTGAAAACCTAGCTATGGGGCGGTTGAAAAGAAGTAGTTTTATCCACCAGGCCAAACGACTCTGCAGAGAAACCACCGATCTGCCCACATTTGGTATCCCCCTAACAACTATTCCAGAGCGAACTCCATGGAAAGATGAGCATAGACTATCATTACAAATCCAGACAAAGGTGAGAGGAATATTTGACAAGGAAGAACAGAACAGTGTGCAGCGCAGAACAGCCACTCTCAGCTTCCTTGATGAAGAATACCCACAGGACCTCTGGATCCGAGTCTACACAGATGGGTCAGCACAAAATGCTGTTCGAAATGGAGGAGCGGGAGTGTACATAGAATACCCAAATAGTACTAGGGACACAGCTAGAGTACCGACAGGAAAGTACTGCCATAACTACGATGCTGAAATTGAGGCAGTCAAGATAGCAACAGAGAAATTACTAAATACCAGCAATGGTACACAACCTGTGGAGCTATTGACAGATGCAAAATCAGTACTCGAGGCACTCCTGTCTGGGAAATTGCCAGTACTAAAGAAACGACAGAGCTGATCAATTGGCTAAGGAAAGAGCCAAAGAAGAACAGCCTGATGTGTCCGTTACATACCACTAAAAGAAAAGAATGATCAAATCAGTCAGAAAGCCACCAAAACCTGCTCACGATGACTACCACGTTATGGATAGACCAGAACAAGTCATTATTCTGCGCCTCAGAACAGGGCACAATAGATTACGCAACCACATGTATACAAAATTCAAGATTGGTGAAACAGCCATGTGCACATGTGGATTGGCGTCGCAGACAGCAGAGCACATACTCCAAGACTGCCCAAAATATAACATATCTAGGCAAACCTTCTGTCCTAGAGCGACGACAGTGGAAGATAAACTCTATGGACCGCTGTGTGAACTGAAAAAAGACAGTTCAATTCATACAAGAGACAGCATTGCAGTTATAGACATATTTCAGCGAACGAAAGAAGAAGAAGAAGTTATCACCTACATTACACATCAAACGAACAGATGGACTGAATACTATGAGCAATTTCAGAATAAACCAATTCTAAAAGACCAGTCAGATACGTCGCCTTCAGAAGTGGAGCTGGATATAAAAACCACCTAAAGGAAAAATTAGAAAGCTATGAAACTTCTGAAGGATGGGAATACTGCTGGTTCATATGATATCCCGGGAGAAGCTATTAAAGCCAATATAAACATGACATCAGAATTAATGCACACATTATCATAGTCTGAGAAACAAGAAATACCAGTAGACTGAAGAGAAAGATATCTGGTGAAGCAGCTAGTAAAAAGGGACCTGCAGGCGTGTGAAAATAATAAAAGAAAATTGTTATTTTCAGTTCCTTGCAAAATATTAAGCAGGATCAATCTGGAGAGATTAAGATGTGCCATTGATAAATAAGGGATGAATAGGCAGTCTTCTGACCAAATAGATTCTGCAATAAATTTATAGCATGCTTTATTCTGCTATATACACATTTAGAGATCACACACCGTTATGGAGATCATACACTGTGCTGAGATACTCTTTGGCTGATCTCTGGGAGGTGACTGAAGCACTTAGGAAGAAATCCGAGCGCGGTGAATGTTTCCTTTACAAATCACATAACTAGATACTGTGCTGACCAGATAGCTGCATTTCACATAATAACAGAGCAAAGAATTGAAATGAATTTGCCACTGTAATATTGTATTTGTAGACTTTAAAAAGATCTTTGACAGTATTGATAAGGAAACTCTTTGGAAATTGATTAAGCACTATGTGATTTCACAGATGATCATGAACTTAATGAAGGCAACATATCAAAGCATGAAATGCAGAGTTCTTCATGAGGGAAAATTAACAGATACATTTGAAATAAGAACTGGAGTGTGACATGGATGCCTGTTGTAATCTTGATTATTCTTACTACTCGTATTTATAGACTGTATTATGAAGACAACAGTAAACACCAATAATTAACAAATAAGTATTATTTTCCATTCCATGGGGCATATTTAGAATCTGGTTATAAAAGAAAATTAAAGGACACTTCATACCTTGAGGCGTATTGGATAAAATTGGATAGATAGCAATAAAATAAACAAACAAAGGACCTATTTAAACGACTTGAGGATATTGGGTATATGGTGCTTTCCCACTATTTGTTATAATTTAAACCGATCGGTGCTCGATAGTTGATATCAACAATATCACCCTGGTCGCCTTTATTTCTCAGAATTTTTCTTAGCACCCAAGAGGGTAGACAACGATAAAAGTGGGAATAGAACATAAAGAGATGAGCGAACATAAATCTGGCAGAATTCACAGACAGTGTTGGAGATCCATTGCAGTCAGCCTTCATTGTGGAGACGGCACATGATTGATTGATTGATTCCAGTCATAATTAGCGTGTAGCAACACACATCAAGATGACATAGTCATCTACATCGATGGGTCAGTGGCTAGGGCTTTATTGCAAAGGCTAATGACTAATGGACGAGTCTTGAAAAAGGAGAGTCTGGCATATGAGACTACGGCCTCCAGCATGAGAATGGAGGTGGAGGCAGTAACAGCAGCATTCCGGTGGCTATATGAGACCACTGCAACACACGCTGTATTCATCGCGGATTCATAGAGTATGGTTAGTAAGGTGGAGAAAGGAATGTTTCGTGTGGAATGGCTCTCGTCGCTTCAGAGGTCACAGGTTGTGAGAATTGTATGGATATTTTGTCCTGCCCATGCAGGTGTACGAGGGAATGAACAGGCTGATAGGCTAGCAGGAAGGGCACCTCTTGGTGGTATTTTGCCTATGGACAAGGGGGAGGTGGTCGTGCGCTTGTGAGACCAGGTGGAGAAGGCGGAGGAACAGATTGAGAACCCATATGTGGAAAGAATGAGATTGTGGGGGATCGGCAGGGGTTTCTGGAAGAATCTCAAAACTTAGAGGGAAGACCAGGAGAACTTTTAATCAGATAGCGGTGGGAACGATTAGTAGTGTGACTCTTCGATGGCTGTTGAACGAGGGGACGGAGCACGTATGGGAATGTCCTGAATGCAGTGATGTCGGTTCTTAACTCAACTCAACTCAACTGAACTCTCAAAACTGAGAGGGAAGACCAGGAGAACTTTTGATCAGATAGCGGTGGGAACGATTTGTAGTATGACTCTTCGCTGGCTGTTGAACTAGGTGACGAAGCACGTATGGGAATGTCCTGAGTGCGGTGATGTCGGTTCTTAACTCAACTCAATTAGCGTGTTAATGAAAACTTAAACATCGAAACAACGTTGATACTTTTTAAGGGAGATAATACATACAATTGAACAATGTAAAAACTCTCCCCGGGTTTAGGCCCTGCGTCCTAAACTTTTGACCCGTTCATCAGCAACTTCATTTTCTTCTACCCTTCTAAAGTAAAAGAATATTTCCGAAACATGGATAACAGTAATCGAAAGTGTAAGATATTTTAGTGTAGTTATGCTTTTCATTTGCATTATTCTCTTTTCACTTACACGATTAGTTAACTCGCTTTATATCACTGAGTGATAATCACTCTTGAGACAATGACAGTTTAACATATTCGTTGTCATGAATTCCGTCAGGCTGCAAGAAACACCAAGGTGTGCAGGAAACCAGATTTAGCAAATGAAATCTTCTTGACTACTACATTTCTAAACGCCTTAGGATCTTCAGTGCTAACTGTGGATACCAACATATTTAGGAACTTATGGGAATGACGAGGCTAACAAAGAAGCGAAGATAGATGCATTAAAAATGCAAACAATTACCCCCAAAAATCCATTCCCATGGTTTAATAATCAATCAATCATGTGCCATGCCGGAAAGCGTGGGCGGTCATGATTCGCCATTTCACTCGATCACCAGAGTCGTGGATCAGCTCAGTGTTCCTGTCTCGTCCATGCCATGTGGCCAAGCCATCCAGGTATTTTCCTCTCGGTCTTCCTCTTGGTCTGTTCCCCTCGATCTTGATAGCTGTCACCAAGTTCTCCAGTCCATTTCTTCTCATAACATGTCCAAAAAATTTTGACTGTCTACGTCTAATTTCTCTAATCAATCTACGATTTTCATTTGTCTCTTGTAGTACTTGGTCATTGGTTTTTCTATCTGTCCATGGTATTCTTTGCATTTTTCTCAGAAACCACATTTCTGCAGCCATCAGATGTTTTTCAGCTTGACTGCACATTGTCCAAGTTTCACATCCATACAAAAGAACAGGCTCTATGTATCCCCTCAACACTCTTTTTCTCGTTTCAATTGACATCATTTTATTGGTCAGAATGTTTTTCATCTTGCTAAAGGCTACCTTCGCAATGGCGATTCTTGTTCTAATCTCTTCAAGGCATCTGCCATCAGATGTTATGACTGTTCCGAGATAATTGAACCGATTCACTTGCTGAAGAATATTCCCATTTACTTGTCTATTACATTGTGGTACTTCGTTCTTCCTAGTGACGACCATAACCTGTGTCTTCCTACAATTTAATTCCAACCCCAGCTGCTCACTGTGTACAACCACAGCGTCTACTAATTGTTGCAGATCCTGTGCATTGTCTGCAATCAATACTGTATCATCTGCATATCTAATGTTATTTATGTTTCGTCCTCCAATGCTGATTCCATTTAGGTCTTCTACATTTCTGAAAATATTTTCACTGTATAAGGAAAAAAGATCTGGAGACATTACACATCCCTGCCTAACACCTCTCTTAATAGGTTGGTATTGTCCTACTTCATTATCAATTCTTATGGCAGCTTGTTGTTTCCAATATATGTTTTTTATAAGTCTAATGTCTTTCCCATCAATTTGTAGATCTGCCAGCATATCCACAATGTTGACATGTCTTACTCTATCAAAAGCCTTTGTGTAGTCAATAAAGCAAAGATGTATATCCTTGTTTACTTCTAAAGCACGTTCAATAACTGTTCGCAGCATATACACAGCATTTACTGTACCCTTTCCTTCTACAATACCACATTGTTCTTCCCCTATTTCAGGTTGTATTTTCTTCCTCACTCTTTGCATGATAATTCGTAACAAAATCTTTGTGATGTGACTCATTATACTAATTGTTCTATGTTGATCACATTCTAAGGTTCCTGATTTCTTTGGGATTGCAATAAATACAGAATTACATAATTCAGAAGGCATATCTCCAGTATCATATAATGTGTTCAGCAGTCTAGTGACTTGCTCTAGTCCAAATTCTTCTAAAGCTTTAATCATTTCTGTTGTGATGTTATCTGCACCGGGGGCCTTGCCAGCTTTCATATGCTTAAGAACATTTTGAACCTCCATCTTTAAAATTGCTGGTCCTTCATTATTAAATCTAATAGCATACTGTTCCTCTCTGTTATCATTATACAGGTCTTTCACATAATCTGTCCATACATGTAGAATCTGATCTTTTTCTATTATGATTTTGCCATCTTTAGTTCTTAGACAGCCTGTTGATGTACTTGTTCTTTTATTAGTAAGTTCCTGAATCCTTTTGTGCACTAATTTGGTATTTTGACTGTTGTGTTGTTTTTCAATTTCTAAGCACTTTTCCTCAAGCCATGATTCTTTTGCCTTCCTACATAATATTCTGACTTGTCTGTGAATTTCTTCATATTTGGCAGGATTATTTTTGTTGAGTCTTCTTGTTTCCATTAAGTGTAAAATTTCCTCAGTCATCCATTTCTTACGACCCACCTTCTTTAATTTTGGAATAGTTGTTTCTGCAGCCATATTGATTGAATTCTTTAACATTTCCCATTGATCATCCACATCCTGGAATAGGATCTCTAGATCAGACAATATTTCAAATCTGTTCTGTACTTCTATGTTGAATTTGTTTTGTATTTCCTTGTCATTACTCAATGTACACAAATCATATTTAGTGTTCCCTGTTGTATACTTGACTTTCTTCAACTTTATCCTCAATGTTCCTGTGAGTAATCTGTGGTCACTATAACAATCAGCACTGGGAACTGTTTTTGCTACTGTTAGGGCGTTTCTAAATCTTCTGCTAATGAGAATGTAATCAATCTGGTTTCTAATCCTGCTATCAGGACTCCTCCAGGTCCATAATCTTCTAGGGTGTTGCTTGAACCAGGTGTTTCCTACAATCATTTCCTGTTCTTTTGCCCACTCTACTAGTCTGTATCCTCTTTCATTTCTCTCTCCTAAACCATAGTTTCCTACTGTGTATCTATCCCCTTGATTTCCTACTTTTGCATTGAAGTCCCCTATTATAATGTTTATTTCTGAATTTTTACATTTCTTTAAGGCAGACTCTATGTCATTATAAAATTCCTCTACACTATCTTCACTGGACTCTCCTGTTGGGGCATATACTTGAATAACATTTATGTTAAAAGGTCTGCCACTCAATTTAACTAGTAGTACTCTGTCCGACACGGCCCAATATCCCTGAACAGACGTTGATGTTTTCCGGTCCAAAATTATTGCCACTCCCCTATGTCGATCCTCACCTCCAGAATAAATAATCTTAAAATCTTTATGTATCTTGATGCCTGCTCCTGTCCATCTCGTTTCGCACATACCTAATATATTAATTTTTTCTCTTTGGTTTAATAACGCAACGTAAAATCTTAATATTTTACGTCACTTATTGAAAAGCTGTTTATATACTGAAAATATATAACATTAAGGAAGGTCAAATATACACAAATAAACACAAACTTTGATCTATGTGCACTGAAGAGTGAGGAGATAACAGATACATTAAACTGTAAAGAACAGATTTGGTGCACTGTCCGATCTGGAAATTCTATTTTAAGATGTCAGTGACCAATAGGAAATATTGAAGAATTCGGTCAGCCAGGCTGCAGAAACAGCTATCCCAAAAATGAAGTTGATGGGACGTAAGCAATGGATGACGGGATACATCTTAAAACTGACTGAAATAAAAAAAAAAGAAATAACACAAATAACAATGCTTGAGGAAAATTGCAGGGGAATAGAAAACCAACATAACACCCGGAATACTAAATGAATGCACAAACGAATTCATGACATCACTAAGATTAGAACACACACATCAACGGGTTGCCTAACAACAAAGATGGTTTGATATTCGAAATAATAACGGAGGACCATCAATTTAGAAAGTAGAAGTTCCGAATGTTCTTAACCATATGGAAACTGACAAGACCCCGGGTCCAGACAACATCACCATAGTAATTATCAACGCCTTAGACTAATATGGAATAGACCAGGTCACCAGACTGCTGAACACAATATATGATACTGGACATATACCCCCTGAATTATGTAAATCTATATTGATTGTAATCCCGAAGAAATCAGGAGCCTTAGAATGTGATCAACATCGAACAATTAGTATAATGAGCCACATCTCGAAGATTTTGCTAAGAATCAGCATCCAAAGAATTAGGAAGAAAATACAACCCAAAATAGGGGAAGAATAATGTGGGTTCGAAAAGGTAAGTTCACATTAAATGCTGTATATTTGCTGAGAACATTAATTGAGCTTTCAGTAGAAGTAAACAAAGACTTACAACAGTCGAACACCTACAATAAACACTGAAAGTGGCAAAATAAACAGAGGTCCTTATAGTCATAGGAGACATGAACGTAAAGGCATGACAAATGTAATATATATAAGCAGTTTGTAGGGTAAAATGGTATGGGAACCAGACACGACAGGGGAGATAGACTGATACAGTTTTGTCAAGAGAATCGTTTAATTATCTGTAAGAAATTTTTTTCAACGTGACCTTAGGAAACTGTATATGTGGAAGAGCCAGGGAGATAAACCATCAACATCAAGTGCCCTGCCAGCTGGCGTAATCGTTCATGTCTCTCCACAAATCTCGGTCTTTAGATTTCTGGATTGACTCTGCTGATGATATTCCTTCCTTATCACCGTTTCAAACCATGCAGAATTATTTCTTTTGGTCTGCTGCTGCCTCTCTTTCCATTGATCTTTCCAGCTGTCACGATGTTCTCCTACGCCTCTCTTCTCATCATATGACCAAAGAAAGCTGTTTGTCTCTTTCTTATTGATGTATATAATGTTCTAGTTTTATTAGCCTCTTTCAGGAATCGTTATTAGTTACTCTGGCAGTCTGAAGAATTCGTCTCAGGAACCACATCTCTGTTACTTCCAAGTTCTTCCTAATTTGTTCATTTACATTCCAATATTTACTGCCATACAGCAACACAGGATATATATAGTATTTCAGCACTCTCTTTCTTACATTCATAAGATACTTTACATTTTCTAAAATACAGCTTTTACTAGCCCTTTCTGTTCTTAATCTCTGTTATGCATTTTCCATCTGATGTTATAAATGCCAACCCTATGCTTAGTTTAGTTTAGTTTAGTTTAGTCGTTGGATCAACATCACGGAACACGGGTTTAACCCATAAGTGCTCTGTTTTCCTCCTAACTCAAACCTGAGTCTGGAGAAATTCAGCTCAATGTACGAACTCCGTAGCATCAGCGAGGATCCTGAAATACTTTGGGTAGATTTTTAACTCAAAATCTTGCCCTATTCTGCCAATGTTAAACTCGGATATTATCCAAATCACACTCACGAAAATCAACACCAACGAAAATCAACACCTACGAACATCCATTCCTACGAGATTGGATGCTTGGGAAGAGCTGCCAACTTAACTATCCGAGTCCGAGTAATGATATTATCAAACGGACAATGAGATCACCACCGTGTGCCACATATAATGATAGGCAGAAAATCAAATGGTTAAGCCATCTTGGTAGAATGCAATATCATCACCTACCAGCACCGGCGCTAATTTAAGGAGAGCAAGAAGACGCCCGAGAAGAAAATTGATTGACGAGATCAAAGACATTGGGGGCTGCGTGGTCTCGAGGTATGGTGCCCGCCTCGAGTGCTGGAGGTGCCGGGTTCAAGCCCCGGTGAGCCCCTGTGAGGGCCAGGATTTTTTTTCACGTGGACATCTAGTAATAAAATTTCCCCTGGTCACTGGGTAGTGAGATCGGACGCCCGTGTATTGTTGCGCACGTAACAAATCCAACTTGGCAGTTGGAAATCGAAAATGAGTAGCCTAATGCGCTGCCCAGGCAAAATTTCGAGTTAA
This sequence comes from Cepaea hortensis, assembly GCA_963921405.1. Classification (NCBI taxonomy): domain Eukaryota; kingdom Metazoa; phylum Mollusca; class Gastropoda; order Stylommatophora; family Helicidae; genus Cepaea; species Cepaea hortensis. The sequence goes on from OY992885.1 coordinate 28,050,046, forward strand.
AAAACTACACAAGTATTTCAGGATCCTCGCCGGTGCTACGGAGTTCGTGCATTGAGCTGAGTTTCTCCAGACTCAGGTTTGAGTTAGGAGGAGAACGGAGCACTTATGGGTTACACCCTGTGCGTGATGTTGATCCGTCGACTAAACTAAAGACATTGTAGGACGCACGAGAAGAAAATGGATTGACAATACAATATCACAGACGTACAATCACACGGAATGAAACTAACCAGTGCCAACCATCGGGTGCTGGAGTCTGAACCTTTCCTCCCCACGACGCTTGACGGCGAAAGTGGAAGATGATGATAATTCCCCCCCCCCCCCAACCCCCTCCCTTCCCACCTCATTGATGCTCTGAAGTCAGATAGTGAATTAACAAAAAAATATGATCAGTAAGCTCGACGAACAGAAATACCCACAGATACAAGTAAACTTTTCGATCAGACGAATAAGAAAACAATGTTTAAATATTTGAATAAGGAAGACACAAACAATAGATTATACGATTTATTGCCTGACATATTTCGCCGCATTTCGGTGCATACATCATCATCATCAAGTGCCCTGCCATCTGGCGTAGGCGTTCATGGCTCTCCACAGATCTCGGTCTTTGGTTTTCTGGATCAACTCTTGCTGCTGACATTTCTCCGTGCCACCGTCTCACTCCATCCAACATCATTTCTCTTGGTCTGCCTCTGCCTCTCTTCCCCTCGATCTTTCCAGTTGTCACGATGTTCTCCAGTGCCTCTCTTCTCATTACATGACCAAAGAAAGCTGTTTGTCTCTTTCTTATTGAAATACATAAATACTCTAGTAGAAATCTAAAATATCACAAAATCAAAAGAAAAGTAGTCCACGTGTTTCAACCAATAATAAACCAAAAATCGTTAGAAGTTCACGAAAATGGCCAAAATTGCCAAACTATGTGTGCAATCAGGAAAAGGGCAACAAACGCCCTCTTTAGAACAAGTAACGCCTATTCCGTGGCGGAGGCCATACGGACGCAGTTAATCATCCCGGATACCCGCGCTCGAAACACAGATGCGGGTGATTTGGCTGCATACCGCATTGCGTTGGTTTTTTACAAAATGGTATGGGTGCCGGTCGTTCAGAAAGCAATGGCAAACTACTGAACGTAAACTTTCCAAGAGATTACAACAACAAAATAAAAATACTGGTGTTGACTGCGACGCCCTGTAATGTAAAAGGATATGTGATTTAAAAAACAAAAGAATAAGTAAGGAAAGAAGAAGAAGATGTATCTGTTCTTGTTTTTCCATGTTTAAATGCGTGTCTCTTTTACATTTTCCTGTTAGCTCCACTGAAAAAACTAAAGTCAAAATTATTTGGGAAGATTTTCTGCCAGTCTAATGATCAGAACATCACCGATGCCCCAAGTCTACACAATGATGCCATAGTTGCTACCAGCAGCTCCGCAGTAAATTCCATACAGGACAATGAGTTTAGGAACGAAGAGGCTTCGGGCGCGGCTCAATATTGTTCTTCCGGAGTGAAACACGTGGCCAGCGAACTTCTTCATAATATTGGCTCTTCTTCGTATTTCAGTGATGATGAAAGATCGGGTAGGTTTTATTGCTCCCACTTTTAATTGATTCAGTGCCGAAGGATAACATATCACCAAATGTGACCTCTCATTTGGCCAGAAGGACGATATATTTATATCGTCATACTAGGGTCATAGTGACAGTGTTATTTGTTTTGTTTCTTGGTATCTTCTGCCAGCTCAATGCTCTGTGAATTGAAATCTACATTATAATGCATGTTCATTTGATTGTGTAAAATGTTTGTTCCAAACCTAATTTATGTTTGACACTGAATCAGGTAGAATTTATATATTTTCCTTCGTCACTAAAGCGGCGTCGGTTTGACATCGATGCGTGGTGTCCGTCTCTAGGTCGAGAATACCGAGCACAAATTATTTGTTACTAAACAATGAATTCTAGGGTATAAAAATGCCCCCCCCCCCTTTTTTTTTTCCCCTCTGCTGTGTATCGACGTTGTAACGGTAGAGGAGCTTGGTGTGCCATTAACCCCAATAGCTATATCTACGGTAGTGCATCTACTGGTACGATCTTCCATGTCGGAAAGTTCAAGGGGTAGTGACAAGACAAAGTGTTACACACACAACAAAACACCTGCTGCCTTGTGTATAGACTGGGAACAGTCAACAACTTGGTAAGCAAACCAGAAAAAAATGCGGGTCGTAGTCGGATGTACAGAGCCACAGGCTTGATGAAACGGTGTAACGCATTTCACTTAATGATGCCTAGGTACAACACCGGTTTGGCACATGTTGATGATGAGATATCCATTGACAATTAAGGTGATTGGGTAAAAATCCATTAATTACTTTGCTTTCATGTATCTTCCGCCAGTTTCCATGAGTGTTTTATTGCTTGCATTAATTTACATTTATAATCTTCTTTGTCTGTATTTGTGACTTTCATTTTCAAACAGATGCAATCTTTTCTAATCGCATAAACCAATTCACAACTAAATAAATGTTTATGAATATTTTTATTCTCTATTCAATTTATTAGTAGTATCCCTAATGTCTGGCACCTTGCCATTTTGACAGACGATAGTTTGTAAACTGGAGTTATGCCTCTCCATAACACAAAGCCTGGGATGAATGTAGAGACCATGTTGCTCATGCAGAATGATCCCTCTCTCGACTTGTCTAATTTATTCAAGAGGAAAGTAACACCAATACGTCTGGAACAAAACAAGCTGCAGAAGCTGCCGGACCAGCAAAGCAATGCTTTAACTGTCCGCCTGTCGGAGCTTCGATCCTAGACCAGTTGCCGACCAAGATTAGGGTCTAGTCTACCCTGCCATGATATTTAATCTTTAGCTTGCATTTCCTCGCACTACGGTAAGGCCTCCCAATTGCGCTCCTACACCCGAAGCCGTTAGCACAATGTGGAGTGTCGGGTTTGGTGAGCGCCGCCCAGTATTTGGCGCTAACAGAAAACAGGTATTACCGTATACAGTTAATGGCGGATCAGTCATATCTGACTAAGACCTGACGTATCCCTAATAGCAACACAACATACCTGTTTTCTAGTTTTGGCAAGTTTATTATTTCCTCCCACTTTATAGTTGCGTTTCGTTACTTTGAAAACATCGATGAACACTTTTGTTAGGACGATGAACACTTTTGTTCGGACACTGAACACTGTTTTGGGGTCAGTGAATGCTTGTGTTGGGACAATGAACACTTGTGTTGGGACAATGAACACTTGTGTTGGGACAATGAACACTTGTGTTGGGACAATGAACACTTGTGTTGGGACAAGGAACACTTGTGTTGGGACAATGAACACTTGTGTTGGGACAATGAACACTTGTGTTGGGACAATGAACACTTTTGTTGAGTAAATAAACACTTGTGCTGGCATAATGTACACATTTGCTGGGATCATGTACTTTTGCTGGGGTAATGTTTCATGGCCGGTCTTCCTGGCCTAGGCGTTTACGTCTTTCTCCGTAATCCCGTATATTCTCGTGAGTAGCATAACCTGCGCTAGAATCGGTGGCGGTTCTGGCCGCGCTGGTAACTTACGGGGTATGTGAGCCGGTCGCTCAGAAAGCAATGGCAAACTACTGAGCGCAATCTTGCTAAAAATGCTGATGTTGACTGCAACGTCCTGTAAGGGATATGCCCCAAAAAATGTTTCATGTGCATCATACATTCTCCAGGCAGTGATTTAACTCAGAGAAAAAGCAAACGGAAAAAGAGATGGAAGTCCACAGAGTCTAGGAAACGCACTCAGCAAGAATCCTCGTCTTCATCATCAAGCTGTGCTCAAGCTCTGGATATTATCCCAAAGATAAACGTTCCGAACACCGTTACAGGAGAGCATGTGGCAAGAAACAAGAAGAGGAAGTTAAAGAAGAAGCAAAGGGAGACAGAGAAGAAACCTGAGAGCACTGCATATACTGGAATTTCTTCTGACTCGAGTATGTATTGCAACACCAGGTCGGTCTTTGGTAAATTTCACTGTTTTAGTTATATAATCTCTCTCTCTCTCTCTCTCTCTCTCTCTCTCTCTCTCTCTTTCTTTCTTTCTCTCTCTCTCTCGCTCTCTCTCCTTTCTCTCCCTCTCCTATCTCTTTCTCCTTTCTTTCTCTCTCTCTCTCTCTCTCTTTCTTTCTTTCTCTCTCTCTCTCTCTCTCTCGCTCTCTCTCCTTTCTCTCCCTCTCCTATCTCTTTCTCCTTTCTCTCTCTCTCTCTCTCTCTCTCTCTCTCTCTCTCTCTCTCTCTCTCTCTCTCTCTCTCTAAAATACAGTATGAAGTACAAAACAATGTATTCCTTTATTGAATTTATTCACAGAAGCCACAAACAATAGTTGCATAATTTATGGCTGCCATATTTCTCTGCAAAAAAAAAAATCGCTTAAAAGTCGACAGGGTCGACTTCATTGCACCGGAGATGTATCCCATATGGCCCAGTCTCTTTCCGCAGCGCGGAAAGCGTCGAACAAAGCATGAACTCCGTAGCTCCAGCGACGACCCCCATGAGTTTCCAAAAAATACACTTGTGAACCGAAGGACGCGGTCCGGAATCTCGTCATGCATTACATTACATGAACTACATTATACACATAGTCACTGATACTGTTCGAATGTGGCGCATTTGTTATCGCAGTCACCATTGAGTCTTTCTGTCTGCACAACACGTGTTTTAAACACCTAATTGCTAACGCCTTGGCCTATCTGAATAATCATTTACTGTTCGTCGAATACAGAAAAGCTTTCAATGCAGACATACATGGAATTAACATGAGCGGCAACATTCTCAGCTCAAGGGCCGAAACTCTTAGGGGTATGAATGGACTAAAGAAGCTGATTAGCAAATGGTTATGTCACACACACACACACGCACGCACGCACACACACACTTTTTTTTCCGCGTTTGCATCCTGTTTCAGGATATTGCGGTCAACATCAGCATCTTTCAGCTGTATGTTGATTCCTAGGCTAGATTACGCTCATCAGCACGCCACGACTTTCTGAGCGACCGGCTCCATACTCTCATAAGTCACTGGCGCGACTCGAACCGCTTCCAATTCTCGTGCGCTCACGTCAACCACGAGAGTATTCAGGGTTACGGAGAAAGCTGCTAACCCCTCGGCCGGGAGACCGGCACACACACACACACACACATATATATATATATATATATATATATATATATATATATATATATATATATATATATATATATATATATATACACACACACACGCAGAGAGAGAGAGAGAGAGAGAGAGAGAGAGAGCTACAGTAATAACTAGGAGAGAAAATTTTTTAAAAAAAAACTATCTTGGACAGAACCAATTTAAAGATTTTCAAGACCACACAACAATCAGCTTGTACTTCCTGTGCCACGTTTTGTTCCAGCTTGAACCGCTAATGGATAGATGCAATGGAGATCTGTGGCTATTTATATCTAAACTGTTGTGAAAATACAGTAAGTATATTGTCATTCATAAACACAGTTTATTATAGTTATTGAGAGTTGTAGTTCACACTGGCCGTTCTCTGTGGCAAAGGCGTTACGGACGCGTTTTTCAATTCCGCTTACCTGCTTTCGAAACACAGCTGCGACAAATTTGGCAGCAGACCGTGTCGCGCTGGGTTTTAACGTGTTAGTATGGGAGCCTGTCGTTCGGAAAACAATGGCAAACTACTGAACGTAAACTTGCCAAAACATCAACAACAGCAGTGCTGGTATTGACAGCGATGTCCTGTAAATAGGATATGCACAAAAAAAAAAAAAAGTTCATACTGACTATATGAACAGTCAAAAACAGTAAAAGTATATTAATATCCACATATATGGTTGGTTGGCTGGTTGGTTGGTTGATTGTTTTGTGAATGCTCTAGAAGACTTATTTAATTAACTATTAAATCTCATGCCGCTGGCGTTGAGTAGGACAAACATTGAGAAAACACCGACAATAGTATAACCAGACACTCACTTGCCTACAGCCCACAGGGCCAACGAAATAGAGAAACGCCTAAACCAAGGTGGAGAAGAAAATTAGAGACAGATGAAAACAAGAGACAAACAGTGTTTGAGATCTATTGCACATCATTCAACAAGAAACAGCAATCTGTCAAAGTGTTCAAACGATGTGAAACAAAACAATGTTTCAGATCCATCGCAGCTAATTTTCTTTGTGGAGACGGCATTTGTTTGATTTCAGTTAATATATTAAACTAGCAGTTACATTTGAACGACTTAGAAGGGGAAGATATCACTATTTTTACGAGAAATCCCATAGCAGGAACTTGGTTTGAGTATGTGAAGTGTTAGTACCACCCCATTTTGTCCTCCGGCACCACACGATGAGAGCTGGTATCTAACCATGCACGGTCGCACTAATGCCATTGTCAGCGTACTGTCCTAACCGTTACGACTATGCGCCCACTAAGTTAAGACCGTCGTTATTTTTCTACGCGGCCGTTTTCCTAGCCGGTAGTGGTAAAGAAGAAGGAAGAAGAGGCAGAAGCCGACTATATTTCACTTTTCTCTGAGATGCAGAAATAAAAGTTGATAGGAAAGTGACTGGTCACTCAATCTTAAAAAAAAAATCCTTAAACGTTGACCAAACTGGTGTAAATTCTAAACGTTTGACACTCATTAAAGATTACATAACTTTTATTTAAAACAACGTAGCCCTGAGGATGTGATGACAAGTGCAGTCGCCTACCGACACTGTGGTCCTAGGTTCGATTCCCAGCAGTGGCAGGGCTGAATCTTTCCTACCTGTACGGCTCTTGGGTCGGTGCAGCCTCATAGTGGTTGGTCGTGAATCATCTAAAAGACTGAGTTTTATCTCTTCAGTCCGGTGCGTTGGCGCTCATGTTTTTTGTTTTTTTTTGTAGCCTTGTCGAGGGCTTGCAACTATCGGAGTCAAGTCCATGTCTCAGCAACTGAAATACAGGGTGTATTTTTAATGACTGTGCAGTGTTTGAAAATATTGCCGGTCCAAGTTTTGTATTTACCTATTATGTTGCATGAACTTTACAGAGGGTGAATACAAAACTCGGACCGGAAATATTTTCAAACACTGCACAGTCATTAAAAATACACCCAATGCTATATATAATATTAAACATCAAAGTGGCTTGGCAAGAATAGTGACCGAAAACGTGGTTCCTGGAAGAATGGGCATGAATAAACCAGCACTAAGATTGACACATGGCACTGCAGACACCTTGGACGTGAGGAGGCATGAGGCAGGAGAAAGGACAGGGGATCGAGAAACGTTTCAATGGCTGCGAAGAGAACGAAGTTCTGTAAAGGGCCTGCGATATGATGATGAGTACGGGCCTGGAATCAATCCAATCTCACGAACGGGATACCTGATAATAGTCTGGGAGGAATAGCAAGTAAGATTGGCGAATCAGCCATGTGCACATGTAGTATGTAGATTGGCGCCGCAGACAGCAGATAACAAACTCCAAGACTGCCCAAAATGCGGCATACCTAGACAAACCTTCTGGTCTAAAGAAATAACTCTGAAAGATAAACTCTATCTATGGACCACTCAGTGAACTTAAAAAAGACAGTGAAGTCCACACAACATGCATTGATGGTATAGACACATTGCAAGCGAACCAAAGAAGAAGAATAGAGAGTAAGGAAGAGAAGTGGTATCACACCTCCTACCTTTTTTTTTTGCGCTCGCTCGCTTTGAACTCACGCATAGTTCGTACACACTATTTATAGTAGTGATGGACTGAATTTTGTGTGTGGGCTAGCTTTCCCTATTAACAGTGTCCCTCGCCATCAGGCGAACCCACTCCGACTTCAGAGGTACTTGTAATTTACGACCCCAAGTCAAGGACGACAGGTCAACATTTTATTCCAGCTGTCCGGTGTAGGGGGTTGAACCCCTTACCTCGGCATCAGCACAACGGATGTTTAAGAACACGCGTTCTTACCCATTCGACCATGCTGATCTGCACCTCATATTACGATGTATAATGTGTGAAGGGCTAACATTGCACACTCTTATGTCTGTGTTTATCATGAGAGTACCTTTCCCTATGGCACTGCGGTAGGGTGATGCTTAGACGCTGTAGGCGCGATGGTCATGGGTTCGAATCCGCATCGGGGCTGATTTATTTTTTAAATTGATCTTGGCTAGCAAATGGACCCAGCCTAAAACGTGTACCAGGAAATATCTTGGGAAGTAAAGGCGGTCGGTGTGATCTGGACCACATTACTCACAAAGTGCCGACTGATCTATAAAAATATCGATCCAACACAATATGTTCAATGCGCTGTGATGCTTGTTAAAAGGTACTTAACTTACTTAACTACCTTTACGAGTAAATGTTAGAAATCTTAACCCAAGCGATTATTATATTATTGCATTCTCTTTCCTGCAGCGTGGTTGCTGATGTTGTGGAAGAAAAGACGACACATTCCCATTTTATACTTACAGACACAGATAATAATAATACATGAGCTATACTTCAGGGTTTTCTTGGTCTTTTTGTTTACATTAAATTCAATCGTGAATGAACAAGCGAATAAATGAATACGAATCTCATTTTACTCTGCCACTTTCCTTCTAGACATGCGGATGGAGTCTGTTAATAATTAAATGCCTGCAACTCTTGGAGGAAGCACTGCCGACCTAGTCCTATTCCCAGCTATCCCGTATGTGCTGTGCTGTACCATGACCCGGTTACAGCCAAATACGGCTCTCCACAGTTGTGAAGTTCCCATACAAGATTTGTACCTCGCGCTGGTTTGTTAGCTTGGAGAGGGGGAGGAGAGCTTTGTAAGACAGTTCTCGTGGCGATAATACTGTGGGACTGGATGGAAAGGGAAGCTTCTACATCACCTCACTCCGGTAGTTGCAAGTCCTTTTCGGGGCCTAAACGACCTGAAGGCCAATGCATCTTACTCAGACTGGATGTCGGAATGGAGAAGAGCGGCGCTCGTTCTGAAACATCTGGTGTGTTGATGCCGAGGTAAGGGGTTCAACACCCTATACCGGTCCTGGTTTTGGGGACGTCAATTACAAATACCTCTGAAGTCGGAGTGGATTCGCCTGATGGTGACTGGCACTGGTAATAGGGAGGGTTAACCCACATGCAAAAATCAGGTCAGTGCACTAGAAGCAGTAGTGCGTGTATGGACTGCGTTTGAGTTCAACGCGAACAATCGAAAAATAAAGTCTATAGGATATGCCAAGCTGTCATACTTATAGAGTCTACACAGGTCCGATTAATTTGATGCCTTCTTCTGTCTTTCATCCTCAACCAACTCGCGCCAACCCTCCAATCCTGTTATGTCTCTTTCAGCTCCATTCATGTCGTCTCCATATTATTCATCCCTGTGTCTAATTCTCCGCTCCGTGTGTTTTACGTTTCCCACTATTTCTTTTGGCCATATGGGTTCGATAGGAAGAACTTCCGTGCAAAGGATAGTAAGTGACAATTCACGCCTAGGCGATGCGGTTATACACACAGATTGGTCTATGAAAGGGAAACGGATTGGGTGGAGCTTCGTTGCAAATGTTAAGAAGGGACACTTTGTAAACAAGGTGTCTGGCGAAAGATAAGCAAGCTACGTAAAATACAACTGTATGTTCAAAGTGAGGTATCTTACTTCGCTCGACGAGACGAAGGTTGGAAGCATAGCAAAGATTATCTATCCAGGGAATTTGGGTGTGCAAGGAAATTAAAATGCTCATAGATTGGCTGTTTTTGCTCCTTTGATTGCAGTCTGCTTTGTGATATGGCTAAAATGGTGTAGGCTCTCTGGTCGCTTAAAGTTAAAAGTCGGCAGGGTCGACTTCATTGCACCGGGTTTTATCCCATATGGCTCGGTCTCTTTCCGTAGCGCGGAAAGCGTCGCACAAAGCAGGAACTCCGTAGCTATAAGGCTCTCAGCTGAGGGATATGGCTGAACGCCTCCAAGCCATTATCCTCGGATATGAGGGCCTGGCCGATACTAACTCACTGCAAACTGGAAGTGAGATATAAGAAGTCTACTATATGACTGGCAGTGAGAGATATTATTAAGCCTACTGTATGACTGGTTCAGATACGCATCCTACGGCTATCAACTGAGAGATAAGGCCGAACGCCTCTAGGCCCTTGTCCCTTAGCTGTGCGAACCTAACCGTTGCTCACCTCACATATGTGGAGGTGAGATGCTTCCGTCCTTTACTTGGGGACGTTAACTACAAGTACGTCTGAAGTCGGAGTGGGCTCGCCTGAATGGCGAGGGACACTGGTAAAAGGGAAAGCAAGCCCACACGCAAAATTCAGTCCTGTAATGCTTTAAACAGTGTGAAAGGAGTACGCTTGAGTTTAAGCGAGCGAACATAAAAAGAAAGATCATCACGTACAATACTGAACACACACCCCCCCCCCCCCCCCCAATAACCACTACATCCCGATGCTAGGTTGAAGTGGTATGTTGATATACAAGTCAGGTTGAAATTTGAGCTGTTTTCATCATAATAATCATCACACCTGGACAGGACCAACACAAAGAACAGGCTGAGTAAATCGTATTTGCTCAGCAAATGTCATTTTATTACTTGTTCGGAAACCTTGGAAAACAAATAATATGAGAAATTAAATTACAGGTGTTGAGTGATACTCATAGAAGTAAAGAAAAGAAATAAAGATAAGACGACACACCAGATCCAGAAAAAATAATATTGAAGGCTGCAGACATACGGGATTGAAGTTTCTTATTTGTTCTCTGTTTGTTGAGTACACATTTTTTAATATCTATTGTGTTGTAAAATGGCCGGGTAAATTCATATTTTATAGCTGCATAACATTCCACAAGATAAACATCAACGAATACTGACTTGATAACAGCATCGTGTCTTGGAAACTGAAATTCTTTGGCCATCCATTCTCTGTCACTGTGGTTTGAAAATAATTCTTGTATATCCATAGTTTATGGAAGAAGAGGCAACGATCGACCAGCACGAAGATGGACACAGGATATTGAAGACACCTTGGACATACACATTCATGAGGCAGGGGAACTTGCAAATAACCCAGAATATTTTAGTAGGACCGTGATGAGAGCGACGTTATGCAAAGTATCTGCTACATGATGATGTTCAGATTGTAGGTTGGCCTAACGCTGATGCCTGTTTAGCGTGTCTAACCAAGGGCACATCGAAGAACGTCCTCCTTTGGAGAGATATTGACTTCATTTCGAGGCAGCAAATTCGAATTCCGGTATTAGATGTCTCTTCACATGCGTACGTTCATATATGCATGCATACGTACAGATAGGCAAATACGCAGTTGCATCTGGTGTCTACAAGTGAAATCGTATAATTACATCTCATGCTCCTGTTTGTTTGTTTGTTTGTTTGTTTTTGTATTCGTATCTCAATGTCTCTTCCCAACCCAACATGTCTGTCCAACATGGTTTGGTTTGGATTAAGAATCACTGTAAATTTACACGAAATGTACCGTGTTATGGAGTTACCATGTGGATGGAGTTGTGGAGTCTCTGTGGACAAATGTTATGGAGTCTCTGTGGCGAAGTGGTCAAGCCATTTGACTCGTGCTCCGAAGGTTGTGGGTTCGATTCCGGGCCGCACCCTTCGGTTTACGAGTTAAATGTTTCGGAGACTCCTGTGGGTCGTCGCTAAAAGCTAAAAGTTCGTGCTTTGTGTGACGCTTTCCGCGCTGCGGAAAGAGACTGAGCCATATGGGATAAAACCCGGTGCGATGAAGTCGACCTTGTCGACTTTTAAGCGACGAAATGTACCATAAGTATTCCTGTCTCCTCCTATAAATCACACAAAGAGAATCTCAATACAGTGCACGAACTCTATAACACTATGAAGTTCCATATGTGTATATGCCGGGCTCACTCGTGGTCTAATTCAACAAATAAATAATCTTGTGTGGTCATGGGGTTTCCATTTTGAAATTTATTCATGGTAGAGGTTTGTTTAAGTCCCCGCTAATCACTGGTATCATGAAGGCTAATAGACTACAATGGCTGGGGCATATAGAAAGAATGGAAGATAATAGGGAAACAAAATTCGCTTACACTCAGGAAATAAATGACCGTAGACCCCGAGGTAGACCAAGAAGACGATGGAGAGATAATATATATACAGACCTACAAGCACTTGGAATCAACGACTGGCAAGAGAATGCCAACCAGAGAGACGAATGGAGACGGATTGTATCTGCAGCAAAGAACCTCAATGGCTCGGAACGCTGAAGAAGAAGAAGTGTCATCTCATCTTATCTCATCTCGTCATGTTCCTCTTGTACCTTGCGGTGTCGAGGTGAAGTATAAACTTTGTGAGAGTGCCCAATTATGGGCTTCATATATCGATATTCCCATGGACTCTGCTATTCCCTCCGTCCAACGTTTATGTGGTCGGCCTCTTCCTCTGTTTCCATCTGGTCTGTAGGCCTACATCATTGCTTGTTGTGGTATGCTGTTGACTGGTAACCTACTTGCATGGCCAAACCATTTGACTTGCTGCTTTCTAATAAAATCTAGTGCTGCTTTAACCCCCACTTTAGTCCTGATTTCTTCATTTCTGATCTTATATTTTCTTGATACGTTGAGTATTCTTCTCAGGAACCTCATTTCTGTTGTTGTGATTTTTCTTTTTTCTTTTTCTGTCATTGTCCAGGTTTGGCATTGGTAGCATAGAGTTGGTAGGAAGATTGTGTTATAAAGTGCTTTCTTAGTAGCTATTGATACATGTTTGTTCTTTAATATTGGTGCCATTTGTCCAATGAATTGATTTGCCTTATTGCACTTATTTTCGATCTCGTCTTCTGATCTGCCATGTGATATTATACTTCCTAGGTACTTGAAACTCTTTACTTGTTTCAAGGGATGTTCGTTTAGGTGAATTGTTGTTGTTTGTTCTTCTTTAGTTATAGTCATTACCTCTGTTTTGCTTGTGCTAATTTTCATGTTATGTTCCCTACACATTTCGTGTAGACTATTCATGTGGTCTTGTAATTCAGCTTCTGATTTTGCTATTAGTACTTGGTCGTCCGCAAACAGGAGTTCTCTAATGGTTAGATTTGCAGATGGGTCTTCTTCTGTGTTCTCGTCATGTGGTATTCTTGCTGTCTCTGCTTGGCTAGTTTCTTTGCATATGTTGTCTATATATGTTATGAACAAGAGAGGGGACAGGACACAACCTTGTCGTACTCCAGAACTTATGGTGAAGGAGTCTGAGTGTTCTCCAGTTGCTCTCACTATGCATTCACTGTTGTTGTATAAACTTCTACATAGGTTTGTTAGATGTGTACTCACTCCATATTGTTTAAGGATTTCCCACAGCTTGTTTCTATCTACTCTATCGACTGCCTTTTCTTGGTCGACAAAGGCTAAATAGAGTGTTTCATTGAATTCGAATGATTTTTCTATAAGTTGTCTAAGAGCAAAAATGGCATCTGTGCATCCTTTGTTTTTCCTATATCCAAGTTGTGTTTCGCTTAGCTGGGGTTCTAAAGTAGTTCGTAATCTTATTTCAGGAAAATATGTTCCCAGTATGACTCAACAGTGAAATACCTCTGTATTGCGTGCAGTCTCTTTTGCTGCCTTTGTTTTTCCAAATTGGGATAATTATGGCGTTTCCCCAGTCTCGCGGTGTCTGTTGTTCTACCCAAACATGGTTGAATAGTCTATGTAACCAAGCTGTTCCTACTTCTCTTGCTGCTTTAATTAGTTCATTTGGTATTTCATCCTGTCCCGGTGATTTGTTCAATGGGGCTAATCTGATGGCTTCTATAATTTCTTCTTTTAGTATGTCTGGTTCTAGTTCTTCGGTGACATCTGTGTAGGTCTTTTGAATTCCTGTGACATTTGATGGGATGTTGAGAATTTGTTCGAATTACTGCTTCCATCTTATTAAGATTTGTTTCTTTTTTTCACTTATTGGTTCTCCATTTTCGCTGTTTATTATTTCAGTTGGGTCAAAGGGTTCTCCTATGGTTCGCATTGCACCTATCTTTTTGTAGTTTCTAGTTGCCTCCTTGTAGTTTTTATTTAGGGTTTCTCCATACTCTTCCCAGTCTTTTTATTTTTCCCTCTTTACTATTCTACTCACATGTCTTCTCGCTATTCTATATTATCACAATTCCTGTTTGCTCTTCAACCACTTTTTATATTTTTCCTTTTTGTTTTTTACCGCTTTCTTTACTTCTGCGTTCCACCAACTTGTTATTTTCTTTATCCGTGTTTTGCGTTTTTTCGTGGTTCCACATGTTATTTTTGCAGTATTTAAAATGCTTGATTTGAACATCTCCCATTCTTCTTCCGCTGTTTTTCTTTCTGTAGGTAATTTTACAAAGAGTTCAGTTAGTTCTTTCTCATAATTTTCCCTTACTGCCTCGAAGAGTCATTTTTCTTTTTTTTCCGCGTTTCCATCCTGTTTCAGGATATTGCGGTCAACACCAGCATCTTTCAGCTGTATGTTGATTCCTTGGCTAGATTACGCTCATCAGCACGCCACGACTTTCTGAGCGACCGGCTCCATACTCTCATAAGTCACTTTTGCGATTAGAACCACTGCTAATTCTCGTCGCGTCACGTGACGAGAGTATTCGGGGTTAGCGGAGAAAGCTGCTAACCCCTCGGCCACGAAGCCGGTGTCGAAGAGTCATGTTCATTTCAATTTCTAACTGCCGAAGGCTTTTTTAAGTGTGCATGAGACCGTATCCGAACAATAAAAAATACAGTTACGGAAAACAAAGAACGTTGAGGCGAAAAACCTTCATCAGCAAATAAACACACACGAAAAGCAACAATATATAATATATAAACCACGGAGACAACACTTTAGTGATTACTTTAAGGCATAATACTTAATAACTACAATGGCTGGGGCATATAGAAAGAATGGAAGATAATAGGGAAACAAAACTCGCTTACACTCAGGAAATAAATGACCGTAGACCCCGAGGTAGACCAAGAAGACGGTGGAGAGATAATACATGTACAGACCTACAAGCACTTGGAATCAACGACTGGCAAGAGAAGGTCCACCAGAGAGACGAATGGAGACGGATTGTATTTGCAGCAAAGAACCTCAATGGCTCGGAAAGCTGAAGAAGAAGAAGATAATACTTAATAGACAGAATGGAAAGAGTGAGGGAAGCTAAAAAAAAAATGTGTTATTTCAGAGTCCCAGAATGTAAAACAACCGTGAATTATGGCGGAGGTCAGCAGTTCAAAGATGTGCGGTCGTGTAGAGTAAGGAGATGGGAAGTGTCCAGTGAACATATTGTTTGGTAAACAATGCGTAACGGGGAGGGTGGTGCATGAAGGTAGGGAAGAGGGCTTTATAATGTTGTATTTGTTCTTGCCTGTTCAACAGTTTGCTAATTAAGGCTTTTCGCCTAACGTCAATTTTTTTCCGTAAGTGTATTTTCTAAAACTGCCTTGTTTAGCACGTGCATTGTTTACATGTTTACATTTCTCTACACTACAGCTCCCCCCCCCCCCACCCCGAAGTTTCACCTATTTCTTTCGCCCTTATCTGAGAAAGTCAGATGCTTGACTACTCTAGCTGGCACAAAACGATTTTACTTTCATTTTCACTGATTTGCTTGCGAAATTACACTAAGACAGGCTTCTGAACAGGTGGAAACTCTACATTTGGCAAACTTTGTCACGGTACGATAACTGGAATAACCAAATCTTGCAAACGTGAAACAGAAAGCGCCACCTTTCATTTAAGGGAGCAGTACTTGATAAAATCAGTTATCAGTTATCAGTTATCAGTTGGGGATATTGATAAAATAAATATTAAAAAAAGAAACTAGTAATAGTATGACATGAATTTATAATTTGCAAAGCGATTACGAATTAATATATTTTCTGTCTCGTTTAAGAGAGTTTCTTCTTATTTTTGGTAAAGGAATAACTAGACCAAACTAGCAGGGACAATTTAAAAGGATTGCTCCCGACTGGACTATTGTTAGAATTGTGCGTCCCTTGCAACCAGTTACCAGTCGCCCGATAGAACTCCAGGCTAGGAACCCAGGGAAGATCTGTTAGTTACCTGTAGATTCTAAGGCGGGGATTACTAACTGTTTCTGGAGGAGATTCCGTATCTTCATTTGACAATGCCTAGGAGGGCCTTGAGATGTGTTGTCGATCTCCATGTTCATGCGGTTAGCGAAACAAGTGCACAATTGATTAATAATTTATTTTTGGTTACATTGGCTGTGTGTGTAGTAAGATAAAGTGTAGAGAAATGTTAATGAAAACCTAGTCGAGGCGGTTGTATTTAGTTCATACTTTGCCTGCGTGTCCTATCATGTTTCTTTAAAATCCCGCTGTGTATTGTAAAAATATTTGCAGTTACAACTCAAAATGTGCTGACAATTGGTTATTTTGTTCAAACAATCATCTTTTGAGTATATTAAGACATAATTAAGAACCCTTTTTTATTTCCTATTTAAACATGTAAAGAATTACCAACCTCATTTTCCAGGTAAATTATTAGTACTACTACTATCAATAAGTATTAGGCGGTGACCTTCACTCTGTTTGTTCTAGCAAGTTGTTAGTAGTTGTTACATTAATCCACTGTACCCTAGTTGTGTCTTAAACTGTATTCTTTAACGCCTATTCTTGGTGGTTGTTATATCACCCCACCATCTATTCTATGTAGTTGACTTTTTCATAATCAAGCAGTTAAGAGTTGTAAACTTGAAACTCTGCAAAACCCTTTGGAGGAAAGCGTTGACCAAACTTGGTTGAACATCAAGAATACAATTCAATCTACCGCAGAAGAATGTCTCGGTGTGTTAACCACGCATAGAAAGAACAGATGGTTCAATCAAAAATGTGAAGAAGCAGTCATTAGGAAAAAGAATGCCAGACATTTATGGTTAAATGACATCAACAACATCATAAAAGGAAGAGCATTATAGAAATGAATGTAAAGAGGCTACAAAAATAGTCCGACAGCAGAAGCGAGAATATATGAGTAATATAATCAAAGATATGGAAACTAATTACCAGGAAAATGAATCCAGAAAATTTTTTAAAGAACTGAAGTCAATGAAACGAGGGCACCAACAAAACACATATGGTTTAAAAGACAAAAATGGGAATATGATAAATACCAATGAGGAAATGTGCAACATATGGAAAGAATATTTTGTTGAATTACTAAATTGTGAAGCTCCAAGTAACATTTTCCCACAGGAAGAGGTTCTAACATGCGAACCACAAATTGAAGAACCTACATTTGAAGAAATCCTATATGTAATCACACGACTTAAAAACAATAAGGCAACTGGGACTGATGGAATTGCTGCTGAATTTATAAAGGCAGGTGGCCATGCATTACATCTAAAGCTATACGAACTAATAATAAAAATCTGGAGGACAGAAGAATTACCCCATGACTGGAAAGAGTCATTATTGATACCTATCTTTAAGAAAGGAGACAAGTTCCAATGTGGAAATTATAGAGGAATATCACTACTGTCCACAAGCTATAAGATACTATCCGCAATATTACTAAATAGACTAAAACCATATTCAGAAGACATATTAGGTGACTACCAGGCGGGTTTTAGACAAAACAGATCAACAAATGATCAGATATTTATCTTACGACAAATAGCCGAGAAAAATTGGGAATATAAAAGAAATCTCCATAACATTTTTGTGGATTTTAAAAAGGCTTATGATAGTCTCTATAGGAATAGTCTATGGAATGCTATGCAGGAATTTGGAATACCAAGGAAGTTAATCAACATGACCAGACTATGCATGGAAGATACTTATAATATAGTAACATATAAAGGCAGGAAATCAGACCCCTTCCAAATAACATCTGGCTTGAAACAGAGTGATGCACTATCGCCGCTACTCTTCAATCTGGCTCTAGAGAAAGTTGTAAGGAAGGTAAAGGAGGAATGTGTAATTGGAGGAACATCCAAGTTGCTTGGTTATGTAGATGATATAGATATTATAGGGCAAAGTGAACAAAAGACATTGGAAATATTGACTCACTTAAAGGAAAAAGCCCAACAGATGGGGCTGGTTATCAACCAAGATAAGACAGAATATATGGTAATTTCAAGAGACGGAATGGCTAAAAACTCTGGCCACATACAAATAGATAATATGACCATTAAAAGAACGGAAACATACAAATACCTGGGTACAATCTTCAACTGCTCCAACATCATAAGGGAAGAAATACAAACTAGAATCAACTCTGGAAATAAGATATAACTCTGGAAATAAGATATACTATGCACTACAACATCTACTAAAATCAAAGGCGCTATCTTGTAACACCAAAATCATAATATACAAAACACTGATCAGATCAGTTGTGCTGTATGGCTCTGAAACCTGGAGTACAACAAAAGGAGACGAAGCCTTGATACAAACCTTTGAGAACAAAATTTTAAGACGCATCTTTGGACCCATTAGGGATACACAAAGTGGAGAGTGGAAAAGAAGAAGTAACAAAGACATTTATGATCTGTTTAAGTCCCCGCTAATCACTGGTATCATGAAGGCTAATAGACTACAATGGCTGGGGCATATAGAAAGAATGGAAGATAATAGGGAAACAAAACTCGCTTACACTCAGGAAATAAATGACCGTAGACCCCGAGGTAGACCAAGAAGGCGGTGGAGAGATAATACATATACAGACCTACAAGCACTTGGAATCAACGACTGGCAAGAGAAGGTCCACCAGAGAGACGAATGGAGACGGATTGTATCTGCAGCAAAGAACCTCAATGGCTCGAAACGCTGAAGAAGAAGAAGAAGAAGAAGAAGCAGTTAAGAGTTGTAGAGAGGTGACTGGAAGTTTTCATTTAAAACATTTTAGTAAGAAGAAGGAGAAAGAAGGCATCCTAAGCATACCTCCAGTGTAATAATAATACCCTGACTGAAATCAATCATTCAATCAATCGGGTACCGTCTCCACAATGAAGGTTGGCTGTAATAGATCTCCAACACTGTCTGTCTCTTGCCTTGACTGTACATTCTGTCAGGCTGATGTTCATCCATCTCTTGATGTTATCTTCCCACTTGTATCGTTGTCTGCCTCTTGTTCGCTTGCCCTCAACCTTACCCTCCAGTATCGTTTTTATAAGATTGTTGTGTCTTTTAACGTGGCCAAAATATTTGCCTCATTTTTATTTCTTTCATCAACTCTCTTTTCATTCTCACTTTTTCTATAACCTCTGTATTTTATTGTTTCTGTTTCCATGAAATGCAGCATATTCTTCTGTATATCCACATCTCCAGGGTATCTATTTGACTTTCTAGTTGCTTGTTCAATGTCCAGGCTTCCACACTATACAATAGTGTTGAATATACGTAACATTCGACAGTTCTCATTTTTAATCTGTTATTAATCTCTCTAGATGTTAATACTGATTTCATGCTGTTGAAAGCATTTTTGACCATTCCTATTGTCTATTTGATTTCTATTTCACTTCTGCCATCATCTGTTATTACATGTCGAAGAGAGGAGAAACTTATTACGTGTTCTAGTATCTCTCCATTTACTGTGATGTTCATTGATGACCTTTCCTTTCCATTGCTAATGATCATAGTTTTTGTTTTTAGGATATTAATATCTAAGCCACATTCTGCACACTGCCTGTTTACTTGTTCCACTAGGTTTTGTAACTCTTGCTAGTAACACCATATCGTCAGCATATCTAAGATTGTTTATGATTCTTCCATTGATGTTAAGTCCAGGTATTTCGACTTGTATAAAAATTCTTTCTGTGTATAGGTTGAAGAGGCTTGGAGACAACACACATCCCTTCCGTACTCATTTTTTTTATCTCTGTGAGCGGCAAATAATTATTTCCGCATCTAATTTACGTCACTTTTTCGCAGTTCAGGTTATTAATAAGTCTGATGTCCTTTCCATCTACTCCTATGTCTTGAAGGCATGTAATTAATCTTTCATGTTGTACTCTATCAAAAGCTTTCTTGTAGTCTATAAAACAGACATATATATTTTTCTGAACTTCTATGTATTTTTCAGTTAACATCCTCAAACAGATTATTTCTTCTCTGGTGCCGCTATTTTTGCGGAACCCAAATTGTTCTTCAGCTACTTCCTCATCTATTTTATTTTGAATTCTTTTTTGAATGACCTTGAGTAGTATCTTAGTTCTCCCGTGTGTTGCCGGGGCCCATAAGGGAAGCAAAGAATAGCAACACTGTAGCCTACCATGCATGTCGTAAGAGGCGACTAAGGAGGCTTGATGGTTCCGTCGCCCTGCTACTGAGTGAGTGCGTGGTGCGACACTGTGAGCTGTGAGTTTCGTGTGAAATGCTTTTGAATCTGTCCGAGGTTTTTTGGAACGTGACTGCATGTTCGGACCGATGGTAGATGGCTATGTCCCAGAGTTGACCGGCTTTAGCCTTATGCAGAAATGCGTGGCTGCTTGGCTTCTGGTTGACTGCCACTGCCATCGACAATGAACTGTATTTTCATGGACTGTGTGGCTGAACATCTAGGAAACATCCAGATAGGAAAATGACTGCCGATTCCATCAGAGATGAACTGGGTGTTTCGTTGGGGACTTGTGTTGACATTCTGGCGACGGCATTATGCACAGTGTATCTGTGCGGGCTGTTGTTTGTCGAGACTCCTGTCTTTTCCACTTTTCATATTGGGCAGTGGGGAGTGTTTTGTGCGATATTCACTGACACAGGAACGGAGCATAATGGGAACAACCCGTTGCTATGAGGTTGGAACTACGAACTAACTAACTAACTAACTAGTATCTTAGTTATGTGTCTCATAAAGCTAATAGTTCTGTATTCCTCTCAATCAGTAGCTCTTGGCTTTTTGGGTAGTGTGATGAAAACGGATGTTTTCGAATCCTTGGGGATGTACTCGGTTTTATATATATATATATATATATATATATATATATATATATATATATATATATATATATATATATATATATATATATATATATAATTAGTATCAGTGCCAAAGCTGGATAAAGATTTTATCATCTCTGTTGTTATCTTGTTAGGTCCTGCAGCCTTTCCTTCTTTTATCTTTTTAATAGCCTTCTCTACTTCAACCTTTAATATAATATTTAGCTTTCATTAGTTTAATGTAAGAATATTAAAGTGAGTTGCCAGCCTATTATCCATGTGAAATCTATAAAAGCAACCAGGATTTCATGTGCTAAGCAATAAACATTATCCAGAAAGAAAACAAATTAAATTAGTAAAGAATTAATAGTTTCCTTCATGTAAAAGAAAAAGATGAGATAATTAATTTAAAGCAGCCTATTTATTGAAACTTTTCAAATTAACCAAAAATTGTTTCTTGTGTTATATTTTTTAAACTTGATCTACGAAAGGTTGTGTCGTGGTTTCTTAATGACTTCCGTGCTACATCTATATGGATGTTTTAAAATGTCTGACTTTGACACAAATTTATATGTTACAGTGTGTGTGTGTGGGGGGTGGGGGGGGGGGGGTGAGAGAGAGAGAGAGAGAGAGAGAGAGAGAGAGAGAGAGAGAGAGAGAGAGAGAGAGAGAGAGGCCCTATTCTGTTTAGGTGATAAATTGTCCACGTATATTAACAAATAGTTAGCTGAATAGAAAAATGTTCAAACTACAAAGTTCTAGAGAGGGAAATGACAACTATTGAAAAGTATACATAATAGTTCATTATCTTGACTTAATTACACAATGAAGCATGGGGTCTTCGATTGAAAATGTTGAAGGGAAAAATCCAAGGGAATAGAAATGGAGAATTACACACACAAATATGACCTATTGTAAATGCTGAACACCAAATTTGCCTGTTCATCATCATCATCATCAATATCATCATCACCATCATCATCATCATCTTCCACTTTTGCCGTCAAGCGTCTTGGCGAGGAATAATTGGCATTCCAGCACCTGATTTATGGCACTAGATAGTATCATTCCATGTGACTGTACAATGTCTTTGATGTCGTCAATCCATTTTCTTCTCAGGCGTCCTCTTGCTCTCATTGCAGATGATCTTTGATGTAGGGGCAGTGCTGGTATAGTTGATGGTGTTGCATTCTAACGAGATGGCCAGACCATTTGATCTTCTGTCTCGTATCTGCTGCATGTTGAACTCAGATTATGATTTTACAGTCTGCCCTTTTCCTGATCTACAAATACACTGCTCTGCTGGTCACTATATTAGATGTTTTTTTCACAGATTTGTCTAAGTGTGCATACTGCATCAGTGCAACTTTTACCTTTCCTGAAACCAAATTGTACTTTGCTTAACTATTGTTCGACTTTGGGTCTAGCCCTTTGTTCCAATAGTTTTGCGTACAATTTCCTTATATGACTCAGGAGTGATATTCTCCTTCTTTCATTCACCTGAAATATGTCTATAACTGTAATGTTGTCTCTTGTATGAATCTAACAGTCTTTTTTAGTTCACTCAGCGGTAGGAGTGATATATCTCTGTATGTTTTGCACTCTTTCATATTGCCTTTCTTTTTTCCATATTTGTACTATTACTGCCTGTTGCCAATCGTCTGGGACCTTTCTTTCTTCCCACGCTATATTAAAAAGTCTTGTCAGCCATTTAACTCCTGTTGCCCCACATGTCTGAATAGCGTCTGTGGTTATTTCATCCGGACCCGGTGCTTTTCTTTAGGACTTTTCTGTATAACTGATTTGACTTCTACAGGGATGAAATTTGGTTCTTGTTTTCCACAGCTTTTAGGCACAAAAGTTAGTTTTTCTATGCTATTATATGTGTGTGTGTGTGTGTGTGTGGGTGGGTGGGTGGGTGGGTGTGTGGGGGGGGGGGGGGGGTTTGCAATTCTTGAAAGTATTCTGCCCACCTTGCTAGTCTTTGTTGTGGATTAAATAAAATCGTACCTCTTTTGCTGTTTATGATGGTGGTTGGGTTGTAGCATGCATCTCTGTTTCTCATATTATTGACATGTTTATAAAATTCTCTTGGTTAGTCTTTGCTAAGAGTCGCCATGTGTTCACCATATATTCTCCAGGATTCATCTTTAGATGCTCTATTTGTTCGTTTGGCATTTCTTCGTGCTATTCTAAGTAACATAGTCTTGTTCAGATTTAGTTGTGATCCATTTTTAGAATGCTATCTTCTTTCTGAATAAGATATCTTTAACTTCATTGTTGCACCAAGCTGTTCTTAATCTTTTTTCCTGCCCTACTTTCTTGATTCCACATTTATTTTCCAGTGTGTCGAGCATGACAGCCTTGAAAATTGTCCATTCCTTATCTACACTTGATTAATCATCAGGGATGTTCTTATGTAGCTTTGTGATTTCTCGTTTGAGTTCGTCTTTAACCGTATTTTCCTGAAGCCTCCCATAATTGATGATATTTGTTGTTACCTTGTTGTATCTTATTTTCCTGCATGTTGAATACTTTTTTTAATATGACTAGTTTGTTATCAGTATCAATGTCTGTATTAGGGGGTGCTCTTGAATCCATAAGTAGTCTTCTGTCTGATTTCTTAAGCAGAATAAAGTCAATTTGAGAAGCTTGATCTATGTTGTTCCATTTATACCACATTTTGGTATATCTGCGACAATGTTGGAAAAAACTATTTGCTATTATTAGTCCTTGTTCGGAGCATACGTTGAGTAGTTGTTCACCATTGTTTTTACATTCTGTCTCTACGTCGCTGAATGGCCCCATGCATTCATCCCACTGTGTTCTTTTTGTGCCTATATGTCCATTGAAATCATCCATCACAATAAATTCATCTGTCTCACTGACATTATTTAACCTGTCTGCAAGTTTATAAAAATACTTGTCTTTGTCTTCATCGCTATAAGTATCATTACATGGGGCGTATGTTTGTATAATAGTTGTTGTTTTACTGCCTTCTTTGATCTGCATTAGTATTGTTCTTTCTGATATAAATGTTATATAAATAGAGTCAAGCTTCTCTTTCACTTTCCTCCATAATTCTCAAGCAATAGTACGTGAACAAATAAATTCCCTACCGGTTTGCTGGACATGTCGTAGGTTCATCCTTATTTGATCACACTGATCTTAAGGGACACACACAAAACTTGGCCAGCGATTATAGAGTTGTAAGGTGTCAGACACTGACTTTTTTCACAGAAACAGATGGAAATGCTGGCAATGCAAGTTAGACATATCGTTGCATCATTTTGCCTTTATAAAGAAAAGATCGCTTAAAAAGTCGCTTAAAAGTCGACAAGGTCGACTTCACTGCACCGGGTTTTATCCCATATGGTTCAGTCTCTTTCCGCAGCATGGAAAGCGTCGCACAAAGCACGAACTCCGTATCTCCAGTGACGACCCACAGGAGTCTTTAAAAAAATGCACTTGTGAACCGAAGGATGCGGCCCAGAATCAAACCCACAACCTTCGGAGCCCGAGTCAGATGGCTTGACCACTTCGCCATGGAGACTCCCCAAAGAAAAGAGCATACATGCATGGTAGAGCTTTCAGGCCCCAATATATACAGACCTGAAGATAATTGCTGAGAACAGAAGACAGGAATGTGATATTATGTTATTATGTCTACACTAGTCCAAACACTGATTAACATGATGATGATGATTACATTTTTAATTTTATAAAAACAATAACCTCAGTTGTGAAATTAACCTCTATTTAGAGTATTGAGCATTTAGTTTAGTTTAGTTTAGTCGACGGATCAACATCATGGCACACAGGTGTAACCCATAAGTGCTCCGTTCTACTCCTAACTCAGACCTGAGTCCGGAGAAACTCAGCTCAGTGCATGAACTCTGTAGCACCGGTGAGGATCCTGAACTACTTTGGGTACATTTTTGACTCAAAATTTTGCCCATCAGGCTACTCTTTTTCAATTTCCAATGCCAAGGGATATTTTACGTGCGCAACAATACACACGGGCGTCCGATCTCACTATCCAGAGACCAGGGGGAATTTTATTACTAGAAGTCCATGTGAAAAAATCCCGGTCCTCACCAGGGCTTGAACCCGGGACCTCCAGCACTCGAGGCGGACACCATACCTCAAGACCACTCAGCCCCCTTAATTACCCCCTTAACTCACCCCCCTGCTGCAGGTGTTTGGTTGCCCAGCAACCAAACAGTCTACCTCAGTATTTCACTGTTTAGTTGAGCATTTAAATTTTAAAACATGTCCCAAAGCAGGAATCAGCTTTAGATCTGTGATGTGATAGAACTGTCACATTTTGTAGGTGAGAATGCACGGAGCAATAGATGGCCAGTCTTTTCCTCTGTTAGCAGATGACAACTGCCAGTGACACAAAATATTGCACATCTTTTGCAGGATGTTGTGATCAACCACCAGCTTGATTATGCAGGAAATTTACTGGCCCTTTTGAGATATTTAAATTTTTTTTCTAAATTGAGAAGAAATAAGAAAATCCATTCATCATGTGCCATGCCGATAAGCGTGGGTTGTCATGATTTGCCATCTCACTCGATCAGCAG
Source organism: Cepaea hortensis (assembly GCA_963921405.1). NCBI lineage: Eukaryota > Metazoa > Mollusca > Gastropoda > Stylommatophora > Helicidae > Cepaea > Cepaea hortensis. The sequence goes on from OY992885.1 coordinate 28,075,556, forward strand.
AGTCATGGATCAGCTCCGTGTTTCTGTCTGATAACGAAAATAAGAAATAAGAAAATAATGTTGATATTTTTCAGGTGTCTGCTCCAGGTGTTTGGTTGCCCAGCAAAGAGCCAGTCTACCTCAGTATTTCACTGTTTAACCAGTACAGAAATACTGCATGTTATGATTCCATCTTTCCACTCCTCATCAATGAACAATTTAGGTTTGAGAAGGTAAAGATTCAGCTTTTTGTCTGTATTAATCTTGCTGAAGAAAGGAGATGTCTGATGTAAGCTATAGCAAAACATATTTGAAATAAACATTAAAAGTTAGATAATTGTTTATTCAGGTGAAAGAATAAACTTTGCAAGATTGTTGATAAGACAAGCAAAAAGTATTTTAAAAATTGTCAGTTCTAAAAGAATATTATTGTCATCATGGGGCTTGCAAAGTGGCCTTGGTATTTATGTCTCTCCACAAAGTTGAGTTGAGTTGAATCAAGAACTGACATCATAGTACTCTGGACATTCCCATACATACCGTGTTTTCCTTAAATTAAGACCTACTCCTAAATTAAGCCCTAGCATGATTTTTCAGGATGCTTTTATTATAATACCTACCCCTAAATTAAGCCCTAGTTAATATCGTCAGCTAGAATGAAGTTATTACTTGCATTCAAGTACTTTCTTGATCTCGTCTACTTTTCTAAATACCAACACTCTAACATGATTGCCACAGATGTAACTGCAGTGTTTATGGGGCTAGGATCTCAAAGGACTGTTGATCAGACGGAATTCAGGATTTGGAGAGTTATGATGATGTTCCAGAAGAAGATGACATGACTGTATTTGAATAAATGTAGATTTTTGTATCTGAAAAAAAAAAAAAACTTCTTCCCAAAATAAATCCTAGTGCATTTTTTAAAGCTAAAATTAATATAAGACCTGGTCTTATTTTCAGGGAAGCTCAGTACTCTGTCCTCCATCTCTCCACAAATCTCAACCCTTGGTATTCTGGATCAGTTCTATCGATGAGTTTTCTCCATGCTATCATCTTAGACCATCAAGCATCACTTCTCTCATTCTGCCCTTTTCTTTTCTACTGCTGATCTTTCCAGTCATTATGATTATCGCCAATGCCTCACTTTCCATTATATGACCAATGAGCACTGTCTATTTCTTATGGTTGTGCATAATGTTCTACTTTCAAAAGCCTTTTCCAGACAATCTTTGTTATCTCCACTGGCCATCCAAGGTATTCACAACATTTGTCTCAGAGACTCCATCTCCGCTACTTACAAGCACTTCCTACTTTTTTATTCTGGTCAAGATGGCGGCGAACGATTGTGTTGTTTTGTGACCGTTCCTTTTTTCGCGTAGGAGATGGATATTTTCATCTCCTGCGTGTAATTTGTGTGCCAGGATGTAAAACCAGGAGTTTTTTCTCAAGATCTTTGCTGATGCTACAGAGTTCGTGCATTGAGAGAAGCAATCCTTGAGTGAATTTTTGCAGCGTGTGTGTTTCTGTGGTGTTTGGTTTTTCAGCATGACGGAACAGCATTTGTGCTCTATGCGGAGGGCAGTCAACTTAATAAGGCGACAAGGGCAGTGGGGAGGCCGTAAACAGCAAGGCAGATGATGTGGAGCAAGGCGTTTTAGACTCAAATGTGACCGTCTGAGCCTCAGGAATACTCGTATTTTATATTGGAACTGTGCAAGCGTAAAACAATGAGGCCCTATTCTTGAAAACCTGGTATACAGGAACAACATTGTGGCACTTCATGAGACGAGACTGGGTGATCACTCCAGATTGCCGGCTTCAAATGTTTCTACAACAGGCGACACCTGGGAATGGCGATTCTCATGTGCGACAGTATGGTGGCTTCAGAGCTAGACATGTGCAGTTGGGATAGTGACAACATACAAATACAGGCGGTTAGAGTTAAATCCAGTCTACCATTCATGTTGGTTAATGCTTATGCCCATAACATGAGTGTGGATTCCCAGAAGTGGCAGTGCTTAAGTGACATATTACGAGAAAAATGTTATTTTTTGTAGCGATTTCAACGCTAAAGGCAGATCATGGAGTAACATGAAAGAAGAGTCTGGCGCTATTGCTGTGCCCACAAGCAGCCTGACTATGGAAGTCATGGCAGTAAGTAAAGCAATAACATGGCTCGAGACACAGACATTCAATCGGGCGTGTGTCCTAAGTGACTCAATGAGCATGCTCAGGAGGATAGAGATGGGGTGGGTCCGAAGAGAGTGGCTACTGTCTCTGGAGCGGTCTCAGCTGGCAAAGATTAGTTTCATCTTCATGCCAGGGCATGCGGGTGTACAAGGGAATGAGCAGGCTGATAGGCTTGCAGGTAGGGCTACTGTGGAAGGCGGATGAGCCATGGACCAGGCAGACATTCTGAATGCTCTACAAGAAGTAAGTTGTTTATGGGAACCAAGCGATGACTGGGAATCTACAACCATGGTCAGGCTGTGAGAACAGCAAGTTAAAAGAGGTGTGGCCAAACAAGAACACTATGCAGGAAGCCAAAGAAGAGTAATAAATTAGAACATAACTGGTGTCGTGAGCCGCGACAAGCTGCAGGAATTGCTTAGGAGGTGATCCGAGCACTTATGGACTGAATGGTTTGATGTGCAGTGAGGATGATCTGTCGACTAACTAACTATCTAACTGACTGACTGACTGACTGACTGACTGACTGACTTATTGTAAATAAACACACATGTATTGTTTGGCGCTGATAGAAATAGAAGAAAGAAGTATATACTAGAGGACACACTAGACAAAATAATTTAAAACTATAGTTACCAACTGGTAGCTTTAAATTTTTATGTTATCTAGTGTGTCCTCTAGTTTCTACTTCTTTCTTCTACTTCAGTGAGCGTCAAACAATACATGTGAGTTTATTTATGAACCGTTTTTGTGGCCTCAACAGGTTCCCAAATTGATACTTTCTACTTCATTTGTTTACATTCCAAGATGCATTGCCTCACAGCGGATATAATACTTCAGTTCTGTAAATCAAACATTTATGGAAAATAATTCATTATATAATATACTTTTCATCTTCTGAAATACAGGTAAAAACTATGAGGACTTAGTGACTAAAAACAGAATGAATATTGTGGGTAAACAGTATTTCTAAGCAAACTAAAATAAGCAAAAAATAGACAGAGACAAAAGGGTACTAAAAAATAAAATAACTTCACAGGAATATAAAAATTGATTGAAATTATTGAAATCAAAAAGCACAAATTGCAAAATTTAAACTATTAACACAAAAATATAAACACTATAAAACAAAACAAAAAAAATTACTTAGCTGGTCAAGTAGCAAATGTGGACTTTTATTGAAACATAAATGTAATCATGAATGTTGTAAAATAGTACAGCTTACTGACTTGGACATAAATTACATTTTAATTACAGACATACTACACGGCAGTTGACCCAGCACAAGTAGCTGAAATTCTTGAAGGTAAGCATTTGCGTATTTTGTTCACATTACTTTAGGATTGTGAAGTTTTAGACTTTCACGTTTATTAGGCATAGAGAAAACAAGTATTATTAGCATCTTCTTTTCTGACTATTTTTCCATCCTTATTAATTATAACAATTATCCAGTGCATATTTCAGAAGGTCACTGGATCAGATGAAATCAGGATCAGAGTGTGAGGCTGATTATGCACAACTCTCTCACACATAAATCCAGCTCTCTTTGTCATATTGTATAGGGTGTATTTTTAATGACTATGGGGTCTTTGAAAATATTACCATTCCAAGTTTTGTATTCACCCTCTGTGGAGTTCATGTAACATAAAAGGTAAATACAAAACTTGGAATGGAAATATTTTCAAAAACCCCACAGTCATTAAAAATACACCCTGTAGTAGCTCATTGTAACATGTTTCTGAGCTCAGGTTAATCTAGTTAACAACCTCAAAAATCACCATAGAACTGAACAGATGACAATATAGTTCTCTTTGGAAATGATAGACAAACAATAGTTTTGTGAAATAATTTGATCTGCATGATTCCTTGGCTTTTCAGTTCCACTACATTGCCTAATAGAGGGCGGGTTAATGTAGTGGTAAGGAGGCAAAGCTGATATTGTCAAGAGTATGGCAGTACAAGGGTTCGACACCAGCGTTAATCGTCTGCTAAAGTGAAGGCAAGGCTGGCCATGTACTCCTCTGTTCATTCAGGCCTATCAAATGAGATGGTCCTAGCAATCACTGGCCCATAGCTGGTTCCCGTTTCAGGACTTGTATTTTTTTTTTTAATTACCTAATGAATTAAAAGCAGATATCCCCTCTGCCGTGCGTCCACCTTGACGAGGTAGAGGGGCTTGAGCGTTCCAATGACCCCAAGAGCTATGCCGACGGTAGCACAGCTACTGGTAGGGTCACCCATGTCGGACAGGTCAAGGGAGAGGGACCAGACGAAGTGACGCACAAACCTGCTGCCTTGTAGGTAGACTGGGGACAGTCAAAGGCTAGGGAAAGCATCCCGAAAAATGCTTGTCGAAATCGGATGTACTGAGCCACAGGCTTGACAAAGAAGTGCAACGTAACTTTATCATTTCATGATGCCACAGATGAAAATTAATCGTTATGGTGCTAATCCCGTGAAGTCCCATCAGGCGGTGATAGTGCCAGGCCCCCTGCCTCAAGGGGGTCCACCCATGACTACTGGTGGTCACCTTCCCCTGTGCTGTGGAGTCAAGGCACAGAGGAGTAGGTTAAGAGCTATTGACCAAACACCCCGGACTCTCAACATACTACAATGGAATGCCGAAGGAGTTTATAACAAGAAAGCCTCCCTAACACAGCGTCTTCATAAAGATAGAATAGATGTGGCATGCATTCAAGAGACACACCTCAACGCCAATCGCACATTTTCAGTCGAGGGATATCAGGCCACACGTTTTGACCGCGAAGGACACAAAGGAGGAGTTGTAATACTTACACGAAATACAATACCTTGCAGCGAAGTATCTGTGATCTCTGACAACCAAACGGAAATTATAGGTGTTGATATAATGATAAAGGACATGAAAATAAGAATTTACAATCTGTATAGCCCGGCAGATAAGGATCTTACACTCTCAAACATGGAAATAACTGACACAAATTGCATTGTTGTCGGAGACTTTAATAGCCGCTCAGAAAGATGGGGATACCCAGATACTGACAAAAGAGGAGATGAAGTGGAGGACTGGGAAATAGACTCAAATCTCCATCTACTCAACAAAGCGGATGACACACCGAGCTTCTACTCCAGAAGATGGATTACCACTTCTACTCCAGACTTAGCTTTCTGCACAGGAGACATCCTCCACAAAATCGATCGCCATGTGCTTGACCAATTAGCAGGTAGTGACCACAGACCAATCAAGCTTGTAATACATATGGAGTATGTTCCACAGGAGCAAAAGCCTTTGCCTCGCTGGAATTACAAACGAGCAGATTGGGACAGATTTTCCATACTAACAGACAAATATTGTGAAAACATAAATACACGATATGGCAACATGAAGCAAATGGTGGAAAGTCTAAACAGAGCAATAATACAGGCGGCCACTGAGTCTATTCCAAGAGGAGCGAGGAAAAATTACAAACCATACTGGACTGAGGAACTACAAATTTTGGAGGACAAAGTTGAAGATGCTAGGAAGACCGCAGAGAGAGAACAAACAACTGAAGCGAACATCTCTCTCAAAGCCATCTCAGCAAAATATAAAAGAACAGTAAATCAAACAACAAGAGATTGTTGGAGGAAAAAAACAGAAAACCTGAATTTTGACAGGGATGGAAACAAACTATGGAAACTAGTGAAAGCCATGAACAATGAAGGACCTAGAAACAAACAAATAACAATTAAACAAGGAAATGCCTTGCTTACAGGAAAAAAGGCTGCAAATGCACTAATGGAACACTATGCCAGTGCAAACCACATTGATATTACAGCCGAACAGAAGAAAGCAATCAAAGATAAACAGATACATCATAGATATACAGAGACAGCAGCAGAATATATGATGGCAAATCTAACAATGGAAGAAATGGAGCAGGCAATGAATACCCTAAAAAAGAAGACATCACCAGGAAAGGATGGAATCACAAATGAAATGCTAATAGGACTAGGCACTAAGGCAAAAAAGAAACTACTAGCAGTCCTAAATTACAGCTGGAAGAGGGGAATAGTCCCACAGGCATGGAAGGAAGCTATACTAATACCAGTCCCAAAGAAAGGAAAAGACCTGGAAGAACCAAATGGCTATCGACCTATCAGTCTTCTTAGCTGTGTAGGAAAATTAATGGAACGCATTATCAATGGCAGGCTAACATGGCATCTGGAAGAAAACCAACTCTTAACACCTCACCAAGCAGGATTCAGAAAGTACAGATCCACTGAAGATCAAATAACCTATATAGCTCAGGAAATAGAGGATGCCTTCCAAGAGAAAAAGCACACACTAGCGGTCTGGATAGATTTAGAAAAAGCATTTGATAAAGTATGGAAGGAAGGACTGAAAGTAAAACTGCAAAAAATGCATGTTTGTGGGAAAATGTACAAATGGATCAGCCACTACCTTGAGAACAGAACTGCCAGGACAAAAGTACAAGGACAAACCAGCAAAATGATGCTGTTGAAGCAAGGTGTCCCCCAAGGAGGAGTTCTTTCACCAACATTATTCCTAGCATATATAAACGACATCATGGAAAATTTTCCAGCCAGAGTACACACATCATCCTTTGCAGATGACCTAGCCATATGGACATCTGAAGAATATATTAGTACAGCTAACAGCAGAATACAGCAAGCCCTATTAGCGCTAGAGGACTGGTCAAAATCATGGCTAGTGAAGATAAGTGAGGAGAAAACAACATGCACAGTATTCTCCCTCTCAACTAAAACTCAGCAACCTAAGCTGGTATTGAATGGAAAAATATTGCGCCATGAAGAAAATCCAAACTATCTAGGAGTCACCTTTGATCGTCGCCTGACATGGAAGACACAGGTTGAGAAAAATCGAACAAGAGCAAGGCAAAGAATGGCAATCATGAAAAAGCTTGCTGGTACAACGTGGGGAGCAGATGAGAAAGTTCTCAAGAAGTTATATACTGGACGGGTGAGGCCAGTACTGGAATATGGCATTGCAGCTTGGGCAACAGCAGCTAAGTCAAACTTTAACAAAATAAGTAGAGTCAAAAATCAAGGAATGCGAATCATAACTGGAAGCCTGAAGACAACGCCTATTAATGAACTAGAAAAGATCACTTGTTTACAACCAATGCAGGATAGAAGAGATAGCAGAGCCCAGCAACAAGCTGAAAAATTTAGAAGATTGACAGACCACCCTATGTATAAAAGGTTTAGTGGTTTTGGAAAGGGACGACTGAAGCGTAGCAACTTTGTAGAAACTGCAAAACGAAAGATTAGGGCAGATCCCATACTTAACATATCAACAGTCAAACCCATTTACAATGCAGACAAGTTCCCAGCTTGGAGACAGCAGCTACTGCCTGAGATGATAGAAAACATTCCTGGTATTGAGAAAAAGAACACTCAGCATGAAACCGAAAGAAGAGAAATAACCCTAAACTACATAAAAGAACATTACCCAAGCAGCAATTGGACCCATGCATATACAGATGGATCAGCCAAAAATTCAGTAGAGAATGGAGGAGGAGGAATTCTCCTAAATTTAAAAAATGGAGTGAAAAAAACACATTCAATGGCAACTGGAAAGTTTTCAAGTAACTTCAAAGCGGAGGTAGAGGCTCTGAAAACTGCAGCAGAAATGCTCTTGATGGAGGAAAATAAAGAGACGCAAATAGCTATCTTTACAGATGCAAAGTCAGCTGTCTCAATACTGAAGAGCAATTACAGCACAGAAATAGCTGACCTAAGAGCAGCACTCCATGGTCTATGCCAGAAATCCAAAAAAGTTGTAATACAGTGGATACCATCACATTGCAGTATACCTGGAAATGAAGAGGCTGACAGACTGGCAAAAGAGGGCGGACGACTACCACAGCCTGACATAGACATAACCTATAACGAGGCAAAGAGGTTGATAAAAAGCACTTATAGAACCAAATGGGAATCAGAGCATCCAGGTCACCAGAAGGATGATGCATATTACAAACTCGACCGAAGAGAACAAGTAGCAATCTTCAGACTCCGCACAGGACATAATAGGCTGAAATACCACTTGTTCAATAAACTAAAGATAGGAGATACCGATGAATGCAATTGTGGAACTGGTAAAATGACAGCTAAACATTTGCTGCAGGAGTGCCCAATATATGCAGAACAGAGAAAGATATTTTGGCCCACACCTGCTTCATTTGAGGACAAGCTCTATGGAGATATCAACAAGCTCAAGTTGACTGCAGCTTACTTTAACTACATTCAGGTTGACATTTAAAGGTGCATGAAGAAGTATTTAGACTGCTGCACTTCATACCACAGGTATGTCGGTTACAAAAGCGCCCCAGAGGCATGAAATGGAATATTGCTTGGATAGCAAATCCATTACGTGGAAAGTCCGAACCAAAAGCTCACTGTGTGGGTTCATAAAAGGTGGAAAAAGTGTCCCAGTGGCACGAAATGGAATATTGCTTGGATAGCAAATCCATTATGTGGAAAGTCCGAATCGAAAGCACACTGTGTGGGCTTCATAAAAGGTGGAAAAAGTGTCCTAGTGGCACGAAATGGAATATTGCTTGGATAGCAAATCCATTATGTGGAAAGTCCGAATCGAAAGCTCACTGTGTGGATGTCATCTGCAGACTGCATACTTCTGGTTTCCGGAAGAACAGCCTATGGTGAATGGAAGGCCTAATATACGGAAGTGAGGCTAAGCAGCCATGTGCAGGACATGACGATTCCTTGGGTGAGCCCAGTACCAGAGCGCTGTGTGTTGGCTCTGCAAGTATGGAAGCCTCCTTGGATGGCGGGGAATGCCCATGGTCTGCCCTGCCTTCCCTTGAGGGCTGACCAGGATGTCTTTGGCTGTTCTATATGGGCCAGCTGGGATGGGGGATAACACCACAACAGTGAGAGCCAAACGTCCTAAGAAACCCCCGGGAAGGTTAACCCGGTCAACAAATGCCCGCAGAAGTCGGATGTGTCGGCCTAACGGCGCAAGAACGCAGCTCTGCTGTGGACAGGCACAACGCAATCACGTCCGAAAAAAAACTCCGGATGAACGAAGAAGAAGAAAAGCAGATATAATTTTATCATTGTAATACAAAATGGAGGGGTATATGTCCAGGAAGAGAGGAAGAGGAAGGCCAAAGAGAAGATGGGTGCAAGATATAGCAGTTCCAGAGGTTGTATCGTATGTGGGACATCTTGCTTATGACCTAGAAGCTTTCTGGAAAGTTGCTATGGGTGCGAGGTTCTGCAAAGGACATGCTACTGAATGAATGAATGAATGAACGAATGAATGAATGAGTGAATGAATGAATGAATGAAATAAATGAATGAATGGAATGAATGAATGAAAAATCAAGCCTGTCCACCTAGAGATAATGTATTCTAATCTTCTTTGAGGGAGGGATCTTTTTCCTCTGATTTGGGCTTCCAGTTGACAAGGCTTGAAAGGGGTATCAGAATGCTAGTTATTATAATAAAAAGTGTATAAATAAATATTTTTGTTGAGCCATATTACTTTCCCTGCATGTTTCTGCTTTGTCTCACTAAACCTAAGGATGTTCATATTTAACTTTTTCATTTCTTCCTTGATGTTCATCAACACACCAAGCTTCTTCATTACCGTGATGCTCCTTATTGCATTGTTTAAACATGGATTCCGCTTGATGATGACCTGAGAAGCTTTGTCTCCACTCCTGCTCAGCCCGACATCTGCTTCTGAGGTCCCTATATGGTTCCAGATTTGTGATTTGCTCAAACATATTTTAGGGAGAATAATGTGGTGGTTTTCTGTCAACTTCCATGTTCATATGAGGTTTAACAGCATTGTGGCTATCCAGACAAGCAAGTGACCATCTCTGCTCATGTGCAGAATTGTCTACATTTTCTGGTGGGTATATTCGGTCTCCTGAACTGCATAGTTCACATTCTTGTGTACCACCTAAACTCTTCCCTAAGAGATACAGTTGGCAGTTTCCCTTCATTGAGCTGAGATCATCTCTACAATACCCTAATGGACATGCAAAGACACTGGGGTTAAGAGTTAAGCAGAGCTCATGAGAGGGGTTCCTGTGGATAAGTAGTTAAGGCATCTGCCACATGCTCTAAAATCTTGACTTCATTTTCGGACTGCAGTTGGCCAAGAGTGCAATTTTTCTAAAGACTCCTGTGGCTCATCGCTGGAACTACAGAGTTTGTGCTTTGTGCAATATTCTCATATGTGGCTTGTCATTCATTCTGTAGAGAGGTTCAGTAAAACCCGGTGGAGGGTTAAGCAGTCCAGCAGGTTGAGTAAAAATGCAATATATAATAAAGACAGACTCACTCTTTATGTGGATGTCTAGACTTGTTTTAGTATATGATGTTCCCACAAATCATTTTACGGGAAATTTTCCTCGCTCAAACTGGTTCGAACTTAAACACTTTAACGTCGTCAAAATACTGGTATCATTTTATTCAAAAATAGTCTTTAAATATGGGAGTCAGTTAATAGTGTTGAGTTTAATATTAATAGTGTTAAATTTAATAGAGTGTGTCATTCTAAAAATACCACTGGTAAAATGTTCATGAGATATTTGTCCTGTGTGCGTTTATTGTGTGACTATCTTGAAGCAACCTCCTGCCTGAATGAGAGACTATTCGTCAACAATTCAGCACATTAACTTCAATAATGAGTTTCCTCGTGGACAACTCAGGTGCCTGTCACTAGTGTTCACTGGCCTCTTGACTGGATTTCTGGGCCTGTCACTTATTTATGTCTCTTTCAGTTGAACTGTTGTGTAACTGTCTTAACTCTTTACGTCTCGTCTTTCACTCATAATTAACCCTTTCTGGATCCCTGACAGAATTCACTATGGAAAAATATTGTTTTGAATAAAATATTTATTTTGTAATCTTTATTTTCAGATGAGCTTATAATTTTTGAACTGGTTCAGCTATCAGAATACACCGATGGTGCCGTCAGGTTAGCATCTTACTCCACAAATGCTCGTGACTTCCTGTATCCTTACCCCTGTCTAGCTCCATCTTATTCATCCCATGATCGAGAGATTCTTATGTGCAGGACAATTGCATTTCCTGTAAGTATGAAAATAGTTTATTTGTTAAGAAGTTACTATACCCAGTATGAGAATAGTTTATTATTTGTTAAGAAATGATCATAGCCACATATATTTTTGTCAGGGGAAGCAATTTCCTCTGTAAATTGAGTTGAAGTCTGTTGACAAAGAATACCTAAAACTGTGGAGTAAATATTACCAACCTTGGCGTAATATCAACCATTCCATTAGTTCATGTTGAATCATGACCTAGTTTAATCCTTATATGCCTCTCTGAAGGTGTGAAGTTTCAGTACCAGTTTTGCACACTCCTTTAGTTACTGTGCTTGGAGAGGGGAAAGAGACCTCTGCAACTTTTCTGTTTTTGACACGTTGCAGCTTCTATAGGCATCATCACCCAATTGCTTGTCCTGCACAGCCTTTAAATTCCTCTCTATCATAATCCAAATGTCCTGCTTCAGTAGCTGTCTTGTGTAAATAATCTATCACATCTTGAAGGCACCAACAATGCCTTTTGCTTCTCCACTTTTTCCATGTACGCCTCATTTCATAATTATCTTTTCCAGGCATTCATGTCTCTTTACAAGCCCAAAATATTTCATTTTTCTTAATTTGGGTTGTCTTAGTAACCAGCCTTTTACAGTACTGAGTTTTTATTGGATAGATCTGTCTGTTCTCTTTTCAGCCCAATGAATGTTTAGTACTCTTCTGTAACACATATTAAAAGGTGTGCACATGCTTTTCAGTAGATTTGATAAATTTTCAAGATTCACATGTATGAGAATTGTTTATTATTTGTAAAAGAAAATACACAAGAAATACTATAAGTATACTATTACACACAAAATTTGGGGAACCCTTTGAAGCCATTAAGACAGTACATAAATAAACACATATAATATTTTGGGTGCTCATAGAAAGAAGAAGAAGGAAGTAGAGACTAGAGGATGCACTAAACAGCACAAGCATTGAAAGCTATTGTTACCTATACTAACTATATCTTTCAATTTTTATGTTGTCTAGTGCATCCTTTAGTCTCTACTTCCTTCTTCTTCCTTCTATGAGCACCCAAAATACTATGTTTGTTTCTTTATGTACTATAAATATATTCTGCACAAGAAATACTATAAGTATACTTTGCACACAAGAAATACACCATAAATACCATACATATACTATTTTATAATCACCCCTCTACTAATCAACCCATCTCAGTTATAACTATACATGATACAGTCACTCTGTGTTTTGCTTTACTGTCTTTTTTGCCATGTTGTGATGACTGTCTGATTGTTTCTTCTCTTTGTTGATGCCATTTTTATTTGTTGTCTGTTTATAGAAATTGTGCAAGTTTTCCATACTTTGTATCAACAGATCTTATATATATAGTTTATCATTTATCTCTTGGCTGCAGTCATAATGATAACTAATGCCTGGCTTAATTTTTCAGCAGCCAAAATGTATTCCCTAGCTAAATGAAGGCTTTGCCTTGCTATTTAATAGCTTTTACGTATAGATGGCCCTCCGTTCTGAAATCTGTAGGATACATGGATGTTTGATCTTCTTTTTTCAACTTCTTTCACCCGTTATCCACCGTTGGGGCATAGTGCCTCAACCAACTCACTCCAACTATCCTTTGTAGCTCTGTCAATGTCCTCCTCATACTATTCATTTCTATTTCCATTTCTCTTCTCTATTCTTTTTTACTTCTTCCTTTATTTGTTTTACCCTATGGATTCCAGATGAAAGCTTTTCTAGTTACACTTTTCTCAGGTTTTCTTATTGTATATCCTGCCCAGCGTCAACATCTGTCTTTGCTGCTTGGTTTACTAGTATTTGTATTGTTTATGATTGGTTGAATTTTGCAGCTAAAGTTTTTCTACAGATTGGGAAAGCCTCCCAACCCTCCTTTGTTGGCTGTGACGACCTGTATGGTAGATTACAGTGTGAACCTATTCTTTGCTTGCCTTAAGGGTCCAAGTAACACACAGGCGCTATCCTCCTTAGTCACCTCCTACCACCTGCATGGTAGATTACATTGTTACTATTCGTTGCTTCCTCTTAGGCTCATGTTTGATGGTTTAGATATGATAATATGTGTTTCATGTTCACTTCAGGGCATTTCTCCCAAGCTGGAATTCTCAACAAAAACAGTGATTAAAGAATCTGTGTCATCTGCTCTGGATGCATTAGAGGATGGTGAAGAATTTGAAAGAGTAGGTTCATTTAATTGTACATTTTGTATTAGTAATGATGTTAATGATAGCATCATTTAGCATTTAAAGTATCATTTTTAATTAATGCTCCCTGTAAAATTGTGTAAAGATCCATTTACCCTCTTTGATAAATATTGGGTATATGTTACGTACAAGTAAAGGATTCTTTTAAATGCATAAAGGTGCATTGGGCATATAAAACAAGCCCATATTTTTTATAGACCAGTTGGTACTCAATGGGTGTTGTCACTATCATGCCAGCTTTGAACTTTGAATTGATGGAAATAATTTACTAGTAATAGGATTCTTATTTCCTAATGCCCATATAAATTGTGTATTATTATTTACTTATTTACGGAATGATGAAAGGTAACTAATGGGTCCTTATTTTCCCAATATAACGATATTGGACTTAATTATGAATTAAAAATTACCAGTTTAAAAAATTAATTGAATTGTTAGTTTCTGAATACTTTTATATTGAAACATACAAGTGAGCTGCAAGAAATAGCATAAAGGATTACTTAGCGTGAGTTGGTTAAGGGCCTATCCTTCATGGAAGATAAAGAGTGAAAGAAGAAGACAAATATATGGGTATCAGTGGGTACAGGTTGGGAGCATTTGGGTACAGGTTGGGAGCATTTGGGTTCAGGATTAGGGTCTGGGTGATTGTATGGGTGGGGTTAGGATTGGTGATTCAAAGGGATCAGGAGAATGCAGGTACTGTTGGGAGTGAATGAATAGAAGGAGAGCAGGCAGTGAATAGCAGATGGGAAAATTGTGTGTGTGCATGCATGCTGTTAGGCAAGATGAGTAGGAGAAGTGGGATGAGAATCGTTGTTAGGGTGGGGTGAGGGATATATGAGTGGATATATAATTTCACTGTCTTGAAGCTTTCCTTAATCTGAGGTCACTCACAGGTGTATGCATGATCTATATAGATGGGGATGGAGGGTTATGGCAAAAGAATGAGACAGTGGGTCGATACACTATGGAATCATAGGTGGGGATTGAAGTACAAAGATGGGTAAAACATGGGAGTTAAGTCAGAGTGTGAAGTAGGTTATAGGTCAGGGTAGGGTCAAGTGTGGAGTTGGAGGCAGAATGAAATGACATTATGGTGTATAAATTACAGCAGAAACAATTTTGCCTCACTTGTGTTAAAATGAAAGCCCAGTATTTATTTAAAACTTTATACAACAAATCATTTGTGTTAGTCTATCACTGAAAAAAGAAAGTGACAATTGGCTTAGCCATCACATATTTACATCTGAGAATAAAACATACAGATGGAGATTATTTATTATGGCAGAAATCTTTATTCCCTGTTAAACTGAAACCTATATTTAGATTATTAAGCTATTGTTATCCTTTTCTTTGGTAATATAGAAAGAAATAAGGCCAGTTCTGGTTAGACCTACCAAGCTTGAGCTCACATTTCAGTTTCTAGTCTTCGTTGTCTTAGTCCTCAGGGAAGATTAGCCATGATAGACGTTGAAAATAGTTTTTCCATTCATGACAAATATGCTGTATAATAAATAGTTGCCATAACATATTTTCAGAAATCACGTAGATCATCAAGAACCCGCAGAGCCCTATCAAGGTAAAGAAAGCACATTCTGTTTTTACATGAATTCAGTTAACATATGTACATTTGGTGGTAAAATGTGACACTTCTAAAGACATGCATGTTAACTTCATAAGTCCCAAGCAGCGAGTAATGTGTCACCGCCTCTTCCTTTTTTAAAATCCCAATTGTTGAGTAATGGGTTCTTTTCTTCTTATTTGTTCCTCTGTTTAGGGGAGTGCGTCACATGTAGTTATGTACCTCAAAGGTCAGCATGTCTAACGTCTGCATGCATTTGTGTAAGGTTTATTCCCTCTGCCAGATTCTATCCAAGGTAATGGGCATTTATCTGCACCTGGGTAGGTTTTCTTTTCTAACAATTTTGCCATCACAGTAGCCTTAAGGCCTACCCTATGCAATTTTAACTGCTGTGACATTTTTAATGTGCACAACTTGTACACAAGATCTCCTGTTTTTCACCCTTATCCAAGTAGGTTAGGTAACCAGTCTCACTACCAAGAGATCTGGAGGACATTGTATAGAATTGACACCTAAGATTCTTGTTAAAATGACAAGCTGTATACTATGATTTGAACCTGGTACATCTGAACTTGAGGCAGACATCCTAACTTCTCAGCCTTACCTTCCCCTAGACTGAACAAGAAATTTAAGTCCCCTATCAGTTCAGTGTAAAGCAGTTTGGTACTACTTAAATTTGTGTCATCATTTATGAATGTTTAAAGATGCATTTATATACGTACTCTTCTTCTTTTTTGTTTCAGAATTAGCCAGGAATGGAGCTGAACATTTACCTTTGAAAATAAAAAATTGTTCAGAAAAGAAGAAAACAAAAAAGAAGAATGCTTTTGTAAACATGTGTTCTATCTTTTATTTACAGGTGATGAATTGATCATCTCTATGCCATATTTGAATGATGCTTTTAGAATTCATTTTATTCATAACCTGACCTCTTCTTCTTTAAGTTGTGGAGGGAACTAACTTTTTTAAATAAAAAAATCCCTAAAGTGGCATATTGGACCATAGCTGGCAGTTGCCACAAGGATTTTTCTATGCTGAAGAGTAAAAACCATTTGCTCATGCAGTCGCCACATAGTGTTTGTTGGCTGGTTGTGAATTCTCTGGAAGACTGTCAGTTTGAACTTTTACGAGTGATGATTGATGTTCTTGGCATCTGAGCTCTGAAAAAGGAGTGATGTTGATATGAAGACTTCCTCCCAACCTGGTACTGAAGTACTATCTCCTCCAGGAACTATGTTGCAGAGCTCTCCTTCACCTTTCCAAGCTCAGAAACCAGACGGGCTTGCATGAGGCATGAAAATCTTTGAAATGTTGGCTTGGTGCAGTAGGATAATTTACAAGCAGCCAAAGAGTTTCACACAGGCTATTTATTATTCTATGCAGTTCAGGCCTGGTCAAGTTTATGTTTACAGGCTAGGGTTTCTATTTCACCTTCGATATATAAAAATCTCTTGCCTTGCCAGTTATTAGAAATTTGTGGCCCACAGTGTGAGACCAATATTCAAACCCCTCTACCACAGCTCCTCTACTGTTTTACTTTGATTTAGTAGCATATGCATTGTTTTGATTTTGACATTAGTGTAATTGATAGTGTGTAATGCTGATAATGTCATGGGTGCAGTGGATGAGAGTTCAGTATCTACGTTCATCATCTGCTAAAGTGAGGTAAAGACTGGTCATGTGTTGCTTTGTGGATTCAGGCCTACAAAATGTAATGGACTTATCGCATCAAAGACCCAAAGTTGGTTTTTGCTTTGGGACTTTTGTTGATGGTTTTTTTTTTGTTTTAAAAATGTCTTTAACACATGTATAATTTTGATTTGCTAAACCAAAGTCAATGAAGCAGCTGAAATTAGATCAAACTCCAGAAGTCCTTTGTAATACATGGGTATGATAACAATCTCCCAATGGAGATGTGCATAAGACTTGTAAATTAAAAAGTAACAGATCCGTTAATATGAAAATAATACCATGGACAGACAGAAAAACCAATGACCAAGTCCTACAAGAAACAAATGAAAATCATACACTGACTAGAGAAATTAGATCTCATCTCATCTCATCTTATCTCATCATGTTCCTCTTGTACCTTGCGGTGTCGAGGTGAAGATAAACATCGTGAGAGTATCCCGATTATGGGCTTCATATATCGATATTCCCATGGACTCTGCTATTCCCTCCGTCCAACGTTTACATGGTCGGCCTCTTACTTCTTAGTTTTCTACGAGCAGTATGAAGATCCCCTGCCGGCATGCTAGGCATGCGGATTTAGGACACTAATCTGACCACACGGAGTCCATCTCCTATGGCGAGCCATAGCCCCATTAGCCCATGACCTCGCGGTCATGGTTGCCCGGTCTGCACCACGTGGAGGTGGGGGTTGACTTGTGTAGTCTGCGGATCATCAGCAGGCTACTAATTTTCGCTCTTCACCCCTCCTGGGAGAGACTAGCCGATCCTAACCTTGCTGGCTGCAGGGCCAGGCGCATTCCACACCTTGCAGACCATAGAGATTAGATGTAGACAGTCAAAATATTTTGGTCTCGTTGTGAGAAGAAATAAATTGGAGAACTTGGTGACAACCAGCTAGATCGAAGGGAAGAGAACAAGAGAAAGGCAGAGAAGTAAATACCTGGGTCGCTTGGCCTCGTGGTATAGTCGAGACAAGAACACGGAGCTGATCCACGACTGTAGTGATCGAGTGAGTTGGCAAAATATGACCGCCCATGCTTATCGGCACGGCACATGATGGATGGATGAAAGGCATATTGGGTAGATGGTACTAGCCCCATATTTTTATACATTAATTGGGGACATGGTTAATATCATACCAATCACCTGAATACCCAGGACATTTCCTGGTACTAATTCTAGTACTTCAAAATCTGCCATGGTGGGGATTCAAACTCATGGCCACCAGGTTGGCAGGCAAGCCACAGCGCTACTGCCATGAGGCTTGTAGTAAAACATATTAAAACATCAACTGCTTGGCATTAGAAAGAGAAGTTCTCTAAAGAGCCTTACATCTCTCCCCAACACTTCACTGAGGTTAAAGTTAGTTGCGTATCCTTTACAGGACGGTGCAGTCAACCCCTGCATGTTTTGGCTGTTCATGTTTTCTTGGCAAATTTATGTTCAGTAGTTTGTCATTGCTTTCTGAATAACTGGCACTCGTACCTTTGTATGGGAAACCAATGCTATATGGTCTGCTTCCAAATCGCTCACAGCTGTGTTTCAAATGCAGTATGTGGGATTAGGAATTGTGTCTGTAACTCCTTCGCCACAGAGCTGACATAAATATAGGAAAAGAAGAAGAATAACTGCTTCCCCGGGAAGGTTAACCCAGTCAACAAACGCCCACAGAGGTCAGATATGTCGGCCTAAAGGTGCAAGTATCGCAGCTCTGCTGTAAACAAGCACAACACAATCACGTCCGAAAAAACTCTCCGGATGAATACAGAAGAAGAAGAAGAAGAAGAAGAAGAAGAAGAAGAAGAAGAACTGCTTCCCAATATTAAACTTGATCCCTAGTAACATCCAATTAGTGAAAACCTTAGGTGCTGGATGAAATGTTGGAGGCAGACTGCAGGGGTTCCAGATGATACAGAATGTGAAACTATGACATTAGAAATATGTTTATCATAACAAAACAAAAACAACATGAATCAAATAAAGTGGTTTGGAGTGGTATAAGAATGAAACCTGATCAACTGTGAAAAGATCATACAACCAAAACAGATCTGAATAAAGAACCAGAGGAAACCCAAGGAAATAATGGATAGACAGCATCAAGGACACATTAAACAAACACTGACTTGACACAACAAAGGCAACACATCTGGCTTTGGAACAAAAGTTTAGACTTTATCCATCCCTAAGCTTAACAGGAAGTATGGATTAGAAAAATAAACACTATCTTCTTGGGCTAGTCAATAGACATGTAAACAAATATTCACCAATAGTTTATGTAATGTGTGTCTATAATGTTTTTTTTAATTAGGTCTTCTGACATGATGTAGGTATGCATGTTTTTTCTGGCATTAATTCTGGTTTGCCTTTATATTATTACAGTTATAATTCTTTTTTGAGAGTTATTTGCATTCTTTATACTTTATTGATAAGGCCAATGAAATTATTGCTTGCTGTTGTGTTGTTTTTCAGATACATAATTCTTGATGTTGAGTTATTTTTGCATTTTTATTTCTTTCTTTGGCTAAACTCTCAAGTACAATTTTGAAAGATGGTTGTATGTGTACAATTTACAATGTAAATTTTAACTTAATTTATTAATTGAATGAATGGAAATGTATGTGTAAAGTTTATATAAATTAACAAACACTAAAATAAATACCTAAGAAGTTTTAATGTTTAAACTTTGTGTATACCCCACTTTGCATAAATTAATATGTGCTTCCCACATGTTCAACTCTCCAAACATGGTGTGATATACTTTTATCTATAATTTTATTTTTTTCAAATTTTGCCTTTATCTCTCAGTAGAGCAAATGTCCTCAACCAACTCACATGAAGTCTTCCTATTCTTCTTCTTCTTCGTTCATCCGGAGTTTTTTTTTTCGGATGTGATTGCGTTGTGCCTGTTTACAGCAGAGCTGCGTTCTTGCGCCGTTAGGCCGACACATCCGACTTCTGCGGGCATTTGTTGACCGGGTTAACCTTCCCGGGGTCTTCCTATTCCATGCTATCTATTACAGCTCCTTTCATGTCCTCCCTAATTTATTCATCTTGGTCTCTAATTTTGTGGGCTTCCTTGGGGAAGTAGTTAAATGCTACCTTTGTGCTCTGAAAGTCATAGGTTTGTTTCCAGACTTCATCATTTGGTTCAGCTTTCTTGGAGACTGCTGGGGGTCATTGATGGAACTATTGAGTTCATGCTCTGTGCGATGATTTTGGTAGGCCGCATTGTAGAAGCGACCAAGCCATATAGGATAAAAATCCGGTGTGACGAAGTCAATCCTGTTGCCTTTAAAGTATCTAATTAATCGTTTTGTTTTATTCCACGTATATTTTATGTAGCTTTAAGGAAGTCTCCATGGTGAAGTGGTCAACACATATGACTCGGGCTCCGAAAGTTGTGGGTTCAATTCAGGGCCGCATCCTTAGATTCACGAGTGCATTTTATTGGAGACTCTGGGGGGTTGTCGCTGAAGCTACGGAGTTCATGCTTTGCGCAACACTTTCGGCAGCTTGCTGCTGAAAGAGACTGAGTCATATGGGATAAACGCCCGGTGCAATTAAGTTGACCCTGTTGACTTTTAAGCAACTTTTTTATGTAGCTTTCTTTTTTTAATTCTTTTAATATTAGATTATGATTTACTGTTATCCTGTTTAATTAAAGATTTTGTATTCTAAAGCTTATTTCCAACTTTGCAGGCAAGAAGAATTGAACGACGATGATTCTCAATGTTTACAGCCACATGGAAAGCAAAAGCTGTGGGTGCAACTTAGTGCTGAGGACAGTTGTCCTCCTCACTACTGCATGCCCACTGTCACATCTCTCTCTCGTTCTAGGTCTCCCTCGCCGACAGCTCGTCGCAAACTTGCCGAAATAAATCTTGATGATACTATTGACCCTAGACCACCATTTGTCGTACGAAAGGTTCGGAACATTTATTTAATTAAAACTGACATATTTATCTACTCACTGGTGTTTCTTGTTAAAATCAATGAAGTGCCATCTTCACAATGAAGGTAGGCTGCATTGAATCTCCAACACTCTCTATCTTTCACCCTAATTGTAAACTCTGACAGATTGCTGTTTGTCCATCTTGATGTTTTCTTCCCACTTGTATCACTATCTACCTCTTGCCTGTCTTCAATCATCCAACACACGCCAAGCTGTCCTATCTTTTACTGTCTCCATATCCTCCCCATATAGTTTATCTGTGTCTGTAATTCACTTTTCCATGTGATTTTAGATCTCCCACTATTTCTCCATGTCCTCCCCATATAGTTTATCTGTGTCTTTAATTCACTTTTCCATGTGATTTTAGATCTGCCACTATTTCTCCATGTCCTCCCCATATAGTTTATCTGTGTCTTTAATTCACTTTGCCATGTGATTTTAGATCTCCCACTATTTCTCCATGTCCTCCCCATATAGTTTATCTGTACCTGTAATTCACTTTTCCATGTGATTTTAGATCTGCCACTATTTCTCCATATCCTCCCCATATAGTTTATCTGTGTCTTTAATTCACTTTTCCATGTGATTTTAGATCTCCCACTATTTCTCCATGTCCTCACCATATAGTTTATCTGTGTCTTTAATTCACTTTTCCATGTGATTTTAGATCTCCCACTATTTCTCCATGTCCTCCCCATATAGTTTATCTGTGTCTTTAATTCACTTTTCCATGTGATTTTAGATCTCCCACTATTTCTCCATGTCCTCCCCATATAGTTTATCTGTGTCTTTAATTCACTTTTCCATGTGATTTTAGATCTTTCACTATTTCTCCATGTCCTCCCCATATAGTTTATCTGTGTCTTTAATTCACTTGTCCATGTGATTTTAGATCTCCCACTATTTCCTCCATGCCATTGGTTCTAGACAGGGAAGTGTCTTTTTATACTATACTCAGATTATCCAAATATATGTCCTATCCAAGCCAACATCTTTTTCTCGCCCCTTGATTCAGTGGAATTTGTCAAGTTTCTCCATCAGCTCCACATTGATGACTCTGTATATCCACCACTATTTGTCACTTAAAACTGACATGAATCCGTTCTGATCAAAGCTAGTGGTGCTAGGTCTGTCTGCCATTGCATAATCTAGAGCAGTGGTTCTCAACCTTTTTTTGGCCCATGCCTCCCTTTACCATATGTTCAGAACACCATCCCCCCCCCCCCCCTTTCGAATTTCCTCCCCATAAATCCCCCCACGCTTACACAGTATACATAAAAATGGAAGCTAAATTTAATAACACATACTAAAACAAGTCTAGACATCTACATAGGATGTGATGTGTGGGTCTACTTACATTATAAAACAAATTTCATAAGGGCGAGAAGTACAAGACCGTAAAATTTAAAGGGAAAAACAATATCAAGTAGCTGGTTTTTGTATTAATGCGATCTTGAAATAATCTTAATTCCCCCCCCCCCCAAACCCTAAAATCCCCCCCTCCCCCAGGGAGGAGGAGAATTCCCCACGGTTGAGAACCACTGTACTAAAGGGTACTTATGCTAGTTGTTAATATGTGAAAAACATAATTCTGAAAAAATACTATGTCAGTATCTTTCTTTGCTTATTTCCACTGACCATTTCAACATTTTTTATTCTATTATAATATGGTTCTCTTCCCACATTTACTCACTAAAATTTAGGGACTTATAAATTACCTTATTTGTTTTATTATGTTTCATTAATCACTATGATAAACAATATTTATCTTTTAATACTTTGTTATTAATGTCTAACCTGATCAATATCAACATCTCGCCAGAGAAAACTCGTCACATGTGAGATGAAAAGTTTGAGAAAGACTGCTGGAGTTTCTAGAAAAGACAAAATGTGAACTGACATCAGAAATACCATAGGCATAATATTTAAAAAACATATTCTGAAGCAGGAGCCTGCTTTGGTTCTGTGATTTGATATGACCATCACATTTTGTAGATCTGAATGCACACAGCAAAAGGTGGTCAGTCTTATCCTCTATCAAGAGATGATGAATGCAGGAAGGATAACAGAATGCATCAAATTAATTTAAAAGAGGCACCGCCCACCTTTGGTTATACCAGTGGCTGGCAATATTTTAGTAGTGATATGTGAAATAATGTTGCAAAACCACTCAGCGTGCATAGATAAGCCCACCATATTATTATGTATAGAAGAACCATTGAAGCAAATTAATTTGATCTTGTATTATCATGTTTTCGATATATTAAATAACCATTCTATTCTTTGTAGAGTATTCACTACTTTAATAGAAATAGAAGCAAATAAAATTATTATGTTTTGTAAAATGTTGGCTCTGAATACATTTTGAAATATCTATGGTTTTATAGGCATAAACAGACCTTTTTATGGCTTCATTTTTCTCATTATGTGTTTTTAAATATGGACTTATGTTTCCTTTGATAGTGTTAGTTTACATTTGACATGCTGCACATGACACTTTTACAACATAAAGCATAAATAGCACTATCCTTTTGTTGTATGAACCCATATTCTTTTGTCCAAATGTCTTGAAACAAGCACATATCAAACTTCTGTCCTCTTTGAGCCATTTTAATGGCTATGTATAGCTTAATAATGCCACCAACTTCTGTTGCATTGGTCAATGAACTGTACTGCCATATGTATGCGACAGTTAAGAAAGCTGTAGAGTTAGTGGTGAGTATGGTCGGGAGAGAGGGGGAAAGATAAGACAGGAATATAGTTTTATCAAGGTCAATTGTTGCTACTCCACACTCACTTGGTTACGTTGCTCTAGATCACACTTTCTTACTGCCAATGTCTATCTTTCAGCACGTCACTGGAAATCTCTCCACGTGCCACACTTGGGCTGTAGGTTGCTGACGCCTGGGTTAGACAATAGACTTATGCTTTCCTTTATGTCTTCATTCTGTTCCTGTCTAATTTCTTGTTGTAGCTCTTCGAATGTATGCTCTGCATACATTTATTGCATAAACGTTAATACAAAAATTCATTTACGCACTTGGAGGTTACAATGTGTCTGTTTATTTTCCCCACTCTCGAATTTATCATTTAAATGATTCTTAATTTCATTTCAAATTTAATTTCTATGAATCATTTTTCTATTTGTTGGTTTGTTTTTAACTTAGGAAAATAGGTCTTGGAATTGTTCTCATGGTGCAGAGGTAACTGACTCATTGCTTACATTTGGTTGGATTTGTTTATTGGTGCTGCGTTCTCTTGCTTTGAATTCAGACATAGTCCATACAAATCTCTTGTAGTTGCCACTAACAGGAAGAGGTTTGGACTATGTTAGCATGTGGATTAGCTTTCCCTATTACCAGTGTGAACAACTAGGGTTAGAATTAAATTGTAAGGAGACTCAGATCATGATCATCACTAGGAAGAAGGAAATACCATAATGTAGTATACAAGTAAATGGGAATATTCTTAAACATGTGAATCGGTACAATTATCTCAGAACAGTCATAACATCTGATGGGAGATGCCTTGAAGAGACTAGAACAAGAATAGCAAAGGTAGCCTTTTGATGTGCAAGATGGAAAACATGCTGACCAATAAACAGATGTAATTTGCAATGAGAAAAAGAGTGCTGTGGTGCTACATAGAACCTGTACTTTTGTATGGATGTGAAGCGTGGACAATGAGTAGACAAGCTGAAAAACATCTGATGGCTGTGGAAATGTTGTGGTTTCTGAGGAAAATGTAAAGAATACCAGGGACAGACAGAACAACCAATGACCAAGTCCTACAAAAAACAAATGAAATCCGTAAACTGATTAGAGGAATTAGATGTAGACATTCACAGTTTTTAGTGGACACGTTATGAGAAGAAATAAATTGGAGAACTTGGTGACAACTGGTAAGATTGAGGGGAAGAGAACAAGGGGAAAGCAAAGAAGTAAATACCTGGATGGCTTAGCCACATGGTATGGTCGAGACAGGAATACTGAGCTGATCCACTACTCTGGTGACTGCGTGAGATGGTGAAACATGACCGCCTACGCTTATCAGCATGGCACATGATGATGATTACCAGTGTCCGTGCCATCAAGCAAATCCACTTTGACTTCTGAGGTAATTGTAATTTATGTCCCCAAGTCAAGGACAAGAAGTCAACATTGTAGTCCAGCTGATTGGTGTAGGGGTTGAACCCGCTATCTCGGCATCAGCACGCCGGAAGTTGAAGAGCGAGCGCTGTTATCCTTTAAATCATGTTGACAATTATTTAACTTTGTTTCGTTCTTGTCTTAAACAGAATTTGTATGAGATGTTTATTGTTTTAACTTGTTTCACTAGATATAGATATGCTTATAACACTTGATGTTGTTAAGCTAAAAAAAAATATGTATATATGCAAAATTACATTGTTAAATGTTCATTTTTATTATCATTAAATGGCATCTCCACATCAGAATGAGTGCATATTAATTACTCAATGAACGTAAGATGTTGGAGTCATATTAAGACAGTGTGTATGCTATTATACCAAAAACATATTATATAGTGCCTCTATATTATTGGGTGGAGATGTGGTTTTGAAAAGAATGTTGAGAATATTATGGAAAGAGAAGAAAGCAAATACTAGAGTATTGGCATTTGTAGGTGCAGGATCACACATCAAAACCAAAAGGAGAAGATAAATGAAATATATAGAGCATATCAACAAATGAGGTGGAATAGAAAAATTAGCCTTATGTGGGAAAATACTAGGCAAGAGAGGCAAAGGAAGATGTACATGGACAGCTTCAGTTATATGAGCAACAAATAAAAATATAAACAACACCAACTTCATCAGAATATCTGATCACATAGAAGATTAGAGAGCCATGGTTGCTGATGTCTCGCAGGCACCCAAAGAAGAAAACGTTACATGAGGGTAAAAGAGGAAAGACTAAGAAATTGATCTATCATTCAAAATGCATAAAAATACTTTTAAAAACAGGAGAAAGTGATAGAGGGCTGATAATCCAAACATAATAGTTATATAGGTGCAATATGTGAAATATTCTAAATGAATTATAGAAATCTAAACACCTTTTGAAATTGCTCGCATCATAGAAAGTTATGCAGATGAGTATTTGTAAGCTCACTAGGCTTCACCTGTCATAATTAAGGTAAATTTGATTTTGGTGCAGAGTTTAAACAATTTTGTTGTTTGCTTTTACAAAAAAAAGTATTGTCAGAAAATGTTAAATTACAGTAAAGCAAGCAGTTAAGTAAACAATTTCTGATCCTTTCTTATTCACAGTTGCAATGTAATATTTACTATTTGAAATAATTTTTTTAAAACATTTTCATTTTAAATACAGAGTCTTTAGGGCACACATTTTGCATCCTTTTTGTTGCCATGAAATTTGAATAATAATATGTGTGTTAGTTCTTCACCTCCTCTTTTCCAGCCCCCAAAGAATCAGTCCCTCTGCTATTTTGTGCCAAGATGTCCTATCCAATGCTATTTCATGTTCTTTTATTGTCTGTTTCATATTATTCCTCTATGGAAAGCGCTTCATGCCCTCTTGACTGACTGTTATTTTTTTCTCATGTTCTTTTTTGAAGGCTTATTCATGGTCAGTGTCTGTGTCTTAGGGGTTGCACATAATGACTCAAGGGTTTGATTCAGCCACAGGCAATTTGTAAGCTGATGTCTTTGCATTGATTTTGATGGTATGAGGCATGGCCACTCAGAAAGCAATAGCAAGCTAATGAATGTAAAATTGCCTAGTAAGTCACAGTCATTAAATCCTAGGGTTGATTGCAACATTGTGTAAAGAACATGCAACTAATTTTATTCATGGTTGGCCGGTGTTGATGTTAAGGACTGGAGTAGCAAAACCTTGCCTTGAACTCTTCTATGTTGTCTCTTACAACATGCCTGGTTGTTTGCAATGTTAGCATTCTTTGATTAATTTTCATATCCCATCAACACATAGCAGATGTGTGAAGTTAATATTGACAGTTTAGTCTGATTTATGTACCAGATGTTTGAAGTTAATATTGAAAGTTAAGTCTGATTTCTATACCAGATGTTTGAAGTTAATATTGACAGTTAAGTCTGATTTCTATACCAGATGTTTGAAGTTAATATTGAAAGTTAAGTCTGATTTCTATACCAAATGTTTGAAGTTAATATTGACAGTTAAGCCTGATTTCTATACCAAATGTTTGAAGTTAATATTGACAGATAAGTCTGATTTCTATACCAGATGTTTGAAGTTAATATTGACAGTTAAGTCTTACTTCTATACCAGATGTTTGAAGTTAATTTTGACAGTTAAGTCTAATTTATTTAGCAGATGTTTGAAGTTAATATTGACAGTTAAGTCTCATTTATTTAGCAGATGTTTGAAGTTAATATTGACAGTTAAGTCTAATTTCTATACCAGATGTTTGAAGTTAATTTTGACAGTTAAGCCTGATTTATATAGCAGATGTTTGAAGATGTCTGAGTGTCTCAATTTATACAGCAGATGTTTGAAGATGTCTGAGTGTCTCAATTCCTTTTTGACAGTTAAGTCTGATTTCTATTGCAGCTGGATGATGGTCTGATAGGCCGCATCCCAACCTCAACAGCAGAAAAACATGCAAAGAGTAGACCTAAACGTAGTGGATCTCCCCAGCGCAGTGGATCTCCCCAGCGCAGTGCGTCTCCCCAGCGACGTCGAAGTAGTTCAGGTAAATGCTCAAATGTTCAATTAATACTTGTTTGTGTGTGTGTGACTTTTTATACCCTTTATCCCCCATTGGGACATAGATAGGCCCTTAGCCATCTTTTACCAAGCTGTATTTTCTTTTGCTATCTCTTGCAGCTTTTGTTTGCATTGGTGCTAGAATACTGATCTCTCAAATCAGAAGAGACAGAGTCTCAACCAGAAGGCAAATAGTGTGTATCTCATCCATTGCAGAATATCAATTTCATCATGCTTCAATCAAAAGATTCTCTATTTCTTGTTATTCCTTCTGCCTTATGCTCAATATTTGGCTTGACAGTGAAGTGTCTGTAGTGTCCTGTGCCCATCATCCTATTGGTTGATTCTAGGCTCTTCTTCCAGGAAGCATGCCATCTTTTCAAGGCACTATGACATTTAATATTTCCAAAGTATTTAAATTTCCGAGACATGACATGAGCCAGTTTTCTGTAGTGTTCAGATCTTGTAGAATGTCAGCATTGTTTCTACTTCTTGGCTCACCAAATACTAACTTGTGTAGCATTTACCTCAATTTTCTTTAGTGATAGTGAAATGGTTCATGACTCACATCCATGCTGCCACACGAGAGTTGCATACTCTCAAAGCCTGTAGCTTGTTTGCTGGTGTTATGCCATGTGTGCATGATACTGCTTAACCTCTGCACTGCTATGGTCAGTCTATGTCAGACTTTTGAGACAGTTTGTATCTAGATGAGGTAAATTTAAACACCTTTATGATATCACTGTTAAGGTCATCATGGCCAAATGGATAAGAGCACTTGTTCTTAAATATCCAGTGTGCTGATGCTGAGGTAGGGGGTTCAACACCTACACAGATCATTTGGACTAAACTACTGACCTTCTCGTCCTTGACTTGGAGACGTAAATTACAAGTACCTCTGAAGTTGGAGTGCATTTGCCTGATAGTGAGGGACACTTGTAATAGGTAAAGCTAATCCACACGAAAAATTCAGTCCGGTGATACTGGAAGTAGCATAAGTGGGCTATGCTTGAGTTCAAAGCAAGCGAGTGCAAAAACAAATATATCACTGTTGGCAGGAAGTCCATACACATCAGTGATACAACCCTACATATCAGTGATACAACCCTACATATCAGTGATACAACCCTACACATCAGTGATACAACCCTACACATCAGTGATACAACCCTACACATCAGTGATACAACCCTACATATCAGTGATACAACCCTACATATCAGTGATACAACCCTACACATCAGTGATACAACCCTACACATCAGTGATACAACCCTACATATCAGTGATACAACCCTACATATCAGTGATACAACCCTACACATCAGTGATACAACCCTACATATCAGTGATACAACCCTACACATCAGTGATACAACCCTACATATCAGTGATACAACCCTACATATCAGTGATACAACCCTACACATCAGTGATACAACCCTACACATCAGTGATACAACCCTACACATCAGCACTACAACCCTACACATCAGTGATACAACCCTACACATCAGTGATACAACCCTACACATCAGCACTACAACCCTACACATCAGTGATACAACCCTACACATCAGTGATACAACCCTACACATCAGTGATACAACCCTACACATCAGTGATACAACCCTACACATCAGTGATACAACCCTACACATCAGCACTACAACCCTACACATCAGTGATACAACCCTACACATCAGTGATACAACCCTACACATCAGTGATACAACCCTACACATCAGTGATACAACCCTACACATCAGTGATACAACCCTACACATCAGCACTACAACCCTACACATCAGTGATACAACCCTACACATCAGTGATACAACCCTACACATCAGTGATACAACCCTACACATCAGTGATACAACCCTACACATCAGTGATACAACCCTACACATCAGCACTACAACCCTACATATCAGCGATACAACCCTACACATCAGTGATACAACCCTACACATCAGTGATACAACCCTACACATCAGTGATACAACCCTACACATCAGTGATAAAACCCTACACATCAGTGATACAACCCTACACATCAGTGATACAACCCTACACATCAGTGATACAACCCTACACATCAGTGATACAACCCTACACATCAGTGATACAACCCTACACATCAGTGATACAACCCTACACATCAGTGATACAACCCTACACATCAGTGATACAACCCTACACATCAGCACTACAACCCTACACATCAGTGATACAACCCTACACATCAGTGATACAACCCTACACATCAGTGATACAACCCTACACATCAGTGATACAACCCTACACATCAGTGATACAACCCTACACATCAGTGATACAACCCTACACATCAGCACTACAACCCTACACATCAGTGATACAACCCTACACATCAGCACTACAACCCTACACATCAGTGATACAACCCTACACATCAGTGATACAACCCTACACATCAGTGATACAACCCTACACATCAGTGATACAACCCTACACATCAGTGATACAACCCTACACATCAGTGATACAACCCTACACATCAGCACTACAACCCTACACATCAGTGATACAACCCTACACATCAGTGATACAACCCTACACATCAGCACTACAACCCTACACATCAGTGATACAACCCTACACATCAGTGATACAACCCTACACATCAGTGATACAACCCTACACATCAGTGATACAACCCTACACATCAGTGATACAACCCTACACATCAGTGATACAACCCTACACATCAGTGATACAACCCTACACATCAGTGATACAACCCTACACATCAGTGATACAACCCTACACATCAGTGATACAACCCTACACATCAGCACTACAACCCTACACATCGGTGATACAACCCTACACATCAGTGATACAACCCTACACATCAGTGATACAACCCTACACATCAGTGATACAACCCTTCACATCAGTGATACAACCCTACACATCAGTGATACAACCCTACACATCAGTGATACAACCCTACACATCAGTGATACAACCCTACACATCAGTGATACAACCCTACACATCAGCGATACAACCCTACACATCAGTGATACAACCCTACACATCAGTGATACAACCCTACACATCAGCACTACAACCCTACACATCAGTGATACAACCCTACACATCAGTGATACAACCCTACACATCAGTGATACAACCCTACACATCAGTGATACAACCCTACACATCAGTGATACAACCCTACACATCAGTGATACAACCCTACACATCAGTGATACAACCCTACACATCAGTGATACAACCCTACACATCAGTGATACAACCCTACACATCAGTGATACAACCCTACACATCAGTGATACAACCCTACACATCAGTGATACAACCCTACACATCAGTGATACAACCCTACACATCAGTGATACAACCCTACACATCAGTGATACAACCCTACACATCAGTGATACAACCATACACATCAGCGATACAACCCTACACATCAGCACTACAACCCTACACATCAGTGATACAACCCTACACATCAGTGATACAACCCTACACATCAGTGATACAACCCTACACATCAGTGATACAACCCTACACATCAGTGATACAACCCTACACATCAGTGATACAACCCTACACATCAGTGATACAACCCTACACATCAGTGATACAACCCTACACATCAGTGATACAACCCTACACATCAGTGATACAACCCTACACATCAGCGATACAACCCTACACATCAGCACTACAACCCTACACATCAGTGATACAACCCTACACATCAGTGATACAACCCTACACATCAGTGATACAACCCTACACATCAGTGATACAACCCTACACATCAGTGATACAACCCTGCACATCAGTGATACAACCCTACACATCAGTGATACAACCCTACACATCAGTGATACAACCCTACACATCAGTGATACAACCCTACACATCAGTGATACAACCCTACACATCAGTGATACAACCCTACACATCAGTGATACAACCCTACACATCAGTGATACAACCCTACACATCAGTGATACAACCCTACGCATCAGCGATACAACCCTACGCATCAGTGATACAACCCTACGCATCAGCACTACAACCCTACACATCAGTGATACAACCCTACACATCAGCGCTACAGCCCTACACATCAGCACTACAGCCCTACACATCAGTGCTACAACCCTACACATCAGTGCTACAACCCTACACATCAGTGCTACAACCCTACACATCAGTGCTACAACCCTACACATCAGCACTACAGCCCTACACATCAGCACTACAGCCCTACACATCAGCACTACAACCATACTAGTGGCCACTAGCCATGGCATTTTATTTTACTGCAACAATCATTTGTAAATAAAAATCTTCATGTATAATTATACAGAGCTGTGGGAGAGCAGTGGCCAGCATGCTTAACTGCGGCCACAGTTATTGGCTCAAATCGACATTAAGGCACTCTAAAAATGGACCTGGCCTCCCAGCCTAGAAAGGGTACCAGGAGATGTTGTGGGAAGTAAAGATGGCCAAAATTGATCACTTTAGTGATCAAATACAGATTGATCTATAAACATATGGGGCTAACATCGTATGGCCACTACAACTCAAATATGTAAAATGCCTTTCTGACCTGCATGTGTATAAATAGGATTATTGTGATCAGTGTGATAGATCAGTCCAAAAGGCATGAAGTTCAAAATGGACAGATGTGGCAGAAGAGGGTACCAAGCATAGACACCTTTCCCTTACAAAGAGTTGCATGGGTATCCTGCCCAGGTCCTGATGGAGTGTGAGGCAATGAGTGAGTGAATCTGTTAGCTCCAAGAGCAATAGTTATTAGAATACTCATGATTAAATAGGGGGATATTCTGAAGACTATACTCATGATGAAAACAGGAGATATGATGAAGACTACACTCATAATGAAGACAGGAGACATGATGAAGACTACACTCATAATGAAGACAGGAGACATGATGAAGACAGGAGATATTCTGAAAACTACACTCATAATGAAGACAGGAGACATGATGAAGACTACACTCATAATGAAGACAGGAGACATGATGAAGACTACACTCATAATGAAGACAGGAGACATGATGAAGACTACACTCATAATGAAGACAGGAGACATGATGAAGACAGGAGATATTCTGAAAACTACACTCATAATGAAGACAGGAGACATGATGAAGACAGGAGATATTCTGAAGACTACACTCATAATGAAGACAGGAGACATGATGAAGACTACACTCATAATGAAGACAGGAGACATGATGAAGACAGGAGATATTCTGAAAACTACACTCATAATGAAGACAGGAGACATGATGAAGACTACACTCATAATGAAGACAGGAGACATGATGAAGACTACACTCATAATGAAGACAGGAGACATGATGAAGACTACACTCATAATGAAGACAGGAGACATGATGAAGACAGGAGATATTCTGAAAACTACACTCATAATGAAGACAGGAGACATGATGAAGACTACACTCATAATGAAGACAGGAGACATGATGAAGACTACACTCATAATGAAGACAGGAGACATGATGAAGACTACACTCATAATGAAGACAGGAGACATGATGAAGACTACACTCATAATGAAGACAGGAGACATGATGAAGACAGGAGATATTCTGAAAACTACACTCATAATGAAGACAGGAGACATGATGAAGACAGGAGATATTCTGAAGACTACACTCATAATGAAGACAGGAGACATGATGAAGACTACACTCATAATGAAGACAGGAGACATGATGAAGACTACACTCATAATGAAGACAGGAGACATGATGAAGACAGGAGATATTCTGAAGACTACACTCATAATGAAGACAGGAGACATGATGAAGACTACACTCATAATGAAGACAGGAGACATGATGAAGACTACACTCATAATGAAGACAGGAGACATGATGAAGACAGGAGATATTCTGAAAACTACACTCATAATGAAGACAGGAGACATGATGAAGACAGGAGATATTCTGAAAACTACACTCATAATGAAGACAGGAGACATGATGAAGACTACACTCATAATGAAGACAGGAGACATGATGAAGACAGGAGATATTCTGAAAACTACACTCATAATGAAGACAGGAGACATGATGAAGACTACACTCATAATGAAGACAGGAGACATGATGAAAACTACACTCATAATGAAGACAGGAGACATGATGAAGACTACACTCATAATGAAGACAGGAGACATGATGAAGACTACACTCATAATGAAGACAGGAGACATGATGAAGACAGGAGATATTCTGAAAACTACACTCATAATGAAGACAGGAGACATGATGAAGACAGGAGATATTCTGAAGACTACACTCATAATGAAGACAGGAGACATGATGAAGACAGGAGATATTCTGAAGACTACACTCGTGATGAAGACAGGAGATATTCTGAAGACTACACTCATAATGAAGACAGGAGACATGATGAAGACAGGAGATATTCTGAAAACTACACTCATAATGAAGACAGGAGACATGATGAAGACTACACTCATAATGAAGACAGGAGACATGATGAAAACTACACTCATAATGAAGACAGGAGACATGATGAAGACTACACTCATAATGAAGACAGGAGACATGATGAAGACAGGAGATATTCTGAAAACTACACTCATAATGAAGACAGGAGACATGATGAAAACTACACTCATAATGAAGACAGGAGACATGATGAAGACAGGAGATATTCTGAAAACTACACTCATAATGAAGACAGGAGACATGATGAAGACTACACTCATAATGAAGACAGGAGACATGATGAAGACAGGAGATATTCTGAAAACTACACTCATAATGAAGACAGGAGACATGATGAAGACAGGAGATATTCTGAAAACTACACTCATAATGAAGACAGGAGACATGATGAAGACAGGAGATATTCTGAAGACTACACTCGTGATGAAGACAGGAGATATTCTGAAGACTGACTGGCACCTTGACATCTTAACAAATGATAGTTTGTAAAAAAAAAAAGATATATCTCTGCATAATACAAAGCCTGGGCTGAATTTAAAGACCATGTGTTGCCCATGCAGCATGATCCCTCTCTTGGTCTGCTCAGTTTACTCTAGAGGAAAGATAACACCAATATGTCTGGAACAAAACAAGCTGCAGAAGCTTCTGGATCAGCAAAGCAGTACTCTGTCTGCCTGTCAGAGCTTCCATCCTAGACCAGTTGCTGACCAAGGCTTAAAGCATGGTTTGCCCTGCCATGACATTTAGTCTTTAGGCTGCATTTCCTTGCACTAGGTTAAAGTTTGTACCCTTCCATTTGCATTCCTCCGCCCGAAGCTGGTGGCACAATGTGGGGTGTTGGGTTTGGTGAGCGCAGCAATTGTGAAGACTACACTCTCGATAAATAAGGGATGTCACTCAGCATGGCACATGATGATGATTTAAGGTTGAGTGTCTCAATTCCTTTCTAAAGTAAATATGACCATAAATACAGTCCCTTGTTATAGTTAAGTGTTTTAAAGCATTAACCATTATGTAACTCACAGTTCATGTTACCATTGTTTCAGCTTTGGATTCATTAAATTTGTCATCGTCTACCAAACCCAGATATCACCTGACAAAGGTAAAGTCTTGGATATTTATTACTACTATAATTATGAACTGGGGAAATAATTTATAAGTTTACTGAACATATGACATTTTCTTTGAGTAATTTATCATTCGTTGACATTTTTTTTTTTTTTCAAAGTCAGCATGGCCGAATGGGTAAGAGCGCTTTTCTTAAACATCTGGTGTGCTGATGCCGAGGTAGCGGATTCAGCCCCTGCATCAATCAGTTGGCTTCTCATCCTTGACATGGGGACATAAATTACAAGTACCTCAGAAGTCAGAGTGGGTTCACCTAATGGCGAGGAACACTGGTAATAGGGAAAGCTAATTCACACGCAAAAATCAATCCTGTGAACTAGAAGTAGAAGCACGTGTATGGACTACGCTTGAGTTAAAAGCTAGCGAATATTAAAAAAAGAGTGTGATGAAAGCTGTGGTTAAAACATTCACTTTCCACACACTGATCTGTGGTTTGATCCCTAGTAGTGGCCATGTTTTTCATGATCAGGTCAACTCTGGGGTCGACTCAGCTGTGTGAAATGTGTACCAGAGATGTCTCTGAGAAAGTACAAGCGGCTGCCATGACACCGACCATTGTACTTCTCATGTGCTGATTGGTCTTAGACAAAAAGAACTAACATCCTTTCCACAATGTGCCTTACTATCTTGTTAATTGGTTGTTCTAGTGATTTTAGGATAATCAAGTGACATATATGGATACGTTTCACAAAAATCTCACAATGCATATGGCCCTAGATTATCATGCACCAATACTGAGGTGCAAACCCAGCCACTCTGTCTGCCTGCTCATTTCCCACTACACCAGCATATCCTGGAGAAAAAATCCAACAGATGCTCTCTATTTTATATTGTTACCACTTTGCCCAAAGCATGCCTGTCTTCACCTTTCTCATCAAATTTTGTGAGTCCATTACAATTATGACATGCCTGTGCTGTTTGTCTTCTCAGACTACACGTTGTGGTATCGTATGCCAGGCTCTCCTGCACCAAACATCATCCACCAACCTTTACCATGAACCCCCTGGCACTTCTTTTACCTTTCATCACAGAGCCGTAGTGTAGATGATTACATCGCCTGGTTGCGAATAATTGTTGCACCTCCCATTCAGTGAAGCCTGCCAACCAATCTCTGTGTTCTCAATTCAATGTTATTTTGACCCTGCAGAGGTCTGACTTTTCTACTGATATTCAGACCCACTCCTCTCCCAATGTTATCAAGCATGCCTACTTCTCTGATTGTGTCCTCTGCTTGAGCCATACATAATACAAAGAGAACTTAATAAGAAATACTACAATGACATTACATATGAAAATATGAGACAGAGAGATCACTATTTTTCAGCTAATCAAAATATAAGCTAACAAATTGTTTGATCTCTTCAGGTTATCAGGAAGCCATATGAAGAACCACTTCCTGTGTTTAAACCACAGTATTCATCAGCATATGATAATGATATTGGTTAGTACTGTGTGTATACTGTGTTGTTTGTCCATCAAGAATGATGATGACCATTCATTTCATCCAGTGGGGTTGAAGGTGTGGAGCCGTGGGTTCTAAGATGGCTGATAAGGCCTATTTTGGCTCGAAATGTTCTTTGACAATGTGGGCAAAGAATGCTTGACGTCTCTGGAGGAGGATTTCCTGAAGTGGTTTTTCTGTCCTGCCTTTTCTTCACAGCTATTGCAGTCCTGGTTGCCTCACATATGACTGCACCTTTGCGCAATGATGCACGCCACGAATTTCGGTCTCTGGCTGAAGCCTCCCAGGTGTCATGATGAATTCCAAAAGCATTCAGTGAAATTTTCAGAGTGTCTTTAAAACGTTTCCTCTGGCCACCTTGGGAGCGCTTACCACAACGCAGTTCGCTGTAGAAGATTCGTTTAGGGAGCCTGTGATCTGGTATGCGGGTCAAGTGACCAGCCCAGCGAATCTGATTCTTCATCAGTAGAGTGTGGATACTGGGCATGGATGCTCTTTCTAGGACTTCAGTGTCTGGAATCTTGTCTTGCCATTTAATCTTCAGTAGCTTCCTTAGGCAGACTGTGTGGAAGTGGTTTAATTTCCTAGCGTGTCGCTGATAAACAGTCCAGGTTTCACAAGCATATAGGGGACGCAGAGGTGTTTCCAAGGCACCAGGGCCGGGTTATATACTGGCCAAGACCTATTGACGCGTCCTCGTCGAGCGTCCTGGGCAACAGGTCCCTTCGGGGTCCTGGCTAAGGTCAGTAGGATCGCCGATTCCTCCGAAGCCGGAGAGTGTCTGCCTGTACGGCGAGGAACCACCAGTCTGCACACCAATAAGCCAGACATGGGACAACGGATACTCACGCAAACCTCAAGTCCTGTATGACATCACACTGATGTTGGACAACAGGATGCCTTCATCCGACATACAGGACTTCGCGTTGGAGCTCAAGCCAACGAACACAAGCAAGCAAGCAACAAGCATATAGCAGTGTGGATAATACAACTGCTTTGTAGACTTTTAGCTTTGTTTGCAGGCTTATTCCAGTTCTGTCCCATACATTCTTGTACAGTCTGCCAAAGGCTGCACTGGCCTTGGAGATTCTTGCATTCACTTCGTCATCGATTGTGGCAGCTTGTGACACAGTGCTGCCAAGATAGGTGAATTTGTCCACAACACTTAGTCTATGATCATTCACTTTGATATTCGGCACAGTGTGATTATTCCCTGGAGCTGGCTGGTACATAACTACAGTCTTCTCCAAGTTGATATTGAGCCCAAAGTTGGCACAGGCATGTGAGAAAGCTGAAACATTATGTTGCATGTCCGCCTCTGAGTTGGCGTATAGAGCGCAATCATCAGCAAACAGGAGCTCTCTGACAGTGCCGCTGTTAATTTTGGTTTTAGCTTTCAGCCTTCTGAGATTGAATAACTTTCCATCCATACGGTAGTTGATGTCTATTCCAATGTCGTCGTTCTCGAAGGCATTCATCAACATGGCTGAAAACATGAGGCTGAACAGTGTTGGTGCCAGGACACATCCTTGCTTCACTCCATTGGTTACAGGAAAGGGTTCAGACAGTTCACCATTTTCCTGTACTCTTGCCTGCATGCCGTCATGAAATAGCCGCACTATTTGGACAAACTTTCGTGGACAGCCATATTTTGCCATAATCTTCCACAGTCCTTCTCTGCTGACTGTATCAAAAGCCTTGGTAAGGTCAATGAAAGTGGAGAACATTTCGCAGTTCTGTTCCTGACATTTCTCTTGCAGCTGCCTTGCAGCGAAAATCATGTCAACAGTTCCACGTTCTTTTCTGAAGCCACATTGACTCTCAGGAAGAAGACCTTGATCGAGATGGGCTGTGAGGCGATTGAGAAGAATTCTGGGGAGTATCTTCCCTGCAATTGAAAGCAAGGAGATGCCTCGGTGGTTGTCACAGGATTGGCGGTTTCCTTTACGTTTGTAAAGGTGGACTATTGACGCGTCCTTAAAATCTTGTGGCATGGTCTCGTTCATCCATATGTTTGTGAAGACTTGGTGAAGCTGCTCTGTTAGGACCGGCCCACCTGCCTTGTATATCTCTGCTGGGATGGAGTCAGGACCAGGTGCCTTGCCGCTGGAGAGTTGCTGGATGGCTTTGTTTATTTCCACTATGGTTGGCAGGTCACCAAGTGTCTCATTGGTGGGAACTTGAGGAAGGCAGTTGATGGTTTCATCATCGAAGAAGGAAGTTGCATTTAAGATTTTGCTGAAATGCTCTGCCCAGCGTTGGAGGATTTCTTTCTTATCGGTGACCAATGTTCCCCCGTCTGCACTGAGGAGGGGAACTATGCCTGGTGATGAAGGACCTTAGACCGCTTTCAGTGAGTCGTAGAAGTTTTTCATATCATGTCTGTCAGCAAAGCCCTGAATTTCATCAGCTTTGCTGCTCAGCCAGGAGTCCCGCATGTGCCGAAGTTTCTGCTGCACTACTCTCTGAATGTTCTTGAAAGCATCTTTTTTTGATGTTGACTTTGGGTCATTCAAATGTGCCTTGAGGAGAAGATGTTTCTCGGCCAGCAATTGATTGATGTCTTCGGAATTTTCATCAAACCAGTCTTTATGCTTTCGGGGGGCTGGACCCAGGATTTCCATAGCAGTGTTGTAAATTGTGTCCTTTAGGGCTCTCCATTCTGTTTCTGTATCCTGTTTAGCTTCAGCATTGGGCTTGAGGCGGTCTTCCAGCATATTTTCTTGCTGTTTAGGCGGGTGACATTTAGCTTTGTTTGCATTTTCGCCCCTTGAGGACGCCGTGGTGGCCTGATGTGGATGTTCATTTTCGAGACAATGAGACGATGGTCTGTCCAACATTCGGCACCACACATGGATTTTGTCACTCGAACGTCTTGTCTGTCACTCCTCCTGACGATGACATAGTCAATGAGGTGCCAGTGTTTCGAGCGAGGGTGCATCCACGATGTCCTATTTCTCATGGGGAGACGGAAAATTGTGTTCGTAATCACGAGATCATGTTCGGCACATGTCTGAAGGAGGCGGAGTCCATTGCTGTTACAATTTCCGACTCCATGCTTTCCAATAATGCCACTCCAAGAGGTGGTGTCCGTGCCTACTCTGGCATTGAAATCCCCAAGAAGTATAAGTTTGTCTCCTTTGGGAACAGACGTTAATACACTGTGCAGGTCCTCATAGAACTTGTTCTTGACATCATCTTCGTTGGTCATAGTTGGTGCGTAGACACTCACAATGGTTGCGTGCTTCCTTCCATTCAGCAGAGGCAACTTCATGGTCATGAGCCTGTCGTTTATAGCCTTTGGAAATCCAGCTAATTTGCCGACCAGGGCCGACTTAATGGCAAATCCCACACCGGATTGGCGTCTTTCCTCGCTTTTCCTTCCACTCCAGAAAAATGTGTAGCCGGCACCAATTTCACAGATTTGGCCTTCTTCTGCAAGTCGTGTCTCGCTCAAGGCTGCAATGTCGATGTTGTACCTGCTCAGCTCTCTTCCAATCAGTGCTGTTCGTCTCTCTGGACCCGACGCGCCGTCTCTGTCAAGTAGGGTGCGTACATTCCAAGTTCCAATTGTTAAGGGAATATGGTTTACTCTTTTAGCTTTGCTTGTTTTATCTTTCTTTGTATGTCGACCGCAGTTAAGGGTACCCACCAACCGCGGCTAGCTGGTTAGGTAGTGATGAAGCAGACAATGTTTAGGGCACCTTTTCTAGCCCCTTCCTCATGCTATGGAGGTGAGCAGTGTGTTCCTATAGAGGGCTGCTCAGTCGCTCAGGGGGCTGCCGAATCCCACTGCTGCTCCGGTCAGTAGAAGACGATCATATGGCCTGAGCCGCCTGTGTGCAGGTCTGCGACTACGGCTGCCAGTGTACCCACGCCTGCCGCTTTGCCGCTCGCCCATCGCCACAGGGCTTGAAGATGATATGTGACGTTGGATGAAGAATGACTTGCGCGATGACTTGGATTAAAGTGAGGAAGAGTTGCGCAATTCGTCGACCTCACTCTCTCGCCTGAGTCCATCTGAGTCCAGTGGCAAGACAAGTCGAGACGATTGGAGACGAATACAGGTGCTCATTACGTTCCACAACGCTTTGCAGGTAAACGCCGTCTTGCCCGTTGAATCTGGAATGATTTCTTCCGCGCAGTCTGCCGAATCCTGTCTTCACATGCTGGGTAGGCATACCCTAGTTTACCTCTTGGTTTGACACCAAATCGGATACCCATGCCTGGTTTAGCCAGCCTCACAGCTGTTGCCCGGGGGGTGGCCGCTGTCGTATGCTGACAGCTACTAGGAGCCACAGGCACGAGCTGGGTGTCAGACTTGGACCAGTGGGGGATGGGTCCCTGAAAGGACATGAGAGCCATCCTTACCAAAGGTGCTACCAATGCCTGACCCCCCCCCCCCCCCCCCCCCCCCCCCCCGTGTGTATACTAGAATCAATTTGAATGCTTATACTTAGACTTGTGTGCATGACAATCTCTTTTCTTCAGTGAAAATAAACTTTATTGTGAACAAAAACAGATTAAAAAGTTGTGCATGGTTGAGCTGCATGTGTCAGTGTGTGGGCATGCTTGTGTCTGTGGGTACACATGTGTCAGTGTGTGGGCATGCTTGTGTCTGTGGGTACACATGTGTCAGTGTGTGGGCATGCTTGTGTCTGTGCGTACACATGTGTCAGTGTGTGGGCATGCTTGTGTCTGTGGGTACACATGTGTCAGTGTGTGGGCATGCTTGTGTCTGTGGGTACACATGTGTCAGTGTGTGGGCATGCTTGTGTCTGTGGGTACACATGTGTCAGTGTGTGGGCATGCTTGTGTCTGTGGGTACACATGTGTCAGTGTGTGGGCATGCTTGTGTCTGTGGGTACACATGTGTCAGTGTGTGGGCATGCTTGTGTCTGTGCGTACACATGTGTCAGTGTGTGGGCATGCTTGTGTCTGTGGGTACACATGTGTCAGTGTGAGGGCATGCTTGTGTCTGTGGGTACACATGTGTCAGTGTGTGGGCATGCTTGTGTCTGTGCGTACACATGTGTCAGTGTGTGGGCATGCTTGTGTCTGTGCGTACACATGTGTCAGTGTGTGGGCATGCTTGTGTCTGTGGGTACACATGTGTCAGTGTGTGGGCATGCTTGTGTCTGTGGGTACACATGTGTCAGTGTGTGGGCATGCTTGTGTCTGTGCGTACACATGTGTCAGTGTGTGGGCATGCTTGTGTCTGTGCGTACACATGTGTCAGTGTGTGGGCATGCTTGTGTCTGTGGGTACACATGTGTCAGTGTGTGGGCATGCTTGTGTCTGTGGGTACACATGTGTCAGTGTGTGGGCATGCTTGTGTCTGTGGATACACATGTGTCAGTTTGTGGGCATGCTTGTGTCTGTGGGTACACATGTGTATGTGGGTGCACACATGCATATGTGTGAAACAATGTAAAATTATAGGTCGTGTTGTTGTAAAG
Source organism: Cepaea hortensis (assembly GCA_963921405.1). Taxonomy (NCBI): domain Eukaryota; kingdom Metazoa; phylum Mollusca; class Gastropoda; order Stylommatophora; family Helicidae; genus Cepaea; species Cepaea hortensis. Next base: position 28,117,587 of record OY992885.1, read on the forward strand.
TAAAGGACCCTTTTTACACGCCTTGGAGCACATTGCGTATAAGGTGTTAGTCCCATATTTGTATAGACCAATCAACACTCCAGGATGTTGAGGCTACCTTTACTTCCCAAGCCATTTCCAGGTATCCAGTTTAGGCTGGAATGACCTTGGAGCCTAGGTTGATATTAAATATCTGCCTCGATGCCAATTTGTGCATATGACCATCCATCTAGCAGACATGCATGCTAGCCACTGTGGCACCTTACCCTCCCACAAGACACTACATATGAATTTATATGTTGCTAAACCATAATAAATTAATTATAAAGTCTTGATTAGCAGAAATCTCATTCAGGAGTGTGTTCTTGTGATTCTGAAGAAGACGAAATTATTATTTTTACTGTTTTTACTTAAATATGTTGACGTACATTTTACTATCAATTACAACGAGAAAAAGAATTTGAAGCACTACATAGAACCTGTACCTTTGTATGGTTGTGAATGATGGACAATGTGCAGACAAGCTGAAAAACATATAATGGTAGTGGAAATGTGGTTTCTGAGGAAAATGCAAAAGAATATCATGGACAGACAGAAAAACCAGTAGCAGTTTTATAATAAGCAAATAAATACTGTAAACTGATTGTAGAAATTAGACGTAGACAGTCAAAATTTTTGGCCACATTATGAGAAGAAACAAACTAGAGAACTTGGTGACTACTGACAAGATTGAGAGGCAAAGAACTAAGGGAAGGTAGAGAAATAAATATCTGGATGGCTTGACCACATGGCATGGTCGGGACAAGTATACAGAGTTGATCCATGACTTTGATGATCGTGTAAGATAGCGAAACATGACCTTCCACGCTTTATTGGTATGGCACTTTGATGATGATATTTTATTTTATTTCAAAACTTAAAAAAAAATATAAATGTACCAATGTTTATATTTCACACAATCTTTGTTTTAATTTGTAGATAAAGAAGTTGAAGAATTGACTTCAACAAAGCCAACCTATATCTCACCTCGTCCTCGCTCCGTGAGCCCTTTCTTGTATCGAAGAAGCTTTAGTGACCGCTACGGTGATTTCCTGTACAGTCGACCATATTCATCTAGTTACTATGACAGTCTATATGAGAGGGTTTGTATGCACGTTTGATCACAGTTTTGTTGTTTTCCCCATGTAAGCTGATATTGGTTTGATTTTGTTTTTTTGTCATGGTTTGGGTTTTTGTCAAGCATCAATTTCATTGCACATGGATATCTCCATAAGTGCTCTAGTCTCCTCCCATATATCACACAATGATAATCTGAACACAGTAACAGTGCATGAGCTTCATATCACTGACAGTGATCCAAGTATGTGTGTACCAGAATCACATACGCTATTAATGTTCTTTTTTGTGAATAGCTTTTATAATTTTGAAATTGTGTCTGAGCAGCAGTCTATTTGGCCGACTCTCTTTTATTTCCAACTGCTGAGGCATATTTATGATGGGCAGTGTGCACACAGGTTCTCCAAGTTTTTAGCCCTTGTCTGAGAAGATCATAAATTGATTAGAGAAATTAGACGTAGACAGTCAAAATTTTTTGGGCATGTTATTAGAAGAAATGGATTGGAGAATTTGGTGACAACTGGTAAGATCGAGGGGAACAGGCCAAGGGGAAGACCTAGAAGCAAGTACCTGGATGGCTTGGCCTTGTGGCATGGTCGAGACAGAAACACGGAGCTGATCCACGACTCTGGTGATCGAGTGAGATGGCAGAACATGACAGCCCACGCTTACCGGCATGGCACATGATGGATGGATGGATGAGAAGGCTAGAAATTCAATCCTGTTGAAAGCAGTGCATGCCACAAACTCTTAAACTTCAGTGATAACCTACAGGAATCTCTGAAAAAATTGCAGTCGTCAACCAAAGACAATGTTTGAAAACTAACCCACAACCTTTGGTGTGTGAGGCAGGCAGCATAACAGCTTTGCCAAGGAGACCTCCATGCAAATTATAAATAAGGGATAGGTCAGCGGTGCTGGGTTTTTTTTTCAAAAAAGTTATAGATGCCGGTTGTTCAGAAAGTAATGGCAAACTACTGAACGTAAAACTTGCCCAGGAATCACGAACAGCCAGAAGGCTAGGGTTGACTGCTACATCATGTGAAGGACATGCAACTAAATTTGAGAATAGGTAGATATGAGAGGTAATTAAGCAATAAATGTCTGCTTATGCTAAAAGTTTATCAGTACACTGTGACATTAAGACTGTGAGAAAAGTTGATAAATATAGATATATAGCAAGGCAGTAAATCAGGAAGACCAGTAAAGATGGTATTTAAATTTTGAGGCAATTTTAAATTGTCTGTTTTAACACAAACTATATTAATAAAGTTGATCTTGATTAACAGTTATAGACTGTGCTAATTACCTTAGATATATTATAAAGTTAGCATTATGAATATTATTTTTTCCAGGAACTAGAAAGAGCCAGAGCCCGTCGACTTGCTCGCATGTACAGCAGCTATTACAACTCTCTAGATGACCTTGACTTAGAACTACGACTAGCTAGAATCCGTGCTGCAAGATACTAATGGCGGAATTTTCTGGCTGGTCAGTTTGGTTTGTATAGAGACAAACTGCATTGGCTTGTCAAATATCTGTTATTCAAAACAATGTATTCCTTTAATAAATTTAAACAAAGAAGCCAGAAATAGAAGGTTGCACAATTTATTGCCTGGGATATTTCAGTGAATCACTTTAGGTGCATTCTGCAGAGGAATATGTCATATGAAATGAATAGATAATTCGTATATCTGTTACTGTGAACCTTCAGATCAAACTCAGTCGTCCTCCCAGATTGTGAGGGCATCATGGGCAAATTTTGTTGCTGGCTTACTTCAGTATTGTTGTATACGATTATGCTTACACAGTAGAAAATCTTCTGGAAATATGAAATAGGAAATTAAAGACAACATCATTACACTTGGACAATGCACACATGCTTCATCCCCTTCTTCAGTAGCCAATGACCAGTTCTCATGCAGCAGTGGCAATCTCATCGAACACCCTCTTATGATTTCCTGTGTTCTTTGAGTACCTTCTAGACTCTCTGCCCATCCCCAGCTAAATCAGCCTCCCTAGATGTGGGTTCTTTGTTTTGTTGCACTTTCCACTTACTCCCAGGGAGCCTTCAACACATCAGCCTTGTAACCTTGTTCACAGCCCAAATGAGCAGCAGCAGCCAGTCTATCATCCTGTTCATTGCCTTGCACTGAGCAAGATCATATAGTTTAGAACCTTAAAATGTGAAACCCCATTTTCTGATAGATAAGGGTTTGGTTGATTAACTAGAATTGATCAGAATACTACTGTGGATGCTCAGCCTCCCTCAGTAAATAGAGTAGGGATACTTGTTCATGCAGCACACTGATTATGAATGTACCTGCATTGTTCTTCTTATCTGTGATTGTAGATATTTAGAAAAACCTAGGATCAAGAAAAATCAAATTAAATGTATCCTGAAGCAGTTCTCTAATATGGGTATGTGATGTTAAAGAGCCATCATATTTTGTAGGCCTGGGTGCATGGAGAATAGGTTGCCAGTCTTTCTCTCACTTAGCAAGACGATCAACACAGATGTCAAACAGGGATCAAGAAGCCATAGCAAATTTCAACAGGACAAAAATGTGTGCCAACATGCTGGAACAACAATTTACAAATACATATTTTGATTATGTGGTTATTTCGGGATTTGAAATTTAAATATTGAGCACAACCCACTACTGGCAACGCCGATCGCATTCTGGTATGAACCTAAGACCTATCCACGTCAATATGGAAGCACTATACTCGAGTTTCGCCCTCGTTTGAGCTCGTCAGTAGTGCATATCCCTGACCGGATCCGGAAACAGTCCCGGATCACGCTTGTGAAGCGTGTGAACATAATCAATTTATTATTGCTCACTGGATTTAGGAGGCCTGGTGTTCCTTGCCAGTGAGAAGACCTGATCGTTCGGGTCCCATCGATTGACGGACGTCGGTCGCGGCGATTGGGCAATCTTGAGCATAGCCTACGATGGGTAGCGTAGTGATATTCTGTTGTGATAATTTGGTGTGTCCAGTGTGTGCCGCGTGGTTACACACCCGCTTCACACGCGTGATCTGGGACTGTTTCCGGATCCGGTCAGGGATATGCACTACTGACGAGCTCAAACGAGGGCGAAACTCGAGTATAGTGCTTCCATATTGACGTGGATAGGTCTTAGGTTCATACCAGAATGCGATCGGCGTTGCCAGTAGTGGGTTGTGCTCAATATTTAAATTTCAAATCCCGAAACAACCACATAATCAATTTATTATTGCTCACTGGATTTAGGAGGCCTGGTGTTCCTTGCCAGTGAGAAGACCTGATCGTTCGGGTCCCATCGATTGACGGACGTCGGTCGCGGCGATTGGGCAATCTTGAGCATAGCCTACGATGGGTAGCGTAGTGATATTCTGTTGTGATAATTTGGTGTGTCCAGTGTGTGCCGCGTGGTTACACACCCGCTTCACACGCGTGATCTGGGACTGTTTCCGGATCCGGTCAGGGATATGCACTACTGACGAGCTCAAACGAGGGCGAAACTCGAGTATAGTGCTTCCATATTGACGTGGATAGGTCTTAGGTTCATACCAGAATGCGATCGGCGTTGCCAGTAGTGGGTTGTGCTCAATATTTAAATTTCAAATCCCGAAACAACCACATAATCAATTTATTATTGCTCACTGGATTTAGGAGGCCTGGTGTTCCTTGCCAGTGAGAAGACCTGATCGTTCGGGTCCCATCAATTGACGGACGTCGGTCGCGGCGATTGGGCAATCTTGAGCATAGCCTACGATGGGTAGCGTAGTGATATTCTGTTGTGATAATTTGGTGTGTCCAGTGTGTGCCATGTGGTTACACACCCGCTTCACACGCGTGATCCGGGACTGTTTCCGGATCCGGTCAGGGATATGCACTACTGACGAGCTCAAACGAGGGCGAAACTCGAGTATAGTGCTTCCATATTGACGTGGATAGGCCTTAGGTTCATACCAGAATGCGATCGGCGTTGCCAGTAGTGGGTTGTGCTCAATATTTAAATTTCAAATCCTGAAACAACCACATAATCAATTTATTATTGCTCACTGGATTTAGGAGGCCTGGTGTTCCTTGCCAGTGAGAAGACCTGATTGTTCGGGTCCCATCGATTGACGGACGTCGGTCGCGGCGATTGGGCAATCTTTAGCATAGCCTACGATGGGTAGCGTAGTGATATTCTGTTGTGATAATTTGGTGTGTCCAGTGTGTGCCGCGTGGTTACACACCCGCTTCACACGTGTGATCCGGGACTGTTTCCGGATCTCGTCAGGGATATGCACTACTGACGAGCTCAAACGAGGGCGAAACTCGAGTATAGTGCTTCCATATTGACGTGGATAGGCCTTAGGTTCATACCAGAATGCGATCAGCATTGCCAGTAGTGTGTTGTGCTCAATATTTAAATTTCAAATCCCGAAACAATCACATAATCAATTTATTATTGCTCACTGGATTTAGGGGGCCTGGTGTTCCTTGCCAGTGAGAAGACCTGATCGTTCGGGTCCCATCGATTGACGGACGTCGGTCGCTGCGATTGGGCAATCTTGAGCATAGCCTACGATGGGTAGCATAGTGATATTCTGTTGTGATAATTTGGTGTGTCCAGTGTGTGCCGCGTGGTTACACACCCGCTTCACACGCCTGATCCGGGACTGTTTCCGGATCCGGTCAGGGATATGCACTACTGACGAGCTCAAACGAGGGCGAAACTCGAGTATAGTGCTTCCATATTGACGTGGATAGGCCTTAGGTTCATACCAGAATGCGATCGGCGTTGCCAGTAGTGGGTTGTGCTCAATATTTAAATTTCAAATCCCGAAACAACCACATAATCAATTTATTATTGCTCACTGGATTTAGGAGGCCTGGTGTTCCTTGCCAGTGAGAAGACCTGATCGTTCGGGTCCCATCGATTGACGGACGTCGGTCGCGGCGATTGGGCAATCTTGAGCATAGCCTACGATGGGTAGCGTAGTGATATTCTGTTGTGATAATTTGGTGTGTCCAGTATGTGCCGCGTGGTTACACACCCGCTTCACACGCGTGATCCGGGACTGTTTCCGGATCCGGTCAGGGATTTGCACTACTGACGAGCTGAAACGAGGGCGAAACTCGAGTATAGTGCTTCCATATTGACGTGGATAGGCCTTAGGTTCATACCAGAATGTGATCGGCGTTGCCAGTAGTGGATTGTGCTCAATATTTAAATACATATTTGCAAATTTTATAAAGTGTTTCTTAGTTTACATATGCTGATTGGGCATTGGTGAATAGAAACTCATCCTTCTGCAACTTTTCTTTCAGAATTGTGGATCAAGTTAGGCCATTGAGGCATGCCATTTAAATCTCTCCAGACTGTTTCATCAGAGCATTTGGGTGTTGTTAAATGAGCAGCATGGAGAAGTAGAGAATTATCTACATTTATGGAAGGCAGCAGTCTTAGCATTGATTTCCAGGCATTTTGGTTTCAGCCTATAAGCAATGTATAGCTCTTGTTGTGTACTTTGTGTACTCTGAGCACTGTAATCCAATTAGTTACAATAAACATATTCACTTAATTTAATACATTAATCATTTTTTGTACATTATAGCATATTGTAGTGTGTGTAAAGTATCTAATAGTTGCTGGATATGTTTTCATATTTGTTTATGATATAATGACTGCCAGCATTATTGTTTGCATGTAGCAGTGGTTCTCAACCGGTGGGGAATTTCCCCCCCCCCCCTCCCCAGGGGGAATTTTAGGGTTTCCAAGGGGGGAATTAAGATTATTTCAAGATCGCGTTAATACAAGAACCGATTACTTGATATTGTTTTTCCCGTCATACTGTACAGTTCTGTACGTCTCACCCTTCTAAAATTTAATTTATAAAATCATGTTTTATGTGGACGTCTAGACTTGTTTTGGTATTTCCATTATTACGTATGCTGTTTAGGGGCAGGGGCGGGATTTTTAGGTAGGAAATACAAAAGGGGGGAATTACGTTCTGAAAATATGGTGAAGGGGGCACGGCCAAATTTTTAGGTAGGAAATACGAAAGGGGGGGGGGGGGGGGAAATGACGTTCTGAAAATATGGTGAAGTGGGGCATGGGCCAAAAAAGGTTGAGAACCACTGACATGTAGTTTATAATAAAGGTTAGACTAAGAAAGAATCTGAAGCTGTGTACTGACATATGTCATTGGCTACTCAACAACAAATGTGTGGATCATGTGTGAAGCTTGTTCACATGATTAAACTGCTCACTGTTTCATTCTTACTCTATATAAAATCAGTGTTGTTAATAACAGACTTTGTTTAACATGCAACAAATAAAATTAGCTGAAAGAACAACAATCACATCAATTAGGTGCTGGGTGGAATTTGATTTTGGTTTTTGTTTTAAACAAGGACATTTGGCATAAACAATTTTGGCATACATAAGTTCAATAAAAGAAATCTCCATAGCTTAAAAAATAAATACAACAAAATGGGTGTATCAGTGAAAGTGTTTGCAAATCCCATAAAGCATAGCTGGCTCTGTCGCGTAATCACACATACCACGTTTGAAACACAGCTGCAAGCAATTTGGCAGCAGACCATCTTGCATTGGTTTTAATACAGTGGTGTGAGTGCTGGTCATTCAGAAAGCAGTGGCAAACTACTGAACATAAACTTGCCAAAAAATCCCAAACAGCCCAAAAATGCTGGGGTTGGCTGCGATGTCCTGTAAAAGATATGCAACTGTCTTTAAAAGTATAGTTAAATCTTACATGTTGACAAATATTAATTATTTAGGTGATGTGTTCATTTGAACTATTAGAAAACTGTCTACACTGGCTGTTCTACAGGCCCTCTTAGCCAATGTTTTTATAAAAATACCTTGAGACTTTGCTGATGATATTCACCTCCTGTACCACACATGACATCAGATGAAAGATAAACTAACACACTTGATGAGAGGCAGTAAACATCAGATGAAAGATAAACTAACACACTTGATGAGAGGCAGTAAACATCAGATGAAAGATAAACTAACACACTTGATGAGAGGCAGTAAACATCAGATGAAAGATAAACTAACACACTTGATGAGAGGCAGTAAACATCAGATGAAAGATAAACTAACACACTTGATGAGAGGCAGTAAACATCAGATGAAAGATAAACTAACACACTTGATGAGAGGCAGTAAACATCAGATGAAAGATAAACTAACACACTTGATGAGAGGCAATAAACATCAGATGAAAGATAAACTAACACACTTGATGAGAGGCAGTAAACATCAGATGAAAGATAAACTAACACACTTGATGAGAGGCAGTAAACATCAGATGAAAGATAAACTAACACACTTGATGAGAGGCAGTAAACATGAGATGAAAGATAAACTAACACACTTGATGAGAGGCAGTAAACATCAGATGAAAGATAAACTAACACACTTGATGAGAGGCAGTAAACATCAGATGAAAGATAAACTAACACACTTGATGAGAGGCAGTAAACATCAGATGAAAGATAAACTAACACACTTGATGAGAGGCAGTAAACATCAGATGAAAGATAAACTAACACACTTGATGAGAGGCAGTAAACATGAGATGTAAACATTCATAGGGAAAAATAAAAAGTTAACAATAATAAGTCAAGCAAATGTCAACATGATCTCTCTAAGTGAAACCTCACTTCAAGATGTGGAATCATACACTTATTTTGATATCAGTGTAGATAAAGATAGAAGAACAGCAAGAGAAGCCTCCAGGGTATGGCAGAAATTTTTGTTTTGAAATGAAATCTAGCACTAAGTTTAGATTATTTAACTCTTAATGTTAAAAAAAATTCATTAGGAGGGCTAAAATGGCATGACAGAATCACTAATGTGAAGCTTAGGGAAAGATATAAACTGATTTAAGCAAATCAGGAGGTGATGAAAAGATGCTGGAAACACATTGAAAAGCCTGATAGTAGTATAACTAGCAAGTTCTTTCTCTGGAACCTGCAGGGCAGACGAAGTTTAGAGGGATTTAACAATACACAAAGAGTGAATTAAAAACACTGGTAATAAAATAGTTAGTAGGTTGAGGCGCTATGCTTCAATAGGGCACGAAGGGCAGAAGAAAAAGACTTTCAGTCCCAGTAGTGCATGTTGCTTCAGATCAAGAATGCACTAATTGCACACAGCAATTTCATCAGTGTAGCATTTATGTAATCAACTAGCTGAATCATATTTTTATGGCAGTAATAAAGCAGTCGGTAAATACTGTCTTTGCTTTCATTATCAACAGCTAATCTACCAGGAAAACGTGGACAAAATATTGAATGTAATAAGATGAAAAAACACCTTGTCTGACGCATTGAACTAGTAGATTAATATTTCATTTCTCTTCATGTCTTTTATATAACTTTTATGTTTCACATATCTGCGTGCTTTTATTAATAACATGTATCATATTTTGGGAACATTTTATTCTGAGTACTACCTTAAACTTCAGGCATTATATAAAGCATAATAATAACTTCCTGTAGTCTTTTCTGACTCTGGGTTTATGAGCTCTTACAGATGGAAGCCTCCTGAGTGTAGCCTAGCCTTCTTATAAATAGGTCAGTTTATTCTTTGCATATTGTAGGTAGTAGTCCTTTGTCATAGAGTTCAAAATTAATGTTATGGTGCATCTCCAACTTAATGCAGTCAGTATCATGATTCTTTCAATTATTTAAGATTAATGTAGACAAAAATGAGGGAACAGAGATATTAAAATACAAATGTGAAAGGCAAGATGAGCTGTACAGTACTAAACCATTTGTGGAAGTAAAAAGAAATTAAAACTAGTATCAAGTTTAAAAAATATTTAACTGCAACAGTAAATCATTATTGCCGTGTGGATCAGAAACATGGAGAATGACCAAAACAATTACTATTAAACTTCAAACAGTCATTGACTAATGCCTGCACAGAATAGGATGACTAAATAGAGTGACAGAATCAGAGCTAAGGGAGAGAACCAGACATATTCCAACAACAGAAGAGGTCAGGAAAAGTCGCTGGCTCTTGATATGACACATTCAGAAGTGCTGAAATATAACTAGAAATTCCTTTTTCTAGAATCTACAAGGCAATTGAAATAGAGGGTGACACTAAAACACATGGAGAAGAGAAATAGAGACAATTAAACAATATAGGAAGGATAGTGAAGGATCTGCAAGGTTTACCAAAAGATATGATATCTTGTTAAGGGCCTATGCTTCAATGGGGAATAAAGGGTAAAAGAAAACAAAGCATGATTCTTCCCAGTTGTTATGTCTATGTCTCTTGCATTCATGTTGGTTTGGATTTAAATGTATTTATAGATGCCTAATTTGTCTTTGACCATTCGCCAGCTGCTCATAAAGAATATACTTGTGAATATGGCCACCTGCCATGCGGTATACATGATCAAGACAGGGCATTCTACAAATTACAATCTTATCACTTGCAGTTTACACAGTTCTGAAGCGTATCTTTTGTACTTTAAGTCAATTTTCAGATTCTTATGATACATTATCTTTGTTTTCAGATTAAGCAAATTTGTACAAGAAATTTGGTGGTGGTAGTTTTGTACTCTTATGCATATTCAACATATTTAATATTCTTTCATTATTATTTTTCTCAGCAGTCAAGAATACTTTTCTGTTTCCTTACCGTCTGTGATATATTTTATGCTGGTGAATTTTATATACTTTTTGGAATGCCACTTAAGCTGAGAAAATAACATTTATTACATTTTGATAAGATGTGTGTTTGTCTTGTATTAGTATGATAAATCCATAAATTAATAAAGTAAATTAATAACTTAAATTTTGAAATTCATTAGTTTTATTTACTACTTTAGTTGTTTACTGTTTGTGAAACTATCATTTTTTCATATTTTTTAAAGTAAAGAACCCTGTAGCATGCATTTTTACATTGGACATATGGTGTAGGCACCATAATTGTGTAGACCAATTAGCACTCAATGGGTGATGTGGTCAGTCTCATGTTGGCTGTTTTTACTTCCAAGGGCATTCCCTAGCACCTATTTTAGGGTGGTGGGAGCCCAGATAAATGTTTAAAATGTGCCTCTATTGAGATTTGAACACTTGACCACCAGGCAAGCATGCTAGCCACTGTGCTACTGTTATTATGTTCACATGGGGGAGTGGTGGTGCCTCAGAAAGTAAGCTCAACATGGTCAAATGAATAAGATTGCTTGCTCTTAAACTTCCAGTGTGCTGATGTCGAGGACTAAAATGTAAGTTGGACTAAAATATTGGTTTTTTGTCCTTGGTTTGAGGACGTAAATTGCAAGTACTTTAGAAGTCTGAGTCAATTCGCCTGATGGCAAGGGACACTGGTAAAAGGGAAAGCTAATCCACATTCAAAATCAGTCCAGTGCACTCCCCAGTGGGACAACTACTAGAAGTAGTAGCACGTGTAAGGACTACGCTTGAGTTCAAAGCGAGCAAATGCTAAAGAAAAATCTCTAAGTTCTGGTGATGTCTTGGGTTGTGAGATAAAATACTAACCGTCATAGACCAGGGTGAAAAACAGGAGGTTTTGTATCCAATTTGTGCACATTAAAAATTACACAGCAGTTGGAAATCACAAAGATTCGGACATAAGGCTGTTGCCTGGCTACATTGTTAGGAAAAAGCCCATTACCTTGGAAATAATTTGTTCAAAGAAACAAACCTTAGACAACTGCATGCTGAAGTTAGACATGCTGACCTTGTTGGTGTACAACTAGCTGTGACACATTCCCCTACAAAGAGTAATGAAGAATATTATGTTTAATATTTGTCTGCTACATAAATTAACTGTGGAGGCATGGCTGCATGGTTACTTGTCCCTCTTTGCTGGAGAGAACATATTATTACCATCTGTCAGAGTTAAAGTGGGATTGGAGGTGGCTTATTAGACTAGAATATGGAAATGACTGATGTATTAAGTGTAGAGGAGTACCAGTAGGAGATCGGGGCGAAGTATGCTTTTATTTTGAAACGGTACATTTTTATTTTCAAGTAGCAAGTTTTTATTTTTATATGGCAAGCCTTGGATTAGCTTCCTTAATTCTTAACTGCTCCAAAGTCGCCAGCAGATTTGACAATACTAGACAGTTTTCAGCAGCCATGTTGTTTAAATTTTCAAAGTCAATGCCACAATTCTTCATTGATTCGTCAGCAAAAGCACAAAGTGGAATTGGCCAGCTGTACAAGAACACAATCACAAGTAAAAGACATGTGAACACAATCACAAGTAACAGCATGTGAAATAATCACAGGTATCAGCATATGATCACAATCACAAGTAACAACATGTGAACACAATCACAGGTATCAGCATGTGAACACAATGACAGGTATCAGCATGTGAACAAAAGAAACAGCATGTGAACACAATCACAAGTAACAGTATGTGAACTTAATCACAAGTAACAGCATGTGAACACAATCACAAGTAACAGCATGTGAACACATTCATAGGTATCAGCATGTGGGCACAATCACAAGTAACAGCATGTGAACACAGTCACAAGAAACAGCATGTGAACATAATCACAAGTAACAGCATGTGAACACAATCACAAGTAACAGCATGTGAACACAATCACAAGTAAAAGGCATATGAACACAATAGTAACAGCATGTGAAACAATCACAAGTAACAGCATGTGAACACAATGACAGGTATCAGCATGTGAACAAAAGAAACAGCATGTGAACACAATCACAAGTAACAGTATGTGAACTTAATCACAAGTAACAGCATGTGAACACAATCACACGTAACAGCATGTGAACACATTCATAGGTATCAGCATGTGGACACAATCACAAGTAACAGCATGTGAACACAGTCACAAGAAACAGCATGTGAACATAATCACAAGTAACAGCATGTGAACACAATCACAAGTAACAGCATGTGAACACAATCACAAGTAAAAGGCATATGAACACAATAGTAACAGCATGTGAAACAATCACAAGTAACAGCATGTGAACACAATGACAGGTATCAGCATGTGAACAAAAGAAACAGCATGTGAACACAATCACAAGTAACAGTATGTGAACTTAATCACAAGTAACAGCATGTGAACACAATCACACGTAACAGCATGTGAACACATTCATAGGTATCAGCATGTGGACACAATCACAAGTAACAGCATGTGAACACAGTCACAAGAAACAGCATGTGAACATAATCACAAGTAACAGCATGTGAACACAATCACAAGTAACAGCATGTGAACACAATCACAAGTAAAAGGCATATGAACACAATAGTAACAGCATGTGAAACAATCACAAGTAACAGCATGTGAACATAATCACAAGTAACAACATGTGAAAACAATCACAAGTAACAGCATGTCAACACAATCACAGTTAACAACATGTGAACACAATCACAAGTAACAGCATGTGAACACAAGTAACAGCATGTGAACACAATCACAGGTATCAGCATGTGAACACAATGACAAGAAAGAGCATATGAACACAATCACAAGTAACAGCATGTCAACACAATCACAGGTATCAGCATGTGAACAAAAGAAACAGCATGTGAACATAATCACAAGTAACAGCATGTGAACACAATCACAGGTAACAGCATGTCAAGACAATCAAAGGTAACAGCATATCAACACAATCACATGTATCAGCATGTGAACACAATCATAGGTAACAGCATGTGAACACAATCGCAAGTAACAGCATGTCAACACAATCACATGTATCAGCATGTCAACACAATAACAAGTAACAGCATGTGAACACAATCACAAGAAACAGCATGTCAACACAATCACAAGAAAGAGCATGTCAACACAATCACAGGTATCAGCATGTGAACAAAAGAAAGAGCATGTGAACATAATCACAAGTAACAGCATGTGAAACAATCACAAGTAACAGCATGTGAACATAATCACAAGTATCAGCATGTCAACACAATCACAAGTAACAGCATGTCAACACAATCACATGTATCAGCATGTGAACACAATCGCAAGTAACAGCATGTCAACACAATCACATGTATCAGCATGTCAACACAATCACAAGTAACAGCATGTGAACGCAATCACAAGAAACAGCATGTGAACACAATCACAAGTAACAGCATGTGAACACAATCACAAGAAACAGCATGTGAACACAATCACAGGTATCAGCATGTGAACACAATCACAGGTATCACCATGTGAACAAAAGAAACAGCATGTGAACACAATCACAAGTAACAGCATGTGAACACAATCAATGGTATCTGCATGTGAAACAATCACAAGTAACAGCATGTGAACATAATCACAAGTATCAGCATGTCAACACAATCACAAGTAACAGCATGTCAACACAATCACATGTATCAGCATGTGAACACAATTGCAAGTAACAGCATGTCAACACAATCACATGTATCAGCATGTGAACACAATCACAAGTAACAGCATGTCAACACAATCACAAGAAAGAGCATATTAACACAATCACAAGTAACAGCATGTCAACACAATCACAGGTATCAGCATGTGAACAAAAGAAAGAGCATGTGAACATAATCACAAGTAACAGCATGTGAAGACAATCACAAGAAACAGCATGTGAACACAATCACAAGTAACAGCATGTGAACACAATCACAGGTAAAAGGCATATGAACACAATAGTAACAGCATGTGAACACAATCACAAGTAACAGCATGTGAACACAATCACAAGTAACAGCATGTGAACACAATCACAAGTAACAGCATGTGAACACAATCACAAGTATCTGCATGTGAACACAATGACAAGAAACAGCATGTGAACACAATCACAAGTAACAGCATGTCAACACAATCACAGGTATCAGCATGTGAACAAAAGAAAGAGCATGTGAACATAATCACAAGTAACAGCATGTGAAACAATCACAAGTAACAGCTTGTGAACATAATCACAAGTATCAGCATGTCAACACAATCACAAGTAACAGCATGTCAACACAATTACATGTATCAGCATGTGAACACAATTGCAAGTAACAGCATGTCAACACAATCACATGTATCAGCATGTCAACACAATCACAAGTAACAGCATGTGAACACAATCACAAGAAACAGCATGTGAACACAATCACAAGTAACAGCATGTGAACACAATCACAAGAAACAGCATGTGAACACAATCACAGGTATCAGCATGTGAACATAATCACATGTATCACCATGTGAACAAAAGAAACAGCATGTGAACACAAGTAACAGCATGTGAACACAATCACAAGTAAAAGGCATATGAACACAATAGTAACAGCATGTGAACACAATCACAAGTAACAGCATGTGAACACAATCACAAGTAACAGCATGTGAACACAATCACAAGTAACAGCATGTGAACACAATCACAAGTAACAGCATGTGAACACAATCACAAGTAACAGCATGTGAACACAATAGTAACAGAATGTGAACATAATCACAAGTAACAGCATGTGAACACAATCACAAGTAACAGCATGTGAAGACAATCACAAGAAACAGCATGTGAACACAATCACAAGTAAAAGGCATATGAACACAATAGTAACAGCATGTGAAACAATCACAAGTAACAGCATGTGAACATAATCACAAGTATCAGCATGTCAACACAATCACAAGTAACAGCATGTCAACACAATCACAGGTATCAGCATGTCAACACAAGAAACAGCATGTGAACATAATCACAAGTAACAGCATGTGAACACAATCACAGGTAACAGCATATCAACACAATCACGTGTATCAGCATGTGAACACAATCACAGGTAACAGCATGTGAACACAATCGCAAGTAACAGCATGTGAACACAGTCACAAGTAACAGCATGTGAACACAATCACAGGTGTCAACATGTGAACATAATCACAAGAAACAGCATGTCAGTACAATCACAAGTAACAACATATGAACACAATGACAGGTAACAGCATGTGAACACAATCACAAATAACAGCATATGAACACAATCACAATTAACAGCATGTGAAACAATCACAAGTAACAGCATGTGAACACAATCACAAGAAACAGCATGTGAACAAAATCACAGGTATCAGCATGTGAACAAAATCACATGTATCAGCATGTGAACACAATCACAGATATCAGAATGTGAACACAATCACAAGAAATAGTTCATGAAAACAATCACAGGTATCAGCATGTGAACAAAAGAAACAACATGTGAATACAATCACAAGTAACAACATGTGAACACAATCACAGGTAACAGCATGTCAACACAATCACATGTATCAGCATGTGAACACAATGACAGGTAACATCATGTGAACACAATCACAGGTAACAGCATGTGAACACAATCACAAGTAACAGCATGTGAACACAATCACAAGTAACAGCATGTGAACACAATCACAAGTATCTGCATGTGAACACAATGACAAGAAACAGCATGTGAACACAATCACAAGTAACAGCATGTCAACACAATCACAGGTATCAGCATGTGAACAAAAGAAAGAGCATGTGAACATAATCACAAGTAACAGCATGTGAAACAATCACAAGTAACAGCTTGTGAACATAATCACAAGTATCAGCATGTCAACACAATCACAAGTAACAGCATGTCAACACAATTACATGTATCAGCATGTCAACACAATCACAAGAAACAGCATGTGAACACAATCACAAGTAACAGCATGTGAACACAATCACAAGAAACAGCATGTGAACACAATCACAGGTATCAGCATGTGAACACAATCACAGGTATCACCATGTGAACAAAAGAAACAGCATGTGAACACAATCACAAGTAACAGCATGTGAACACAATCAATGGTATCTGCATGTGAAACAATCACAAGTAACAGCATGTGAACATAATCACAAGTATCAGCATGTCAACACAATCACAAGTAACAGCATGTCAACACAATCACATGTATCAGCATGTGAACACAATTGCAAGTAACAGCATGTCAACACAATCACATGTATCAGCATGTGAACACAATCACAAGTAACAGCATGTCAACACAATCACAAGAAAGAGCATATTAACACAATCACAAGTAACAGCATGTCAACACAATCACAGGTATCAGCATGTGAACAAAAGAAAGAGCATGTGAACATAATCACAAGTAACAGCATGTGAAGACAATCACAAGAAACAGCATGTGAACACAATCACAAGTAACAGCATGTGAACACAATCACAGGTAAAAGGCATATGAACACAATAGTAACAGCATGTGAACACAATCACAAGTAACAGCATGTGAACACAATCACAAGTAACAGCATGTGAACACAATCACAAGTAACAGCATGTGAACACAATCACAAGTATCTGCATGTGAACACAATGACAAGAAACAGCATGTGAACACAATCACAAGTAACAGCATGTCAACACAATCACAGGTATCAGCATGTGAACAAAAGAAAGAGCATGTGAACATAATCACAAGTAACAGCATGTGAAACAATCACAAGTAACAGCTTGTGAACATAATCACAAGTATCAGCATGTCAACACAATCACAAGTAACAGCATGTCAACACAATTACATGTATCAGCATGTGAACACAATTGCAAGTAACAGCATGTCAACACAATCACATGTATCAGCATGTCAACACAATCACAAGTAACAGCATGTGAACACAATCACAAGAAACAGCATGTGAACACAATCACACGTAACAGCATGTGAACACATTCATAGGTATCAGCATGTGGACACAATCACAAGTAACAGCATGTGAACACAGTCACAAGAAACAGCATGTGAACATAATCACAAGTAACAGCATGTGAACACAATCACAAGTAACAGCATGTGAACACAATCACAAGTAAAAGGCATATGAACACAATAGTAACAGCATGTGAAACAATCACAAGTAACAGCATGTGAACACAATGACAGGTATCAGCATGTGAACAAAAGAAACAGCATGTGAACACAATCACAAGTAACAGTATGTGAACTTAATCACAAGTAACAGCATGTGAACACAATCACACGTAACAGCATGTGAACACATTCATAGGTATCAGCATGTGGACACAATCACAAGTAACAGCATGTGAACACAGTCACAAGAAACAGCATGTGAACATAATCACAAGTAACAGCATGTGAACACAATCACAAGTAACAGCATGTGAACACAATCACAAGTAAAAGGCATATGAACACAATAGTAACAGCATGTGAAACAATCACAAGTAACAGCATGTGAACATAATCACAAGTAACAACATGTGAAAACAATCACAAGTAACAGCATGTCAACACAATCACAGTTAACAACATGTGAACACAATCACAAGTAACAGCATGTGAACACAAGTAACAGCATGTGAACACAATCACAGGTATCAGCATGTGAACACAATGACAAGAAAGAGCATATGAACACAATCACAAGTAACAGCATGTCAACACAATCACAGGTATCAGCATGTGAACAAAAGAAACAGCATGTGAACATAATCACAAGTAACAGCATGTGAACACAATCACAGGTAACAGCATGTCAAGACAATCAAAGGTAACAGCATATCAACACAATCACATGTATCAGCATGTGAACACAATCATAGGTAACAGCATGTGAACACAATCGCAAGTAACAGCATGTCAACACAATCACATGTATCAGCATGTCAACACAATAACAAGTAACAGCATGTGAACACAATCACAAGAAACAGCATGTCAACACAATCACAAGAAAGAGCATGTCAACACAATCACAGGTATCAGCATGTGAACAAAAGAAAGAGCATGTGAACATAATCACAAGTAACAGCATGTGAAACAATCACAAGTAACAGCATGTGAACATAATCACAAGTATCAGCATGTCAACACAATCACAAGTAACAGCATGTCAACACAATCACATGTATCAGCATGTGAACACAATCGCAAGTAACAGCATGTCAACACAATCACATGTATCAGCATGTCAACACAATCACAAGTAACAGCATGTGAACGCAATCACAAGAAACAGCATGTGAACACAATCACAAGTAACAGCATGTGAACACAATCACAAGAAACAGCATGTGAACACAATCACAGGTATCAGCATGTGAACACAATCACAGGTATCACCATGTGAACAAAAGAAACAGCATGTGAACACAATCACAAGTAACAGCATGTGAACACAATCAATGGTATCTGCATGTGAAACAATCACAAGTAACAGCATGTGAACATAATCACAAGTATCAGCATGTCAACACAATCACAAGTAACAGCATGTCAACACAATCACATGTATCAGCATGTGAACACAATTGCAAGTAACAGCATGTCAACACAATCACATGTATCAGCATGTGAACACAATCACAAGTAACAGCATGTCAACACAATCACAAGAAAGAGCATATTAACACAATCACAAGTAACAGCATGTCAACACAATCACAGGTATCAGCATGTGAACAAAAGAAAGAGCATGTGAACATAATCACAAGTAACAGCATGTGAAGACAATCACAAGAAACAGCATGTGAACACAATCACAAGTAACAGCATGTGAACACAATCACAGGTAAAAGGCATATGAACACAATAGTAACAGCATGTGAACACAATCACAAGTAACAGCATGTGAACACAATCACAAGTAACAGCATGTGAACACAATCACAAGTAACAGCATGTGAACACAATCACAAGTATCTGCATGTGATCACAATGACAAGAAACAGCATGTGAACACAATCACAAGTAACAGCATGTCAACACAATCACAGGTATCAGCATGTGAACAAAAGAAAGAGCATGTGAACATAATCACAAGTAACAGCATGTGAAACAATCACAAGTAACAGCTTGTGAACATAATCACAAGTATCAGCATGTCAACACAATCACAAGTAACAGCATGTCAACACAATTACATGTATCAGCATGTGAACACAATTGCAAGTAACAGCATGTCAACACAATCACATGTATCAGCATGTCAACACAATCACAAGTAACAGCATGTGAACACAATCACAAGAAACAGCATGTGAACACAATCACAAGTAACAGCATGTGAACACAATCACAAGAAACAGCATGTGAACACAATCACAGGTATCAGCATGTGAACATAATCACATGTATCACCATGTGAACAAAAGAAACAGCATGTGAACACAAGTAACAGCATGTGAACACAATCACAAGTAAAAGGCATATGAACACAATAGTAACAGCATGTGAACACAATCACAAGTAACAGCATGTGAACACAATCACAAGTAACAGCATGTGAACACAATCACAAGTAACAGCATGTGAACACAATCACAAGTAACAGCATGTGAACACAATCACAAGTAACAGCATGTGAACACAATAGTAACAGAATGTGAACATAATCACAAGTAACAGCATGTGAACACAATCACAAGTAACAGCATGTGAAGACAATCACAAGAAACAGCATGTGAACACAATCACAAGTAAAAGGCATATGAACACAATAGTAACAGCATGTGAAACAATCACAAGTAACAGCATGTGAACATAATCACAAGTATCAGCATGTCAACACAATCACAAGTAACAGCATGTCAACACAATCACAGGTATCAGCATGTCAACACAAGAAACAGCATGTGAACATAATCACAAGTAACAGCATGTGAACACAATCACAGGTAACAGCATATCAACACAATCACGTGTATCAGCATGTGAACACAATCACAGGTAACAGCATGTGAACACAATCGCAAGTAACAGCATGTGAACACAGTCACAAGTAACAGCATGTGAACACAATCACAGGTGTCAACATGTGAACATAATCACAAGAAACAGCATGTCAGTACAATCACAAGTAACAACATATGAACACAATGACAGGTAACAGCATGTGAACACAATCACAAATAACAGCATATGAACACAATCACAATTAACAGCATGTGAAACAATCACAAGTAACAGCATGTGAACACAATCACAAGAAACAGCATGTGAACAAAATCACAGGTATCAGCATGTGAACAAAATCACATGTATCAGCATGTGAACACAATCACAGATATCAGAATGTGAACACAATCACAAGAAATAGTTCATGAAAACAATCACAGGTATCAGCATGTGAACAAAAGAAACAACATGTGAATACAATCACAAGTAACAACATGTGAACACAATCACAGGTAACAGCATGTCAACACAATCACATGTATCAGCATGTGAACACAATGACAGGTAACATCATGTGAACACAATCACAGGTAACAGCATGTGAACACAATCACAAGTAACAGCATGTGAACACAATCACAAGTAACAGCATGTGAACACAATCACAAGTATCTGCATGTGAACACAATGACAAGAAACAGCATGTGAACACAATCACAAGTAACAGCATGTCAACACAATCACAGGTATCAGCATGTGAACAAAAGAAAGAGCATGTGAACATAATCACAAGTAACAGCATGTGAAACAATCACAAGTAACAGCTTGTGAACATAATCACAAGTATCAGCATGTCAACACAATCACAAGTAACAGCATGTCAACACAATTACATGTATCAGCATGTCAACACAATCACAAGAAACAGCATGTGAACACAATCACAAGTAACAGCATGTGAACACAATCACAAGAAACAGCATGTGAACACAATCACAGGTATCAGCATGTGAACACAATCACAGGTATCACCATGTGAACAAAAGAAACAGCATGTGAACACAATCACAAGTAACAGCATGTGAACACAATCAATGGTATCTGCATGTGAAACAATCACAAGTAACAGCATGTGAACATAATCACAAGTATCAGCATGTCAACACAATCACAAGTAACAGCATGTCAACACAATCACATGTATCAGCATGTGAACACAATTGCAAGTAACAGCATGTCAACACAATCACATGTATCAGCATGTGAACACAATCACAAGTAACAGCATGTCAACACAATCACAAGAAAGAGCATATTAACACAATCACAAGTAACAGCATGTCAACACAATCACAGGTATCAGCATGTGAACAAAAGAAAGAGCATGTGAACATAATCACAAGTAACAGCATGTGAAGACAATCACAAGAAACAGCATGTGAACACAATCACAAGTAACAGCATGTGAACACAATCACAGGTAAAAGGCATATGAACACAATAGTAACAGCATGTGAACACAATCACAAGTAACAGCATGTGAACACAATCACAAGTAACAGCATGTGAACACAATCACAAGTAACAGCATGTGAACACAATCACAAGTATCTGCATGTGAACACAATGACAAGAAACAGCATGTGAACACAATCACAAGTAACAGCATGTCAACACAATCACAGGTATCAGCATGTGAACAAAAGAAAGAGCATGTGAACATAATCACAAGTAACAGCATGTGAAACAATCACAAGTAACAGCTTGTGAACATAATCACAAGTATCAGCATGTCAACACAATCACAAGTAACAGCATGTCAACACAATTACATGTATCAGCATGTGAACACAATTGCAAGTAACAGCATGTCAACACAATCACATGTATCAGCATGTCAACACAATCACAAGTAACAGCATGTGAACACAATCACAAGAAACAGCATGTGAACACAATCACAAGTAACAGCATGTGAACACAATCACAAGAAACAGCATGTGAACACAATCACAGGTATCAGCATGTGAACATAATCACATGTATCACCATGTGAACAAAAGAAACAGCATGTGAACACAAGTAACAGCATGTGAACACAATCACAAGTAAAAGGCATATGAACACAATAGTAACAGCATGTGAACACAATCACAAGTAACAGCATGTGAACACAATCACAAGTAACAGCATGTGAACACAATCACAAGTAACAGCATGTGAACACAATCACAAGTAACAGCATGTGAACACAATCACAAGTAACAGCATGTGAACACAATAGTAACAGAATGTGAACATAATCACAAGTAACAGCATGTGAACACAATCACAAGTAACAGCATGTGAAGACAATCACAAGAAACAGCATGTGAACACAATCACAAGTAAAAGGCATATGAACACAATAGTAACAGCATGTGAAACAATCACAAGTAACAGCATGTGAACATAATCACAAGTATCAGCATGTCAACACAATCACAAGTAACAGCATGTCAACACAATCACAGGTATCAGCATGTCAACACAAGAAACAGCATGTGAACATAATCACAAGTAACAGCATGTGAACACAATCACAGGTAACAGCATATCAACACAATCACGTGTATCAGCATGTGAACACAATCACAGGTAACAGCATGTGAACACAATCGCAAGTAACAGCATGTGAACACAGTCACAAGTAACAGCATGTGAACACAATCACAGGTGTCAACATGTGAACATAATCACAAGAAACAGCATGTCAGTACAATCACAAGTAACAACATATGAACACAATGACAGGTAACAGCATGTGAACACAATCACAAATAACAGCATATGAACACAATCACAATTAACAGCATGTGAAACAATCACAAGTAACAGCATGTGAACACAATCACAAGAAACAGCATGTGAACAAAATCACAGGTATCAGCATGTGAACAAAATCACATGTATCAGCATGTGAACACAATCACAGATATCAGAATGTGAACACAATCACAAGAAATAGTTCATGAAAACAATCACAGGTATCAGCATGTGAACAAAAGAAACAACATGTGAATACAATCACAAGTAACAACATGTGAACACAATCACAGGTAACAGCATGTCAACACAATCACATGTATCAGCATGTGAACACAATGACAGGTAACATCATGTGAACACAATCACAGGTAACAGCATGTGAACACAATCACAAGTAACAGCATGTGAACACAATCACAAGTAACAGCATGTGAACACAATCACAAGTATCTGCATGTGAACACAATGACAAGAAACAGCATGTGAACACAATCACAAGTAACAGCATGTCAACACAATCACAGGTATCAGCATGTGAACAAAAGAAAGAGCATGTGAACATAATCACAAGTAACAGCATGTGAAACAATCACAAGTAACAGCTTGTGAACATAATCACAAGTATCAGCATGTCAACACAATCACAAGTAACAGCATGTCAACACAATTACATGTATCAGCATGTCAACACAATCACAAGAAACAGCATGTGAACACAATCACAAGTAACAGCATGTGAACACAATCACAAGAAACAGCATGTGAACACAATCACAGGTATCAGCATGTGAACACAATCACAGGTATCACCATGTGAACAAAAGAAACAGCATGTGAACACAATCACAAGTAACAGCATGTGAACACAATCAATGGTATCTGCATGTGAAACAATCACAAGTAACAGCATGTGAACATAATCACAAGTATCAGCATGTCAACACAATCACAAGTAACAGCATGTCAACACAATCACATGTATCAGCATGTGAACACAATTGCAAGTAACAGCATGTCAACACAATCACATGTCTCAGCATGTGAACACAATCACAAGTAACAGCATGTCAACACAATCACAAGAAAGAGCATATTAACACAATCACAAGTAACAGCATGTCAACACAATCAAAGGTATCAGCATGTGAACAAAAGAAAGAGCATGTGAACATAATCACAAGTAACAGCATGTGAAGACAATCACAAGAAACAGCATGTGAACACAATCACAAGTAACAGCATGTGAACACAATCACAGGTAAAAGGCATATGAACACAATAGTAACAGCATGTGAACACAATCACAAGTAACAGCATGTGAACACAATCACAAGTAACAGCATGTGAACACAATCACAAGTAACAGCATGTGAACACAATCACAAGTATCTGCATGTGAACACAATGACAAGAAACAGCATGTGAACACAATCACAAGTAACAGCATGTCAACACAATCACAGGTATCAGCATGTGAACAAAAGAAAGAGCATGTGAACATAATCACAAGTAACAGCATGTGAAACAATCACAAGTAACAGCTTGTGAACATAATCACAAGTATCAGCATGTCAACACAATCACAAGTAACAGCATGTCAACACAATTACATGTATCAGCATGTGAACACAATTGCAAGTAACAGCATGTCAACACAATCACATGTATCAGCATGTCAACACAATCACAAGTAACAGCATGTGAACACAATCACAAGAAACAGCATGTGAACACAATCACAAGTAACAGCATGTGAACACAATCACAAGAAACAGCATGTGAACACAATCACAGGTATCAGCATGTGAACATAATCACATGTATCACCATGTGAACAAAAGAAACAGCATGTGAACACAAGTAACAGCATGTGAACACAATCACAAGTAAAAGGCATATGAACACAATAGTAACAGCATGTGAACACAATCACAAGTAACAGCATGTGAACACAATCACAAGTAACAGCATGTGAACACAATCACAAGTAACAGCATGTGAACACAATCACAAGTAACAGCATGTGAACACAATCACAAGTAACAGCATGTGAACACAATAGTAACAGAATGTGAACATAATCACAAGTAACAGCATGTGAACACAATCACAAGTAACAGCATGTGAAGACAATCACAAGAAACAGCATGTGAACACAATCACAAGTAAAAGGCATATGAACACAATAGTAACAGCATGTGAAACAATCACAAGTAACAGCATGTGAACATAATCACAAGTATCAGCATGTCAACACAATCACAAGTAACAGCATGTCAACACAATCACAGGTATCAGCATGTCAACACAAGAAACAGCATGTGAACATAATCACAAGTAACAGCATGTGAACACAATCACAGGTAACAGCATATCAACACAATCACGTGTATCAGCATGTGAACACAATCACAGGTAACAGCATGTGAACACAATCGCAAGTAACAGCATGTGAACACAGTCACAAGTAACAGCATGTGAACACAATCACAGGTGTCAACATGTGAACATAATCACAAGAAACAGCATGTCAGTACAATCACAAGTAACAACATATGAACACAATGACAGGTAACAGCATGTGAACACAATCACAAATAACAGCATATGAACACAATCACAATTAACAGCATGTGAAACAATCACAAGTAACAGCATGTGAACACAATCACAAGAAACAGCATGTGAACAAAATCACAGGTATCAGCATGTGAACAAAATCACATGTATCAGCATGTGAACACAATCACAGATATCAGAATGTGAACACAATCACAAGAAATAGTTCATGAAAACAATCACAGGTATCAGCATGTGAACAAAAGAAACAACATGTGAATACAATCACAAGTAACAACATGTGAACACAATCACAGGTAACAGCATGTCAACACAATCACATGTATCAGCATGTGAACACAATGACAGGTAACATCATGTGAACACAATCACAGGTAACAGCATGTGAACACAATCACAAGTAACAGCATGTGAACACAATCACAAGTAACAGCATGTGAACACAATCACAAGTATCTGCATGTGAACACAATGACAAGAAACAGCATGTGAACACAATCACAAGTAACAGCATGTCAACACAATCACAGGTATCAGCATGTGAACAAAAGAAAGAGCATGTGAACATAATCACAAGTAACAGCATGTGAAACAATCACAAGTAACAGCTTGTGAACATAATCACAAGTATCAGCATGTCAACACAATCACAAGTAACAGCATGTCAACACAATTACATGTATCAGCATGTGAACACAATTGCAAGTAACAGCATGTCAACACAATCACATGTATCAGCATGTCAACACAATCACAAGTAACAGCATGTGAACACAATCACAAGAAACAGCATGTGAACACAATCACAAGTAACAGCATGTGAACACAATCACAAGAAACAGCATGTGAACACAATCACAGGTATCAGCATGTGAACATAATCACATGTATCACCATGTGAACAAAAGAAACAGCATGTGAACACAAGTAACAGCATGTGAACACAATCACAAGTAAAAGGCATATGAACACAATAGTAACAGCATGTGAACACAATCACAAGTAACAGCATGTGAACACAATCACAAGTAACAGCATGTGAACACAATCACAAGTAACAGCATGTGAACACAATCACAAGTAACAGCATGTGAACACAATCACAAGTAACAGCATGTGAACACAATAGTAACAGAATGTGAACATAATCACAAGTAACAGCATGTGAACACAATCACAAGTAACAGCATGTGAAGACAATCACAAGAAACAGCATGTGAACACAATCACAAGTAAAAGGCATATGAACACAATAGTAACAGCATGTGAAACAATCACAAGTAACAGCATGTGAACATAATCACAAGTATCAGCATGTCAACACAATCACAAGTAACAGCATGTCAACACAATCACAGGTATCAGCATGTCAACACAAGAAACAGCATGTGAACATAATCACAAGTAACAGCATGTGAACACAATCACAGGTAACAGCATATCAACACAATCACGTGTATCAGCATGTGAACACAATCACAGGTAACAGCATGTGAACACAATCGCAAGTAACAGCATGTGAACACAGTCACAAGTAACAGCATGTGAACACAATCACAGGTGTCAACATGTGAACATAATCACAAGAAACAGCATGTCAGTACAATCACAAGTAACAACATATGAACACAATGACAGGTAACAGCATGTGAACACAATCACAAATAACAGCATATGAACACAATCACAATTAACAGCATGTGAAACAATCACAAGTAACAGCATGTGAACACAATCACAAGAAACAGCATGTGAACAAAATCACAGGTATCAGCATGTGAACAAAATCACATGTATCAGCATGTGAACACAATCACAGATATCAGAATGTGAACACAATCACAAGAAATAGTTCATGAAAACAATCACAGGTATCAGCATGTGAACAAAAGAAACAACATGTGAATACAATCACAAGTAACAACATGTGAACACAATCACAGGTAACAGCATGTCAACACAATCACATGTATCAGCATGTGAACACAATGACAGGTAACATCATGTGAACACAATCACAGGTAACAGCATGTGAACACAATCACAAGTAATAGCATGTGAACACAATTGCAAGTAACAGCATGTGAACACAATCACAGGTATTAGCATGTGAACACAATCACATGTATCAGCATATGAACACACTCACATGTTACAGCATGTGAACACAATAACATGTAACAGCATGTGAACACAATCACAGGTATTAGCATGTGAACACAATCACAAGTAACAGCATGTGAACACAATCACAAGAAACAGCATGTGAAACAATCACAAGTAACAGCATGTGAACACAATCACAAGAAACAGCATGTGAACACAATCACATATATCAGCATGTGAACACAATCACAGATGACAGCATGTGAACACAATCACGGGTATCTTCGTGTGAACACAATCACAAGAAACAGCATATGAACACAATCACGGGTATCAGCATGCGAACACAATCACAGGTAACAGCATGTGAACACTCACAGGTGAGCGTAATGACATGTGAAAGAAGTCTTGCAAAGCTGATAAATTCTACTATCTTGTGTTTTTTTTTTTTTTGTATTTTTAACTCAATGTAATTTTACAGCTTTACTGCAGTTGGCCTAATTTAAATTCCTCGTTCAGGTCTATATGGTGTTTTTCTATAACGCTATTTGGTCCATTACGAGCTTGCTTGCGTAATTCAAGCTTACCATAGAATATTTTCTTTGGAAGTCATTCACTTGGCTGGTCAACTGTACAGTATAGTCTTGATGTGTGTCATGCCAGTCTGTGAGATAGCTTCTTAGAAGCCTTCTACATCTGTCACCACATATCTTGTCATTTTATGCTAAGCAGTTTCCTTATAATGTACAGAATTTGAAGAAGAAGAAGAACAGAAGTTTCTTTGCTTGCTGGCTCTTCTAGGTCTCACTGAAGTACAGAATAGCAGAATAACTGCTACATAAACTCTCAAGTTGATGGTGGACTTGATCCCACTCGTGTGCCAAACGGTGGATCTTAGTTTTTCATAAGTAAGTTACGCACAATGTGGAAATTATGATGTTTACTTCAGCGTCAAAATATAACTACACTGGGTAAGGGGGGGGGGGGGGGGTTGCCAAAATATGCAAAACAGTTTACAGACGTTAACTTCTGGTTAAATGCTAAGACATATTGACATATTGGTATAGGCATAGGGTGTATTTTTAATGACTGCAGTGTTTGAAAGAGAGGAGTGGCTGGCCGAGTGGGTAGAATGCCGGATTCTCCTCCATCGGGAGACCCGGTTTCGAATCCTCGGTAATGTGTGGAGTTTTTTTTCTGTCCGGAGCAAAAAGAAAACTCTAACCTGCACAGTTCGCGGCGACTGCACTAGCCAGGCGACCTTAATTCCTCAGACTCAAGACCCCCTTGCCATACACTGCAAGGTACTATATTAGCAGTACATGACAGTGTTTGACAATATTGCCGGTCTAAATTTTGTATTCACCCTCTTTAAAGTTCATGCAACATAATAGGCAAATACAAAACTTGGACTGGCAATATTTTCAAACACTGCACAGTCATTAAAAATACACCTTGTATTTGGTACTATCCCCCATATTTGTATAGAGCAATCGGCGACGGACGACATCGGAATCATGCAGGTCGCCTTTACTTCCCACGTTAATTAATGGTACCCATTTAGGCTGGATCGATCAGAAAGCCCCAATTCATTTTTTTTAAATCGATGGGAAATTGAAACACACAACCACCAGGATGGTCGTTTTGCTAGCCACTGCGCTACCATGGCTCCAGGTGTTTTCTTCAGTGGACTAGGCTCAGGGATCGTACCGGAATGCGATCAGCGTTGCCAGTGGTGGGTTGTGCTCAATCTTCAAACCTCAAATTCTAAAACAACCAAACAAATCAGTTTCCTTTAGTATCTATTAATATTTAGTTTATTGACTTGCTTCACGTAATTTTGTAACTCGTGTTCACTTTTGTTATTAACACAATGTGATTAGCATATTTAACTAAGATTGTTTATGATTTTTTCATTGATGTTCACTCCAGGAAACTTTTCAACAGGTTTAGATATTCTTTCTGTGTATAAGATGAAAAGACTCAATAATAACATACATATCCTTGCCGTGCTCCTCTTTTTATATATTCGTGTGATGAGAAATAGTTTTCGTATCTAAGCGCGTGTTCCAAGTATTTGTTACTAATAATAGATCTGCTATCTTTTCATCTAATGTTATATTGAGGAGAAATGTAATTAACTACTCATGTTGTACTTTGTCAGAAACTTTCTTGTTGATGTGTAGCTTTACATGCTTTAAGCCGCACTGGACATATGTCGGTAGTGGATTGTGCTTAATATTTAAATCTCAAATTCCGAAACAACCAAATAAATCAATTTGATTATTACTTGCTGGACTTTATGCGGCCTGATGTGCCTTGCCAGTAAGAAGACCTGATCGTTCGGGTCCACATCGATTGACGGAGGTCAGTCTCGGCGATCAGGCAAATATTGAGCTACAGCCTACGATGGGTGACGTTGTAATATTCTGTTGTGATAATTTGGCCGTGTCCAGCGTGTGCCGCGTGGTCTAGTGGTTACACACCCGCTTCACACGCCAGTGATCCGGGGTTTGTTTCCGGGTCCGGTCAAGGATATGCACTACTGATGAGCTCAAACGAGAGCGAAACTCGAGTCTAGTACTTCCACATTGACGTGGATAGGCCTTAGGTTCATACCATAATACGATCAGCGTTGCCAGTAGTGGGTTGTGCTCAATATTTAAATCTAAAATCCCGAAACAACCAAATAAATCAATTTGATTATTGCTTGCTAGACTTTGGGCGGCCTGGTGTGCCTTGCCAGTGAGAAGACCTGATCGTTCGGGTCCACATCGATTGACGGACGTCAGTCGCGGTGATCGGGCAAATATTGAGCTACAGCCTACGATGGGTGACGTTGTAATATTCTGTTGTGATAATTTGGCCGTGTCCAGCGTATGCCGCGTGGTCTAGTGGTTGCACACCCGCTTCACAGGCCAGTGATCCGGTGTTTGTTTCCGGTTCCGGTCAAGGATATGCACTACTGATGAGCTCAAACGAGAGTGAAACTCGAGTCTAGTGGTTCCACATTGACGTGGTTAGGCCTTAGGTTCATACCAGAATACGATCAGCGTTGCCAGTAGTGGGTTGTGCTCAATATTTAAATCTCAAATCCCGAAACAACCAAATAAATCAATATGTCGGTATACCCATATTTTCATAGACCAATCGGCGCTGGGGCGTGACGTGGTTAGTATCACGCCAGCCGCCATTACTTCTGAAAACATGTCATGGTACCTGTTTTAAGCTGGGTCTACCTGAGAGCCCAGGTCAATTACAAAAATTCAAACTCACTCCAATGCAGATCGACCTCCAACCACCGGATCGGCAGACGAGTGTCTAGCCACAACTCTACCGAGGCTTCCTCTCTTCACTAGAGCGCAACACAATAAAGGTATTCTGTTAAGTTCCAGGAGAATCTTGAAAACAGGCTACAAAAGTTGTATATGCAATGTTTATATTTGACAATGTTTGTTTTTCCCTGGATGAATGTAACATGCAGAAATTATGAACGAAAGATGAGTGGTTGGAAGAGTCGAATGTAAAACGGGTCTGCGTGCCCAATTTGTGACCCTTTGAAAATAAAGTTCGTTCGTTTGTTCGTTCTCTCTCTCTCTCTCTCTCTCTCTCTCTCTCTCTCTCTCTCTCTCTCTCACTCCCTCCCCCCCCCCCTTGAGAATGACCTGCACCATAAGCAAACATTATATAACCACACCGTTGACTATCTTTTCAAGTCCACATCTGAATTATCAGTGTCCTTGATAAACTTCAAGTTATTCACTCCAACTGGACTCTCAGACTGGTCCTCAGCACCTGTGATGAATCAAGAATGGATGACCAGCACTTCTTTCCCACCCATTACATGTCAACAAATACAGATTCTTTTATTTATGTATGTTGGGCTTTATAATTACACGAAGACAGCCATTATCGGTGTATTCCTCGGTAATATTCAATGTTTAGGTGAAAGGTAGATATTGATTGGTGTATGTTGTTATGTTGTTGTTGTTGTTTGTCCATCAAGAATGATGATGACCATTCATTTCATCCAGTGGGGTTGAAGGTGTGGAGCCGTGGGTTCTAAGATGGCTGATAAGGCCTATTTTGGCTCGAAATGTTCTTTGACAATGTGGGCAAAGAATGCTTGACGTCTCTGGAGGAGGATTTCCTGCAGTGGTTTTTCTGTCCTGCCTTTTCTTCACAGCTCTTGCAGTCCTGGTTGCCTCACATATGACTGCACCTTTGCGCAATGATGCACGCCACGAATTTCGGTCTCTGGCTGCAGCCTCCCAGGTGTCATGATGAATTCCAAAAGCATTCAGTGAAATTTTCAGAGTGTCTTTAAAACGTTTCCTCTGGCCACCTTGGGAGCGTTTACCACAACGCAGTTCGCTGTAGAAGATTCGTTTAGGGAGCCTGTGATCTGGCATGCGGGTCAAGTGACCAGCCCAGCGAATCTGATTCTTCATCAGTAGAGTGTGGATACTGGGCATGGATGCTCTTTCTAGGACTTCAGTGTCTGGAATCTTGTCTTGCCATTTAATCTTCAGTAGCTTCCTTAGGCCGGTCTCTCTGGCTGTGGGGTTACAACACTTTCTCTCTGTAATCCCGTTTATCACGCAGAGTCTCGCAGCGGAGCGAGAACTGAGGTGGTTCGACCCCCGCTCGTGACTTGCGGATACTGAGCCGGCCGCTCAGAAAGCAATGGCAAACTACTGAGCGTAATCTTGCCAAGAGATCAACAGACAGCTGAAAGATGCTGCTGTTGACAGCTAAGTCCTGTAAAAGGATACGCTTCCTTAGGCAGACTGTGTGGAAGTGGTTTAATTTCCTAGCGTGTCGCTGATAAACAGTCCAGGTTTCACAAGCATATAGCAGTGTGGATAATACAACTGCTTTGTAGACTTTTAGCCTTGTTTGCAGGCTTATTCCAGTTCTGTCCCATACATTCTTGTACAGTCTGCCAAAGGCTGCACTGGCCTTGGAGATTCTTGCATTCACTTCGTCATCGATTGTGGCAGCTTGTGACACAGTGCTGCCAAGATAGGTGAATTTGTCCACAACACTTAGTCTATGATCATTCACTTTGATATTCGGCACAGTGTGATTATTCCCTGGAGCTGGCTGGTACATAACTACAGTCTTCTCCAAGTTGATATTGAGCCCAAATTTGGCACAGGCATGTGAGAAAGCTGAAACATTATGTTGCACGTCCGCCTCTGAGTTGGCGTATAGAGCGCAATCATCAGCAAACAGGAGCTCTCTGACGGTGCCGCTGTCAATTTTGGTTTTAGCTTTCAGCCTTCTGAGATTGAATAACTTTCCATCCATACGGTAGTTGATGTCTATTCCAATGTCGTCGTTCAAAGGCATTCATCAGCATGGCTGAAAACATGAGGCTGAACAGTGTTGGTGCCAGGACACATCCTTGCTTCACTCCATTGGTGACAGGAAAGGGTTCAGACAGTTCACCATTTTCCTGTACTCTTGCCTGCATGCCGTCATGAAATAGCCGCACTATTTGGACAAACTTTCGTGGACAGCCATATTTTGCCATAATCTTCCACAATCCATTGGTGTATAAATATTAGGTGAAAGGTATAGATTGGTGTATAAATGACAATCTCTTCATCTCATCTCATCTTGTTCCTCTTGCACCTTGCGGTGTCGAGACGTCAATATTATTTTTGTCCATCTCTAGTACCAGCAGTATGATTGTTTAGCTTATGTTATACCAACCACCACTTCATACCTACATTTGTTACTCCATATAAATTCGCACGTCCATCAAATTGCTAATTAATCCGCTCAATACATGTTCTGTCTAGCTGTACTGTATCCTTTACAGGACGTAGCAGTCAACCCCAGCATTGTTTTGGCTGTTCGTGATTCCTGGGCAAGTTTGCGTTCAGTAGTTTGCCATTGCTTTCTGAACGCCGGCACCCATACCATTTCATAAAAACAAGCCAACGCATGTCGGTCTGCTGACAAATCGTTCGCAAGACCTTCGCCCCGGAGCCGGCGCTAGATTAACTAATTCAGGCATACAAGTGTATTACTTTAAAGTAACAACTGTTTAAAATATCAAGGGTTAAAACAGCATCTGCATGGGGTGGAACGATTTAAAGCAAATCCGCTAATCGCTATACACAAAAATCTGTACATGCCATTAAAAGCATACCAAAGTTGGGGGGGGGGGGGGGTTTGGGGGGGGGGGGGTGGGCCTTAACATCTCGTCCTTTCATTTTGCACCTTCTGTATCACCGGTGTACTCGAAGTACACTTGTTCCTGCAGCGAGGCGATGTCGTCATTGGGAGGTGACGGTTCGAATCCAGATGAGTAACTTTAGCTTTCAATTTATATGTTGTCTAGTGTGTCTTCCCATACGCCTGTGAACTGCCAAGCAGCAATACATGTGTGCTTATTTATGAACTATAAAGAAGACATAACTGTTGTCATTTTTAAGTCAGTAGAATATTATAATTATTTGCTTTTTGTGTGTTACCTGGAAACAGAAGGAGGGTCCCCAAACGCGAAGGTGGGCACGGAACATTAGAGACACCACTGCATGAAAGAAAAAAAACACGAGGCAGGGGAGGTAGCGACAGACAGAATCGGCAGCCCTTGATGAAAGTATTTCTGCAAGGATCTGCTACATGTATAATGATATGGGAACTGTTTAGATCAGCCAGAAAGTAGCCAATCTCCCAGCGGGTCATGTTTGCTTGCCCGGGTCATGTATTCGAATTCCCTTCGAGGCGTCTAACACCCCCGCCAGAAACCTAGGTTCACGGGTCAACCCAGCCTAAAATAGGTGCCGGGAAATTTCCCCGTGGGAAATTCAGGTGGCCGACATGATATTGACCAAATCACCCATCTGGGTGTCGATTGTTCTAAAACATATAAGGATATCACCATCAATATGTCTCATAGCGTACAAATTAGTACTTTACTTTACCTATTTACCCCACGGGTCAAATACCACAAAGAACGCGGTTGGACAATGAAAATGAAACTTTTGTTATTCAAACTGAGCGCTAGGGAATTTTGATTGGTTCTTATTTTCCTGAAAAAGAACTTACAATTGTTACGACCAAAATATTTTTCAAAGAAAATAATAAACATTTGTATTAAAAATAATCTTTCAAACTTCGTGTAATGGTTAAAGTAGAGTAGATAGGATTACAAAGTAAAGCTTATAGTTTGAGGGTTTGTTAAAGACAACACTTGTTAGTCGCCTTCTTGGTTCAGTGTGTAGTTTATCCGTAAAAAACAAACGAAGAGAGAAGAATTGGTGTGTAAAACAGGTGGACGTAGCACATTTTTATATTAAAGTGTATCGTTTTATCACTTTCACCATAATTTATGTTTAAAAAAAATCATATTCTTAAATGTGTTAGTTATACTAACTATTATATATTATATATAAGTTAAATAACATTTAGTTAACTTAGTAATAAGTCACTATCACTGAATGTAAGAAAGAGAGTGCTGAAATGCTATATAGAACCAGTTTTGCTGTATGGCAGTGAATCCTGTAACGTAAATTAACAAATTAAGAAGAAATTAGAAGCAAAAGAGATGTGCTTCCTGAGACGAATGTTGCGAATTCCGTGGACTGCCAGAGTAACTAACAACGATTGCCTGAAATAGGCCAATGAAACTAGAACATTATATACAACGATAAGAAAGAGACAAAAAGCTTTCTTTGGTTATGTGATGAGAAGAGTGGCATTGGAGAACATCGTGACAACTGGAAAGATCGAGGGGAAGAGAGGCAGACCAAGAGAAGTTATGCTGGATGGACTGAGACGGTGGCGTGGAAGAATATCATCAGCAGAATTAATCCAGAACACCACAGACTAAAATCTGTGGAGAGCCATGAACGCCTACGCCAGCTGGCAGGGCACTAGATGGTGATGATGAGTCCAAAGCATTGCAGTAGAAATTATAACTAACACAAACGTATACCTACAGGTTGTATTTATTTCTGATGCAATGTCAGTTCTGAAAGATCTCACGACCGACAAACTGCCAGATCTAATAAAAACTCTCAGTGAAGAAAATAACAACAAAATGGTAGAACAATTGGAATTCGCGCCTCCCATCTCTTACCTGGATTTGCACATGCCAGAGTAATAGGTAACGAACGCGTAGATCAGCAGGCAATTATGCACCAATACAAATCGGAAGAAGCATGGACAAGGCTGGTATAATCATTGCAATACGGACTCAGTTGGTGAATACTGATAAGACATCGAAACATCGACGGCACTAACTGAGCGTGAAGCCCAGACAAGCACGCCAATGTCGCCTTCGTGGGAAATAGATGAAATGCCACAACCAACTCCTTACGGGAACAGTGAGCAAAAATTCTTTGGGATGGCTGCTGCATCGGAGGATTGAGCACGCATGGAGATGCCCAAAATGCAGTAACATCGTTCGACATAGCATAAATAACATAACATAACATAACACATCATAACATAACATAATACATCATAATATAACACAGCATAACATAATATAATACATTGCCACAGTTGTATTTATTTAAGTTTTCTCGTTCTTACATTGTCACCCCTTTTTGTCCTATTGCTTTTGCCATGAAGCGTTGCAGAGTGGAGGAATCTGTAATTTTCTGTTTGTCACTTGTCTTGTTGCTTGTGCTAATGTCTTATTTGATTTCTTAAATGTCTAGTTTATTCCATCTGACCAACTCTCCCTGGGTCGTCCTCTCGTCTTGTATCCCGATGTTCTCATGTAAAACGCTCTAACCCATTTTAGCTAAATGTCCTAACCATTTTATTCTTTGGTGTTTTATAAAGTCAGCAATCGGTTTATCCCTACACTTGTTCTTAGTTTCTCATTTATCTCTATTCTTGTTTTCCCAACTGCGTTTCTTATGCATCGCACATGTTGCGATTGCACGCATCTGTGTTTCTAGGATAGTTATGCGGCCAAGGGGTTACAAATTCAATTCGTAATCTCGCTAACACTATCGAAAAACAGCTGTGGGGAATTTGGAAGCACGCCACCTTGCGTAGGTTTACATACAATGGTATGAGTGCAGTCGTTCAGAAATAAATGGCAAACTACTGAACGTAAACTTGCCCAAGAATTACAAACAGCTACAAAAGGCTGGAGTTTACTGTTACGTCATGTAAAGGATATATGCTACTAACTTTTTTACTTTCTAGGACTGACCATGCCTGGCATTAGTATCACAAAGTTTGACGAGTTGAGTTGCATTAAAAAAGACATCACATCACTCCGGGCATTCCCATACGTGATCCGTTCTCATCTTCAACAGCCAGCGTGAAGTCCCAATACTAATGGTACAAGTTGCAGTCTGATTATGTGTCCTTCTGACCTTTCTTCGAAAAACCGAGTATCGGCCAGATCCTGTGGTTACTCCATGCAGCACCATTCTCTCTAGGGTAAGATGATTTATCTGCTCTTCCACATTATATACATGTTCCTAAAGACATGACCACATCTGCCTTATCATGCGTTGGAGAGAATACAGCATACATAAACTCTTTTTTTAAAAATACTTATATAATTTCTTCTTCTTTCGTTCCCTTGAAATTGACTGTATGTGTCTGCAATCTTGTATAAATGTCAGTGTTTTTTTAGTTCACTCTGTGGTCCATAAAGCTGATCTTTGTTGATATTTGGGAGTGTTAGTATAAGTGCCATTGCGGAAAATTGGCAGGGGTTCTGGTAGAATCTCAAAACTGAGATGGAAGACCAGGAGAACTTTCAATCAGATAGCGGTGGGTATGATTATTAGTGTGACTCTTAGCTGGCTGTTGGAAATAGAGGACGGAGCGCATATGCGAATGTGAATGTCCTAAGTGCAGTGATGTCAGATTGCTCGGATAGCAAATCCATTATGTGGAAAGTCCGAATCCAAAGCTCACTGAGTTGATGTTATCTGCAGACTGCATTCTTCTGGTTTCCAGAGGAACAGCCTGTGGTGACTGGAAGGCCCAATATACGGAAGTGAGGCTAAGTAGCCATGTGCAGGACGTGACGATTCCTTGGGTGAGCCCAGTACCAGAGCGCTGTGTGTCGGCTCTGCAATTATGGTAGCCTCCTTGGATGGCGAGGAATGCCCATGGTCTGCCCCTGCCTTCCCTTGAGGGCTGACCAGGATGTCTTTGGCTGTTCTATATACTATATGGGCCAGCTGGGATGGGGGTTAACACCACAACAGTGAGAGTCAAACGTCCTAAGAAACCCCGGGAAGGTTAACCCGGTCAACAATGTCCGCATAAGTCGTATGTGTCGACCTAACGGCGCAAGAACGCAGCCCTGCCGTAAACAGGCACAACGCAATCACGTCCGAAAAACCTCTCCGTATGGACGAAGAAGAAGAAGCTCAACTCAGTATCAGTATAGAATACAGTATAGGTGCCACTCTTGTCTGCTGCAGCAACAGCAGAAACAAACCCACAGTGACTTCCCCTGACACCTTTCTGACGAACCAAAATAAACTTGACCGACTTCTGGGAAGTGGAACGAACAAAAGTAGCACCAAAACCATGTAAATGAATAAGTCATTTGAATTCCTGGCAAACAGGTGGGATGATTAGTTTACAACTAACAAAAGTGCCATATTGTATATGCTATGTCACGTCTAACTGGTTATTCCCTGTAAAATAAAATTTGTAAACAAAAACCCGACAGTGCCAAGTCAAAATGGCGTCTAGGATTTTTATTTTTAATTAACAAGTTACAGCATTACCACAAGTCGTAACAACACGTAATCAATAAGTATTTTAGTTGACATAGTCAGTATAGTTTATTTATGGCTGGGAGTGAAGGAAACTACACATTTATATGTAATGCGTCCGTAAGCTCTATTTACCTATAAAATTTTTTTATTAAGTTAGTATTGTTAATTATTGTAGCAGGTGACAGACGATGCTGCCACTGCTGACTGACATTTGAATTTTGATCCTTTCTCTCGTTCGACTTCCACTCCAGTGGTAATGCTTCGCGGTTAACCCCCCACTTTGGTGATTAGTGAGGAGATCGACAAGAGCTATTATATAACAATAGTCCAGAAAGTGCAGCCTGTTAATTGTGTTATGTAGTTTTCATAAGATATTTAGTTTTGTTAAAATAAACAAAAAATATATATTTAGTTTTTATTTAAATATTTGTGAACACTTATTTTTTTGCCATTATGATTATCCTGGACGTCTTGCCATGAAAACTTAGGTAACTTAATCTGAAAAAAAAAAGAATACAGTATTAGTATACACAGAGAAATGCTATTCAAAGGACTTCTTGCTATGAACAATTAAACATAATCTTAGATAACTCAACTGCCAAAACAAAAGTCCTTGTCTATCAAGCCTGTGTCCTTAGTACTCTTCTCTATGGCAGTGAGGCCTGGACAACTTACTCACACCAAGAGAACAATTTAAACAGCTTTCATATGCGGTGTCTGCGAAGAATTCTTGGTATTAAGTGGCAAGACAAAATCACAAATACTGAAGTATTGGAAAGATCAGGTTGTGTGACAGTTTATTCCATGCTCAGTCTTCGTAGACTTAGATGGATAGGACATCTTAGGCGGATGGATGATGGTAGAATACCAAAGGATATCTTTTTTGGTGAATTACAGATGGGTAAGAGATCTCAGGGTCGGCCTCTACTACGATACAAAGATGTGTGTAAGCGGGACATGATTGATACAGGCATTGATAATGCACATTGGGAGCAAGTCGCCGCTGAACGTGTTGCATGGAGGGCAAATATCAGAAATGGAATAAAGTCAAAGGAGAAAATTATTGCAGAAAAGTCACACACCAAGCGTTTGAGACGTAAGATGGTGCATGATGGTGGAAATGACCACGTGTTCACATGCACCCACTGTGAACGGACATTTACAGCGCAAATTGGCCTTATCAGTCACACTCGCTACCGCCATAGTTAAAAGTTATTATGCCTTTTTAAAGCACAACCTATCGTCTGTCAAGACGGCAAGGTGCCAATGTGTAGATAACTCAATATGAAAGTACACAGAGAAATGCTATTCAAGGGCTACTTGCTATGAGTGTACACATTCATCTGAAACAATAAGTGGAGGCATTTTTCTGAAGTAAAAGTGGAAGCAAGCATTATCAGTAGTAACAATATGAAAATAAAGATCATGAGTAAGTCAGTAACACTAGAGCAGACAGAAATAGAAATCTTAACATATGTTGAAAAATTATGAGAAACAAATATTTTAATATCCCCCTCCCAACACTGAAGATTCATGATATATATACTAAAACTTAGCATACATTTCACAAATTGAGTGTCAAGAAACTGAGCACTGAAGATAAATGATTATATTAACCTCATATTTCTCTGATGGAATGTCATGAGACTGAATGGACTAATGATTATACAAACATTCATATTTCTCTGATGGAATGTCATGAGACTGAATGGACTAATGATTATACTAACATTCATATTTCTCTGATGGAATGTCATGAGACTGAATGGACTAATGATTATACAAACATTCATATTTCTCTGATGGAATGTCATGAGACTGAATGGACTAATGATTATACAAACATTCATATTTCTCTGATGGAATGTCATGAGACTGAATGGACTAATGATTATACTAACATTCATATTTCTCTGATGGAATGTCATGAGACTGAATGGACTAATGATTATACTAACATTCATATTTCTCTGATGGAATGTCATGAGACTGAATGGACTAATGATTATACTAACATTCATATTTCTCTGATGGAATACCATGAGACTGAATGGACTAATGATTATACTAACATTCATATTTCTCTGATGGAATGTCATGAGACTGAATGGACTAATGATTATACAAACATTCATATTTCTCTGATGGAATGTCATGAGACTGAATGGACTAATGATTATACTAACATTCATATTTCTCTGATGGAATGTCATGAGACTGAATGGACTAATGAT
The DNA here is from genome assembly GCA_963921405.1 of Cepaea hortensis. Classification (NCBI taxonomy): domain Eukaryota; kingdom Metazoa; phylum Mollusca; class Gastropoda; order Stylommatophora; family Helicidae; genus Cepaea; species Cepaea hortensis. The sequence goes on from OY992885.1 coordinate 28,158,859, forward strand.
TATACTAACATTCATATTTCTCTGATGGAATACCATGAGACTGAATGGACTAATGATTATACTAACATTCATATTTCTCTGATGGAATGTCATGAGACTGAATGGACTAATGATTATACAAACATTCATATTTCTCTGATGGAATGTCATGAGACTGAATGGACTAATGATTATACTAACATTCATATTTCTCTGATGGAATGTCATGAGACTGAATGGACTAATGATTATACAAACAGTCATATTTCTCTGATGGAATGTCATGAGACTGAATGGACTAATGATTATACTAACATTCATATTTCTCTGATGGAATGTCATGAGACTGAATGGACTAATGATTATACAAACATTCATATTTCTCTGATGGAATGTCATGAGACTGAATGGACTAATGATTATACAAACATTCATATTTCTCTGATGGAATGTCATGAGACTGAATGGACTAATGATTATACTAACATTCATATTTCTCTGATGGAATGTCATGAGACTGAATGGACTAATGATTATACTAACATTCATATTTCTCTGATGGAATACCATGAGACTGAATGGACTAATGATTATATTAACCTCATATTTCTCTGATGGAATGTCATGAGACTGAATGGACTAATGATTATACAAACATTCATATTTCTCTGATGGAATGTCATGAGACTGAATGGACTAATGATTATATTAACCTCATATTTCTCTGATGGAATGTCATGAGACTGAATGGACTAATGATTATACAAACATTCATATTTCTCTGATGGAATGTCATGAGACTGAATGGACTAATGATTATACAAACATTCATATTTCTCTGATGGAATGTCATGAGACTGAATGGACTAATGATTATATTAACCTCATATTTCTCTGATGGAATGTCATGAGACTGAATGGACTAATGATTATACAAACATTCATATTTCTCTGATGGAATGTAATGAGACTGAATGGACTAATGATTATACAAACATTCATATTTTTCTGATGGAATGTCATGAGACTGAATGGACTAATGATTATACAAACATTCATATTTCTCTGATGGAATGTCATGAGACTGAATGGACTAATGATTATACTAACATTCATATTTCTCTGATGGAATACCATGAGACTGAATGGACTGATGATTATACAAACATTCATATTTCTCTGATGGAATGTCATGAGACTGAATGGACTAATGATTATACAAACATTCATATTTCTCTGATGGAATGTCATGAGACTGAATGGACTAATGATTATACAAACATTCATATTTCTCTGATGGAATGTCATGAGACTGAATGGACTAATGATTATACAAACATTCATATTTTTCTGATGGAATGTCATGAGACTGAATGGACTAATGATTATACAAACATTCATATTTCTCTGATGGAATGTCATGAGACTGAATGGACTAATGATTATACTAACATTCATATTTCTCTGATGGAATACCATGAGACTGAATGGACTGATGATTATACAAACATTCATATTTCTCTGATGGAATGTCATGAGACTGAATGGACTAATGATTATACAAACATTCATATTTCTCTGATGGAATGTCATGAGACTGAATGGACTAATGATTATACAAACATTCATATTTCTCTGATGGAATGTCATGAGACTGAATGGACTAATGATTATACAAACATTCATATTTCTCTGATGGAATGTCATGAGACTGAATGGACTAATGATTATACAAACATTCATATTTCTCTGATGGAATGTCATGAGACTGAATGGACTAATGATTATACAAACATTCATATTTCTCTGATGGAATGTCATGAGACTGAATGGACTAATGATTATACTAACATTCATATTTCTCTGATGGAATGTCATGAGACTGAATGGACTAATGATTATACAAACATTCATATTTCTCTGATGGAATGTCATGAGACTGAATGGACTAATGATTATACAAAACTTAACAAACATATTTCACAGTTGGAATGTCAAGAGACAGAACATTAAAGCTCAGTGATGACATTAAACCTAACATTCATATTTCACAAATGAAATGTCAAGAGACTGTTCACTAAAGATCAATTATTATAGACACCCAGTAGACTGTATGTGCTGTAGTACAAGAATTCCATCTCAGTACAGCATACCTGACTAGAAAGGTTGACATATCAACTAAAGTTTGAAGACTCCCTCACCTGAGGGAAGCTTAAGCTATGAAGTAGGCAAACAGGTTGTTAGAAGTAGGCACACAAACACAGCAGAAGCAGAACAGAGAGTGACTAGAGGATCCGGCTAACACCCAGTGAGGAAAGGTCACATGGGCACATAATTAGACTGCAACTCATACCATTAGTATAAGGACTCTTCGTTGGCTGGGGTTCTGGAAGAATCTCAAAACCGAGAGGGAAGACCAGGAGAACTTTCAATCACATAGCGGTGGGCATGACTCTTCACTGGCTGGTGAACGAGGGGACGGAGCGTGTATGGGAATGTCTTGAGTGCAGTGATGTCGGTTCTTAGCTCAATTCAACTCACTCTTTGCTGGCTGTTGAAGATGAGGATGGAGTATGTATGGGAATGTCTCGTGCTGTGATGTCATTCTCGACTCAACTCAAATATAGCATCTATAACATAAAGATGACCACAGAAATCATAAAGCTGTAGTCTTCAGACAGTACAAGTCATAGCAATTGGGAGACAATCTATTCATTGAGCAGGAGGGAGGTACTTTTCATTAAAGTAATGGGAGATTAAAAACATGAAACCTTTGAATTTTTATTGATTTTTATTTAAACTGATATCTGAAGATGTATAAATGTAGAGAAAGAATTGTAAACATGATGTAATGTAGCTTAGTTAATATATATATGCGCACATGTGCGGGTGTGTTTGTGTGTGTGTGTGAGAGAGAGAGAGCTAGAGAGTAAGAGATGAGGAAATAAACTACTTGAATTATATATTGTTGGCAAAGATCTGTGAAATAATAAAAAGTGTTGACAGTGAATAGCAGCTATAAGAATCAATGACTATTGGAAACATTTCAGTGTTTAAAGAAGGGTGTCTGCCACTCAGTATTTGTACAGTCCCCTGAATTGTTGTCATTAGTCAGCGAGTCTTAGGCATGTAAACATGACGCTTAATTTTTCTTTTTTACAAAAAAAACTAAAATTTTTTTGTTTATTTAAAATAGTTATTGTGATTGTTTTTGGTGTTATTGAGTAATTCCTAATATGGTTTTTCTGAAAATTATTTGTCTTAAATAGGAGTTACCCAGAATAAAAACACAGTTTGAATGATGGATCACGGTTGACAGGCGTGACTATTTGACCATTAATTGAAGTAGAAACTGCTGTAGTTGACAGCGTCCAACGTTACAAGATGCTGTATGTATTCCAGATGGACGTCGGTCAAATGCTGACCTTTGAAATATCGTTATTAATGGATACGTAAGTGTCAGATGTAACTGTTTCTTTATCAGATTGATCTATTTCTTTATGTGCTAAATCATGTTACTTGATATAAAATTTTGCTAAATCTTGTTTTAGCACTGTGTTACATTTTAGTGAATAAATGAATGCTTTTTGAAGATGAATTCACACAAATATATGCACGCATACACAAACACTGAGAGAGAAAGAGAGAGACAGAGAGAACATTTCATCATGATTTGTATTTTGGGTATACATGTAACATGTTTCTTTAATTAATCATTACAAGACTTTAAGGATTGTATAACTGCTGTTTTCTTTTTAATGTTAAATTTTAATGTTTATTTCACATTTAACATAAACTAATCTTTTGCTCAAGAAAAATTAATAATTCAGATGGAATATATACTGAAATGATTTGTATGTTTTAAAAAACATATTTCCTTGCTTGTGAATTCTATGAGCTTTCATAAACATTTGCTTTTACCGTAACAACAATATATGTAATAGTTTATGATTAGTTCTGTTGTTTTCTCACAGTGTGTCAACCTTACAGCAAGAACTAGCTCGGGTTACTGGCATTAGTGTGGATAAGCAGATACTTCTAGTCAGTGGAGGACACAGTTTAAAGCCACAACAGAAAGTTATATCTTATGGGGCTGGCACAGTAAGTGTGTGCTCTTTTTAGGTGATTCTCTCTCTCTCTCTCTCTCTCTCTCCCTCTCTCTCTCTCTCTCTCTCTCTCTCTCTCTCTCTCTCTCTCTCTCTCTCTCTCTCTCTCTCTCTCTCTCTCTCTCTCTTGTTGGGGGGGGGGGAGAGAGAGAAAAAGAGAGTTTGAAATATTACAGTGAGAGTAAAATTACTAAGATATCAACATGACAACTTCAATAAGTTCTGCTGTAGCAAATGTGCTCAAACGATGCAATGACAGTTTAATTAATTAACAGAGAAACACTATTCACAAAATGCAAAATGTAAATTAACCATTGTTCCACCTCGAGCATTGGCAAACTCTCACCTGTGAGGCAGAAATAAGAAAGAGAATAGGAATGGCCAAGGTAATATTCAACAGAATCAGATGATTTATCATATCTAAACAGCTAAGTTACAAATTAACATTAAGAGTGATCTAGTTTTAAATTTATTCCACAATATTGTATGTTGCAGACATAAAAAAGTTAATAGGAATGGCCAAAATGTTCAACATCAAACATATTTTTATTTTGTGTGTGTACTGTTGCTGGCTTCATAGTCCATACATGTGCTACTACCTTTAGTGCACTGGATTGATTTTTGCGTGTGGAAAAGCTTTCCCTATTACCAGTGTCCCTCGCCATCATGCGAACTCGCTCTAACTTCTGAGGTATTTGTAATTTACATCCCCAGGTCAAGGATGAGAAGTCAACATTTTAGTCCAACTGACCAGTGTAGGGGTCGAACCCACGATCTCGGCATTAGCACACCGGATGTTTAAGAAACTGACCCCCATCCAACATTTTAAATACCAAAGAGCTTATCACATCTTAACAGCTACATTATAATTTAACATAAACAGTGATCAACCCAACCACCATCATAAACAACAAAAGAGGTATGCCAATATTTAATCCACAACAAAGACTAGCAAGGTGGGCTGAATACTTTCAAGAACTACTTAACCCCACAGATAACATAGGAAACCTCACTTTTGTGCCTAAACGCCAGGGACAGCAAGAACCAAATTTCATACCTGCAGAAGTCAAAGCAGTTATACAGAAAAGTCCTAAAAACAAATCACCAGGTCCAGATGGAATAACCACAGAAGCTATTCAGGCCTGTGGGGAAACAGGAGTTAAATGGCTAACAAGACTTTTTAATATAGCATGGGAAGAAAGAAAAGTCCCAGATGATTGGCAACAGGCAATAATATTACCAATATGGAAAAAGAAAGGCAATATGAGAGAGTGCGAAACATACAGAGGTATATCACTCCTGAGCCATATAGGGAAAATGTATGCAAAACTTTTGGAACAAAGAGCTAGACCAATAGTTGAACAACAGTTAAGCAAAGCACAATTCGGTTTTCGGAAAGGTAAAAGTTGCACTGATGCATTATTTACACTTAGACAAATTTGTGAAAAAACTATTGAATATAGTGACCAGCAGAATATTGTGTTTGTAGATCAGGAAAAGGCTTTTGATAGAGTAGACAGATACAAATTATGGACCATCCTTGAAGACTATGGGATAGAAGGGCAACTGCTAGAAAACATCATAGCCATGTACCACTCGAGCCAAAGTGCAATAAGAACACAGGAAGGTATATCAGATATGTTCACAGTCAATACAGGAGTGAGACAGGGATGTGTGCTCTCTCCCCTGCTATTCAATATCTACATGGACAGAATTTCCAAAGAAGCAAGTCTCGACAGACCAGATTCAGAAAATTTAGAACTCTTAACTCCAGATGAAACAACTGACCCACAGGGAATAAATGAACTTCTATTTGCAGATGATCAGTGCCTGTTTTACAGCGACGAGGGCAGACTACAAAATCATATTACTAATCTGAGTTCAACATGCAGCAGATACAATATGAGTATAAACACAGCCAAAACCGAAGTAATGCTAGTTAGCAGATCGCCAGGCCCACTAAGTATACAGATAAATAACACACCTCTGAAACAAGTTAAAGAATTCAAATACCTTGGAAGTATGATCACAGAAGATGGCAGATTAGACAGAGAAATTGAAATCAGATGTCAAAAAGCTAGTGCACTTACATATCAACTGTCACCCTTACTGAAACATCCAAACATACCCATGTCCGCAAAACGACAGATAATAAACAGTATATTCACACCAACCCTATGCTACCAATCTCAAACCTGGACTTTATCCAAATTACACCTTCGCAAGATCAACACCTGCGAAATGAGATGCCTGAGGAGAGCTGCCAACTTAACAATCCGAGACCGAGTAAGGAATGCTACTATCAGACAGACTGTGGGATCAACACCTTGTGCCACATTTATTGAAAGACAGAAGATCAAGTGGTTTGGCCATGTTGTTAGAATGCAACATCAGCAACTACCATCACTGGCCTTACATCAAAGATCATCTGCGACGAGACCACGAGGACATAAAGAAGAAAATGGATTGACGACATCAGAGACATTGTACAACCACACGGAATGACACTATCCAGTGCCGTCCACCGGGCGCTGGAACGCAAATTATTCCTCCCCACGACGCTTGACGGCAGAAGTGGAAGATGATGATGATGATGATGATGAGTGATCAAGTGTTAAATTGATACATTGACTCTTACATTATTGTATGGTGCAGAAACATGGACAAATGTAAGGGTAAAGCTGAAGCTTTCAAAGTGATTATAGATGAATAGGAGAGACATGGCAGGAGAAAAAAACAGTATTTACAAAGGCTGGGATAGAACATATAACACTACTGAATGAAATCAAGGTCAGACAATTAAGTTACTTTGGGAATGTAAAGAAATAAAGCTTCTTGTTAAAGGACATGGATTACAAAGTGGAGGGAAAGTATTCCCAAGGAAGAAAATATTACATGTGAGTGAACTGGACAACATCAGGAGATGGACTAAAAGTCTGTATGAGTGCACTGTGTAGATGCAGGTCAGAGAGTGTTGGACTGTATGAGTGCACTGTGTAGATGCAGGACAGAGAGTGTTGGACTGTATGAGTGCACTGTGTAGATGCAGGACAGAGAGTGTTGAACTGTATGAGTGCACTGTGTAGATGCAGGACAGAGAGTGTTGGACTGTATGAGTGCACTGTGTAGATGCAGGACAGAGAGTGTTGGAGACACAGTACTTTTGGCCTTTAATACGAAGATGCAGTTGGTGATGATGGGAAAAAAAAAGTTAAAAAGTTAGTTGCATATCCTTTACAGGGAGTCACAGTCAACCCCAGCGTTTTTATCTGTTTGTGATTTCTTGGCAAGTTTATGTTCAGTAGTTTGCCATTGCTTTCTGAACAACCGGCACCCATACCATTGTATGAAAACGAACGCAAGGTGGTCTGCTTCCAAATAGCCAGCAGATGTGTTTTGACCGCTGTATGCATGATTATGAATTGCATTTGTAACTCCTTTGCTACAGAGTCTCATGTTTAATTTAGACAAAAGTATTATTATTTTGCCATTTGTTTTTGTTGAGTAATGCCTTACATTTGCAGATCAATGTTAGACAAAAGAATCTGTATTTTGTCATAATTTTTATAGTGGATCAATATAATTGCAGATGATCATTCTGTTTTCTACAGGACACTAACCCAGTGTTTTTGTTCAGCAAACTGGCAATTGAAAGCCAGGAACCTCCATTGGTCAAGTCCTTTGGAGTTTCGAAAGGTAAGCTTTGATAAACTATTGCATTGTTATCCTTTTGGGAACCGCAGTAGCACAGCGACTAGCACACTTGTATGACGACCTCGTGGTTATGTGTTTGAATCCCATTCGGAGTGGATTTTTAAATCCATCTGGGACTCCCAGGTCTGCCCATCCTAAAATGGATATCAGGAAATGTGCTGGAATTAAAGCCAGCGAGATATTCACACACATCACCCATTGAGTACTGATTGGTCTATAGAAACATGGGGCCAGCACCATATACCCAATACCTCTAAAGGTGATTAAAAGGGCCCTTTACTTTACAGAAAGCAATGGCAAACTACTGAACGTAACATTTGCCTAGTACATCAACAGCAGCTGAAAAATGCTGGTGTTGACTGCAACGTCCCGTAAGGGATACGCAACAAAAATTAATTATTACTTTACAGAACAAAATTATTATCCATATAGTGTATAGGGTGTTGATCACATCCACTATCATCATTCTCGCTTGTTACTTAATCCTCAGTTTTTAATTAATCACAAATTGTTGTGGAATTGGGTTGGAGTACAATGTCTGCCTCTAACAAAACTGGTACAAGTCATGGTGCGGATTGCATTAATTTTTACACAGTAGGTAAGAGCTGGTATGTTCCTCCTGATTCTAAAGTATTGAATTAAAAGGTCTAGTTTTCTCAGATAAGGATGAAAAGCTAGGAGGATCTACTTGTTTAACACATTACAATTTCTTTGGAAATTAGAAATTGAAAAGAGCAGGTTGAATGGACCACTTCTTCTTCTTCAGCATTCCGAGTCATTGAGGTTCTTTGCTGCAGATACAAGCCGTCTCCATTCGTCTCTCTGGTGGACCTTCTCTTGCCAGTCATTATGGACCACTGTTAAGGCTAAATTTAAATATTAGAAAACCTGCCTGTAAAAGAATAATTATAGCATGTGTGAGTCACGTATGTCCACAGATTTGTTTTCTTCTAGCTGGTGCTGCAGAATTAGTGCAATGTGGTGAGATTTACCTTCTGTGATCTTTGGAAGGAGATTGGAGTACATAATGAGACAACAACGAAAGGATCCCTTACAAATGAAACCGGTGGAGGTTAGCATGACTGAATGGATAAGAATGCTTGTTGTTAAACATCCAATGTGCTGATGCTGAGGTAGTGGGTTCAACCTCTATACTGGTCAGCTGGACTAACATGTTGACTTATCCTTGACTTGGGGTCGTAAATTATAAGTACCTCAGAAGTCAGAGTGGGTTCACCTGATGACTAAGGACCTAATCCATATGCAAAAATCAATCCAGTGCACCAGTAGTATTAGCACGTGTATGGACTATGCTTCAGTTAAAAGCAGGCGAACAGAAAAAAACAAATGGGTGTATCTTATGATGATGACTAATTACCAGTAAAGTCATGAAATTAATCAGTGAGATGTAAATTTTGGGTTTAATTCTATGTGTGAATGTTGAGAAATGATATAATTATTTGTTTAACAGAAGTTCTTGGTGCTTTGAAAGACAGAATTACAGAGGCTGTTAATTTGCCTGTTGCTTTTGAAACTGTGACTAAGAGAACTAAAGTGGCTTGTGTGAGTATTAGATTGATAATAGTACCATGTTAAGTATTAGATTAGTAATAGTACCATGTGTGAGTATTAGACTGGTAATAGTACCACGTGTAAGTATTAGATTGGTAATAGTACCATGTGTGAGTATTAGATTGGTAATAGTACCACGTGTAAGTATTAGATTGGTAATAGTACCATGTGTAAGTATTAGATTAGTAATAGTACCATGTGTGAGTATTAGATTGGTAATAGTACCATGTGTGAGTATTAGATTGGTAATAGTACCATGTGTGAGTATTAGATTGGTAATAGGACCACATGTAAGTATTAGATTGGCAAAAGTATCATGTGTAAGTGTAAGATTGTTAATAGTACCATGTGTAAGTATTAGATCGGTAATAGTATCATGTGTAAGTATTAGATTGGTAATAGTACCACATGTAAGTATTAGATTGGTAATAGTACCACATGTAAGTATTAGATTGGTAATAGTATCATGTGTAAGTATAAGATTGGTAATAATACCACATGTAAGTATTAGATTGGTAATAGTATCATGCGTGAGTATTTGATTGGTAATAGTACCTTGTGTGAGTATTAGATTGGTAATAGGACCACATGTAAGTATTAGATTGGCAATAGTATCATGTGTAAGTGTAAGATTGTTAATAGTACCATGTGTAAGTATTAGATCGGTAATAGTATCATGTGTAAGTATTAGATTGGTAATAGTACCACATGTAAGTATTAGATTGGTAATAGTACCACATGTAAGTATTAGATTGGTAATAGTATCATGTGTAAGTATAAGATTGGTAATAATACCACATGTAAGTATTAGATTGGTAATAGTATCATGCGTGAGTATTAGATTGGTAATAGTACCACATGTAAGTATTAGATTGGTAATAGTACCATGTTAAGTATTAGATTGGTAATAGTACCATGTGTAAGTATTAGATTGGTAATAGTACCACATGTAAGTATTAGACTGTTAATTGTATATTGAAATCAGGAACTGTGGTAAAGTAGTTAGTATTAGTGTACTGACTTACAACACTGGTTGGTGCTGGATGTGATCACTAATAGTCCCATTGGAGGTAGAAGGTTTGCCTGTTAAGTGTGGGAAATGGACATGTATGCAGTGTTCAGTTAGTGGCTATGCTCGGCTTTATAAAAGAAAATATGGCTGCCACTGTAGGTTTAAAAAAAAAAAATAAACAGCCATCCAAGGGAAAAGGATGCTTTTCTACTAGAAGAAATGTGAAGTCATATAGAGAAAGTCGCAAGGAGTCTGTATTACCAACTTACTTCTTTTCATCTAGGAAAATCTCAGAAGTGGCACTTGGAATGGTAGAACAATGTGAATTGGGAGAGACAGCACGGTTGGTGGTAGAAGAATATGGGAGAGAACATGAGGGGAGCTGAAAGAGGTTGCAAAGGATAGAATGGCTTGGCGGGCGATGTTGGTTGAAGGTCTATGGTCTAATGGAGATAAAAGGCAAAAGAAGGAGGAGGAGACTGGATCATTACCAGACAAGTGGAGCTTTGGACCCCCATCTTTGAAAGTCTCCACCAAAAGCGATTGATTCAAAAATAGAAGAGAATCTACTGGGCAGCCTCCATGACCTCCTGGTGGCCATGGGATTTATGGAAGCTTTGTGTAGATGATTTGAGTACAGAATGGGCTGCTGACACAGATAGATTAGACGTTCTAGCACAGATTAGACTGCTGACACATATTAAACTTCTGAGCATATGTATTTCTCTTAATTTATGTTAATTAACAAATGTCTCAATACAGGAAATTCGAGACAATGCAAACAGAATGTTGGCATTTTGCTCCAATGAATTCAAGGAACAGCATCTTCAGTACCAGGGCTGGGGTACAGTGGTTGCTAATTTGGAAGAAATTGCACAGTAAGTTAAATGTAATTATGTATGACCACAAGTTATTTGTTCGTTTTTTGCTTTTAATGGGTAGTCCCACAGCAGATAGTGTTGTTGGGATGTGAAGTGTTAACCTTATCATATTCTAGGTCTTGACATATGGGCTGGGGTGGACAGTTCTCTTCCTTGCTGCCTTTCCTTCCAGACAATTCTGTAATTGTCTTGTATTCATTGTTATGAGGCTGGGTTGAACTCAGAACTGTTCTGGTACGAAAAAATAATCCTGCGCCTGCTGCTTTTGACCAACTACTTTGCAGGCAAGTGCACTTACCACTATGCCACTACTGCTCTAATTTGTTGTTGGATAAAAATATTAGCATATTATGTGGTCTGAATGTCACTGACATTATAAATTGAACATATGCCAATATGTGTGGAAAATAAAGTTAATCAGTCTTCAGGAAACCCAGTGTGATCGACAGTCTATAATAGTCCAAACTCGGTCATCACTCAACTGTCTGTCCAAAAAAAAACAAAAAACTTTCATCTACTGCCTTTAGTACCTTGCATTGTTGGGGGTCTGAGGTATTAAAGCCGCCAGGCTAGAGCAGTCGCCATGAACTGTGCAGGTTAGGATTTTATTTTTTCCCCCAACAGAAATAAATCCACACCTTACCGAGGATTCAAACTCGGGTCTCCCGTAGGAGAACCCATAGTTCTTAGCCATTCGGCCAGCTGCTCCCCCCATCTCTCAACAACTACTAAATTATTAACAAAGAAAGGGTGTTTCCTATGCTATATTCAACGAACAATGAATGATTACTCACATAAATTGAGGCCATAGCAATTAGGCAGCTAAAGCTGGGGTTATGCCAGCAGAAATATTTCACAGTGACTCTGTGATAACCGTGGGATAACATTACTCCATATTCAAATAGTATCAGAGACAGTGTGTTATGTATTTGAGGTAAAATATTATAAATCTATTCGCTTCATATGACGATAATTCTGCAGTGTGCACTCTACAAGATGCAGCAAAATATGGCAATCAGTAAATTGTGCAGCTGATTTTTTGTGACTTATGGGTTCAAACATATTACCTTAGTTTTCCCAGAACATGTTGGTGTGTTGGAAAATGAGTAGGCGGGCAGATTGGCTGAGTCTGTACTTTTGTGTTGGGTATTGGTGCACATATGTATAGTGTGGTGGAACAGATAAACATCATGATCTGGAGAGAATGGTTCTGCAGAGGATTTGGCAAATGCAGTATTCTTATGGACTTGCCGGTGTAATGGCGACGCGACGCGATGACTCGTTGTCTTGGGGGAGAAGCTGTTCAGTGTTTTTCTGTGGATTCCTTATGGAAATTCCCGTGAAATTCGTGTGGATAGTGTTTTTCCTTTGGATTATGTGATGTTATTTCGTGTTCGTTAATTGGAAGTGTTCAAAAGAAGCCACGGAAGGCAGGTGGTGGATGAAATTATGAGGGCAGCCAACAGATATTTGTTGGTTATGGTCTCGAGTTTTGCGACGGCAAGCTTTCTCTCTTTCGAGATACACTGATTGCGGTCATCCGGCCAGTATGGTCACTGCCATAGAGGAAAGCAACGGCAAACTACCTCTTTGAAATTGCCTAGTTTATTATGATTCGCTTAAAGACTGATCATCGCAAGACAAGGACAGAGACATTAAAATTAGGAACATGGAACGTTAGGACGTTAAACAACGACGGAACATTAGAGAACATAACACAAGAAATTCAAAGAGAAAAAATTAATATATTAGGTATGTGCGAAACGAGATGGACAGGAGCAGGCATCAAGATACATAAAGATTTTAAGATTATTTATTCTGGAGGTGAGGATCGACATAGGGGAGTGGCAATAATTTTGGACCGGAAAACATCGACGTCTGTGCAGGGATATTGGGCCGTGTCGGACAGAGTACTACTAGTTAAATTGAGTGGCAGACCTTTTAACATAAATGTTATTCAAGTATATGCCCCAACAGGAGAGTCCAGTGAAGATAGTGTAGAGGAATTTTATAATGACATAGAGTCTGCCTTAAAGAAATGTAAAAATTCAGAAATAAACATTATAATAGGGGACTTCAATGCAAAAGTAGGAAATCAAGGGGATAGATACACAGTAGGAAACTATGGTTTAGGAGAGAGAAATGAAAGAGGATACAGACTAGTAGAGTGGGCAAAAGAACAGGAAATGATTGTAGGAAACACCTGGTTCAAGCAACACCCTAGAAGATTATGGACCTGGATGAGTCCTGATAGCAGGATTAGAAACCAGATTGATTACATTCTCATTAGCAGAAGATTTAGAAACGCCCTAACAGTAGCAAAAACAGTTCCCAGTGCTGATTGTTATAGTGACCACAGATTACTCACAGGAACATTGAGGATAAAGTTGAAGAAAGTCAAGTATACAACAGGGAACACTAAATATGATTTGTGTACATTGAGTAATGACAAGGAAATACAAAACAAATTCAACATAGAAGTACAGAACAGATTTGAAATATTGTCTGATCTAGAGATCCTATTCCAGGATGTGGATGATCAATGGGAAATGTTAAAGAATTCAATCAATATGGCTGCAGAAACAACTATTCCAAAATTAAAGAAGGTGGGTCGTAAGAAATGGATGACTGAGGAAATTTTACACTTAATGGAAACAAGAAGACTCAACAAAAATAATCCTGCCAAATATGAAGAAATTCACAGACAAGTCAGAATATTATGTAGGAAGGCAAAAGAATCATGGCTTGAGGAAAAGTGCTTAGAAATTGAAAAACAACACAACAGTCAAAATACCAAATTAGTGCACAAAAGGATTCAGGAACTTACTAATAAAAGAACAAGTACATCAACAGGCTGTCTAAGAACTAAAGATGGCAAAATCATAATAGAAAAAGATCAGATTCTACATGTATGGACAGATTATGTGAAAGACCTGTATAATGATAACAGAGAGGAACAGTATGCTATTAGATTTAATAATGAAGGACCAGCAATTTTAAAGATGGAGGTTCAAAATGTTCTTAAGCATATGAAAGCTGGCAAGGCCCCCGGTGCAGATAACATCACAACAGAAATGATTAAAGCTTTAGAAGAATTTGGACTAGAGCAAGTCACTAGACTGCTGAACACATTATATGATACTGGAGATATACCTTCTGAATTATGTAATTCTGTATTTATTGCAATCCCAAAGAAATCAGGAACCTTAGAATGTGATCAACATAGAACAATTAGTATAATGAGTCACATCACAAAGATTTTGTTACGAATTATCATGCAAAGAGTGAGGAAGAAAATACAACCTGAAATAGGGGAAGAACAATGTGGTTTTGTAGAAGGAAAGGGTACAGTAAATGCTGTGTATATGCTGCGAACAGTTATTGAACGTGCTTTAGAAGTAAACAAGGATATACATCTTTGCTTTATTGACTACACAAAGGCTTTTGATAGAGTAAGACATGTCAACATTGTGGATATGCTGGCAGATCTACAAATTGATGGGAAAGACATTAGACTTATAAAAAACATATATTGGAAACAACAAGCTGCCATAAGAATTGATAATGAAGTAGGACAATACCAACCTATTAAGAGAGGTGTTAGGCAGGGATGTGTAATGTCTCCAGATCTTTTTTCCTTATACAGTGAAAATATTTTCAGAAATGTAGAAGACCTAAATGGAATCAGCATTGGAGGACGAAACATAAATAACATTAGATATGCAGATGATACAGTATTGATTGCAGACAATGCACAGGATCTGCAACAATTAGTAGACGCTGTGGTTGTACACAGTGAGCAGCTGGGGTTGGAATTAAATTGTAGGAAGACACAGGTTATGGTCGTCACTAGGAAGAACGAAGTACCACAATGTAATATACAAGTAAATGGGAATATTCTTCAGCAAGTGAATCGGTTCAATTATCTCGGAACAGTCATAACATCTGATGGCAGATGCCTTGAAGAGATTAGAACAAGAATCGCCATTGCGAAGGTAGCCTTTAGCAAGATGAAAAACATTCTGACCAATAAAATGATGTCAATTGAAACGAGAAAAAGAGTGTTGAGGGGATACATAGAGCCTGTTCTTTTGTATGGATGTGAAACTTGGACAATGTGCAGTCAAGCTGAAAAACATCTGATGGCTGCAGAAATGTGGTTTCTGAGGAAAATGCAAAGAATACCATGGACAGATAGAAAAACCAATGACCAAGTACTACAAGAGACAAATGAAAATCGTAGATTGATTAGAGAAATTAGACGTAGACAGTCAAAATTTTTTGGACATGTTATGAGAAGAAATGGACTGGAGAACTTGGTGACAGCTGGCAAGATCGAGGGGAACAGACCAAGAGGAAGACCGAGAGGAAAATACCTGGATGGCTTGGCCACATAGCATGGACGAGACAGGAACACTGAGCTGATCCACGACTCTGGTGATCGAGTGAAATGGCGAATCATGACCGCCCACGCTTTCCGGCATGGCACATGATTTATTGATTGAGTATTCTTAGGAAAGGCCAAACGGACACATAATCAGATAGCAGCTGTTACCATTAATATTGGATCTTTTCGCTGGCTGTTGAAGAGTGCTGTAATGTCAGTTCTGAACTCATCTCAACTTTATATCGCAGAAAGTATACAAATTTATTGTCTCTGCAAGTTCTCAGCATACCTGTTTTCTTTCACTTTGTATTGCCATGTGCTGCTGCAGCCAAGACCTATTTTATTTGCTAAGTTTTTGTAAATACTGAGACATGGTTGTATGTTCAAATGTACAACAGAAAGTTGGGCTTCGGGGAAGTACTGAATTAGATGATTGTATTTAGTTTACCTATATTTGATTACAAAAAGAGAAATTATAGCTGCAGCCAGGTATAACATAAAAATGGAAACATATGTATGTGTGACTCCTGTGAGAAAAAGAGAGATAACAAACACAGACACTGTATATACCTTACAACAAACTCAAATCCAGTGAACAGGCGCCACACAGACCTGTTTTCATTTTATGTTTACAAAGTGAGACCCATACACATGCTATTCTGGTGTCTACTTTTAAGATTTTATGCTTAAGGAGATAAACTAAATAGCTACAGTGGCATAGTGCTTAGTGCACTCACCTGTCAGAGACATTGGTCTGAGGTCAGTGGCCTGAGGTCAGTGGCAGGATGATTTTTTTCTGGACGAAATCCTTGTGTGTGTGTTGTGTATTGCAGTCACAGCTGGTGTGCGTCTAGTGAAATGCCGAGACTGCGCAATACACATGTAAACTCAGTGGTAATGGCAAAAGATTTAAAGACAAGAAGAGTGTTTTAATTGCAATTGCTTAAGGTTTTACCCCATCTGGCTCGGGCATTCAGCAGAGTGGCAAGCCACCTGCCTGGAGCATCACACAAAGGACAAATTCCGTAGCTCGAGAGATAACTCCCAGGGGAATCTGGAAAAATTACACTTCTGCTCTCAACGAGACAGTCTAAAAGGGAACACATGACTCTCTGATTGTGAGGCAGATAACTTGACCCCATGGCAAAGTGGTGAAACTGTCTGCATCATGTTCTGAAGGTAACAGGTTTGTTTGTGGACTGTCTTTCAGACAATAAGTGTAATTTTCCAGAGATCACCCTTTCCACCACCTAGTATTAAAAATTATGTATTGCTAAAGCTGCAGAGTTCGTGTACGATGTTCTCTACAGGTTGAGAAAAACTGAGCCAGATGGGTAAAATCCAGTGCAGTGTAGCAGATCACCTTGCCATTCACCTTTTGTTAACTCGGTGGGGAAAATTTAACTAAGAAATGTTAGCAAAAATTATGCATGCTATCACTGAACATTGTGGTATAATTTAAACTATATACTATATCAATAGCTAATTAAAACAATGTTTTCCCGTAGTGAATTTGAATAACGAAGACACAAACAATAGATTGCACGATTTATTGCCTGGCATATTTCCCTGCATCTCGTCAGGTACATAATTTGCAGAAGCAATTATGATCAGTCAACGCAAGCCAGAATTGTGCAAACAGAAAGACATGTTAGTCAGCTTAAAATTACCGTGGTAGATAAGTGACATTACTGTGCGAATATGTGTATATTTCAACTTGAAGGATTTATCTAGTTAATTCACGTAAGTTGTGTGATTTCTGCATTATGTACCTGACGAGGTGCAGCGAAATATGCCAGGCAATAAATCGTGCAATCTATTGTTTGTGTCTTCGTTATTCAAAATAGCTAATTATACAGAGAGCACATTAACTTGTTTTTCATTAAAAAAAATTTTCCAGAGCAATGCAAAAGACGGAGTCAAAATTCAAGAAAGCCTTTACAGGATATCTTCCTCAACGGGAAAAGTACTTCAAGATGTTGGAGAAGTAAGTGGGAGTGTTTGTTTGCCGCTATTATTAACCATATCTGCATGTCCCCTGTATTTACTCAGTAAATATACTTGTAGCTTTTAAGATAAATATACTTGCAGCTTTTAAGACTGTTGTGAAACCATTATGAAAGTTCAGTTAGTATCCTTTTCAGGACCTTGCAATAATTCCCAGAATTTATTGGCTGTTTTTGATTTACTGAGCAATGTTAGTTTAGTAGTTTGCCATTGCTTCCTGAATGGCTGATGCCTCATACCAGCGGAATCAATGGAAAGCGGTCTGCTTCCACATCACCTGCACCTGATTTCTAACCCTAGACTTGGTATGTCGAGGAATTATGAAACTGCACGTCTCACTAGCCCCTAAGCCACAGGATGATAGTTAGTTGCATATCCTTTGTAGGACGTTGCAGTCAACCCCCCCCCCCCCCCCCCCCCCCCCACCCCAGTGTTTTTTTCAGGGGGGGTGGTGGCTATTTGTGATCTCTTGGCATGTTTATGTTCAGTAATTTGCCATTGCTTTCTGAACGACCGACACTCATACCATTTGATAAAAACCAACACATGGTAGTCTGCTGTCAAATCACCCGCAGCTGTGTTTCAAAATCGGATTGCGAACTGTGTCTGTAACACCTTCGCCACAGAGCCAGATGATAGTAGGTTTATGAAATTGCTGCTTGTTTCTTTTTTTCTTTTCATTTTTCTGCATACGATTATTTATGCATCTGGGCTAAATTATTCCTTCCAGTTGTTTTTAACTTTGTGTTAATAATAAATTTGTTCTTCTATAGCCAATCGCTTGCCTGCCATATCGGTGGTCTTAGGTTTGATCCACATCATGGCGGTTTTGAATTTTAAAAATATCTGGGCTTCTAAAAGGCTACCAGGAATTGCTTTGGGAAGTAAAGGCGGCCGGCATGATATCGACCACATCAGCCACTGAGTGCCGTTTGGTCTAGACAAATATGGGTCAAGCACTATATGCCCAGTATTCTTTAAGAAATTTTGAGTTAAAAATCTACCCAAAGTATTTTCAGGATCCTCACCGGTGCTACGGAGTTTGTGCACTGAGATGAAATTCTTCGGACTCAGGCTTAAGTTAGGAGTAGAACGGAGCACTTATGGATTACACCTGTGTGCCGTGATGTTAATCCGTCGACTAAACTAAACTAAACATCTTTAGGAGTGAAAAGGACCTTAACCTTTACAGTCAGGGATCATAATCTAGGGAACAGAAAGCACCAAACATGAATTCTTTTAAAAGACTGTTTGTACTGATACGACAAACCAAGCATGTTAAACAAAATGTTAAGTGCTGAGCATATGAATCAAGACTGGAGTTAGCTGTTTGTGTGGTGTGTTAATAGATCAGAAGGCTAGCAGGTTTTTCCCTATTGTAATATAGTGAAAGTTTCGTAAGTGATCCAAAGAATTTTTTTTTGCACTTGCTCGCGTTGAACAAAGTGTAGTCCATACACACTATTTACAGAAGTGATGGACTGAATTTTGCATGTGGATTAGCTTTCCCTATTAACAGTGTCCCTCGCTATCAGGCAAACCCACTCCGACTTCAGAGGTACTTGTAATTTACGTCCCCAAGCCAAGGACGATAGGTCAACATTTTAGTCCAGCTGTCCGGTGTAGAGGTTGAACTGCTAATCTCGGCATCAGCATAACAGATGTTTAACCCTTTACAGGG